>JAJJXC010000012.1:0-600000 GCA_022432385.1 Xylariaceae sp. FL1272 | reverse complement strand
TCTTCTCCCTCTGCTTATCCTTCAGGTCGCAAGTCATGTTGGTAATCGACTTGTCTTGAGTGCAGACAGAACCCCGCCTTCTTCCATCTGGTCCCTCGCCATTGGGCGCAAACTGACATTCTCAACACGTATTACCCTTCTTGCAACCCAATAATGTTCCTTCGTTGTGTTGAAATGAGGCTCTAAGGCTTCTTTTCCGTTGATTTGGATTTCACCGCAAGTCTGAGCCTCGATTGCGACTGCACTATTTCAACATCTTCCACTAATATGTCGTCGCCGCACACCACACGCGCACCAGTTGGGCCATCTTTGTGGCCGTCTCGGGGGCCATTTCTGCATGGCACGACGAAATCTTTGGTCGTTTTTCTGCGGCAACAGCAGCCTCGACAGTCTTCCTCTGCCTTCATGAGTCACTTATGTTCTATCGGCCTGCTCTGTCGAACATAAAAGACTTCAATTTCCTTCCAAACTCCTAGGTAAAATTGAATTTCACGTACATTATTTGGTATGCCCTAACAATTTCGGTATGACAAAAGTACAGCTGGAGGTCCTACCCGCAGTCCACGACAGGGAGACCACACGTGAAACCCATCTTCATAATGTTACCTCCATGCCAACAATCCAGGTGCCAGTGACTCCTGGGCCTGGTGGCAACGATGGTACGCATTGCTTGACTTCAAAATCTCATTAAATTTGTCTAACATTGAGAAGTAACAGTGCAGTCACCAACACAAAATACATCTTCCGCGTCCCAAACTGAAGACGGTAAACTTCCATAGAATCCATAACATGGTTTTAAGCTAACATTCAGAGCACCTAGAAATGCTAACTGGTTTCTTTTCCATTGCAGCTACACAACGCCTCTATGAGAATTTCAATATGCAACGTGCTTGGCGCTCTCTCACTTCAGACACCTTGTCCTTTTATAGTTGTCAATTGTCTTGCCTCGCTCAGGAGCTTAAAAAGATTTCTGTCCAGGAGGCAGAATATGCTCAAGCTGAACCTGGCCGGCAGTCGTTTCCTTTCAACAAGGAGAAATTTCTCCGTCGTTGTAGAAATAACCCTCATTCCCCATCCACGTATGAGATTCCAGAAGAAAACGATTTCGGGGCGATCCGAGAGAATCTTTTCTCAAATGCAACTGCAATCCTCAAGAAATATTGTATATCACCTAGACCCTCTTCGCAATCACTGATATTCCAAGGTTGTTAACGTTCGAGTTATAGGCGATCTGTTCCATTGGAGTCAAATTGTTTCCAAACTTCCTCGAGTTGATGAGGCTCACCATGAAGCCATACTCGAATATATTTCTCAAGGCTATAAAGGCGACAGATCCCCGCTCGCATATCTGGAAGAATCGAAAGACTTCATATACGCAAACGCGGATCCAATTACAGATGTGGATCCTCTTCTCGATCGGTTCCAGGACGTTTTCATGAAGTCAGGAACTAGGATGAAAGTAAGTTTACTTCTGGCATTTTACTACGCATGTTCTTCAAGTTTGGTGGATGCTCGCCCGAAGAATATTCAATTGTGGCCCATATCGGGAGAGTTGCGACTGACTGACCGGTGAATGCTCAATAGTCAGCATTGAACTATCTTTGCTTGGGAAAGACCATTCTTGATACAGAAAGCTCGCAACATATTGAATACAAAGTTGACGGCGTTCGACTGCGTCTCAAGATGACGCTGGCGCTTCTCAGCTCTACTCTAGTACTGGCGCCAGTGGCCATTCTTTACCTGGCCGACATGAGTCATCCGGTGTCGTTCGTGGTCGTGGCAGCCTTTGGAGTTGTGTTTGCTCTCGGTCTTCTTGTTTTTGAGCCGCGTACAAGCTATTTTGTTGTTGGAATCGTCGCCTACTATGCTGTACTTTCCGCGTTCTTGTCAAACGCTATGTAACTCTGAAGTTTATGTCTCACAGTGAAGGACATGGAGATGATAGAAGAAAAAGGGATACATGATAGGATCTATCAAATGGATACATTAGATGGCATGAAGCTGCCAGTCGTGACTTTATCTATTTTGTGAATACAATAGTAGTGATGAGCACAGAAGTCTGGTCTGTGGGTTCCCTTGGACTGGTGTAAAAAGAACGGCGAGATGCTTGATTACGAACAAATAAGCACCATCACTGGCAGAGTACGAGGGGGATGCAAGTCAGATTGGGACCTGACGTGGTCTTCCGACGTCGATCTTGCCGTCGTTCGTTACCATTGGTACGAGAAACTAACACCCTATCCGTATATACCTTGCCCAACTTGCCACAGGTCTCCTGTTCCGCTGAGTTTTCCGAGCCCGTCAGCTCGCGATGATGTGGGAAGACCTGGAGAGCCCTGAGAACTTGTTTGAGTCTGGAAACTTTCGTTTGTCATAAAAGCCGGCTGATTGCATTGTCCGAGATACCACATCAATATTCCTAACCGATGACAATAAGCAAATCCTCCAACTTGGAGAGGTAACAGCAGCATGCCAATATGCTGTTCGCGATGACAACCTAGGTACAAAATTTTTATGCTATTAGTGCCAAATCTCGCTTCAAGGTATTTACCAAAAGCGCGATGTCGCTCGGGTTCCTCAGGAATGTATATTATCGGCGGCTGGTATTCGACCGAGTCGGCAAACAACGTGGATGTGTCAGGATAAAAGCGTCGAAATCCCGTCCAACTTAACGTGCCCTCATGTAACCGGTTCGAGTCTTCGTACTCGTTCCAAGCCTTGTTGAAGCCCCCAAAGGAGCACAATCTCCCGCAAAAATGCCCGAAGAGTATCTGTCCGACCTCTCGGGTTGAGAATTGGCATGTTCCGCCATTCTCTTGAACCCGTCCCCAATCAAATAAGCTCTGAAAGTCATGATGAACGTGACATGAACCATTGATCCTCCAACCTTGTCCGAGCTCTGGAGGCTCTCGAAAAACAAATAGCTGACTCTGCGCCTGACGATCCTGCAGCAAAGTTGCGCCGAGTTCCAGTTCAAGCTCTTTCCGGTCGTAGACTTCATCAGTCTTCGCGTCAGCCCGCGTACTGCCTATGCGGTATCCAAACACCTGGATGATACCGTAGATCTCGTCTTCTTCTCTTCTAGCCTGGCGATGACACGCGATCGCCAAAAGGTCCAACGGACTACCATTACGCGCCATTGCGCGCAAGCCGGAGACTTGTACCCACGTCGTCAGTTCCGCACGGAATGCATCGAGCCCGTCGCAGGAGGCGAATAACTGCTTGTTAGCCGAATATCGTAGAAGCTGCCGACATGACTCTGCGAACTCGCCAAGTGTATACAGTGTAGACTCTATGCGAAGGCTACTTCTTGGCACCATGGGCAATGGTGATGGCTCGTGTGAGACCAGGAGTCCCTCATGCGCCAGGATAAAGAAAGCCTTGGTAGCCAGGAACGCCTCCTGTAGAGTCCATAGACCCGTAAACCAGGGATCACATAACATCTCTGCAACACCATCAAGTATATCTATCTGTTCAGGCTCATTGAAATATAGTTTTGAGCGTACTTCGTCGTCATTTGGATTCGTCCGAGCCAGCCGTAACAACGATGCCAAGGTCCCCAACCCTCGCAACCGCCGGGTCAATCGCTCAATACTCTCCCGTCCATCAAGTCCAGTCCGCGATAACCAGATTGCCATGCTGCTCGCTCGACGAAAAATGGCCGCCTGACGCCCGATTTCTCTCGATGCGGCAGGCCCGCGGCGTTGATCAATGCAGGCAATGTCGAACCACACAAAATCGACCGCGGGCTCGATGGTGCAAACGTACCTCAGCATGTGCTCAACTTGCGACGTGGTATAATGACTTGGAGATGTGCGCGGTATTTTCCATGGGACGTTTCTTACATCCAGCGGCGACGTAGTGCTCTCGTCGTCTGCTAATTTCCATCGGCCCCACGTGTATGAGACAGCGCGGTATGCTGGGTTTGCATATGATCCATAGATGTTTCCTGGTTGCCATTCGTAGGATGTCATGCTCTTCACGTGGAGCAATCTTTGTGGCCAGTCCCGTAGCTCTTCTATATGAGTGTGTGTATATGGGAACTCCTTTGGGATGTACCAGTCTGCCGGCAAGGGGCGTTTTCGCCGTTGTCTGGACGCTGGTATCTGTTCATCATTATGAAAGCTCGGTAGCGTAAGGGGGTTTGTAATGGGATAGTTCTCATTCTGGGTCTCTTCTAAGATGCGTAATTGTTCCAAGTACGGCCTCGTTCTTAGTTTTGGACGGCTAGTAAAGTTGGGTCGGAACGTAGGCAGTTTGCGATGAGCTAAAGGTGATCTCACGGCCATGTAACGTGTAGCATCTGTTTCAGAGTTTTGTTTCAGTGCAAGGTATTCTTCGCCGTTAGTATCTGCTTTTTCAGTCCTGGCCAAAATCTCAGCTTCCGTATCTGGAGAGCGAGTTGCGTTGATGCTCTCCATGGCGAGGAATTCAGTAGACACAGAAACCTCCATACATACAGTGGCTCCCTACGAAGTCTGCGCGTCGATGATAAACGAGCACGAAACTCGGAGCAAAAGAAGCAATTGGAAAGCTCAAGACAAGGGGGAAAATGGAAACGTCTCTTAAACAAGAGCTTGCTTTTCTAGCCAGGCAGGCCTAGGCACACTGTCGGGTCGCGCTCCAAACGCATTGATGCTGCGCGAACAAAGCTAGCCTGCACGCTGCAAAGCCAATGTAAGGCGATGTATGGATATGCAAGTCATCGTAATGTTAGTCAGCGTTTTTATGCCTTGTCTTGCAGCATGCAATACCTCTGATCGTTCATTCTTCGCTCCCTACATCACAGATACCCATACTATATTTTACCCCGCGACATCTCGCTATATATCAGCTCGGTAATGAAGTTCCTCCGATGGTGCCCGATCCAAATAACAGAAAGAAGTCCCGATGAGAAGAAGCAAAGTTCCTGGTCATAATTGTTTGATCAATGCCTTCATATAACTTCAGTATTCATATCCGCCCTGCCACTATTTTACTATATCACGGCTTTAGAGTGTGCTTTACTGCTATTGGCCCAATGACGATTGCCTAAAGTGATTGCACGTTTACTTCTCGTACTGGTCCGTATGGCTACCTCTCAGTGGTTACCTGCCCTGAAACTGGCTAGTAGAATCGTGACGGTCTTGAGGCCAAATGATCGCAACCACAAATTCTAATACCGCTTCAACAAGGAGCTAGTCGCTCGTCAAGATAAATAGAACAACTCACGGCAAAAATTTCATATTGTGGAACGAATCACCGCTGATGATCAGGTTACAGGCTGTGGAGGAGGCACAGTAACATTGCGAAAACAGCATTCTGCAAGGTGTAATGGATGTCAGACCAGATACCGTACACAGCCGTATGTCTCAGCCGATCGTTCCTCAAGACCATATTCCTACATTTATTATCAGCGCGCATAGTGGCTGGCATCGCAGTCACGACTGGACCGATAGTCAGTAATGTCCACATGCTTTCTGATCTGCTTATACCATGGAATAAACTCGCCACCGTGGTCGAGCCGAGCGGCGGACGAGCATGAACACGCGAGCTTCAAGCAAAAAGGCCCGATTGGTAAGGAGGGCTCTATAGTTCATTGCGACAAGCAACACCAAGGATAGAAAGCCAGTCAATAGAAGCGGTACCCGTTATAAAGTATACAGCAGGCCGAACCGCAAACGTCCTCAACACACAATCAAACCTTAAGATCATTCAGAAAAGCCCAGTTTTCCAAATTGTTGCTAAACCTGGGACTTACCCAGAACTCGCATTATAGGCTTCTCACATCTTAACAAGACAGCGACCCTAATCCTCGCTTCGAACGTCCGCCCCTGATTGTACACACACTACCCCCAATGCTCTCGTTACCCGACCAATTTACCTTGTCGATGCTCTTTGCCTACAACCTTTCACTCCAACACCTTTTAACTCAGTCTCATTGAGTTCATTCCGTGTACATGGAGAGTAGACAGCTCGGCACAGGCACCGAGCACATCTACGAGCCAAAGATTGTTCTTACCGAACACTGATTCGCTCCTACCCAGCTGTTCAGCGGTGCTTGTCATATAAGACATACATCTTTAGAACGTAAGCATCATGTCTGCAACCGACACCGGCCAACTACTCAACACTTTTACCAAATCCAACTACTTTGGTCACAGTAAGTCAATCAGTGCCACAGCATCTGGAACTCGTCGAATATGGCACGGAATATACAGCGATTCTTGATTCACCTATCTACCGTCCTTGATCTATAGCAGCGTGAGAAGCTCATATCGAATCACTGTCCTTGAATCCGTAGCTCTCAAATCCAGCTTGCTATGCGTTGCTTTTTTGTACATGCTCATGCCCCGGGAGTAGATAAAGCCGGTCCGTCAAGCCAAGTTATCATGATGAATGCTCATAAATGCTTTGCATAAAACAAACGCCCGTTTCATGCAGGTCCAACCAACTGTTTGGGTATTTCCGTTTCCATATTATGCCGTTAACCTAATTCGGAGTTGTCGTCATATTAGCACAATGGCTGAGTCGAGGTATTGTCGTAAAATTTGATGCGTAGAGTCGAGTTGTTGTAGTATGGCCTCATTACCGAATGACGCCCCAGTCCGCCAGTCGACCACTGCCACTATCGCTATCCTCTCGTTGGCCAGGACGTCGACCGAAGACTGTCCAGAATCGAAGAGTCTCGTCACCGGCGCCAGTCACAACCGTTCGTCCATCAGGACTCATTGCTAGGTACAGTACACGGTAGGTGTGTCCCGTCAGACTCACGACCTGGGACATGGATGGGTATTTCCAGACGACGATCTGGTTCTGGCTGTATCCGTGTGTGGATACAATTTCGTTGGAGTTCTTTGACCACGAAATATTACAGACCTGACTGCCTGTGTCGATCTCGTTGATAACCGTTCCCCGCACGGTATCATGAAAGATGATTCTTCTGTCAGCCGTTCCTCCACCTGAGGCGAGAAGGCCACGTTGATGAGGAGACCACGCGATCGCTTTAACCGCAGCGGTATGATCAGAAAACTTCCAGAGCGGCGTCTCGGACAGTTTATCCCAGACCATCAACTTGTTGTCGTTGCCTCCACTCGCCAGCTGACCGTCCTCGCAGTTCCATTTCAGACCGCAAACTTCTTGTTTATGACCCACGAGCTTCCGCATCCATTGATCTGGGGCTCGTACATCGCGGTGGTAAATCAGCCGATCCCGCGAACCTGATGTCAGAATGTGAGTGTTCCAGGCCAAAGATCCGACGCGTGCAGTATGTCCCGTCATTGTCCTGAGTCGCCTGGTTCTCTCAGCATCCCAAATCTGGACCAGACCTTTTCCTGTGCCTATAGCCAGATGGGTGCCCTTCTGAATCCAAGAAACACTGGTGACTGTATCGTCTTCGAGCGTGCAAAGCTTATTTACGCGACTCGTCTGAGCATTCCACATATAAACACTCGAGCCAAGCCCAACACCCAGCACGTTGGCACTTCCCCAGTCTACCAAGTTCAAGTAGAAATCGTCTGCCAGTTCGGGGGCGTCGAGAACCTTGAATGGTACCTTGCTGACAGCACGGGGTTGTCGTCGCGGGCTCAGAAGCATTTGCTGACTACCAAAGCGCACGGGGGATAAGCTGTAGATTTCCGAACGGGTATCTAAATTTGGGCCATGCCTGCTTTGTGGCGTCCTGGAGGGTGTGGGGTGTCCAGCTATGTGATGATGACGCGGAGACATGTATGAGAAGAGGTTTTTGTGAGGTGTAGAGGGGGTGAAGCTAGAGGGGAGAGTAGGCGGCGGGTTGTTAGGTGGTGTATGTGATCTAGTTGGGTCATGGACACGAGTAGAATGTGATGAGCCCTGCACATTAGCATCGGGCGACAGTGCGGGAGGAGTTGCTTGAGGTATTGTGTTTTCAAAGAGCTCGGCTCTTAATAAAGTTGAGAATGTACGATTTGCCTCCTCGGCTGGAAATGGTTAGTAACCTATAAAACCTGCCAGAGGTTAGGAGACATACTCTTCTGAAAGTGAAGCTCGCCATGTGGGGTGCGCTTCTTTCGAGACGGAGTGGCCGGTGAACCTTCTTCGTGGAGAAGACTGAAACTAGCCTGGAGATCCTGTCCGGACCGGGAGGGAATGAACCTGCGCGCATGTTAGAGTCGAACGATCCGGTCATGGAGTTGATGTTCGGGCATTGTTGAGCTACGGAAGTGCACTCTTTCAATGTAACAAGAATGCGTGCAGGAAACTCGAAGATGCAATGTGAGGGGAGCTGAGAAGGGTGAAATACTAACCTATCGCCATTGACACGTTGGCGCTTCCGACTGGGACTAGCACTCGGAGCGCTGTCTCTTCTATCGGTAGATAGTTCTCTGGACAGGGCGCGGGTTAGGGAGTCCGGGTCCACGCCGCCGGTGCTGGCTCTATCGCTCAGGCGACTGCTGTGACGCGGAACTTTAAGATTGGCACTATCAAGGTTGGTACGGGGCTGCAATCGCTCGCGGTCGGGCGGCGGCGGCGTAGCTATTCTCGAGGGTGTTCGTACAACGGGGCTGTCGTTAGCTGGCCGCTTTGTTGACAGGGGCGCCGGCGCTGGGGCCGCTTGCGCTTCTAACGTCATGATAGTGTCGAGGCGACTACCCGACACAGCTATGTCGAGTAGTTGGGTATAGAGCACGACAGCGATTATAGGGATGAAGGAATTGGATACTCGTTTCGGAATGGGAGGATGTTGGGCGGATATGTCGAAGCCGCTCCGCAGGGTAGATGCGACGCCGAAAGCTGTCGGCCTGCAAGTTGGGCCTGCAAGTCCTCCAAAGTTCCTGGCGCGGCAGCCCTCCTAGCGCATACTCACTCTTGTGATGTTCTCGTAGCAATGCAGATGCGATAGAGCAGTGCTCTGTGTTATAATGAACAATGTGATCGACTTGAAGTGACAGCAAGTATACAAAAGGCCGTTGCGCGCGGTGTTCGGTTGTAGCTAAGAAAGTGTAAATACACCGGGTCCCGTCGGCGCGAGCTTTCGAGAATGGAGCAAGAACGGTGGATATTATGTCGTTGAATGAGGCACTGCTTGAGGGTGATATTGTGATATCTTGACTCTTTGTGGATGTCGTTGCGGGGGAACGGAGGGGAGCGTTGTGTTGTTGTTGTCGTCGTCGACGATGGATGATGAAAGTGAACGGAGATGAGGTTGGAAGCTGGAGGCGGCGGGCTGGATGGCAACTACAGGGAGACGAGAGTTTGGGGACTTGGGGGGGCGAGGTGCGCCTGAGAGGGAACGGGGAGGGACGGGGCCAGGGGAACTCTTGCCCGTCGCGCTGCCGGTAACAGCGCAGTGGCTAGGGAGAGACAGAGACACCCAGCGCTTTCCTCCGTTGCCCACGCCTTCCACCACGCAACCGCCGTGCTCAAACGCAACTGCCCCGACTGTGCCAGCGCGTGCATCTACCCCGACTTCCTCATATTCACGTGCCGTATGCTCTTGCCTTATGAATCTAACCGTTTCCCACATGCAGCTACACCGTTTACTTATTTATTCGTTGTCGCCCCCACCAGCCACTCGCTCTCTAAATCACAGTCGCAATGGCCGTTATCTTAACTCTGACTGTCGGCTCATCCCACCTTCAATAGTCCAGACCGTCAAATGTAGTCACAAAGACAACGTAGACTTAGGGCCAACTCAATCTCCCTCCGACTCAACACAGTCTCGTCAATCCTCTTACTCCGGTCATTTGCATACATTACATTCGACCTCCCCAACATTGTTTACAGGCGTCTCTCTATTGCTGCATCGCACCATATCCCTTGGTGGCTGGGCCTTAGTCGTAATTATCTAGGTTCACGCGTTCTCGTAAACATACTGCCCTTAGAGAATGCGAGTTTGTTATGATAGAGGCTGGGTTCGCTCGTCCAAGTGGAGATGTCTGTCTGGCCAGCACAACAACAAATCCTCTTTGACAGGCTATCTGCCCTGTCCTTCACGTCCGATTGTCTGGCCCCAGAAAGCGGCCCCCTCGTGCACCCTAGCTAGCTACCTATTGCAGAATCACAACATTCCCGAGCTCCAGCAGACACACGCGACACTGGTGACTAGCTGTCGAGTGAGAGACCCCTCGGTGGAGTCGACGTCAACGTGCTTGGTCCATCGGTGAGTCCATCTGCGTGGCATTGGGCGGTACATACTCTAGTGTCGCGCGCTCTCGAAGTGTTTATTTTTCCTTTCAGCGATGGTTGCGGTTGGGAGACGCGCCAGGCTGCTTTCCGACTGGCTAGAAGGCCTCCCGAGTGTCTGACTTGCCCTGGGAAAAGGCGGTCGACGTTTGGGTCGCCGTGCAGGTCGCAAAATGATAGGACAGGGGCGGTTCGGCGCGCGTCAAACCACAACTCTTGGCAAACGTGGGACCTCGCACCGCGACCCTGCAATTAGATTGAATATCGCCCGTTGCGAGGACTGCTCCAGTACGCCATCTGGCATCAATCTGTCCCGAACCGGCCAGCATGCAAGTCTTACATACACACACTGCAAGATGGATCTCGGGCAGCAAGTGCTCTCACGTCGGCCACGTACCTTAGTTTCACGTATCCCACGCTCACGTGGAATTATTACTGGGCTTATTGATCGCCGAAATCGCTTTTACTTTTCGAGCCTGTGAGCTTGGGAGCCGCCAGATACCCGTCTCACAATGTTCGAACACCTTTCATACGGCTCCATACGCCCAACTTTTCAGGTTTCCTATCCTTCATAGCCCCTCATCCATAATTCGTCACAGGTATGAGTCCCTTGCGGAATACTTTAGATCACGGAGACTCAATCGCCTGCAAGTGAGGTGTGTAGTAGTTATATCCCGGGGCTGGGGTTGAGTCTCTTCCAGTCCTTTCGTCGTCCGTATTTCATTTCGCCAGCCACGAGGATTAAATTCCATTCAAATATGGACTTCGACAGGATTTCGTATAGTATTTCTCTCCTAGTAGGCTGCATAATTATGCTCACTACACTTCTTTAATGGAGCAATCTAGATCGCTGTTCCCGCGTGTATTGTGCAGGCTAGTCCTGCAGCTTAGGGTGACATCAACGCCTCATCACCATCTCAATTGATTTCATGACGCCTACATGCAGAACTCTGTTGACCACTCACACTAGAATGAAATGTATCAGAGTGAGGTAACGCCGCATTGCTCGCAGGCTCGGTCAAGCACACCTGATACATGCTCATAGCCGAGTCACATTCACAGATCTGAGCTAGGTGACTTTTACACCGTGGCTGTTACCGTAACATCCTGTAATCTATCGACCAGAATTACGAGCACGCCATTAAGATTCACTATAATTCACTGCCTGCCTACCTACCTACATAGGCACTTTGTAAGATTACCTGCGGCCAGACCGGCGTGCTACACGCATCCCATACTAGTATAGGCTTCTTCACGCTCTGTTATGCCAGACTATCGTTCAATGTTTTAATTCATCGGTCTGCAGAATACTCGGGCTTCATCATCTTATCCAATATGCCACTTGAGGCGACTTCTTGTGGTGTTTAGACCGGTCTCCTGAGCCTTCGATGTTGGGTCTTCTGCATCACTAAGTGTTAATGAGATGAGTTCCTGTTCGGGAGTATCATATATGTCTATCGAGCGCCCAAGCGACCGGCAGCTGTGTCGCAATATCTTCACCATATATTCAAATCACGTCTGATACATGGGACCGATATGATTAGGCATGGGACAAAGTAGAAGCTCACATTTCTGATAGGTTCCTCATTCCCACAGCCAACCCACGCATTGAATCCGCAGGTAACATGATATTTCATCCTTATAATCAAGCAAGCAAAGGCCCATACATCTGGAATTGGGCCGATTTCTAGCTCAAATTATGCCTCCGGTGACACCAGTTATTGTGGGATGGACACTGTCCGAAGGGTCCGATGTGCAGAAAGAGACACCAAAGTCCAAAACGAAGGGGCTCGGCTTTGATGTATTTTATCGCAGTCCAGCATTCGGTAGTACTCTTCCTTGCAACGTCCACGTGCTTTAGTTGAGCCTCGCCCATCGGTTGTCACATCACTTACCTACTCACACCACCGAACCTCGCGAGGCGCAGTAAAACACTCATCACCAATGCCTCATTCATGGAGAAAACGGAGACTATGTGCTGCTTGAAGCAACCAATCCATCTGTTTCTCGCGGCCTCGCAAACTTCTAATCGGCCGAGCACCGACATCACAAGACCAAGGTGGCGACCATTAGGACCTTCGGCCCAGAATGGTGAAGGTGGCCGTGGAATATACTACCCAGTCAGATCAGTACCTTAGAAGGCTTATGATCCAAAATTCAAGGGCACGAGTCCGTCAAATTACCTGCCTTGAGGACCTTGACTGCGCACCGATCATGCATATCCTGTGATGTGCCCAAGCATAGACATTAAGTTGACTGTCAGCCCCATCCAATTTTGTCGAATACCTCGTATATTCCATCTAGGCTGTCGCGGGGATCAACAGAGTCATCGCTTGGTAGTGCATATCCGCTCGTTGTCGTCGAACCGGGCTGATATTTTCGGGTTGGCGAAGTGTCCATGGACCATGCTCGAGTTCCTCGCTGGGAGACTGGGGCGTGGATTAATAGATCGGACTCAAGATTACCGTCGTCAGCGCTTTCGGTGCTATGCGGTTCCCCTGAGTGTAGTATCGTCCTGGACAGAAGTTCCAAGTATGTCGCATCGTAAAAGGGCGAATACACAGGCTGTCCCGAGGACGCTCTGGGGTAGTGGACAGCATTCTGAGGGGCAGTTGAATGTTAGCCATCGCGAGCAAAGAACGGAAACATCAAACTCGCAATTCTGTTGGTCCCACGAGCATCGGATTCTGATTAACGTGATATTGTGTCGCGTTGCCACATTCCACCGTACATTCTCTCACGTCGCGCACTTCAACTTATGGGAGACTAATACTGTTGGCTTATCGTGAGCCAATTGTCCGTTCACGTGCCACTGGAGAAGTCACGATGGCCAACTTGCTGTTACGCACTATCACCAGTCCCTCCGTATCAAAGCCTACAAGCCATCAGGCGCCGTGATGGGGACCGCAGTGAGCGGAGACAAAAACACTTTCAGATTTCACCGCACAGTCTTCTCTCCAAGCAGCAGAGTCGGGGCCGTTATAGAAACTGGCGAGGAGATGTGGTTTCGTAGCGCTCGCCCATCGAGAGCATGGCTTACGAACCCACACCTGCCTCCTCTAGACTTTTTCGCAATCAACGAGTGGCAGATCAGGGTGTGGTTCTTCGTCTGCCCGACGATGACGACGACGACGACGAACAAAAGCTCTCCGATCTGCATATGTTGTATTGGCGATGCCACATTCTCCTGCTGTGAACTCGATGTCACCGATTTTTTTGTCTCGAGGAGAACGAGAATGAGACTATGTCGAACTGACATTGATAGAATGGTCTTCCAAACGTGGTAATGCATGTTTCTCCTCTCTTGGCTGAAGACGTAACACATATTTCCAGGTCTGCGGTTCGACTATATTAGTTCAAGGATACGTCCTCATCATTGGGGCCGCTAGCCTCGGCATTGTCCAGTTCTGTGACACTGGCGACTTTGGCTTTCATTCACGGGAATCTCGATTTCACGGCGAGATCAATTATTGTTGTAGCCTTGCGATCTTTTAACGACGGACCACTAGACTGCAATACTCACATAATGACCGGCCAAGCCCTGGCTCGGGGCGCTGGGGTGGGATTTTATGCCGGACACGGCTAACGCATTCCTCTCTGAAAGCTCCCACATTCAATTTTCGGCTCCGAAATATCGAATAACGTTCCACAGCTCACATGCTTCCTCGGGTCCGGGCGCGGTCAGTACCGGCCTCGCCGGCATATCCTTGGCACATTCCCTGTCTGGTAACGGTTGCCGGTCAAGGAATGATAATACTGGTGGAAAGTGACACCAGATTAGGTGAGGAATTCATCAAAGCCAAGCGGGTGGTTCATGAGCTGCCAAGGAATAAGTCGTATACATATGAAATCGTTGTGAGGTCAAGGGATCAACGATGAAGCCGAGGTCAATGCCTGTCTCGCCTGTTTAGTTTCAGACCCCACAGACTAGATCAGGTGCTTGCGGCAACCGTGTCGTTGGAACGGCTTAGATCCTCCACCAATCTGAATGTGTGGATGTAGAATTTGGTTGAAAGATGATGTACTGCTGATAGCTATGGCTGCGTGGTAGTTGTATGAAGCTTTATAACTATATGCCTCTCTTTAGACGACAGTTGAACTAACCGTCCGCTGGGAATCAGTTGGATGAGTCTCTGCTCCCAGATTTAGAGTCACTAACGACAATATGCTTTTTCAGAACCCTTTCTAGCAACTCCTTTTGAAGGGAGAACACTAACGTGCTAGAACGATCCTTTGACTGACCCCCAGTTTCACGTACATTGTATACGCGGCAACGAATAGGAGTGATACAAAGCGCCGGGGCATTCCTGGAATATGCCGTTGCATTGAGCGAACAGACAAGGGCATAGTCTGTCCAACCTGTTTATTGACCGCTTTGACATGACGAATGTGGATTAGCAGAGAGGGAATTATGAGATGGATCGTCCTAATGCATGAGACTTGCTCGTCATGATGCAAGTTCTATCTTCGTGTCGCCAAGTAGTTATAGAGACTCCAAGGACCTCTAATATCGAGACAGCTATATATACAACAAGAGCAATCAAGGTCTACGACTTGCTCAACCTACCACACCACACCCCAAGTTTTATACTCTTCTCTATTCAAAAATTCCCTTAGCTAGCAACCAACCATGCAGTCTAGCATCCTCCTCACCCTCGGCGCTTTGGCCACTACCCTCGCCATGCCGACCTCACCATCCACAGAACTGGAGAAGCGAGCTACCGTGAACTGGTCACTTATCACCGCCCTCTACTGCCAGACTGAGGACGAAACGCGGACCACTAGCGGTGGTGCTACCTGCTACTCGCCCGGCGATCTCTACTGGGGCATTGTTTCCTCCGACAATACTGGCTGCAACTTCGAGTTTTTCCACACTGAAGACTGCTCGGGCACCTCATTCTACGAGTGGGACACGGATGGCTGTTGTGTCCCAGGCGGCGTTGTTTACTCGGTCAGAGTCACATGTTAGGAGTGTGGTGGGATGGAATGGCACCCGATGGAGTTCAGCGGGATCTCGAATCGATCGTCTTAGGGAAGGTTCCGAAGTCAGTCAATGCTAGAGGGAAGTCGATATATCGGATACAATAGTAGTGATGAGCAATATGAACAAGCCACCACCTCGAAGCCGGTTGGACATGTAATATGACGTGACAACTTTCAACCCCTAACTGTGTTAATACTATTATTCGTGACAGCCTGATACGCTGATGAGTATACTGTATTGGTTCTGTGATAAAGAGAACATGAGTAACGGCAGAAAACATAATATTGCGTCAGATTCCATGAAACTTTTCCCTACTTCATGAGAATTGCAGCTTCGCGTAAACAAAAGCTGTCTATTTTTATATCAGCAGAGCAGCTACGAGACCCTATTACCCTAGAATCGCAAAATAAAGAATAGGACTGCAGACTACGTTCTAGATGGGACATCTATGTTTCTATGTATCTCGGGATAGCCTTGGCGTTCTTAAGAACGCAACGCCTTGGAGACTGCTGGTGCCCCTGAGAGTTTCTGAAGTAAAGCATACCGCTTAACCTACATCTCCCAGATTCGACGGGGACTCGAATTCACTCCTTACAGAGATTACTCACCAATATTTCTGCGTCCCGCGGATACTCCGAAGGCAGACACTTATCCTTTATCGTCGAATTTATGTATCTCAAGTAAGTCCATAAGCCCAAGACCTCGTCTCCGGGGTTCGGATCATCGTTGTGATCATCGTTGCACTACGGCATTGAAGTGTGCCGGCGCCGACGGCTCCTTGGAAGGTCCTGATCAGGAGCTGGTAAACAGTCTGGGTCTAGATGTTGTCTGAAGTATCCCGGTATCGAAGAGGATTGATGACATCGTGACCGAAGCCTTCACGCTTTGCTAAGAGACTTCGAACCTCAAACAGCAACTTCATTAATACATCGACAACATGTTACGTTGAGACTACCGATCTGTAGTTCTGAGTCAGAGTGCTATAGGCAACAATGTGGCCGCAACATTGCACACATCGGCTTTGACGCAATACAAGTTTCTCCATCACCATTATTTCCATCGCCTGCTGAGTAATGGAAGCATCTAGGACGGACCATCGACCATCATCGACCTCTACCAACCCCTCTAATGAATTAGTTCTCCATATCGCACAGAACGAAAGTAACGAAATAATCATGCTTATTGCTGAATACGAAAGATGGCAGCTCCTCCACCTCGGACTCACGGCTCAACGAATTCCAACTTGCCAAGGTCTCATAATGCTGAAGATGTCGCTACCGTTCCTTCGAGCAAACTTCAATACGACCACCCAAGACGTCCGCTAGGTTGATTAGTTCCGTTTGAATCATTGGATGTTCCGTCGGAATCATGCGATTTCTGCGTTCCTGCTGTTTCTCTGGCTGGGCACGGGACGACAGTGCCCGATTTTCAACATCTTTCCCTTGACGGGTGTCAGGGAACGGAGTTGATGAGACATTGCACATAGGGCGCAGGTCACTGATTATGGTGTATATAACATCTTTCCTCGAATCTATTTCATAGTTTCTGTATCGGCCTGGTCGTACAACAATAATAATCATCAATCGAGCCGCTACTAGTAGTAGCTAGGACCGTGAAAGCGAGCTTGGTGAAGTGGTAGTAGTGGTTGGTGGCTGATGCGCTTAAGCCAACATCAACTATTTCTTCCGAATTGTCGTCGGCCGAGCAGTCAATTCCACGAGCGGGTATGGGAAATCGGATATGTTCTTTTTGTAATAACATATCTAGAACTTGCATGATCCGACCGAACAG
This sequence comes from Xylariaceae sp. FL1272, assembly GCA_022432385.1. Lineage (NCBI taxonomy): Eukaryota > Fungi > Ascomycota > Sordariomycetes > Xylariales > Xylariaceae > Xylariaceae sp. FL1272. The sequence continues at coordinate 583,082 of JAJJXC010000012.1, read as the reverse complement.
CCTCCGACACCACACCCTTGGCATCGGGTTGACCAGGACACCAAGGGTAAGCGCGGCCGCGATCCCGCTAGCCGTGAGGGTTCGTTCCGGACGTCTAAAGGGCGGCAGTTGAGTTGAAAGTCTACCATCGACCGGCGTATTACGTTACCTTAGCCAGTAAAAAGAGGCTGTACAATTGATGTGACCCGAACACCGAAGAAATGCCTTTTTACCATCGTCAATAGCCATCATGATCGTCAACATTTTTAGTAATTGCATGAGCAGCTATGAGAATTGGCCAATCACTTTGTCATATGCTCTTGGCAGAACCTTATGCGACGTCGCGGTGAGCGCGAGCGAACTGGGCAGGGCATAGCCCTGAACATACGAGTGAGCACAACGTCACGAAGGTTGCTGGACATAACGCTTGCTGACAAATGGCGTGCTACAGGTAGGAGCTTCATGGCGGGTTTAATTTTCATGCTCGGGGGAGGCGTGGTGCGGAGATCTCTAGGCGTCTCCAATTATTCATTCGGTTATATAATTAAGAGCTCAGGGCGCTGACGTTCTGATATTGAACGCATGAAAGCAGTAGTCACAAGATAATTTCCAGGGAAACCAACCAGCGTAACCTGCAAAAGACCGGATCACAATGGCGACGTCTCGTACAATTCAAATCAACACTCAACACCCAGGTTTATGGAGTACCAAACAGCATGAAGCGGTGGCCAGGAAAACAACCGAGTTGTTGCAAATAGACCATGAGGTTTGTTGCCATGTACGTAAGTCATAATCTGCGTCGCTAAAGGGTGATGTTAGAAGCACCATTGTTTCTTCAACGACCACGGTTTTCATGACCAGTAAGTATTACCTCGGAAAACTTCACTTTTCTCGGGTGTCGTGTTAATATCATGTTAAGCATCAGTCATCATCTGTTGGCCATCTATGGCCTCGGAGCATCAGTGGAGGATATACAGAAGGCATATGACGATAATGTAGGTTACCAAAGGAGCATGATGGCAGTCCACCCCGGTCGAGTCGAGGAGCTCAAAGACTGGGAAAAGGCGCAAGAGCGCCTTGGAAATGAAGAGTAAGTCGGCACTGATCTCCATGGCCCTGGAACGAATGCCAACACTGAAGTTGCAGGAATTACCACGATTTCCTAGTGTTCTTCCAGGAAGAAATTGACCGGATGGGGTGGGAGGACGTTCTGAATGATTACCTGTTCAAGGTACGTCTTAAAAGGCCGTTCTTCTCCTTCTAGCGCGTCTTGGGAGTTGATCACTCCATCCCGCTCTTGACACACCAAAATGGCCAATGTATCCCTTAGCATCCTGAAAAGTTATGGCTGACTCTGATTGCAGGGTGACGAAAGAGCCGATGATCTTCTGTCGCGAATGTTTGATAGTGAGTATCTAAAAAGGCGAACCCCTACAGGAGACATGACTGACACCCGTTCAAGGTCTTCTTCATCCCTTCATTCAGCTCATGTACGGCGTAGAATGGGAACAGCCAGCTATCGTCGCAATGGGTCTTGCGCAAGGTGCTGTTCACAGCGCGAAACTGGGTAAATTCCTCAAAACCGCCGAGAAGGCGGCGAAGAATAATAATGCACGGATGCCAAGTATTGCCCAGCTCTTACAGGAAGTTGCATCCAACAAAAAGCTGGCGAGTGCGTCGAAGATAACGGACGGAATTCTCGTTCGAGCTTTTGATGAAGCCATCGAAGTAGTAAGCCGTGTCCATATCAACCCAGAGGAGCTCGAAGAGCGAACAGTCGAGATGTTCAATACGGCGGTGTATCAAGCAGCCGCAGCCGCAATTCGGCCTGGCAAGATACCAAAGGTTGATTTCTTTCTAATGTTAGACTTCTCCGATGGGCCTACCTTGTTCTTGTTGTGTCATATTAACAACTGATGACAGGCACCACCTCAATCTCTGCCCGATATTCCTGGCGCTAAATGCGCTGGACTGGATCCCGGAAGCGACAAAAATAAGACTGCTTGAATATAAGATCCGGCTCGACTTGCTTGAATATGCGGCTAGAGCGTGTCCTCCATTGTCCTTCGAGGCAATCGATTCGTATGTACCTAAGGGCGACCCGTCTCAGCCTATGACAGGTAAGTTGCTACGACCACAGAATGATGAAGATGTTGTTCCGGAGATGGATTGGGGTGATCAGTTGTCTAACTCGTCTGTCTCTCAAAGATCTGCTGCCACGGATTTTCGCCATGGAGGATGATGGTCACGTTTCGAAGTTGCTGAGATCATTCAACCTATGTGAAGAAGTGAGCAAGAAGTATGAGGACAAATCCTGGCTGAAGATCAAGGGCGACACTTGGAATAAAGTGCGGCATCTCGCCATCGAGGCTGTTGAGAGTCCTGGACCTCGCTGGGTTCGAGGCGCAGGTTACGCCGAGGCGTGGGAGGTAAGCTATTGAAAGATCTTGTCCTTGTCATCGCACCATTCTCGATGAGTCCCGTCTTGACCTGGATTTCGGGCCCCTCGGGTATCTCGACCTCAAGGGCTCACCTCCACAACGGCATATATAACAGGGCACTGACGTATTGTGATCCTAGAGCGTTCCCTCGCGGCTCTAGCGGCTTGGCCGACTCGTATCTCCCCAAGTTACCCCTGACCTTGCCAGACTTTATCTCTAGCGCCCACAGTGGCCCATGTCGACTTACAAATCTCCTGCATGACATAATATTACTATAAGTCCTTTCGACCATCGAGCATGTCACTTTGTTGCCAGCTTGTCCATATCTCGAGAGCGGCTCGTCTCTTAGTTGACCTGCCAGCAAGCGAACAGTGATGAAGAGGAACTGGCAAGGCCTTTGGCTCTCATGTAATTTTAGACGCCCAATCCCACCTCACATTTGATTGATCATCTAGTACTCCATGCAAGCCGTCGTTGAATTCTACCGTGTGTCCTGCAAACTCGAAGCAATCCCAACTTTCCAAAAATTAATACATGACCACAAAATGACGAGTTACACGTGCACTTTTTCAAATCCAAATTCATTTCGACAACAAGTCGAGTAGTTCAAACCCAACAGGACAGCCGCTACTTCTCATCTACCGTGCTCCCGTGCTTCACGCTAGGTGCATACCAGAAGCAGCTGGGTTAAAAGACCCTGCAACGTTCCCGCAAGCATCAAGCTTACCGGACTAGGGTAGCACCAAACATGGTCATGATAAAGCCGCAATTGTCAAATCAGCGGCTCACTTATCTTCCATCTTACAAGTCGCATTTGACAGTGAAGGATCATTATACCTATGCACGACTTGTAAGTAAGAATAACAGGGTGCCAAGGCTGAGTCATCCATATGCAGGAGACAATGCTTTGTTTGGTTGGGCTCTATCTCTCATTTCGCCAACGATCTGCAGCTGAGTAGCGCTGAGTGCCTGCCGCCCGGTAGGGCTCGAAGATCATCCAGAACATTTCCATACCGTCGTTAGTAGCTGATGAAAATCGCACGTTTCGCTTACGCATGGCAAACCCTAATAAACAGCATGCATATGTGTATACTTTGCAGCTGCTCAGCTGTCGATGGCTGTGTACAGGACATATATTTGGGACTTTTGCGGTTACACCTTTGAGTTAAGGCCGACAACAAATATGCCTACTTGTCGTGTTACATGGAACTACCTAATCAAGTGAATCCGACTTATCCCTGTCACGCCAGACTGTGTGAGCGTTCATGAGCCCGCGACTTCATGGTCCACCAGCCAGATGTCTCTTGCTTTCGTCAGTTACGTGAGGTGCAGAGTGGGTAGCTATCGGGTGTCCGGTTCGCCGTTCGGCCGTTGGGCTGTAGTAATTTCTTGTAAGAAAAGTCGTGAAGTTCCACTCAATGCAGCGAAGGGTCACGGTACTAAAGTCTCGACGGGCGCTAAGAGATGCGTCAATGGCCTGTTGACTGGGGTCGCGGGAAGACTGCTCGACTGAAACATGGAAGGGTCGACCTGGTTGCGTCAGAGCTGTGATATTCACATATGCTGGGCAATTACAAATTCGATCCTATGAGGAAGATGGGGACGTTGCATTACATTACAGCCTGCAGTCCAAGAACCCCGAAAGTGATATAGATCTACAAGCACCTACTGCATTTCGCACTCGTCATGGACAATTCGGTTTCTTTTCTTAATCATAATTTTCTCATAAGCAGAACTACTGCTTTGCGCCGCGGTTGAAGCCATATTGTTGCACTCACGAACGCGTCCTAAACGTAAGAACACAAAGTCACTCACAATGGCGCCACTAGCAGAGTTCCTCCCACAATTGGTGGGCTGGGAGCATTTCATACTAGGAGGCGTTGCCCTCTCTCTTGTAGTCGCATTCTATCGCATATTCATCACCATCAAATACCCTTCTAATATCCCCCGAGTCGGCGAGCCCGCAGGCAAGCTCAGTTTCAGCTTGAAAACAAGATGGCGCGCTGTCAAGGAATGCGACGCAATTTACATGGAAGCCTACGAGAAAGTACGTCAATTTCCCCCTCAATGAATGAGCTGCGCGTGAAGCTTATACCTAACTCCATCTTCTCAGTACGCCAAGAAAGGCAAAACATGTCTCGTTCCAGGCTTTGGGGTTCGTGATGAAGTCGTTCTTCCGCAGAGTGCCATGAAATGGGCACTCGCTCAACCAGAGGCCGCCTTAAGTCACTCTCACGCTACCCTCGAACTCAATCAAATCATCTACAGTCTTGGCTCCGGCAAATACTCTGCCGATGGCTGGCAAGGCGACCTAGTCAAGACCAAGTTAAACGCCTCCTTAGAGAGTATTTGCGCTGCTTTGAATGATGAACTTGGAGCCGCCTTCGCCGCAAATTTCGGCCTAGATACGGAAAACTGGAAAGAAATTGATCTGTTAGCGGTCATGCGCCCGATCGTCGGACAAGCTGCGAGCCGTTTCACCGTTGGCCTACCCATGTGTAAGTGAAGCATCACTGTTACTTATGTCAGCACTCGGGAATCGAGAGCTCATTCTCTTCCAGGCCGTGACCCCGTCTACCTTGAAGAGAGCTTCAATGTTGTCGATCGCCTAGTCGTGGCAGCCGGAGCCACCGGTGGAAGCCCAAAATTCCTTCAACCGATAGTTGGCAGACTTTCGTCGCTCGGAATAGAGGGCATGATAAACAAGATCAAGGGAACGTTTGAGAAGACATACAAAGAAAGATTGGCTATCATTGAAGACCCCAACTACAATGGGCCCGAGCCCAACGACCACCTTCAGATGATGATGAGATTTGCCCAAAAAGAACGCCCTCATGAGCTCCACGACTTCGACAACATCACCAAGCGCGTCATCATCGCCAACGTATGTCATCTTTTTCCTACACATCTCTGAACAGTGACTGATCAAAACGTAGTTCGCCTCTATGCATCAGACATCCATCCAAGCAACAAACTTTCTCCTTAACATCCTTGACTCCGACAAAGAGTTCAACACCATGGCCGTGCTCCGTGATGAGGTCCAGCGAATCATGGGCAACGACAAAGACTGGACGAAGCAAAAAGTACAAGCCATGATCCGCGCCGACAGCGCGGCACGAGAGACGATGCGCCTCCACTCCTTCGGTAATCGCTCAGTGCTCCGCAAGGTCATGAAGGACGGCCTTGTCACCGAAGACGGCGTCGCATTACCAAAAGGCTCCATGATCTCATTCCTTGCCTTCCCGCCCCAAGTCGAGGCAGACAAATTCGAAGACCCCATGAAGTACGACCCCTTCCGGTACTCTCGCGTCCGTGAGGCTGCAGCCGACCCCGAAACCGGCAAGCCTGGCGCCAGTCACTTGAGCTTCGTTTCGACATCGCCGGACCATTTGCCCTTCAGCCACGGCCGTCACGCCTGCCCCGGTCGGTTCCTGATCGACTTCGAGCTCAAGATGATAGCGGCTTTCGTGCTTATGAACTATGACATCGAGTTCCCCGCAGAGTACAACGGCAAGCGTCCCCAAAACGAGTGGGTAGCAGAGGCCAGCTTCCCACCGACAGGCGTCAAACTCAGGATCAAGCGCCGGCCAGGCACTGTCTGAATACTAAATCATGGGTGAGTAATGAGCTTCGGATTGGCGTTATACGGATTTTTCATGTACATAGATTAGCGGCGGTCTTTCCTCTTTAAGATGCGTATATACCTCTAGAACCGAACATAGAAGTGTTGAACAATTCTGAAACATTCAGTAACCTCCTCACATACATTCCGCGATCCAATGTAAGCGGCCGATACAAGCGCTAGATAGCTTCATTTCCGATCGTTTATGGAGTCCCCATTTCGGCCGACAGTAGATCACTGAGGTCGATTTATACCTATCCTTGTCGTTCGTCTGAGAAGCAGGTTCACGGCACAGTCTCGATTGCCCGGATCCTAACCCTCCATCCATGCTCGGCCGCAACGGCACAGCACGGCACTTCATGATGTCCCATGTGGTAATGCAATCCTGTGGCACAAAGATATGCAGTAGTCTCTGTATTCCGTAGGTACACTGATCCACATGACTTATTAGCAACCAAGGTTGCGACCAAGTCTTTCCTTCCATAGCGCCACCTATTGAGGCACTCATCGACCCATAATGACAACCTCTTCGCCTACATTTGCTGGCTACTGGCTAGGCGAATCTCGTAGAATGAAGGCGCTACAAGCGGACGCTCGGGGTATTCGAAAAATACAATGTTGAGAGACTGCGGCCTGCTTGAGTTTAAAGTATTTACCATGCCAAGCGCATTGTAACCTGCTGTCGCTCATAGCCTATGAATCCAGACCAATTTCCGTACCAATGCCAACATGTCTCCCAAAGCTGTGAGACATCCATTTAAACATCCAGATAGCTGGGCATAACAGATCGAGACTAGTGAGTTACCGGGGAAAAATTGTCTATCTTTAAGTGTAAATACATTCGTCAAGTTTAGCTCAAAGAGCTATAGTCTACCCCAGCTTTCATTACTCCCGAAATGCACCTCAAGTTGCAACCTTCGGCCATCCATAACGGTAGCAAGTCTAACGAATTCAACGAGCAATCTATTGCATCACAATTATCGTGAACTAAATGATTGCCCCGGCATAGCATTATGTAACACGGCACTAAAGATGAAATGTCTACATTCCGATAGTCTCCTGCTATACGGTGGCAGGTCTTTGTTACGCCGCCGCGTCGGATTGCCGTTTCCGGTCTCAACGATACCTTTCAAATGACCATATCGCGCGTAATCCTCGTACGCGTCAACAATTAATTCATTGGCGATAAGATGAACTTACTGAGCGGGATCTATGTCGCGATCCTTGGTTTCCTGTCTATGTCTGCTTAAACAATGAACGACTGCATTGAGCATGGCAACGTCTCCAGCTTACAGTGTCGGGCAAAAGCCTGGCAGTACCAACAGAAATGCAATAGCCAGCTCTGCAACCGCATCCTCTGGTAAAGATGTTTCACCATGGTATGGTCGTTTCCCAATTCCCAATCGAATGGTCAATGATCTCCGTAAGTTGCTCTCATTACGTTAGTTGTTGCATCGCCACACGTGAAGGTGGTCATAATTCCACACTCAAGACAGTGACCCCTAGGTTGCTGGGTCGTGAGCCCAGCCCGTGATCGAAGCATTCTGAATTGAGAATACCTCACTAACATGACAAACTCTTAGTCCACAACGAACCCATCACGAGATCAGGTTTTGCGCCAATGCACCCGTCGCTGCATCCTCGCTACTATTCCGACGCACCAACCGCGTCCGAACTCCAGGATGCAGGGATCTTCACGGACGGCACAGAAGAGGACAGGTTTTACACCAGCCTAACGGCACAAGAAAGGCAGATGGAAGGGGTCAAGCACTGGCAAATCGGCGTTATGAACGACCATGTGAATTTCGGTGCGCCATCCGGCAAAGTGACAGCAGGACATAAGAGGCCTGAATTCGGACCTCATTCGAAGAAGCAGATTAAAATATCCGAGAAATCGAAAAACCCCACATGGGATGAAGTGTTGCAAAGGATATATGACGTGGATACAGTCAAAGTCGATGAAGCAAAGTGGCTGTCTTTCTTCAAGAAAGACAGGTGGTATGACTTGGAGGGCCCTTCAGCATCTCTCGGCGGCCGGTCTTGGAGTATCGATGATCCTGAAGTTGTAAGCCATTCGTGGAGTTATTTCATTTCCATACTCGAAACATTAGAGAGTCGTTTTCTTCCCAATTGGAAGAAATTGCTTTTAAGACATATTTCAAGACTGCCGAGCAACCATGTTATGAATAATACCCATTGACTCAAACTGCTGTAGTGGAACGTCTTAAAAAGGCCCATGGAGCTAGCAAATAGAATACTCTTGGCTTTAATTGAGGATAAACATGAGTTGTGAGTTGCGAGATCAAAACTCCATTCTTGGAAGACTATGCTAAACTAGCTATCAGTCTCGAAACGATGCTGTACGGCCTCCAGGGGCTCTGGCCGACAATCGTCGATGCATTCTGGCCCGACCCGAAGCCGCAACCCGTCGATCCAAATGATATAGTTCTGATCTCTTATAACGTCCTTAAGGACCACTGTGACGCGCAAGGGTTGCAATTCCCTTTAGATGGGGTTGAGAAACTCACTCCGGCGGAATGGAGAACGAGGCTTGAAAGCCTACTCAACAATGTCACTTGGACCTTCTTGGATGACAACCCATAGTATGGCTACCCTTTTTATCACCGACACGAACTAATCTTCACTATATTACCAACGATCGCAAATTTTTTCATGAAGAGTACAATGACTGATCCCAAAGTCTCATTCAGCGGCCATTTCAACCACAACCCGACGGCAGAAAACATGATCAGCATCGGAGTCAGGTATCTAGAAACCTTGATGACAAGCGACATCACGTTGGCGGAGCGCTGTTACCTTGAGGTGAGCCTTGCGAACACGGTGCTTCACGAACTGACGCACGCCCTCAGTAAGTAATCCAAAAGAAGCGAGCGCCGGAAACTTTGTGCTAAGTTACTCAATTGACTAACATCAAGCACAGATTACGCTCGATTTCTTGAGCGAGGATGGCCGGATCCAGAGCCCTGGGGGCTGCCAGTCGGTGCGATATATGAAGAGGCGGTAGGTGATATTGGAAAACCTCAGGTCGAAATGGCCGTAATGCCGTAACTTGTACTTGTACTAAAACATGGCGCTTGGAGCAAGTTTATAGATCTCATGGTACGTACTCAATTACTTTACCTTGAAGCTTCTGTGCGTCGCACTATAACTCTCTTCGCTGATCTAACGATGTGATAGTATGTTCGTTTTGTTCCTTCCCGTTAGAGGCTCCGCGCTTCCAACTTTACCCTAACCAAAACCTAATGGTCTTTGAATTGTCAGGCTTACCATTTAGATAGACCGTGTAATGAAACTGGATACTGCTTTGAGACTAAGGTGTTCGGTGGTGTAATGAAACCGTTAAGTAAGTCTCTTTCAGGATATCGCAAGGTTGTGATGACACAAGGTTCGGCTATGCTCATGATTACACAGCACATGCCTCGATCATTCCATTCGGTCCACTCATGGATACGTACGTAGCTTTTGGGACTCACTTTCTTTCTTTCCGAGTAATACCTCTACTTATGCAATCTCTCGAGACACCGCAACGAACAAATTCATTGCGTTATGGAGGAATCACTGACTGGCGATGCGTAGTTGGCCGTTCCCAAACACGCGGCAAGATCCAGCAAGGCTGGGATGTAGGTCGACACGATTGTAGACGCATAAGGTAGAAAGAGCAACTGCTGATTGCGCCGCGCAGTGATAATAGAAACGGATCCAGTGTTCCAGGACGGTTCACCACTCACAAAAACATGCAAGTATATCCCACCTGAAGGCAATTCAGGTTCTACTACATACCGAAAGGAGAGAGTGAAATAAGAGTCAACATGCTAATACGTTGCAACGCAGTGATTTCAGCACTCTGGCTATCCAAAATGCTGTCAGCCTCATTCTGGAGAGATACCTCAATTGTTCGCAAAAGCGATGGATTTTTCCACAGAGCCTCTATATTTGGATCCGACACGCCTTTCGATAGTCAAAGGATGTATGAAGACGATCGATGGGATACTTTCTGGGAGCCGATGACGATTCTACAACCTGCCGTCGGAAATTTGACACAAGATGATCAACTTATGATCAAAGCTTGGGAGGAAAAGGAGAATACGTGGGAGTTGGCGCGGAAGAATTGGTTTTCTCAGGGTCGAGATCTTGTGAGTAAGCCCAGACTATTATCTCTCATCTTCTTCAGGAACGGCATGGCGAGTATACTCAAATAGTCGTAAGATATCAAGTCCACACCTCTGTTTATTTGCCGCAAAGCAACTATAAGAAGTGTCAGTGAATTGGAGACTAACCAACTGATTAAATTTGCAACAGTGGTGTGACTCACCGGTAAGTCGTGCGGACTGCTTTGCTATTCTCTCGCCCTATCCAAGAAGTCTAACGCTCCTTTTCAGTGGAGCTACATAGCAGCAAAGGAGCAGCTGTACAACTTCGAAAAAGCCTTCGAGAAACGCGACAGATTCTCATGCAGTCGGATGATACCGGAAATAAGGGATATGGCCCCATGGCAAGTGAATACTCAGGACTTCCTTACCTGGCTACCACCTGAGGCGCCCGACTACCTTTACGAATGGATGTGGCATACGATCGGTAATTATTTTCTTATATTTCCGCTGGTGTTGCCGAAATGCTGACAATGATGTCTTAGGCTTGCTTCAAATGGCCGCAATACCAATTATGACGAGCCCGCTCGAAACCATTACACCGAGTGAAACGATAAACTACAAGTATAGACCGAGCCGTGAAGCCCAGGCCTTGGGACGACGTCGTGAGTTCATTTACCACGATTTCTTCCATAACAATTCCTATGCAATTCCAGTCTTGATTGCCACCTATCACGGGTAAGATGTAATCATCACAGCAACCCTACTGACTAACCCCCCCTAGGTAAACACTGGTCCCGCAGCGTCCCCGAGACAAAACAAACCATCCGCCCAACTTACCTTATCGACAGCTTTTCCGGCATCCGAAAAGACCAAGGGATAAAACAATCCGACTTCCTAGATCTCGCCGCCAAAGTCATCACACACATAATTCGAAACAACGTCGCGGTCCCGCAGGATTGGATAATGGAGATCCAACGCGTGGCAGCCAGTCTACGCACCCAGCGCCTAACAATCGAGAAGAAGTTTCCCAAGGCTCATAGGCGCCAATGGGCTCAGACGTGGGACTTCAAGATACCGACGTACAGCCAGGATCTACGCAGGAGGCTGTGGAACGGGACTGCGTGGACAGACGTACCCGTACCCTGAACATAAGTTGAACCCAGCTCAGCGGGTCTCCTATTATTGTCAAATCTGTTCGTCTCTATCTCATGTCTAAAGAAGCGTTGGAGTATTAGATGTGTACTTATATCTACCTGTATATAAACTTAAGAGCGATTGTATGTAAAATATTATCTACCAATATGCACGAAGAAAAACATATTGTCTTTTGTCCAATTTCGAGTAACTAATTCAGTTCATCTAAGTGTACACCAAGACCAGTATGAGAACTATTCCTCTTTATGATCGAAGATGGAAGTGAGACTAAATACATAACGTTACAGCGATCAGATTGCCGACTGTTGTAATAATAATCGCATAATCACAACGGCGACTTCAGGATTGACTGCACGAGCACATCCGACAAATAATGGAAGCCGTTCAGTAGTCGCCAACCCTGAACCTTTGGGATTGATCAAGGAGTGGACAAGCAGGTTTACAATATCACTTCTCCCCTAACCAATCCGTTTATGACAACAGCAAGAATCTGAGCCCTTCGTTCTCAAAACCAATCCCAACTTAGCAAGCAACCAAACCGTACTCAGTATCTGACCGAACGAAGACACATGCAATACCACAACACAATTTATCAATATTTACCTCCCCACACCTCCACCTGCTCTAAAAACAACAACCCACATCCCTTCCCCTCCAAGCCTCTTTCTCACAGGTACTCAAATTACCACACACAACACGATCAAGAAGACCCCCAGCCTCATTAGCACCTAGACTCTACACTCCCCTCCTTAACAATCCAAAGATTTCAAGACCCCATTAGCAAGCGACGGCCAATAGCAATTTCATATCGCCCGACAAAATCCACACAAAGACAAAAACACCAAACCCGACTAAACTCACATACAACAGTACAACGCTTCCCTCACACTGCATCTCATCATCGCATTCATATCTGTTACAAAATCGAAGTATTAGCAAACTAACCATCGTACCCTCTTGCCAGAAGAAGAATTCGATACCCACGTCCTGGCATCCTCAAGCCTACGAGCTATAGATCATGTTCCATAGTGCAATTATACCCAACATTCGTTTTTCTCAACAATAGTCACTCATTCAATGTGCGGAATAGCATTCCGCTTCCTCTGCGAAGTCATAAACCACACCTGGCCTACCCCTGTAAAACAACAGCAAAGGCGCTTAGAGGCCCAGTCACCTTCGCACAGCGATTCACGAAGGCAAGCTCAATGATATGAACATATTTTTCCTCCACTCGTACTAGGGACTCTATTGGATATAACAGCCCTCGCAACAATCACCGCATGCTATCGACAATCCATAGTGGAGCCTCCCCGAGAACCGCGCGCATATCAATGAACAATTACTGCTCGACGCCGTCACTCTAAGCAATGATACTCATACACAAAATGCATACGGAGCCGTCTCATACACGTCCGGTGCTGATAATGTCTGATTCTGTGGCCATCTTGGCTTAGAGCATGCTCGATCCTACGTCAAGTAGACTTGACCCCTAACTCTACTTGAGGAACATCTCCCCCCCGTTGCGTGTTGTTCGGGTGCGGTCTAGATGGTCCAGGCCTAGTACAGCATCTTCCTCTAAAGTGCTGCCCTCGTCGAATAGAATATCATCTGGTATGAACGGATTAGCGATGTTGCCCTCTTCCATTGCCGGGATTGCACTTACCATCATTGATATACCGAGGAGGCTTCTGATATCGTCGCAGGACGGCGAATTTGATCTTCTCGAATGCTTTGCCTTTGATGCCGAGTCGCTTTTCTAAGCGCTTTTTGGTGTCGGAGAAGACCTCGCCCTCCTTGAGCAGGAACTTGAAGGGTATCCCATGCATTCGGCTCGGGTCATTCTGGAAGTGGACGACTTTGATGAAGTCTTGGTCATTGGCCCCGGTCTCTTCTTCGGGTATGCGTTCCGCAATCACGTCCACATATTCGTTGATACTGAGAACCGGATAGTTAGGCACAAGTTCTCGGAAGAATTTATGGTTATGAATCTCGTAAAGGCGTATACGTCCGGCTTCCTCTTGATCTTTGAGTTGTGCCTTTTTGACTAAGGCGTCAATAAGATCTTCGACGTGACCTTGTTTGCTAACAAGTACATCAAACGTTTCCTGTTTCTGTTCAGCCAGAGCTTCTCCGGTGCTTTGTGTGTGTCTCACCTCTTTCGAAATTCCTTCGCTCAGCCAGGTTATCTTGACGCTCTTCTTCGTATCGAGTTCTGCAAGACTCATATCCAACACCTCATAGTAAAGAGAATTGGGTTTTGTCTGGGGATTCTGAGCATAGCTTTGCGGATTCAACATTTGCGAAAGGGTTGCGTTGGGAATCCGTCTCACTGCTCCTTTAGGTGCACCTGTTGCCGCATTTGCTGTGAAGAAGCGCAAGTGTGTTGGCTCCACATTCAACTTTTCTGCAACGCGTTCAGCGACTTGGTCATAAGTGACCTTGCCGCTGAGGGTTAAAATAAAGGGCTCCAAGTCTGGCTTGTCGCAGCGCGGGTGCGGATCGAAACGAACATCTCGTTTATAGACAAGGAAGTCGTAGTACGACCGGGCATCCTCGAACCTGTCCCAGCGTTTGAGCTCGTCTGAACTCCTGTCTCCCAGGCGAGCTTTGATCAGGTCGGCTGGTGATTTCCGATCGTTAAGCCTTTGGAAGCAGATGATGTCGCCGTCTTGTAGCTCCGCCGCCTTAAGGGTTTGCTTGGCCTTCAGGCTCTCTATCATCGTTGGTTTTATTTCTTCCCACATGCAGAGCTGTTCCCCTGCTGGAAGCTTTTCTCCCCACCCCATTCTTTTGAGGATGGCTGGAGCAAGTTCTTCTACCCGCTTCTCCTTGCTAACATATATGTGGCCAACACCTTCTATCTTTTGGGCCTCCACATCGAAATGCTTGAGGAATAGAAGTATCAGGTCATTCTTAACGACGACCCCGTTCGCATTATTTTGATAACTTGGCCAAATGGCATCACCCTGAGCATCCACTTCGTCAGCGACTTCTGCCCAGACGCGGAGTGTGGTATCCCGGTTCATTCCCTGGGTTCGTAGCTGAGCCTCATCGACCGTTGGGTGGAGATCCATAATGGGTTGATCTGGTCTCGTGGTTTTGTTTTGACGGTTCACCATGGCCCAGAGCCGGACTCTTTTAGGGTCTTGATTCAGATCTTGCGCAATTGTAGCCAGCGCTTCTCTCATAGTTGATTGCTTCCGCATCTTATATAAGAGAGGCGCGCCAGGATCCTTCAATGATGCAGGGTCATCCGAAAACGTGGCGAGATCTGTCGAGGGATGATTGCGGAATGTATCTTGAGTGATGACCCGCACAATAGTATAGAGATGCTGCTCCTCTCTCTCTCTCCGCTTCGCCTCGCGGGCTGCGGCCTCTTCCTCTAGGCGTTGTTCTAATATTCCAAGTCAGTCATGTAGCCATGATCAGTAATCACAGGTACACTTACGCAGATGCTGCGGACTGTCTTGCTTGTCGACCTCGGTCAAGACTTGATCTAATCGCGACTCACGAATGTAGACCAACATGTATGCATTCATCTGGCGCATCACGGTCTTCCTTCCCTGCACGGATCCCGGTCGTGCTAATGATAGTGGCGATTTGTACTCGCCACCAAAGTTCTCTTCGAGGGTCTCTCTCACAGTTGCTCTGGTAACCTTATCGTCATCGAACTTGTAAAACCACCCGTCTTTGTTGGGCTTCAGGAACGCGTAGTAGTGCCCGGCGTTGAGATCTCCACTGTGCACGAGAACACCATGCAACTTGTAGATCCATGGCTCTGATCTGTCTGCTCCTTTCTCAAGGTATGGCTCCACATCCAGCGTTTCTGGGAACTCGAACCTATCATTGATCTTCATCATGGTGTCTCTCTGAATGTCGTATTCGAATCGCTTCAAGTGCAGATGCAGAACCTCAGGAAAACTGGTAAAGATTACACCCTTTCGCGCGTCTTGGTACTTGTGATCATCACCTGCCCAGTACTTGTTTTCACCGTCGAGAGTCTCTTGCTGGATGTAGTCCTGGAAACTCTCCTGGAGATTGGGGATGCCGCGAACGTTGAGCTGAATATCCCAGAAGTCTTCAAGCCGGCTGGATTCGTAGTCGACGTTGATGCAAGAAACATAGGTCTTGACTTTCCCACTTAGCATCTTGGGTAGCGAGTCCTCAGCAGCAGTACCCTTCATCTTCTCTTCCATGCGCTCGATTAGCTTCCGGGAAAGTTCTTGTACGTCCTGCTGTTCAAAGATGTGTCTCGTATCCCAGCCAAATGATCGCGTCAACTCGTTGGTACCAACTGCTGCATTTGAAATTTGCAACTGGTAAAAGAGACGCTGAAGCGTGTAAGCGCTGTTATTAACACTTTCGTCTTCTGCCGTGGGTATTTGGTAGACAGCCTGTAGTTGAAAATAAGCCAACATGACGTGGTTAGAGACAGTTGGGGAATTGCATACCTTTCGAAATGCATTTGTGAAATACAGGGACTGTAGGAGAGAGTTTAAGTAGCATGTGGCGCCTTGGTTTTTCAGCCCTACAAAGCCTGTCTCTTTCTTGGAATCGTAGTTGTTGAAGTTGTGCCATAATACTCCAGTCTCATCTTCCACGATGCGAACGTAGGCTGTGATGTTGACGGTATCGTTCTCGACGAGGGGTCGATCGCTGGTGTCGCTCCAAGGTTGCTGGAACATCTTTCTAAGATCCATAAATCTAGTGAATCCCCAGTCACTTTCTTCTTTGGTGAAACGATGTGTCGCGGTGTGGTGGGCAAATAGCGATGGATCATTAACATTCCACATTACAAGGCCAAACTGGGCACAACAACTCCAGTCGTCAGGCACTTTGCTGAGATCTTCGAACCCATGCTCAAGGTACACCGATGACTGGTCGATCTGGTTTCCATAGGGAAATAGCAGGATGCGCCTGGAAGTCGACGTCAGTGGTCATCTAGCTAACATGTACATGCCGGTGTCTGCTGACCATGGGAATCCGCCAGCCTCGAAGACAGGACCGTGCTCTTTCTTTTTGAGCGAGCGGTAGTTTTCGATGGTCCAAGTGCTCACAGCATCCTCTAGTATCTTGGGTTCCTCAAGCAGCGGTGGCAGCACGATCTCTTTCATGGCCTCGACTACACGACACGGTCAACTACATCACGTGCACAGCTGCCGAGGCAGTGCATCGGGTCCGACCTACAGTCATTGGCCATGGTTACGTTCTCGAGGTGTTCGACGTCATTATCGAGGGTTTCGGGCTTAATGATGGTGACCGGGTCGTCGGGCTGGGTGACCAGGTCGTCCTGAGAGTCGACCATCATGTCGTTAGGGGAGTGTATTTCGGAGTCGTAGCTCTATTTGGGAACACTGATTAGTCGAGCAGTAAAAGATCTCGACAAATACGAACTATGGAAGGCAGCGGCGGCAGCAGCGCAAGCTGCAAGACCGCGGAGAAAGACACGGACTTGTTGAATTTGGAAAAGCAGAGGTATCCGCATGAACAAGCAGCCTCGGCGGTGGAATGGCAGAATACAAAGTCACAATGTGAAGCTCCAAGGCAGCAATCCAACATCCAAAAGCGAGCGACAAGAAGATACTCGGAGGTAAAGAAAGAAGTGAATCGAGAGAATAGGAAGGGAGAGAGAGGCAGGTCTAGCTCACCATTTTGTCAGAGACTCAATAGCTGCGAATGAGAAAGGTTGAAGGTTTGCGATGGTTGGAGGATCCCCGACTGGGGGGTGTGACTGGTGTTCGCTTCCTCGCAATGTGCTTGCCTACGCAAACGATGTGCAGGTTGACTGGCAGCAGCGGCAGGTGCTCGTTAGTTACAGCGTCGAGGAAGAAAGCTACAGTCGGGCGTGGTGTCGGGCGCAGTTGTGGACAGTAGATTCGCTCAAGGTTGGGTGGGAAGGTAAGGTACGGTGGTGGTGAGGGTGGGAGGCGATGATGGTGGGGTCAGGAGGGTGTGATGACGACGGCGGGAGGGCGTCGAGGAAGGAGAAGTAGAGGTCGGATGGGTGGTAGAAGCATCTATACGCTGGTGAAAAGCATGAGCAGTTCCGTGAGCTGTCCGCCGGACAGGAGATGAGGCCAAAAGAGCTTTTGAAATAAAGGAAGAGCTGTCAGGATTGCTCCATTCACCTCGTTCAGCTGTGCATTCTTCGACGGTGGACAAGGGCAGCCCGCGAAAAGGTGGAGAGTCAAGAGAGACAATGCGGGTTGGCGTGACGGGGCGTCAGTGCTCCTTGCTCCCGCTTGCTCAATGCTCAATGCCCTCTGCCTGGACCTGATGAGACGGCGAGGTGGGCTGTGCTCGCAGCTAAAAAGGCCCGTTGCGGCGACACTACGTCTGCCGAGCAACACGTCTCTGACGGCCTGGAGGGTACTGTTTAATGCCCAAATGCGCTCTGACAGTGACCCCGATGAAGTACCTACGTATATGTGTACAGTGTTGAAGCGAGAGGTTTCTATCTATATGGGTTGAAGGTTTGAATATTGAAGAAATCTCCCATTCATGAATCTAATGGATATCAGAAACAGTCAAGCATTCACTCGGATCTGACTTCATTGAATGTATGTAGAGCTTGGAATTCGTGCTCGACCCCACAATCATCGGCGTGTCGACACTAGAAGAACTGTTGTCACATTTCTTTGTTAGTAACACAATAGTGACGAATGGGATGTGAGGGCGTCATCTCTTTGATATGCACATCAATCTAAAACACAAGTCTCAGCTCTTATAGCTGTTTGCGATGTATCCAGTTCCATATACATGTATTATAAGGACCTTGACAAGACATGGGGTATTTACAAAGCGCAAAAGACATGCCATCATGCCTAACAAGATGTAATAGAGTTGCAGAGGTAATCATTGAAACAAGCGGGAGGTGACGCGGTGTCCAATGGGCTGCCCAAAATTCCCTTAACATTCACCGTAGAAAGAGCTTGATTTATTACATATTGCAACAGACGAGCTTCGATCACCTCTCGCCAGCGTTGTGTAAGCAAGCCACAGGCAAGAGAAGCATTGGCACTTATATGCAGACCGACTATCCATTACATGTACCTTTATCACGCAGTCAATGACTACTATATGAGTCAAGATTATCTTGAAGAGGACGACAATATCTTGGTCCAGTAGAAGACTGAAGACTGAAGCCTGAAACAATCCAACTTTGGAGCATGTGTTCCAGCTACCCGCATCGCCCACCCTATCACCACCAAGCTAGACTGGCTTGAGCAGGTAGCTGATCGAACCGAAACCGGCAACGGCACTTGTGACCAATTGGCCGATTTCACATGTGAACCTCGACCCTTGAGCCACGAATCAGCACTTGACAGAAGCACTACATTGCTCAATCGCCAAAGACTCAATATTCTAGAGTTCTCTTCCTCTTTTACTGCTCTCTGTCGCACGAACTCGATACCAGTACCGGACTACTACCTCTTTAACACAACCCTACGCTCATGGAACTGGCGGCATGCCACCAGCATTCGCGGTGCATAATGCCACCAAGACCATCCGGCTGAGCGACCTTCGAGCCTCTCTACCGAAGAGGACCCCAATCAACACAAGAATCGTCTGGTCTCATTTACCCCAAAGGAACCCGAAGATAGCTGGCCGGAGATGGACGCATACAGGTGCCAAATGGCGGCCAGTCCAGGTCCTCGACGAGTACGTGGTCAAGTTCCTGCACCTAGCCGCTCGCGTGCCCGCCTGATCTGACTGACTCGCCGGGCACAGATGGGTAGCCAAAGATGCACGGCCGATCAGCTTGCGCCAGCTCATGGTGTTCGGTCGGTCTCTGACCGAATCTCGACTCTTGGCCTCGGCGAACTATGTTCGAACTGAGCTTCCAACGAGGTATGGAGCTCTTAATATTCCGCTATGGGCAACAGGCTAGTAGCTGACATCTGCTCGGTACAGAATTGCCCACCGCCTCCGTGATATGCAACGATTACCCTACGTCGTGGTTACAAACAAGCACATGAGCGATGTGTACGAGCTATACTACAACGGCTTCGATGTTCTACGGCGTGTGAAGGAGATCAAGAACCTCGATGATAATGAGCACTTCTGCTCTGTCGTAGCTGAGATGCTGCGCACCCATCTGAGCGTCATTCCAAAGTTGGCTATGGGTATCATGGAATGTAGCGGCATGATGCCAGCGGAGGAGCTGAACTCGTTCATGAACACGATCCTCAAGTCGGTAAGCTACACTCTATTCAAACGAACAACCGTAAACCGGTGGTCCTACAAAGTGTCTAACACGAACAGCGCATTTCCCGCCGCGTAATAGCAGAGCAACACCTCGCCCTAACGGAAACCTTCAACTCGCCCTGGTTCTCCCCAGGCGCCAAGCTCTCCGAATCCGAGTTCATCGGCGAAGTATTCCTAAAATGCATAGCCAAAGACGTCGTCGAGCGCTGCGGAGCCGCCGTCCAAGACCTAGCCCGCACCGCCAACGGTCCGTCCGCCCTCATCCCCTCGATAACCATAAACGGGCACCTCGAAGCGAACTTCCCCTACATCCTCTCCCACCTGGAGTACATAATCGGCGAGCTCCTCCGCAACTCCGTCCAAGCCGTGATCGAAAACAACCACACGGGCGAACCACCCCCACCAATCGAAGTCACCCTCTGCGAAGCCCAACAGCACGTCATAATCCGCATCTCAGACCGCGGCGGTGGTATACCACGGGACATGCTCCCACACATCTGGTCCTTCGGAAAAGGCCCCTCAGCCCCAATGCCATTCGACCAAGTCCCCCTCATAGCCGAGACGCTCCAAAAATTCAAAATCGACGGGAACTTCTCCGACCTCCAGGACACATTCGCAAAACGCTCCGAGACCTATTCCTCACCCCATCACGACGGTTCTCTAACCTCCCTCTCAACCCGACCCCCAGATCTCCGTCTAGGCATGGGCCTGCCCCTATCCCGCGTATACGCCGAGTACTGGGCCGGATCCCTCGAAGTTCATAGTCTCGAAGGCTACGGCGTCGACGCATTCCTACAGATTTCCAAGCTAGGGAACAAGAATGAGCAGCTCGCTACCAGAGCGACCATGGATGCGGTCTAGGCAGCGCATGTCCTGAGTGCTCAGTTTGAGGATTCGGTGAATTGTTTTCGGAGCAGATATCGTTTATTGTGATACCAGTGGATGCTTATTGGACTGGACTTGAACGGATGTATATAGTCATGGGTTTTCACAAATGCGTACCCGAATAAGTAATTGCAAAACAAGTTTTGAAACTGCAAGCTCAGACACTGAATCATTGTGCCTTTTCGTGTTGACAAATACATACACTTGGTTATTAAGTCCTCGATGCATGAATGCTATCGTCAGAGTCGGTACGCATATACCCCTAGTCAGACCTTTTCTTCGGTCAATGGTTATTATTTAAGAGAGTCTTGATTATATCATCAACTAAACCTAACGGCACTGAACAAATAGAGCGAATCGGTATTGAGAGTGGAGGCTCCTATCAAAAAGGGGCACCCGGGAAAATCATCTCGGGGACATGACCAGCCTTTCTCTCACACTGCTCTATTCTCGTCTTGCACACACACACACACACGCAACGCATTGACATGTCAGAACGCTCCCAATCGCCAGATACAAGTGCCTTTTCCTTTGCGTCTCTCACCGTCGTTGCTGTGCCAGCTAGTCACATACAGCCAGCTGGCATATTAAGCAAAGCAGATCGTCCTTGTAAGCCCATCTTCTTTTGTGGAATATTAAAATGGACGAAGGGAATTTTTGGTATTATGAACTCCGACTCCCTTCCGAGTGGAGGCCCTAATCACCGGTGATTAGTACCACCTGGTGACAATAAAATACGAGACAAAGATTCGGATTAGCGGCGGCCGGAGCGCGCGACACTGCCCTGCATCTGCTCGAGGTCGGTCTCCAGCGCCTTGATCTGGGCGTGTGTCTGCTCAAGGTCCTTGTTAAGACGATCTCTTTCAGCAATGAGCTTCTGCTCCCACTGTCGGAAACGTTGCTCCTCAATCTTAACCTGTTCCGTAAACCGCTTACGAAGAGCCTCTTCCTCTTCCTTGTATTTGGGGTTGTCCAGCTTACGCGGGCGGGCCTCGCCGAACTTGCGGGTCTCCATCTGTTGCGCACGGTAGGCCTCGTAGTGCAGCTCCTCGGTGGTGTGGATAAGGTCGAGCATGTGGGTGCGGATGAGAATGGAACGAAGCTTTTTGAAATCGCAGTGGTCCTCGTTCTCGACCTCGGCAACACCCCAGGAGTACTGTCGACCCTTCACAATACGGCCGTCACCTGTCTTAACATCCTTCTCTGATCCTATCACTGCAAAAGGCATGGCAGCC
Organism: Xylariaceae sp. FL1272; assembly: GCA_022432385.1. Taxonomy (NCBI): domain Eukaryota; kingdom Fungi; phylum Ascomycota; class Sordariomycetes; order Xylariales; family Xylariaceae; species Xylariaceae sp. FL1272. Next base: position 561,445 of record JAJJXC010000012.1, on the reverse strand, counting down.
ATCAAGCTACGGGCGTGCTGAACGGCAGCCTCGTCATCCTCCTCGATTGGTGGCTGGTAGATCTTGATGTTCTGAGCTTCGATGACACCACGGATCTAGGGACGATTGGTCAGTATCTGATACTTGGCCTCTAAGTGGTACAAGTGCGACATACCTTGGCCTTGAACTTGGCCAGATCAGCAGGGCTGAGCGTATCTGCCTTGGCAATGACGGGGATCAGGTTGACACGAGAACACAGTCGCTTCATAACCTCGATATCGAGAGGCTTCAAGGTATGGCCAGTAGGGCGAATGAAGTACAGGCAGGCGTGGACACGGAGATCAATCTTGTCCTGGCGGCGCGGCTGTTGCTCCTGCAGCATGTACGACTCGTGCTGGTCGTCGAGGAACTCGATAATGGGCATCCAGGAGTCACGGTTGTTGACGTAGTCGCCAAAGCCCGGGGTATCAATCACGGTCAAGCGGACTAGACGCAAACTCAAGTTAATGACTAGTAGAGGCGGTGGATGGCAGCAAGTGGTTACCCTTGAAGAACTTCTCTTCCAACTCGGCTTTTGTAATCTCGATTTCGACAGTTTTGTCGATCTGCTTCTGGTGACGCTTCTTGTGGTCGGCATAGTTCTTGATGGTGGTGGAGAAGAGGGTGTTGATGAAGGTCGTCTTTCCCAGGCCGGATTCTCCAGCAACCTAATCCAAGGCGGAATTGTCAATAAAATACATCATCTTCAACTTGGCAATGGGCTGAGTTGAGTAGCACACACCATGATAGTAAAGGCAGCGCCTCTCTTGGCGACGATCTTGTGTCGCTGGTTGGGGAGATTGGCAATGCCAATCGGCGACGCGCTCTCAGTGGTGGTAGGAGGCATCGTGAGGGCAGATGTGTACCTAACAGCTATTCACAATGGCAGCGTTGGAGAGACTCGCGAGAAAAGATGAACAGTGCAGGTCCAAAAGCACACGCAGACGACGACAATTCGAAACAATGGGGGTATCTCGGCGGCAGGACAGGATGTCTGAGAAAGGAGAATCGCCGGTGCAAAAACGAAGCCGGGGGTAGTTGTTTGTTGTCACAGCAGGCAAGAAGGTTCAGGCTTGTGCTTCAGGGGAAAGCAACCACTGCTACTGGGAAATTTCCTACACACGGCAGCAACTATGGGAGGACAGGGGTCTGCACTTGAAAGACTAGGGGAGGTGCGATATGCCACTTTTCTCGACTTCAAGTTCACGTTTCCACCGACCACTGCCAACTGGTCATTTCCTTCGCTCCCGCCGCTTAGGCTTTGTGGCACTCCCTTGATGACTCGGCGGCAGGTGGCAGCTAAAACTCCCCAAATCGCATGTCAAGCTCTGACCATCTGCCAGAGTCTGGTTCAGGGTACGAGAAGCAGCACTGGGGCAAGACGGCCCTTACTGGAACGAGTAAAGGTGCTGGGGTCTTTCGGCAGCCATTTGGCATCGTTTTCTGGTTGGCTGCTTCTAACGAGGTAGGTACTGTACTCATGAGCTGCTAGGGTCCACCTCGAATGGTCAGGTACCTATGCCCACCGAGGCCCACTGCCGGTGGTCTGAAGCTACCAACCTTATCGCTGATAAGAAATAAAAAGTTCCCATCGCCAGCGGGTTGGATGCGCAAATCCAAGTATCATGAGAATACCGTATTTATGGGCATAATGGCCGTACAGCAACAATGAAGACCGACTTCAAGGTAAGACTTCAAAGGCAAGTTATGGTAATATGCACTAACGTAAGGACTCGTTCTAGTTCTCAAATTTGCTGGGTACTGTCTACTGTCAAGGGAATCTCTTGTTCAGCCCAGATGGCACCTGTCTCTTCTCCCCGGTAGGGAATAGGGTCACTGTCTTCAACCTTGTCGAGTGAGTCAAGGCTTCTTTTCGCCCAGCCTAGAGGAACATGCTAACATCTCGTTCTTTTCAGAAATAAATCGCATACACTTCCCTTCGCCCACCGAAAGAACATATCCAGGATTGGTCTGACACCGCGGGGTAACTTATTACTGTCCGTAGATGACGAGGGCCACGCCATCTTGACCAATGTCCAGCGTCGCATCTCCATATACCACTTCTCTTTCCGATCGCCTGTCACGGCCCTTGCTTTCTCCCCCTCGGGACGCCATTTCGCTGTCGGACTTGGTCGCAAGACCGAAGTATGGCAGGTCCCCGCGACACCCGATTCTACCCCTGATGGAGGTCTCGAATTCGCGCCTTTTGTACGACACCACACTCATATGGGCCATTTCGATGAAGTGAGGCATATAGAATGGTCCAATGATTCTCGGTTTTTCCTCACTGCGTCCAAAGACTTGACTACCCGTATATGGAGTCTCGATGCCGAGGAAGGATTCACTCCGACCGTTCTATCCGGACACAAACAGAGTGTTATAGGAGCATGCTTCTCGAAAGACCAAGAGACCATCTACACCGTTAGCAAAGATGGTGCTGTTTTCGATTGGCAATATACCAGGCATCCCAATGCGCCACCGCCAGACGAAGACGACGAGATGACGGATGCCAACGAGGACGATCTGCGGTGGAGGATTGTGAAGCGTCACTATTTCAATCAAAATAATGCGACAGTCAAGTGCGCTTCCTATCATGCAGAATCGAACCTCCTGGTCGCCGGGTTTACGAACGGCATATTTGGCTTGTACGAAATGCCAGACTTCAACCCCATTCACACACTCAGCATCTCCCAAAACGAAATCGACTATGTGACCATTAATCAGAGTGGAGAATGGCTAGCCTTTGGAGCATCCAAATTGGGTCAACTGTTGGTGTGGGAGTGGCAGTCGGAATCTTACATCTTGAAGCAACAAGGGCATTTCGATTCCATGAACGCACTTGTCTATTCGCCTGACGGGAAACGCATTGTTACGACTGCTGACGACGGCAAAATAAAAGTGTGGGACGTGGACTCTGGATTTTGCGTTGTCACATTCACAGAGCACACGAGTGGCGTTACGGCTTGCGAGTTTGCCAAGAAAGGCAACGTTTTATTCACCGCGAGCTTAGACGGCTCCATCAGAGCGTGGGACCTCATCAGATATCGAAACTTTAGGACCTTTACCGCTCCTACGAGATTGTCATTTTCTTGCATGTCAGTAGATCCAAGTGGCGAAGTGGTTGCGGCTGGTTCACTGGACTCCTTTGACATCCATATTTGGTCAGTCCAAACTGGACAATTGTTAGATCAGATGTCGGGACACGAAGGCCCAGTTTCGTCACTTGCGTTTGCTCCAAACGGTGACTTGCTGGTCAGTGGTAGCTGGGATCGGACGGCTCGAGTATGGTCAATCTTTGGCCGAACACAGTCAAGCGAACCTTTGCAATTACAAGCAGATGTGCTGGACGTCGCCATACGGCCTGATTCTGCTCAACTCGCCATTTCGACTCTCGACGGACAACTGACATTCTGGTCAGTATCCGAAGCCGAACAAGTATCGGGTCTCGATGGTCGACGAGACGTATCCGGTGGTCGCAAAGTCTCTGATAGGAGAACTGCTGCCAATGTGTCTGGCACCAAGAGCTTTGGATCCATACAGTACAGCACAGATGGCAGCTGTATACTGGCGGCTGGAAGCAGCAAGTACATCTGTCTATATTCAGTCAGCACTATGGTTCTCCTGAAGAAGTTCACCGTCAGCGTCAATCTATCCCTATCCGGAACCCAGGAATTTTTGAACAGCAAACTTCTCACGGAAGCCGGACCCGAAGGCTTATTAGACGACGAGGAGAACTCAGACCGGGACACCAGACAAGAAAGCAATCTGCCCGGATCGAAGCGGGGTGGTGATCCTTCAGCCAGACAGGCGCAACCGGATGTCAAGGTGACTGGTGTGGCGTTTTCGCCGGCAGGTACATCATTCTGCGCTGCTTCCACCGAAGGACTCCTCATTTACAGTCTCGATCACGATCTGCAGTTCGACCCCTTTGACTTGAACATGGAGATCACGCCCGCTTCGACACTGGCTGTACTTGAAAATGAGAAGGACTACCTCAAAGCGCTTGTGATGGCATTCCGCCTAAACGAGGCGGGCTTGATCAAGAGAGTATTTCAGGCTATACCCTACCCAGATATTCCATTGGTCGTAGAACAGTTTCCCACAGTCTATGTAGCAAGGCTGCTACGGTTCATAGCTGCCCAAACCGAGGAATCGCCGCACATTGAGTTTTGCATGCTCTGGATCAAGGCTGTGGTTGATAAACATGGCTCTTGGCTGACAGCAAACCGAAACAAAGTCGACGTTGAACTACGAGTCGTTGCCAGAGCTATTGCACGGATGCAAAACGAGATAAGACGCCTCGCAGACGAGAATGTCTACATGGTCGATTATCTTCTCGGGCAAGCCAAGGCGACGAAGGCCAGTAACGGCACAAGCCTGGCTAATGGAGAAGCTCCACAGATGAAGAGCCTTACAGCGAAGGGAGCAGAGGCTGACGGGACAGAAGATGATTCTGACGGTGAATGGATAGGCTTAGATTGATGCTGCTAACTCGTCAAACTACTGGACTCTTCGAAGTCCAGCATCGCTGTTCGCCAAACTCGACCGAACGCCCTTCAAAAATCTGTGCTCGTGGTGAAATACCTTCTACAGTCATCGTAGAAGTGCGTTTCGGTTCTGCCAATTTGCGCAGTATCAGGATGGCACGGCAAGACCTACCAAGTCAAGAGCACTATACGTATCGGCTAGTGCTAATGCAGGGCAGTATGGTTTTCGTGTTGAAAAGCGCAGCATCTTCCTCGGCATGAGGCTCTATTAGGCATATGCGCTCGTCGTGTGATGTTGTGCCAGGAGCGTCTGCCGACTCGGTATCTGGGAATCTGACCTTCCCCTGAGCGACAAGCTTACCCGGAACGGCCAGGCTAGCGAGTTAGGCGAGATAATGCGAAAGATGCACACCGAGTATGACCCTCCCCCCCCCCCCCCCCCCCCCCACTAGAGAGGTTCGGTGAGGCTCAAAGGCGTAAATGAGGGCTGTATTGATGGCCGTCGAAGAACCTTGCGTCAGCGGAGTACAGCCAATGAGTTCGTGGTTGGACCGAGGCGAAAGTCTATGTAGCTAAGATGTGACTCTACTTCGATATGGTCAGCAACTCGCGCACAGTACGGTATACTTAGCTAGACTACCCTGTATGAGGACTCCGTTGATGAATCGTGTGCTCCATCAGTCGACGACGCCTTCACAGTTGAAAAGTGCCTGCAGGTGGTTGCCTGAATTGTAGACTGCTTTTGTTTGCCGTGATTGGTCTCTAATTCGTTGACAGACCCCAGGTACAGGCATAGGGCAGTCCCGGCAGTGCATGCAGCCTGGCGCAGTGACGCTCCCCTGCAATACAGGGCCAGTACCAGCCCTGCATTGCTCGTAGTGGGCGCGCGACAACTGTGAATTGCCTCCGACAGTTGACCACCCACCTGCAGTTAAGGTAATTGCAACTTTTCAGACGTCACAAATCCGTGCCGCGAAACCCGCCATCAATCATCATTCCTGATTAAGGCACACACAGATAAACACAGAGAACCACTGTCGGTGCATTGTTTTCCGCTTCACCTCCTGCTATCCCGCGCACCACTCTGGACCTCAGGCAGCCATCGGGGAATGGTAGAAAGTGGGTGCATACATGTAGGTACCTCTTACAACCCCAGTACAGGTATGAGTCAAGTCCATAACTTTTACGGGAACTGGCAATCTATCTGCAAACGCTGCAAGACATACAGTTACAGGCGACTTGGTCCAGATTCGACATACGCTGTGATAGGTCGCTCTGTTGTAACTAAACAGAGTACAGGAGAGGCAACAAAGGACTTAGCTGCATCACGAGGTCGGATCTACGGTCTACCAGGCTGCCACGCTTCGGATATACGAGGAGTCTGACCCACGATGACTACCTCTATTTGCCACTCTAATGGCTACACCGTGCCCCAACCATGGCACACTTTTTTGCCTCTTGTCATACCTGCAGACTTTGCTACTTTTTACATAAGAACAAAGAAAGTCGTTTCAGGCAGTGCAGTACCAAGTCATGTTATATGCGCCTGGGATAATCTCCGGATCGTACAGGACGCTGCCGTAATACTGTAAGGCGTACCAGACCCGCAAGCTTCTTTTGCATGTTCAACAGAGCCTCGCACCGATGTCATTACCTATAAATTGGGCAACTCCGACTTCATATCCCATCTCGTTCGCCACAAACTGAGGGGATCTTTCTTAGCGTTGTCCCCAAGATTGTAGCTCTGATCCCTAATTCGCATCGCAGTTGCAGAGTTGAAACCAGGTGCATCATATCTCTGAACAGCTGCAACAAACAAACAATATAACTGTGTGTACAATGGATATGAACGCTCTTCTTCGAGGCTTCGTCCCTGGAGCGGAAGCGGCCAATACTACAAGTTCTGCTGCGGAAGCAACAGAGACACACGTTATGCACCCCAACGTGATCGAGAGCATCTTACCGCTGCTCGGCCTGCGGGGCTTCGCTCCAATATACAGAGCTGTTGGAAGCTCACTTGGCTGGGACCCAACATTGTTACTCACGGCACTGGGAGTTGTCTGGGCGGTGAACAGAATTTTCAGACAGGTTTACAACCTAGTCTACAAACTCATTACTGATCATTTGATGAGCACAATCCATATCAGCAGTACTGACGATATCTATCTACATCTGATGAAGTGGCTTGCCGTGCAGCCGAGAATGACCGACTCGCGGTCTCTCATGGCTGAGACTGTGAGCAAGACAGCTTGGGAAGATGAGGACGAGTCCAAGATTGCCCGCGATCATTCTGGGTTGTATCTCAATTTCGCGAACCAGGAGGCAAGAGCGGTATGTATTCACGTTGAGACCACCTACATACTTTGTTGAACATTCACTAACATCGCTATTAGCCCCCGCAGTTTATACCTGCCGTAGGGTTGCACAGCTTCTGGTTCAAAGGCCAATACTTTAGATTGAACCGCAAGAAGGAGTCAGTTCTTGACGATGGATCGAGTAATGGAATTCTTGGATTCAAAGACAAGGAGGACTTGATGATCTCTTGCCTGTGGAGAAGTCCAGGTATGAGCACATTCCCCTGATCCCATCTGTCTGTGATATCTGCGATTTAGGTTAACCTGCTATTTAAGAACCTATCAAGAAGTTACTGTCACATTGCAAGGAATTCTATCACAGCGATCATCAGGCACGCACCATCGTCAAGCGACCTAACCCACAGATGATGCGGCGATATGCGGGCAGACACAGTTGGCAGCAAGTCGCAAACCGCCCTGTGCGAGACATGCGAACCGTCGTCCTCGATCAGAACCAGAAGCTCCAGGTCTTAGCTGATATGAACGAGTATCTGCACCCTGCAACTCCCCGCTGGTACGCCAACCGAGGAATACCACTTCGTAGAGGTTATCTATTCCACGGACCACCAGGCACAGGCAAAACCTCTCTTTCGTTCGCTCTAGCAGGTGTCTTCGGTCTTGACATCCACGTCATCTCACTCCTGGAACCAAATCTCACCGAGGAGGATCTTGGCAGTCTCTTCAACTCGCTACCACGACGCTGCATAGTGCTTCTCGAAGATATCGACACTGCCGGTCTTCGTCGCCCCGCAGACGAAATCGAGAAACCAGAGACCAAGGATGCGGCTAAACCTGAATCTGCTAAAGAAGAGAGATCAGACGACATCAAGGCGCTCGCTAAAGCAATCAAGCGAGATCACGATGATGCAAAGAAAGGTATCTCGCTCTCCGGTCTCCTAAACGCCATCGACGGCGTAGCAAGCCACGAGGGCCGCGTCCTAATCATGACGACCAACGTTCCCGAATCCTTAGACGATGCTCTGATCCGTCCCGGTCGTGTCGACTTACAAGTAGGGTTCACAAACGCGACACAAGAACAGGCCAAGGAGCTATTCATCCGTATGTACGAAGGGGACCAAGGACGACCTCGACACCACAAGTCCAAAGACGACTCCGACATCTCGAACGGATCGATCTCAGTTACATCCCCCGGAACCAACGGCCATGCCCTATCGCCCGAGACGTCAAGCGCTGTCAAGTCTGGCGAACTAGATATCTCGATCGACGAGCTGCCCGAAATCGCAAAGGAGTTCGGCCAGAAAATCCCAGAGGGCACTTTCTCGCCCGCCGAGATCCAGGGATATCTCCTCAAGCGGAAGAAACATCCCCGTCGGGCCTTGGCAGAGACTGATAAGTGGGTTGCGGCGCTTGTCCAGCAGAAGGCTTCCAAGACGAAGATCCTGCAGGTACAGTAGTCCTTAGTATGATGTTATGAGATTATGAAAAGAAGATTGTGTGCGCCGGGAAGAGTGAAGTAATCTTACGTTTTAACAAGAATACAAACTGGATGAGGGTTAGACAAGGTTTGTTTCAATGACAGAATGAAAGAGCGTGGGTAGATCGCCCGGGAGCATAGCGTACACCGAGTTTTCTGAGAGTGTGGTGTTGGTTTTTCTTTGCGTTTATTTTCATAGGAGATGATTAGAGGATAAGAATACAATAATTTCTTGTCTGAAGTTTTGTGGCGTGTAGGTGAAGTGCTCAAGCTGTATTCCAACATACTTCCTCCCTCTCTCATCAGTACTCGAATACAGGAGAACCTCAGGTCCCGGGCGTAATCCAGTTGAACACCTGTATCGTACATTTTACACATCACCCGAATAATAAATCTCTTCCTGCAGGCGAACGAACCCTGTTTTACTGTTCACAACACACAGCAGCAACAGGATATGGGATGTCGCCGCTTCCCTGGTGTTCGTATCATCGGTCGTCACCGTCCCTCCTACTTTCGCCGGCACACGAGCTTATCCTTCTGGTTGCCTGAGGTGCTGACGACGGGGCGTCTGCAGCATATAGAGATTGATAATTGGCTGATCATTCGACAAACAAAGGCCATCTGGTCTAGTGGTATAGCGCGGTGTACACGTCGTCCCGTCTTCCTCGCCCGGGCAATTGCAGGTGTCGAGGGGGGTCTCTTCCGAGGCAGGGTGTGAGTCGGCTATATCAACACCCATTTTTTGGTGCCATTGACCCTTCCTTGATGCCTTGATTTATCTTAAACATGTTCAAGTTTTGAGTGCATTGAAGGTTACATAGCCTAGTGTTTATATAAAGGAGTCGGATGGTTTTAATTCCACATGCTCGTAAATGTTCGCCTTAAGGCACAATGGAAATCTTATACAAGAGTCTGGCACTCTTAGACATACTCACACATAAGTAACTCTCATTGTGTTTCAAGTCCAAGCGGTGACTTTCTAACCGTCTTTCTGTCCACTATCTGAAACCCATACATGAGATTAGAAGGAGGCGGGAAGACAGCACCCTGAATTCAAACTCAGCCTTGCGAACCTCCTTACGCAAATCGGTTAAGGTTATACCTGATCATACATTTCCAATGACTTTTTCTACCGCTAAACTGCCGATCGAAAAAAATTCGATAACCTGACTTAGAATTGCTTCTGCTATCTTCTACCATGCCAATAACAGGACATCGTAGTCCCCTAACATAACAATCCCAAAAAGTCAGCTCAACTATACAGAATTCCACCCTTGAAGCCCTATCACGTCCGCAACCAGGCGCGCTTTGGCTTCCGAGGTCGCTTCCGGTTCAAATCTTCAAGTCGTCGCTGCTCAAAGGTCTGAAACGCCTCATCTGTCATGACATCCCTGAAGTCAGTTAATCCCGTGCCTCGGCGCCCGTACATAACATCCTCGCGGATCCAAATAATCCTGTAGCAGAGCCAGATTAGTCCGGAGACGATGAATCCTGCTATTAGGATCCCGATGACTTGGCCCGGACTGCCGTCGGATCTTTTTTGTAGCGCTGGTGGAGGGATCGTCAGCTGTGGTCTCTTGGTGTTTTATTATTTTGATAGTAATAGAGATATAACACAGGAATCAAGTAACACCAAAATCTAGAAAACAAATCTAAACCCATATTCAATACAGACACTCATTCAACATCAACACTACCATTCACCCCGTCTCAAGCACTGCCACCCACAAAACATCATCAAAGCAATCACCGCCGTAGCGCCGAGTATACAACCGGCGATGCAGCCGGCATCAGTACATGGGTCTCGTGGGGGATCGGGTACTTCTCATAGACGTCAGAAACTCTTCATGCACTAAGTAGTTATAATTACAAATCTAGGGAAACGGTTTTGGTCGTCGACTTCTGCAGGACCACCAAGCCGTGAGAATAATGACGAAAACCATGAGCCCTCCTATGATTGACCCGACGATTATCCCGGTGATGGGGGCGTCTTGCGCTAAAGGAAAAGGGTGTCAGTTTGCCGCTTGGCGGGAGATCTTGGGGTATACAAGGTAAAGAATGTGACAGATGAGGCTGATGAGAAAGACGAGCTGTGTATGACGCGAAGTAAGTGGTGGCTTACAGGGACCTGTGATCTCTCGGGCCACGGTGCTTATTGTAGCGTTGAAATCTGCTGGGAGCCTCATCGTGTTGTATGGGTTAGCGCTTGGATACGCCGTAGGCAAAGTTGTGTGGAGACGACTCTGGTGTTGGTTGGCTATGCCGTGCAGGCGAGGTTCGTAAAGATATTCTCTTGGCTTCTAATAATGGTCCTGTATTCGTGATATCGAAGGGTTGATAAGGTTTGGATTTACGCAGGACTCCCTGAGGAGCAGCACGAGTGCTTTTTAAAAACTTATAGAAAACGTCCGTTCCGCATCACTGCCAAATTTCCTCACGTGTACAGGTCCCGTGTAGTGGAGTTTGGCTCGTCACAACCTGGAGGTCAACTGATCGCCCACAGTGACAGGTTCCGCGTACCAAAGAGCCGAATTATTGTGTTTCTCATTATGGCGCCCATTGCCCTATCATGTACAAGTCTCGTGATGTCGAGTAATATTCCTATTCAATACACTGGGGTCCACCATCGTCGTGAATCGCAGCCTGTGTTCATGACCGCCATGGTCATGTCCACGTGACGAACTCATGAAAAACGATCTCCCTTCGGACTCTTAAAGGGCGTACTACTCTCGTATTTGCTCTTCTCTACTACCCTCTGACCTTCAGTCGCAGGCGCATGTCTCGTCGGCGCCGGATCGCTACTCGCTTCCTGACTCGGTGAACCGGCCGTATCATCTCGAGCGGGCGGTCCGTTATTCGCGGGGGATGTCGAGCCACCCATGGCTGATGAGGAGCCGGGCTGGGAGGGCACGTTGTCGCCGTACTCGAGGGAGGACATGGCGCGTTTCTTGCGCATCATCTCTTCCTGTCGTTGGGTTCGGTCGGCGTTGATTTGCCTCTTGGCGAAATAGTAGGCACCTCCACCGGCTATGAAGGAGTAAGTAAAAGGTATGGAGGGGACGCAGGTGGAAATAGCTCAGAGTGTGACATACCGACGCAGAGGGAGCCCCAGCCGAGCCTGGCATCATGGAAAGTTTGTCAATCTCTATTGTCTATTCGTATAATGTGGTGTCGTGAGTAGGATTTACATACCAGAATGACCTCACCTGGTTAGCAGAGACGTTAGCACAGCTCTAGCTCGACAGTAGCTTCGCATTACATGCTGAATGGGACTTACTGTATTCATCTCGACGGTGAGTCCAGGATAATGTTGGAAGTGCAAATGATTCTTGTGAAATAGTCACTTGCTTGCGGCCTGAGATGCTATTGTACAGAGTGCTGGTTTGGTTTGTGATGGACAACCGACGTTGGCGATGCCGCATGTAGAGAAAAATGGCGTTGCGTTGAATTTAGCGCCACGCAGCTCCAAGAATCAGGCCATCGGCCCAGGCTCGCCAGGACTAAGACGGATCCCTGCAGGTGAGCCTCCAGCGTCGGAGCCAGAGTTGGAGGTGCAAGTGAAACGGCAAGCTCTGCCCACGCAACACGGGCCGCCAATGGTCAAGCGGAGTGCCCCAATAGCCCAGCCTCCAGCAGCAGAGCAGCAGAGCTCCAGCGCCCGTCTTCGACAAACATCCCTGCTCGACGCCGGCCGGTCGTCATCGCTGTGGCTTGGTAGGGGTCTTACGTCCATGTCTCGGCAGGCAGAAGTTTAGGTACCTTAGGTACCGAATTGCCATTTCGCAGGTACCTCCAGGTACCTACCGCTCCTGCTCTGCTCTGCACGTGCTCATCCAGCCCTCTCCGTCGAGCCAGTCCATGTGTTAGACAACACTGCGCATTGGCATGAATCAATCTTCAATCACTACCAGCTTGTCTTCTTCGTTGCATATCACTCGTTACACCCGCTGCAAGGAGACAAGATCTAGTAATCCAGAATAAGACATTCATTTCATGGGATCGCCTCCATACACTGCATATCATACTTGAATCAACTACGGTACTGTATTGTCACAGGATCAGGTATCTTAGAGACGAAGACATCCGGCGGGACATGCCGGTACATGGATGCTAGACGACCCCATCTCCAAAACCATAGAGATCGGCTTCGGGCCCAGCCAGATTGGACGAGCCTGTAACCACATATGGCCTTTCGACTTTCCTGTACCTGAGATTCCTGTATCCCTAGGCACAGGCACACACAAGCTTTTTGTGTTCTGCTTCACTCGTTTGTTGTTATACCGGCTACCCGCAGCATAAACAAAGAAACGCCATGCGCTGCTGATGCGAGTACCACCACCACCACCACCACCACCACAATCCTGATAGCCCTCAGGTTCCTATTTCGTCATCGTGCCGATACAGACCACGGTCTGCATACTGTCCCTCCTCAGCAACCGCCCCGCCAATCCTACTGCCCCCCCTCCATCCTGGACCTGCGGCCGTGGCCTCAGACGGCTTGGGGGAAGTGGCTGGAGTCATCACTACCAAATTTATATCGTCATTCCAGAGCGGCGTTGTTTCTGGGCTTGTATGCTTTGCGGGATCCGCGTGGTAGAGGGATGACATGGTCGAAAGAGGACGGACTCGTTCCACGTTCTGGCCTCGAGTAACCCATCATCATGGAAACCCCCTCTAAGAACGGCCCTGATGGGTCTTCTCTCGTACGAACCCTTACTTCCTATCACATGGGAAATGCTGACCGCCCCAACAGAAGCCTGTGTCCTCGCTGCGGATGCAGTTCGAGAGCATGAACAAGATCAAGGAGGAACCCTCAGCTGCGCCGGTACCCATGCCAACGATTTCTAGACAGCGCACACCTTCTCCAAAACCCCCCGCTGTGCCCGACACTAGGCCAGCTCGACCAAAGAGCATATTACTCCCAGACGAGATCAAGGCGAAACCACCGGTACCAGCCCCTCGTGATCCTGCGACTCTGCGTCCACCTCTCGCCGCCAAACCTCCGCCTCTAAGTCCAAAGCCCCTCGGCGTCAAACCACCCGCAGTTCTTGTCGAGCCTCCTACATCTCCTCCCAAAGACAGGGCCATTCCTTCACTGGCATTAGACACGCCCTCTCTTCTAAACCCAGATCCCATAAAGGCACCTGCGACCCCCGTTACGCCGTCTACCCGCCCCTTCAAAATCCCAAGCCGCCCGACTACTCCAAATCTACAACCTCGCAAGACCTCCCCGCGGCTCACTCCCTCTCAGCCTCCATCACCACCACCGCCCCGGAGGTCTGTCGAGCTCCGTCTCGAGCGAGAAGCAAAAGCAAGATCTACACCGCCTGCTCCACCCCCTGTAAACCGAATCGAAAAGCCAACCACTCGACCGTCCACCATAGCAGACGGTGTCCCTAGGCTCGAACCGAGACCGATACAGTCCCAAACAACCGAAAAGTCGCCGTTTAACAGCCCTCCGAGTCTTGCAAGCTCACCTCCTGAGGATGAGTCGCCACCCCTATTACCGACACGGCCTGCTCGTCCCATGTCACACAACCCCGTCTCCGCGCGTACCAACACAGTCCCACCACAATTCGACCCCCCTCCGATTCATCACGCGGTAGCAAGTGTGAAGCGAAATCAGGAAGGGAATGGTGTCTCAAAGCCCTTGTCTGCACCCCCTGTTCCGAGCGACCGCCCACCTCTGCCAACTAGGCCGACGATAACTCATGAAGCAGCGCCGAAGATCCCAGCTAGTTCCACCATGATGCCACCACCGCGTAGGGCTCCATCTGCCGCCCACATGATCGTGGACACTTCGGTGGTAAATACTACACAACCGAAGCGAATCTCATCTACCCCAACATCACAGTTCGGCCCTCCCCCATCCAGAACCACCCATCCTAGGTCCATGACAGTAGACCGAACCTCCGAGAGGACTCCGGTCGAGTTTCGAGAACCACCTCAGCGTTTTCCTCCTACGGCGGAGAAGACGGTCATTGCGAGTGACCCATCGACAACGAGCAGTTCAGGTACTGCTGGATCGACCACCGTATTCCCCGATGCGACCAAAGTGAATCGTCGGCCTCCTTTCGCGAAACTCGGTGTGCAAGAGATGTCTATGAAGTACGACACGAGATGTTTCGACGTATGCGGAGAATTCCTCGTTACCGGTGGTCATCTGGCTCGAGTCTGGAATCTCAACGATGGTGAGCTCCTGATGAGTCTAGCGCTAGGTGACGGGATCAAGGCCTCGAGCGTAGCCTTCAAACCAGGCTCCAACGTGAACGATGAAGGTTCGAGAATATGGATCGGCAACAATATGGGTGAGGTCATGGAAGCTGATGTTGCCACACAATCCATTGTGGGCAACAAAACCAATCTTCATGGACGGAATGAAGTAATCAACATCTTCAGATTTTTCACGGAATTATGGACGCTAGACGATGTCGGCACATTACACGTCTGGGGTCCAGACAACGACGGGCTGCCTTCTTTGAAAGGGAGCCCCCATCAGACATATAGATTACCCCGAGGGCACACGTTTTCCATGATCGTCGGGGAAGAGCTATGGTACGCTTCGGGGAAAGAAATACGCATTTTCGCGCCAACCGTAGATGGCCGCACTCAGGTTCAAGTCCTTATGCGGCCCTTGACGACGGACGGTGCTGGAGATATAACATCCGGAACTACGCTCAAGCGACAGACTGATAAGGTCTTCTTTGGCCATACTGATGGCAAGGTCAGCGTCTACTCCCGAAAAGACTATACGTGCCTCGAGGTGATAAGTGTTAGCACCTACAAGATCAACTCTCTTGCTGGGGTAGGGAAGTTGATGTGGGTGGCATATAATACTGGCAGAATCTCCATATATGACACGACACAAAACCCGTGGGCTATGAAGAAGGACTGGCAGGCGCATTATGATGGCCCAGCTCTGAAACTCATGGCTGATCGTGCTAGTTTCTATAAGCTTGGCCGTCAGCAACTGTTGTCATTGGGGGCAGATAATAAGATCCGGATATGGGATAGTCTTCTCGAAGACGACTATCTAGAGAACGAAATGAAGTCACTGGACTCGAAATATTGCGAATTTCAGGATATCAAGCTTTTGGCGATGACTTGGAACGCTGGGGCGTCCACACCAAATAGCCTTAGATACTCTCAGGACGATGCTGTTTTCATCCAGAATTTGTTGACGGCGAACAGTGCCCCAGACATTCTTGTCTTTGGATTCCAAGAGCTGGTGGATTTGGAAGATAAAACAGCAACGGCCAAGCGGTTATTCAAGTCAAAGAAGAAAGACGCAACAGACCAAGAACGCATGAGCCACCAGTATCGGGATTGGAGAGACTTCTTGGTCCGAGCCCTGGACGACAACGTGCCCGACCACCTATATCACCTGCTTCAAACCTCAACCTTGGTCGGCTTATTCACCTGCATCTTCGTGAAATCTACACTAAGAGACCGAGTGCGCAATTTGAGTACTGCTGCTATCAAGCGTGGAATGGGTGGTTTGCATGGCAACAAGGGTGCTATTATTGTGCGCTTCATGGTCGATGATACATCGCTCTGTTTCGTCAACTGTCATCTAGCCGCTGGCCAAACGCAAGCCAATTCTCGGCATAACGACATTGCTTCCATCATGGACGCCACTGTTCTGCCCGTCGAGCGCGACCCGACCGTCCGCGTCGACAGCTTCATTGGTGGCGGGGATGGATCTATGGTGATGGACCACGAACTATGTCTCTTGAATGGCGATCTCAACTACCGTATTGATACTATGTCTCGCGACACAGTGGTAATGGCTGTCAAACAGAACAATCTTCAAAAGCTGCTCGAACGCGACCAGCTCCTCGTTGCTCGACGCAGGAATCCAGCCTTCAAGCTTCGAGCTTTTGAAGAAATGCCCATTCAATTTGCTCCAACCTACAAGTACGACGTAGGCACCGATGACTACGATAGCAGCGAGAAGAAGCGCTCTCCAGCATGGTGCGACCGTCTCCTTCACCGAGGGTCTGGCAGGATACAACAACTTGACTACCGCCGGCACGAGGTTCGAGTGTCTGACCATCGACCTGTGACGGGCCGGTTCAAGTTTACCATCAAAACTATCTCGCCCAAGAAGCGCACCTTGGCGTGGGCAGACTGCCAACAGCGCTTCGAAGACCTGAAGGTGAAGGAGGCAGATGAAGAGAAGTGAGTGGTAGTTACCATATTCTAATGATCACTACTAACAGTCTTAGGCTTTCGTATCTCATGAACGTCATCGGATATGATGTTACGATCAGCAAGGGATTAATACGTGACCAGGCAGCTCGCAGGGCCGATCGAAGTCCAGTGCGTGGCTAGAGACACCGTTCTCCCTGAGTCTTGATGCCACGAACTCAAGAAAAGCATGTTTGGTTTAGGATTGGTGCATTATAGGAGCACAGGAAAATAGACTAATAGGCGTTGTATTTGCGAAGTGACTATTAGCAAGCGTTGTTGACGTCCCGTGTAACCAGAGAGACTATTCGACACGAGGCGTGTCTTGCACTTTGCCTTTCCCAAGCAGCCCATACGCGACGACACTGATGAGAATAATGAACACTGTTTGGCAGTAACAGTATCTATCTTTACAGCGGATAGACAGAGAAAAGTTGATAGCTGATAGACGTTTAAAAAAGATAAAGCTCCGGTCATCGGACCCGGCTGTAATTGGCTGAAATGTACTATATGTGACCGATTTGGCAGAACCCTGCATCCCCACGGAGGCCCTGGTTGACGGACGGCTTTCAAAGCCAGCTTATGGTCATTTTTTCTTACTTTGCCCTTTGAGAGAAGTGCGGGGCCTTTGTTGGTCCAAGACGAGTCAGAAAAGCTGAGGAGACGTTGTGACGCGCAATTTTTTAGATCCTTTGTGACCGTATTACCCCTTCATAACGTAAGATAAACGGGCGGAGCCTATACTACTACTGTCCGATTTGCGCGGAGACAAAAAGTTGATGATCATTTTATGAATACCGTTCCCTTGATTTGGATAGAATATTTTAAGAAAGAAAGGTAAGAAGTCTGATTACTGAGAAGCGAACTTTGTCGGACTTGATCGACTTCCATACACCGACGAGACTAGTGGGAAGTATAATTTGCTGTCTCCGATCCACTCGCTACTCTCCAGTTGAAGGAAGTTAAATACATACGCTTTCGGAGGCTCAGTCGCGGCGCTTTTGTGAACTCACGACGAGTGAACGATTTACACGATAAGCGATCTGATTTGTATTCCAGACGGAGAGTTGACTGATCACCGGTGGATTCCGAAGCCTTGAGACGGATTATCCGGGTCGAACGCCGCGATAAGAGGATCACGACTTTAAGATTGCGACTACGACAGTCACTGGGTGATTGACGAAAGGCTTAGTTTCATCGATCTGGTGAAGTAACTGTCTACACTGCAGAGTCTCTTAAATACATCAACGAGGAAGTGAGACACAGCGAGACGCGGAGAGACTGCCTACACAGAACCCACGCTTTCGATCTCAAGCTCAAGCTCAAGCTCAAGCAGCAAGCATTCCAATCGGCATCAAAAATCCTCCTCACCAAATAACCCAAAATCAGAGCACTTTTTGAAAACAACAAGATGGGGACCTTTCCAACAGACGGGCCCGCAGTCACGTACCCGGAGTCGAGGGTCTTGCTCATTATTACCGGAGGCACAATATGCATGAAGCCCTCTGCCAGTGGCCTCGTGCCCGTCGATGGATTTCTTAAGGAAGCTATGGCGCCTCGGCCTAGTTTCAATGATCTCTCTGGAGAACGTGAGCTTGGATTTCCTTACCCTACTTCGAGATTCACTTGGATGGTTCTTATTTCGTGGATGCATGAGTACGGGTTGAGGGAGTTGAGGCGAGTGCCGTTATGCGAGACGATGTTAGGTGAGAGATGACGAGACGAGATGATAGGTCATGAGGAATACCTTGTCCCAGAGCTATCAGAGATATCTGGATGCCTCTCTTGTCTTCTATCGCATCTTCTACCCGTGGCCTTTACATATTCCAGCCCTCGATGTCTGGTGTATCGGCTTTGAGAATCTACCATCGAAGTCGCCATACACTTTTCGAACAAATATGAGAACACTTGAACCCTGTCTACACCATTCCAAAACGCTTTACACTCAAAATGAAGAACAACTCACTAATGAAGTCAACAGTAAGCCTCGAAGCAATAGACAACGGAAACCCAGTCACACTCCCCAGTCTCCGCACACCACCAAGTTCATACTCACGACACATCCGCTACGCTGCGATAGAATTCACACCCCTCCTAGACTCCTCCTCAATCAGCAGCGAAGGCTGGACATCGATCGCCTCCGCAATCCGCGCAAACTACCACCTCTTCGACGGCTTCGTCGTGCTCCACGGCACAGACTCCCTCGCCTACTCCGCCTCGGCACTATCCTTCATGTTGCGCGACCTAGGAAAGCCCGTGATCCTCACAGGGTCCCAAGCCTCCATCTTCGCACTGCAGTCCGACGCAGTGGATAACCTCCTCGGCTCCCTGATCATCGCGGGCACATTCACGATTCCGGAGGTCTGTCTGTTCTTCCACCATAAACTGTACCGCGGGAACCGCTGCACAAAAGTCTCGGCCTCGGCATTCGAGGCGTTCGCCTCGCCCAACTGCGACCCTCTAGCCCGCGTGACGAGTTTAGGCGTCGACGTGAACTGGGGGTTGGTCCTCCGCCCCACGAAAATCGCCAGGTTCGAAGTCACGCCCCATCTAGACACGGCGCACGTAGCTGCCGTGCGCATATTCCCAGGCATCAAACCCGAGATGGTCGACTCGGTGCTGCGCGTGCCGCAGCTGAGGGGCCTCATACTCGAGACGTTCGGCATGGGGAATGCGCCAGCGGGCGTCGATGGGTCGTTGACGCGCGTTATCAGATCCGCTGTTGAGCGCGGGATAGTGATCGTCAATGTGTCACAGTGCACATCAGGGTTCGTCTCGCCGCTCTACGCGCCTGGTTTCGCGCTCGGTGAAGCGGGCGTCGTGTTTGGGCACGACTTGACGAGCGAGGCGGCTCTCACTAAACTCTCGTACCTCCTTGCCCTGCCTGGCCTGAGCGCGGCCGAGGTGGGACTGCGCATGGCGCAGAGTATTAGGGGGGAGATGACGGTTTTGAGTGGTCCGTCGTTCACGCATCCACAGGGCTCGTTAGACGACGATGAGTTTGTTGGCACCGGGACGGTGTCCCCTCGTCCTTTATCGAGAGGCGAGACGGCGTTTGCGGGGTTGGGGTATGCGATTCAGTCTGGTGACTTACGGGCCGTCACTCAGCTCCTAGACCTTGATATTCACGGGGGTGCTTCAGGCAAGCCTTCAGACCTGCTACTGCGTGCGGATTATGCGGGGAATACGGCGGTGCATCTTGCGGCTGTGGGACCGGATAAGGGGGTTTTGAGGGAGTTGCTGGTTAGGGGGGCCAGTGTGCATGTTAGGAATCGAGCGAATAATACGCCGCTTTTCTTGGCGGAGAAGATGGGGAATAAGGAATGTGTTGAGTTGCTTAGGGAGGCGGGCGCTGCGCTTTGGATGGAGGAGGGGAGGCCGTGAGGTTTGGGTTGGGAGGAGATAACGGGAAGTGTGAAAAATGAGGTGTGATAGATTGGGGGCGTAGGTTTGGTCATGTTAGAATGCGATGCTTATCATAGATCTGGGAGATTATACCATTGACGAATACATGAACTCTTCAACGCCTGAGACGCCGTGAAGTGAGGTCCAGATGGTCTGTCGTCGCCACGTGCATTAGATTCTAGGAAATCTGTTCTTAGACGGCGTGGGATTTGGTATGGTTTATGCAGCAGGGCCATGACATTGATCGCATCTTCAGCGTTAATGATGGAATTCAAGAGGCCTTAGAAATTTGACCTGAAGGGGTGAAAGTCTATAAGTTAATGAGTAAGTGGACATTGGGACAATGGTTACGAAGCGCAATCATGACTTCGAATAAATATATTGGCTGTATTGCATAAACAATAGTGAAGCAGTATTGTAACGAGTTCTGATGGAGGCTACATGTAGACTCATACTCTCTTTCCCCTACAAGGTAGAATTCCAGGCAAATTTTTGCGCACTCCACGGTGAGGATCAGCCTAATTTGTTTCAATCAAGTTAATGGTTCCAAAAAGATACTGTGGTGTCGAAGCAGGAAAGTCTATATTGTTATTCTAAATACAAAAGAAACGGTATAACTAACAGTATTCTATATCATAATAATCCAGTCCAATCAATTCGTACAAGCTGCCAACGCCAAGCACCTCATATAAGCTACCTAGGATATCTCATACTCATGCCCCTTTCTAAGAAACGAATTAAGACCACTTCGCCAACTCCTTCTCAGTCCACTCAAAAAGCTTCCTCGAAAGGTTCCTATCATTAGCCTGTGAAGTTCCAGGCGTAACCTTGACACCAACCGGCTCATAATAGCCGCCATTCTCGAGGTTCTCCTTCGCCGTCGTGGCCGCCCAAGTCTGGTTATACGACCCTTCTTCAACAGGTGTCCAGTTGTTCTTGGTGAAGGCCATCAGGATGGCCCAGTCCGTCATGCTGTTGCCATTGTGTAGCTCTGTCTTGACGTAACCGGGATGCACGGCAACACACTTGATGCTCGGGTACTCTTGCGCGAGTGCCGAGTTATATATGAGATTGGCTAGCTTGGATTGACCGTATCTGGTCCATTTTGCGGGCGTCAAGCAAGAGATACTGGCTTGGGTCGTCTTCAGGGTATCGAACTCGATGCCGGATGATGGTGCGTTTCCGTATGCGACGGAAGATAGGTTGACGATGCGGACATCAGAATTGGGCTGCGCAGCGGTCTTGAGCATAACAGGGGCAAGCAGTTTAATAAGCAGTGCGTGGCCGAGATGGTTCGTGGCGAACTGGATTTCGTAGCCATCTTCACTGAGGCCAGGTGCGAGGGCCATGACGCCGGCGTTGTTCATCAGGACGTCTAGGCGATCTGATTGGGCGATGAATTGCTGAGCAGCTTGTTGAACTGACTTCAGGCTCGAGAGGTCGCACTTGATGAAGATCAACTCAGTGTTGGGGGATGAGGGTTTGATGTCGGCGATGAGCTCCTCTGCCTTTGCCTTGTTGCGTCCGCTGAAGAAGATCCTAGCAGGGTTCTTCGCTGCGAGGTATCGAACGGAACCTGCGCCGAGACCAGCAGTTCCTGAGTGTGATTGTTAGTGGGAGCTCTCTTTAATACCGGTTTGGGGGTTTCTTACCTCCGGTGACGAAGTAGACACGGCCGGAGAGATCGCCGATCGACGTCTCAGGGTGGAACTTGGTGCTAGACATTCTGAGTTGGAAGTTATAGTTTGATAGTGAGATGATGAGTGAGACTAGAGATGATGTGAAGATTGCTCTTGAGATTGTGAACTATGAAGTGATGATGATACTACAAAATGAACAGTAACAACAGGACACTTTGAATGTTTATATATTCACCCTCAGGTCCGTTCCACGACACCATCCTCGCCGTTATGGGCAAAGTCCGTCCACAGCCGGCCGGCTTGACGATAGTCCCTCCATGATGTTTTTCAGTCGGATGAACTCGAAGTCGTCTTGGGAGCTGTGTGGAGTTGAGTGGACAAGGGTACCTACATCTGAGGGATCTGACGAAGGCTTAGCGAGTGCGCTAGAGGGTGCCAAATGCTGCGCTGCAAGCTGCCCCGAATGCAAGCTGCTCACAAGTCTCCGCTTTTTCCTCCTCTGTATATGTACATGCAGATAGCTCACGATGCGGGATTAACTTGACTTAAAATGCTCCCACAGATGGTCCTAATAGGACTCAGCGCGGAGATAAGCTCGTCATGAATACTCGCAGTGCTTAAACTGGTTTAATAAGCCAGTGGACCGCAATCTTCGAACCGAATGGATTCTTTCTCGCTGTTTGAAGTTGTCGTGCAAGAGTTGTCAAGGTACCGGCCGGTGTTTCAACCAATCGTGACAAGGACCGCCAGGGCGGTCCTCCCGATTCGGAGGATCCTCAGGCCGATGTCCATAGTGATCGGAAAAGAAAACTTGAAAGTGGTTGGTCGATTTTACGAACCTAATCATTCTTCATACGTGTACCTCGGCGCGTATATTAGTACTGGTAACCTAACGGCTTGACATATGTAAAAAAAGAAGATACCTTGGAAAACTATTGCTCACAATGGCAGTCAGCCAATCTCCATTTCCTGCCTGTACCTCGGTTCCAACCTCTTGCATTTAGTGCCACTGGATGTGGGGTTTGAGCGTTCGTTAACAACAGATGTCACGAGGTATCTATCGGCTTGTAGAAGAAAAGACAACGGACGAGATGGCGTTATCCGCTCGTCCTCACATCCAGCAATGAAATCATCTTCGTGAGTAACATCCAGCGGGCACCTTGTACGGAATGCGGCCTTTGAAAATCATTCTCGGCGATGTTTGCTTGGAGCGGATTTTCGATAGAAATTAAAATGGAACAAGCAAGACTGCAATGTATAAGATTATCTAGGGTATCAAACGAGAAGTGGCGATCCGACTTTCCAGTTAGCACCGTCTCCAGGACGGCAATGAAGACCGGACGCGGAACACGAAGCTATGCAGACGTCACGATCTATAGAGGCATCGAAAAGCGCAGCTCGAATACCTAAACCACCTCCCAATCCACTATAGAGAGCATTGTATCAGCAATCAGTTCAAGACTCGAACATGTATTTCCAATGACCTCTGGTAATGCGGGGCAAAGAGTCGTGGATTCGACAATTGGGTAGCATAGAGCAGTGGTGGAAATCGAGAGCTACTTACTAGCATCAACCATGAATTCCCAATCATCCGAGTTCATAGTCCAGTCGGCAACGCTCAAGGGTTGATTCTGGTCAAGTTCTGGGTTTCTGTCGCGAATATACCGCTCTGTGACTGAAAACGCCTGGTCCAGCGCCGCTAGGATAGTCTGCAAGATCTCCTCGAGGTTGTAGTCTTCTAGCGGCACCGTGGGCATGGGTGTAGGTCTGTCGGCATCTGCATCTTTCCACGAATTCCGTAGCTCCTTGGCACGGCGAAGATGCATTCGTACCATCGGCTGTGAGAAAGCCGTGTATAGGGGATTGAAATGGTCGTCAAGAGCATTCAGGACGTTCTCGTGGTATCGGTGGGGCTGGTGAGGGGCGACGACGCTGCCGTTCCCATCTCGTCTGTTATAGATGATGATTCCGTAGACACCCATCAGGTGGACGAGAGCGCGCTCAATTAACATGTAAAAGTCGTGGAAGTCGAGCTTGAAGTGCATCTCGTTACCGTAGATCTCATGTTGCTCTTTGCCCACCCGATCCACCGCGAGTCTGTAGCCAGCTTCCAAGAAGGGAATCTTCCACTTCAGACGAGCGACAATTTTGAGAAATCGTGAGAGTTCCTGCTCAGGTGATATAGGTTTGTCGTTTACGACACGAGAAGACGCCGCCGGCGGCGCGATGCCCCTGGATGGCGGCGGACGCGGCCATGAGGTAAGAGATGGCGTTGCCCAACGGGAGTCCGCTAATCCTTTAGGCATGCTTTTCTAATACTGGTACTGGTGATGGGCTGGTCTATGTATAAAGTGGATGCGAAAATGATATAAAAAAGGGCATTAGGGAATTTCGCGACCACCGATATGTACCATGATAATTTGTCGCTCAACGACGAGAATGGTACGTATTATACAGTCACTGGTGATTACAACCGCAACCCCAATCCAGGCGGCATGCGATGAATGTTTCCAATTGAGAAGTGCGGGAGCGCAGAGATCTGAGGTCAGTTAGTCTTTATCAAAGGTCGGCGGTAGTCATCACAGCCTCAAATGCACTTTCGCAGTTGCTTTCGCATCCCGGCACTCTATATAATGGCTGGACTTACCTGATTCTATTGCGAGATTGCTGCTTCTCGATCAATGAAGTGGAGAATTGCCGTGCCCTTTGTTCATGCCATTGTTAAGGATGCCGAGTCTTGTCTGTAACATAAGGAGAAAGTGCTTGTTCAATGTTGGTCCTTTGCTTCCTTGGGCGGCGGCTTGCATTCATGGATACAGGGCTCCACTTCCCACGCCAGGCTCGCCAGGTGCCCCTGAAATCCCACCGGCGCTCCTTCCAGTATGTCGGTAACGGACAGGCCTTCGCAATAGACGATGTGTACAGTTATGGAGATACGTATCAACAACCACTTGAAATTCAAAAGTTGTTTATTCAGCTGTCTGTATCTTTAGGTCTCAAGATAAAATGAAAGAGCTTTTGATTGCTTACACTAATTGGAGGCAAACTCCCAAGCACATTCCTGCGATGGTAGAAGCGTGACTTATTGGAAGGGGTTAGCAATGAGCTGTTGCTTAGTATTCAGATGATTGCCTAAGAGGTAAACATGAAATTGGTCCTAGTTTTTGATCTATTTAATGTCAGGTTTGTTTCTACGACGCTCGACGCTGCCAAATCTACCTGAGGTATACTGTAGATACGCCGTTGTTTGCACGTCTTATCGGCTCCATCAGCTTCTGTGTCGACATTGATTTTGAGCAACGAGTCAACATGAAGACCATGTTTGGCATATTCAATTGACTGATTAATTAATCATGGTATCGACATTAATAATGATCACGGATGATAGTGTCTGGAATGTGCCGTGCGCCTTTTGTTAAGGGATTTACGTGCAAACATCTGGTAGAGATAACAGATACTGTTAAGTGCATATTCCAATTATGCATGTATCAGCTTTATGGTATCATCGACTTATTCTGTGCCTGTCATCAATCATCCTTCGTACAATCACGGACGTTCTAGATTGGTGCCATATACTTATAGCCTCTTACTTCTACCGTTTGAGACAACGATCCCGGGGAAACATCATGCTCTCATGCAAAAAGAGAGCTGGCGACATTACGTCGTTGCCAGAATGGGCCCCCTAAATCAACCAGGATCTCGCGCTTTGCTTTTGCTGTTCGTCATCACAGCTCTCTACCTGACGTACGGGTATTTCAACTTCTACCGCGATCCCCTCTCCATTTTCTTCTCTGAGAAGCATGGCTATGATCGCTTCTATTCTGCGACGCGACACGCAGAAGCCGATGCTTTTCTGGATGGGCTCGAGACTCAACCTGATGCCGTGCGCTCGCACCTGGGCAAAGCTGGCTCGGATCCCGAAATATGCGCTGTATTCTTGACTACTGGTCGTGAAATGCTGGGTAGACAGTATGTCGAGACAGCAGTCGGGTCTTTCTTAGCGAATATGTCGCGGGCAGAACGGGCTGCAATCCACCTCAAACTCTTTTTTGTTGGCGTGCCGGCTCCTGAGACAGAGCACAAGAGCTACAACAGTTTGGTCGCAGCCGATGTCGCCGACGATATCGTCACATATGCCTCGTCTCTGCCGACCGCAAAGACGAGTGACAAGATGGCTAAGCTTGAGTCATGGTCTAATGACGGCAATAAGCAGGCCGTAGAACGGAAGTCGGTGCACGACTATGCCTACGCGCTTGATCAGTGTGTACAAACCACCAAAGCCCCATACATCGCATTGTTTGAGGACGACATATTGCTTGCAAATAACTGGGCAGCAAGCACGTTGAAGCATCTCCACGGCATCGAGCAGATGATGAAGGACCCCAGACGCCGCGATCCACGTCGCGGTCGCATTGCTCCAGGTGAACCAAACAGCTGGTTATACCTACGCTTGTTTAACCAAGAGAGGAGCACCGGATGGGGCGGTGGCACAGGATTCCGACGTAACAAAGTGCACATTATCTCGATCGCCATCGGCATTCCACTGGCTGCGCTCCTAATCATCTCGCGTCGGACGCTTCTGCCTCGTTCCTTAGCACGTCATATCGATTCATGGACCATCATCGTGATATGCGGCATAGCGGTACCGCTCTTCGTATGGCTCTTCTTTGCATCAGGGAAAGCCTCTCTCGTCGGGACGTCGGCCGGGATCTACGAGGAGTGGTTTGGATGTTGCAACCAAGCATTGGTGTATAATAGAGAACATGCCCAAGCGCTATCAGACTTCCTCATGGACGCAACGAGCAAGAGCGGTCGTGCCGGTAGAGCCGACATGTTGCCAAAGGACTTTGCTTTTCAGCATGGTCTTGCTAGGATTAGTGCCTATCCGATGCCAGTACAGCATATAGGGAGGATAAGTGCCACGGCCACTACTTCAGATGAGGCGCGGAAGATCTGGAGTATGGCCTTCGAGAACTTGAAGTCGGAATCTTTAGCACGTGAGCATATTCGGGATGTAAGGGAGTTGTTTGGTGATGACGCGGCCGGGGCTATGCGAGGTTAGGGCTTGTTTAGTATGTGGACTAATAGCGAATGATTAATAACAAGATTCAGTAGCTTGGATGCCAACTTGATGAGAAGTCAAGATGAGGAGAATTTGATGAGATGCGATCAGAGGTTTAAATATAGTTGGACTTGGCAGTCTCGGCAGTCAGCTTCCAAGATGAAGTTATCCGCACAGTCCTTGCTTGGCGACTACCGAGAACGAGCCGAGAAGTGCACCAACCGACGAAACGCCACAATGCGGCTGCCCGTTGCATGACCTACTTGCTACTGGTACAATTGAATTGTGTGAGTTGGATCCGAGTTGTGGACAACTTGTTGTGTGTGTCAGTATTTTGGTGAGCCGTTCGTGTTGCGCTCATGGTCAAGTGGTTTACAGTAACCTAGAACATCGTGCTTTCACACTGAACAATCTCTCTCGCATTCGGCCTTGGCAATCATATGCTAGATAGCTTGATTTCTACGATATCCCATGTTCATGATACTCAAGCTGTGCCATCATCTTCCAAGGCACTCAGTCAATCACCTCTGGAATGTGGTGAGACCCTAGTGGTGCCAAAATTCCTGAATACATCTCACGGCTTGATCAATGGAATATGCAAGCTATATGAGGCGTGTCGTATGTGTCCTTCTCCACATCCGCGAATCCCTTCTCTTTCAAAAAATCGGTTAACTTCGCGACCAGTGTGATTTCATCCGAGGATCTTGGTCAAAAAGGAGCCGAAACATCTGATGCCCGGTTTGCTGTCTGGCACGGTAGCTAAATGAAACAAGTCCACCTGAAATCGTCAGAGATAATGGTCAGTACTATCAGGAACGGTCGATTTGAATCTATAGGCAAGCAAAAAGTAGTATTTCAGAACCCAGAGGACCCGGCAGATGGTCAGCCGTAGCTAACACGTCCAGTCAAGTCCGGTGTTGGACTTTTTGATGTCTGATGCATGGGTACTTTGTCGGTTGTACGTTGACGGATCTCATTGACCTTATGTCTAAGGAGTCCGTGACCCAGTTGTGATTCATGTTTTGGGTTCTACCCGTTTCAATATCTTCCGAGAAAGGTAGGTAATTAATTAGTATAAGTGACGAGGTTCTCAGACACATCTAAGACCATCATGCATCAGTGGAAACAAGAACTGGTAACTCTACCTGGACAACTTACAGCAGCTTTCGAATCAGGCAGAGTGTTCTACACATCACTTCCAGTCTTACAGGCTGCTTTCTTCCTTGCAACTATTGCCTGCTCGAGGAACTTTGATTGCCTTACGAAACCCCCAATGGATAAACACGGTAAAGCTTAGGGATGCGAAGAACAAGTATTCTTTGTTTCGGACCTAGTTGCCTGAGATTGGACTGCCTCGGATGAATGAATATGGTGTATATCTGAGTTTCTTGTTCAACCGGTTCGCTATGAAATTTCAACTCCCGTTTAGCCAAGGGTCAAAACAGCACATAGGCCTCCATCATTCTTCATCATCACCGACACGATGGCGCTTCCTCCGACTAACAGAATTAACCTTAGACACAAGTATCCAACGCGCAACGAGTCTGGATATGAGAATGACATGAACGACACTAATACTATTGCAACCATGGACACTTTGTTCAGCGAGTCAGTGTCCACACACCTCTAGACCTGTGAATTCATGCTAACATCCTGTCTGACAGCATCATCTTGTCGCCTCTGTTTCATTTCCACGTCGGACCAAACGCACAAAGATTCACCATACATTCACTTGCCTTCTCTCGCCTGTCTCAACCACTTAACACGCTAATCAACGGTGATATGCGTGAAGCTCGCGAGCGTGTCGCCGTGTGGGATGACATGGAACCTGCGATTTTTGCTCTACTTGCGGAGTATGCATACGAAGGCCAATTGTCACTTCCCACTAAGAAACTAGATCAACAACACATTCTGAGAAAAGCAGCCGGCGACAAGAAGAAAAGTAGGTCTGAAGATGCTGTACCTACGGACAACTTCAATCAGCAGTTCAGAGAACATGTTGAGAGCTTTGGTCACAGTGCATTTCCGAAACCTGTCCAGGCTCGTCGCGAGAAATGTTCTGGCCAGACGCTGGACACTGCTACCTTCCTGCTATACATGAAGTTGTACGTGACAGCAGATAAATACTTGATTGTCAGCTTGCAACAGCAAATTCTTTACCAAATCAATTTATGGTTGTTAGATCGCCCTCCCGTGGGAGAAAGATGGATTACCATCGAGGGTCTGCGTGTCGCAATCACGTACATCTACTCTACTACACTACAAGACGACCAGATGCGGAGGTTGCTCGCATTTCATACGGCCAAGTTGTTCAAAGGTCGCGAAGATCAACTCAAAGATGTCATGGAGGATTGTGGCGAGTTCTCATTCTTGGTGGCACACTATTTGCAGCGAAGGGATTCTAATTTGTCATGGATGACGACAGCGATGGCGGGCATGTAGATGATTTGATATGGCAATGAAACCGTCCTGGTCGAACGATGTACCCATGTTCTTGACCTAATTGACCGTCGTCCTCCCCGTGTACTTACACAATATCTAACCAAATTATAGAATACCTTAATCACAGCGTTACTCCGTTTAACATGACAGTGTACCATCCCATGCAGAATCAGTTTAAGGAAAGCCGCCAAACTTGGGGTTTGAATGTGATATTAAAGTATGCTCTTGTCCTTGTCCTATATCATAAACATCTCATGACTTCGAACTACTACTACAAAGTTCGAGCTGTTAAATAGCTGTAAATAGGCTATTTATAAGATTTAGTAACTCGGGTTGACAAACGTTCGCCTAAAGAGTCTTACACCTGGCTAAAATTACCTAAAAAATTTTGCATTGAAAGGTGTTCATCAGGCAAAAACGAAGATCAAACATACGGTTTGAAATCTATTTTCCCTTATTCTACTTCGCCTGCCTTTCCTCGTACCGTGTTCCTATACCAACTTGGCATACTGATAGCCTATTCTGGAACCCCAAAGATGTCTCAGACCACATTGAACGGACTATACCCTTATGCCCAAAATTCGTGACAATGCATCCATTCAGGTATCTCGCCATTTGCCGCCGTCGAAAATCACAGAACCATTGAACTCCTCTTTCCATGTCACACCTGGGGGGTACGAACTAACTATGGCAAGCTGTGGAGATAGATAATAACCAATCCAAGCAAGGTATTTCGGGGCGCAAATCACCGTGCCAAAGCAATGCTGTACTCGGGCGAAGCCTGAAACCTCTGCTTGATCACCAAAAATGGTGGTGTTTAGCGGTACTTGTAAGTAATCCAGTGACTCTCAATAGCTTTGGCCCGTACTAGAGCAGATAACACGCAACTAGTGTATTTTTCCATTTTGCGATTTTATCAGTTAGATAGTAAGGGGTACGCATGTAAATTAACCTTTTTCGTCCGAGAGCAGCATTGGACGTATGAAAGGCGCGTTGTTCTAGATGTCCAATATGTTTCCGTTTTTCTGGTCATATAGCACCTCGCTGTCGCAGCGTTTCACACTGGAGCATCATTCCTCTCAGTCGTCTGCAATAGGAACCAAAGCTCCGTTTGTTGCTGGCCAGTTCTTCTTCGAATTTATAATTTCGGACTTCCACGTAAAATTTGGTACCGCTGTTGCGTTTGACCTTTGGCTACCGGTGGACATTGTAGAGGTAGGTAATTTGGGCACTCGGTACGCGCAGTTTAGGAGGATGCCTGCAATCGTCTAGGGAGCTCGGGAGAGGTACCCGCTCTTTTGTACGTAAGGTACGTGTAGCACAGGTAATCCTTCTCCCTTATCAGATCAGTGCTTTGACATCATTGGCGGGACCTCAAATTCCATATCCAAAAGCCTTCCAATTTTCTTGAGACAATCCTCAATCGTACATTTCCGAACCTGCCACCTTTGAACCGTGAAGCCAAGGATCTTGAGAACCTGCAGTCCAGCTTCTACCTCCGATCTACATTCCGAAGTTCTTCGAGGTCGTCGGAGACGTTCTCACCTTTGGGTGAGTCTGGGGCCAAGATGAGTGGTGGTTGGAATACAAGTGAGTTACGCGCGCCAACATTTTCGCACCTTGAGGGTCTCAGAATGCTAATATCCATGGTCTAGTTGAGTCGGATGCGGTATGCCCTAGACCTGTGCATATAATTGTTGGCTACGAAGCTAACTATCCTCGCAGGGCGTCTTCACCTTTCTCCTCAACAACCTCGGTGCCAAAGATGTGCAGTTCGAGGAGCTACTCACGCTGGAGCCAGAAGCGCTGGCTGCTCTCTATCCCGTCTACGGAGTAATCTTCCTCTTCAAATACCCCACAGACGCTCCCTATGCATCCGCCGACGGGCCACTCGACGGCTCCTTCGACCACGACGCCTCCGAGCGCATCTTCTTCGCCGCGCAAACGATACAGAACGCATGCGGCACACAAGCCCTCTTGTCCGTGCTATTGAATAAGGACAAGGAAGCTGATGGCGGGGTTGACATGGGCGCCCCGCTGCGCGAGTTCCGCGACTTCACCATGGTGCTACCACCAGAGTTCCGAGGCGAGGCCCTCAGCAACAGCGAGCTGATCCGCGACGTCCACAACAGCTTTGCGAAGAGCAGCCCCTTTGTCGACGAGACACAGCGCACGAGCGGCGAGACCGAAGATGCCTTTCACTTCATTGCATACACGCCCATCGGCGGGACGCTCTACGAACTCGATGGCCTGCAACCTGCGCCTATCACCCATGGGCCTTGCAGCACTGACGAGTTTCCCCAGAAAGTCATGGATGTGCTGCAGCGGCGCATTGCGCGATACGACATGTCGGAGATTCGGTTCAACCTCATGGCCATGATCAGAGACCCGCGGATCCAGGCTAGAGAGATCGGAGACACGGAGGCGCTGGAGCGCGAGGAGGCCAAGAGGAGGGACTGGCAGTTCGAGAATGCGCTACGGAGACACAACTTTGTCGGCTTTGCTGGCAAAGTGCTCGAGGGTGTTGTTGGGGAGAAGTTAAAGGAGGAGGGTGCATATGAGAAGTGGGTAGAGGATGCCAAGACGAAGACTAGAGCGAGACTTGAGGCAAAACAGAAGGGTGGTGGTGAAGACGTCGAGATGGAGGGTTAGGGTGGCATTTGATGGGCCGTTGAGGCTATCCTGGTGGCTTCTTTCACGTTTACATGATGAGCAGACGATGCCTCGCGATGACTGATATGGTCATGACACGCTGCATACAGAGAAAATTGAGAAACGGAACTCGGACAAGCGGGCTATCTCTGGCTAAATGGTCTTCATTGCGTCTCACAACGTGATTTGTGCTTCCACTTGTGTACATGTAAACATCTGCAAGGCACAAACACTAGCTCACTGTTGTTTCATGGAAAGCCCCAATCATTCGTCCAGTCGTGGTTCTCCAACCAGCGCTGTGCTGCATGTGGCTTTCACTGGTGGCGGGGAACAACACATCGCAGCCATCTGGGAGGCTCGCTACTCGATCGAGTCGCGTTCGTTGGTCTTGACTCGGTGGTGAGACTGGATCTTTGCGCCCCGCTTCGCCTTGATCGCTAGCTCCATCAGCCCCTCGCTGTCGCGGCACGACCCCAGACTTGGCTGCTCTTGGTCGCCCTATTAGACGTCGGTAGCTCGAGCTCCCCGTCCATCCTGGAAGCGGTGGGGAAACCGGTGGTCGACAAACAATAAAGATGGCATTGAAATCACGTCCACGCCAAATGTCACAGGGACATCGCATGTATGGGATGGTTATAAAATCGACTAGGCTTTGTGGGTTGATCAATTAGTTGTTATACCCAAGTAAGGATCCAATGGTGTCTCCTAAGTTGATTCGATGAAAGTCCAATTGTGATCACCGCTTTGTCAATCCGGAGTAGGGATGTAGTAGGAATTGGGGACTCTGCTGGGGGCTATGTCGTCACCAGTGGGAGCTGAAACCTCTCCGTCCTCACTCACCTCAGCTTTCTCATCCGACTTCCAGAACAACCTTATGTTCTTCTTTTGGTCTGCCGCCTCACTTAGCGGCTCTCTGTTCGCTCACTTTGAACATCTATACTTAACCCTATCGCGACGTTAGATACATCCAATACTAGGTTCAGATTACATTCGTTTTGGGCGACCGTGAACGGCGGGACGAAGGGCCATACCGAATTGCTGGCAGCCTTGGGATTGCGGCTAAGCCATGAAGTTCAACGTGCTGCCCTTCGTGGCGGCCGTCACTGGTTCTACCCTCACACCGCACGTGTTGCCATTAG
This sequence comes from Xylariaceae sp. FL1272, assembly GCA_022432385.1. Lineage (NCBI taxonomy): Eukaryota > Fungi > Ascomycota > Sordariomycetes > Xylariales > Xylariaceae > Xylariaceae sp. FL1272. The sequence goes on along the minus strand of JAJJXC010000012.1, from coordinate 528,621 downwards.
CCGTCCGTAACCCCTATCTTAGTTTTTGGTTGTCGACTGCGCGTGATGCGCCATGGGACTCATGGCCACGGTTCTGGCGGGAACAGACTGTTGGCTTTGCTATTATGGCCGCTGTTCCCGGGAACCAGACCGTCTATCCACTGCTTGGCCGACCTCAGGATTTCCTCCACCAACACTCCTCTGAGTATGTCAATTATCTGGGCATAGGCCAGATCTAGCCTCCTAGCCAAGTTCGAATGTTAACCAACTGTTGCCATAGCTATTCCGTTGCTTTTCCTGAATACCAAGGTGCAACATTCGACGCCTCCACCACAAATCTCACTTATGCCATCCAAGAATCCGATATCAGGATCACGTTGTCATTTCTTTCCCCCATTACTCCAACTTCAACTCTGAGACAGTCCCTCCCAGCTAGCTACCTTACTTGTCATGTTGAAGGGTCTTCTGATGTGAGTCTTTACCTCGACGTAAACGGAGAGTTCGTCAGCGGCCTTAGAGATAGTGGAATCGAGTGGCGCTTGAATGAGCACGGCCAGGGCTCTAGTTCCGCAAAAGACCACGGCTCGTTGAAAACTTGGTCTATAGCTCGACGTAACGAGCTGCTACTCACCGAACATGACGATCGTGCCGAATGGGGTACTCTTCATGTCACAGCCCCTGCCGACATTGAGCACCAGGCTGGAGAGTCTCGTCAAACCCGCCGCATGTTCGCAGAGTCTGGTTCACTGCAGAACAAGGTCGACGATAAATTCCGGGGCATTTTCGAAGACGAGCCCATCTTTGCTTTCTCCAAGACATTTACGCTTGGAAGCAACTCGTCTGCGTCCTCGGGCGTCCGACTCGACAGTGTCCTATTTACCTTTGCTCTTACACAAGACCCAGTAGTCCAGTTTGCCTCGGCAAGAGGGCTGACTTTGATGCGGCCACTGTGGACATCTGCATTTGCACAGGTCCATGACATGTTGCATTTCCATTATCACGATTTCTCAACGGCATCGTTTCTCGCTCAGAACTATTCGGATCAGCTTGCCAAAGATGCCTATGCATCTGGCTCGGATGATTACCAGGATATTGTCGCCTTGTCAGCCCGTCAAGTGCTTGGTGCAACGCAGTTCTCAGGAACACCTGAAGACCCAATCATCTTCCTGAAAGAGATATCATCAAATGGAAATTTCCAGACCATTGATGTGATTTTCCCGGCCTTCCCGTTTTTCCTCTATACAAACCCCCAATGGCTATCATATCTTCTCGAACCACTTCTGGAACATCAGCTTAGTGGGCAGTATCCAAATAATTACAGCATGCATGACCTGGGATCCCATTTCCCTAACGCCACCGGGCACCCAGACGGCCAAGATGAATATATGCCTGTCGAAGAATGTGGCAACATGTTGATCATGGGTCTGGCATTAGCCAACGCATTGAGAGATCACACGCCGCCCGCGTTCGACTCCAAAACTCTTCCTGGGATCCAGAACTTGCCAAGTCCTGCGACGCATTTCCTGAGCATGGACGAGTACGGAATGGACCGTACCTTTGAGGAGCTCGGCACTACCGGATCCAAGGTTGCAGCCAAGTGGCTGAGTCGTGCATACAAGTTATGGGATCGGTGGACAGGCTATCTCGTTGACTTTTCTCTGATTCCCGAGAACCAGCTGTGCACTGACGACTTCGCTGGCTCGCTGGCGAACCAGACAAATCTGGCTCTCAAAGGCATCGTTGGTATCAGGGCTATGAGTGGTATCGCGGAGATGATAGGCAAAGAGTCCGAAGCCGAAAAGTATAGAGACATTGCCGTGGAATACATCGGCAAATGGCAAAGGTATGGTATTTCAAGGGACCAGACGCACGCCAAGCTAGCGTATACTTGGTACGGATCGTGGACAACGCTTTATAACCTCTATGCTGACGCGTTATTGTGTTTTCATCTGGATACAACGACGAGTACAGACCATTTGCAAGAGGGCATGTCGGAACAGCAACCATTGGTCGAGGAACCGGCGCAGCGTCACAAAACAAAAAAGTTTATTCCCGACAGTGTCTATCAGATGCAAAGCGACTGGTACCACAACGTCCTGCAGAGATATGGGCTTCCACTTGACAACCGTGCACTTTATACGAAGAGTGACTGGGAATTCTTTGCGGCTGCTGTAGCCAGCAAATCCGTTCGGACGGAAATATTGCAGCATGTAGCGACTTGGGTCAACGAAACAGTGTCAGATCGTCCCTTCACAGATCTATACGAGACTGAAGGCCGTGGCGAACGTACTGGGCATGATTTTAAGGCACGACCCGTAGTAGGGGGACATTTCGCATTCTTGGCTCTTGAGAGAGCCTGTGGTGGCAAAGCATCAGACGGGCTTGCATTCTTGGACGAAAGACCTCCTCTTCAAATGGACGTGCAGAAGGTGCTAGACGTCGAAGAAGCTGGCGAGGAAGGAGGCTCACTGGCTGATGGAGAGCTTTGAGGCGCTCTCCAGCTGCAAATAAACCCCTTGACAATAGAATTACCTGTAGCTATTTACACAGATTGAAGTACATCACGAGCGAATGGGATTTCCAATACCGTCAACGATACAGAGGATATAGCCATGGCGCTAACCCACCACCAAGCACAAATTCCTCTACCTCAAGCGCAACACTCGTTACCTCATCTCTGTCTCTTGCTTTTTCATCTTCTATAGTGCAAAGATGATTTGTGGTAGGAGGGGTGGAGGGGACGGCAAGGTAAATGAGAAGGTCGCACACGGTAGGTCCAACACGTTGTCTTGCAGCAAAAGACCGGAAACAGGGCAAAGAGGTACAGTATCTGACGAAAAAGTGAAAATATTACATACATGTATATATCGATGGGCTTGACTCAAAACGGCAGCTGCGCTAACCCATATTCGTCGAAGCATTGGCATCTGGTAGGTCCTTGTACCCGGGACCCCTGCTGGTGAGAGGCTTAGGCAGGCTGCCTGAATTTGCCTCCCCCAAAATTTCTTTCCGTCCCAGGTTCGAGCGCCCGGCCTATCCAGTCATCGCCTTCCTTTCCTTCCGCTACCAGCGCGTGGTGCAGCAACCTTCTCCCATCAACATCACCTTGCCCGTTGCAACGCCAACAGCATCCTCCTCTTCTGTGCATCCTGCACCCTTTGTTACCCTTTCCTTTTTCCAATCCACGCAACTCCCCACCCAGTCTGACCAAACTGACAGAGAAGAAGGTGTGTACTTCTCATGTGACGGTTTCACTCGCTGCGCGTCCCTTGTCTTCAGCTCGCCATTTGCACCTGTTGTTCCCTTGTCGCCCTGCCCTTCCGGACAGCTCACCCGCAAAACACCGCGAAAACAAAAGCTGCAGAGCCTTGTCTCCTTTCTGCGTCTCTGCCTGCAGCCATCTATTCAATCAATCGTCTACCAATATACACACAATATTCCACCACTGCCGCTTCTTCCTGCTCAACCTGCAACACCATTTCCCCAGTGCCGACAGGCAATATTACACGCGCCGCATACAAATAAGCAACAGCCATCTCTGACATTCCCGCGCCTGGCGACTCTCAACCAGCCCGCGCAGCTACCGCACATCCATCCATCGCACTGCACTCTCGTCCCTTGAAACAATTCGACTCACCACCGTTCAATAGTACAATCAAGTCACCCAGCCATGGCGACCACCGCAATGGACTACGAAACCGCCAACGGCGACCGCTACGACGGTGAGTTTTCTTGCCCCATTGCCCACCAGTCTCGTCAGGGTTTTGTCTAATGCGACTGTACCCGGCCAGATGACGGTCCGCGCTACGATCGTGACCAGCGCAGCGCATCTCCTCGTGCTTCCCGTGACGACGGCATTGACGACTCTCGCCGTCGCTCTGCCTCTCCCGGTCACGCCCAGCCAGACCGGTAAGCAGCAATCCACTCATTGCCCACCCCTGTCTTCGATTGCATGCGGCCTTGCCCAGGAACTACCGTCTAACACCGCTCTTGCCAACAGTGCCCCCAAGGAGGACAGTGGCCGAGACGAGGATGGCTCTGTCAACCCTGGCTCAAACCTCTTCGTCACCGGAATCCATCCCCGCCTCAGTGAAGTCGAGGTCACCCGTCTGTTCGAGAAGTACGGTGAAGTCGAGAAATGCCAGATCATGAAGGACCCCCACACCAAGGAGTCTCGAGGCTTTGGTTTCGTCAAGATGGTCACTTCTGAGCAAGCCGATGCTGCCAGGGACGGTCTGCAGGGCGAGGTCATTGAGGGCCGTACTCTTAGTATCGAGAAGGCTCGCCGCGCTAGACCCCGAACACCTACTCCTGGCAAGTACTTCGGCCCACCCAAGAGAGGTAAGTTCAATCGTCCGTCTATTTTGGAAGGCACTGTCTAATTCTCTCCCATAGAGGGAGGCCGCCCAGGCTTTGATGACCGTCGTCGTGGTGGCCGCTTCGGTGGCGGTGGTTATGGCGGCGGCTATGGTCGCGATGACCCTTACCGCTACCGTGGAGGTGGCGGCGGTGGTTACGAGCGGAACTACCGCGACGACCGCGGCGGAGACCGTAACTACCGTGAGGACCGCGGATATGATCGCAACTACCGTGACGACCGAGGAGGTTTCAGCGGTGGCGGCCGGGAGGACCGTGGCTATGATCGCGGCTACGAGCGTCGGGAACGCAACGACGGTGGCTTCGGTCGTGAAGACCGCTACGCAAGTGGTGGTCGTGAAGATCGCGATCGAGGATATGGAGGCCGTGGCGCCGGCGGCGAGGAGCGACGTGGAGGTGGTGGCAGTTATGATCGCAGCGAGCGTTACGAACGATCCGATCGTGATGGTGCCCGAACTCGCGACGCTGCTCCATCTGGATATGCTGACGCCGGTGCTCGACCTGAGGCTCGCGAATCATATGCCGGTGCGCCTTGATTAGCTTGACGGCGAATGCAATCAAAGCTGCTAATGCTTCATCCAGGGAGCAATCGTCGGATGCATTGAGCATCTCGGTCTCCATATTTCACTGTCGGTCACACGACACGATCTCGTCTTACAGGGCTGCCGTCTGTAGTCTCCTTGACGTTGTACTCTTCTGGGCATGCGAAGTCGGCCTACTCACCATAAAAACGTTGCGACAACTGGAGTTACAATACGGCAGGTATACAGGGAAGGGCAAAAAGGTTCCGACTAGTGCTTTGTTTCCTTTCGTCTCGTTTCCTTGTGTTTTTGTTTTGCCGGTCCGACGCTCAGGTATTCTCGTATGTGCATAGGGGCGAGAGATTGAGAGAGTGTGCGTGATCGGGTTACGGCGTATGTTGCCTTGGCTTCTTGCGTGATTCTCAGGTTTGCTCATCCTTGCAGGATCAGGAGGAGTGTTGGAGGTGGATCAGGTCAACTCCCACACAGCACATCCAGAACCCCTTGGGAATCGCCCGTCGCCATCAACCTTTTCCTCATGGGATCGGAATCGGCCGCTCAACCTTTCACACCTGTATCATTATTTCTTCCGGTATTTCTTTTCAAGCATGAGACGAGCTTGACGACTGAGCCAGCCTTCAGCAGCATTTTGCCAGAGCAGATATTCGAGACAGCTCTGCGATGGTGGTCCGCAAAATGCAACACGTAATTGATCGCAAATTCCCATAAAGGTGCAACATATGATTCGACTCGACTTTAGTTCCGTAAACTACCATGAACAAACACACTCGACATAAGTCGCTTCACGCAGACACTACCCAAACTCGCCTTCCTCAGCACGCTGCATAAATGTATGACACGGTTTGGTCGTAACACTAGGCCTGGCTGTGCGAGATCGCTCGGCATATTTGCAGCCATCCGGATGTTTCACATCACTTCGTGCCGAGAAAGTTTCATAATATTGCCGCCTCGTTTCCGGTTGCTGAGCGACTGAAGTCACTCATGAGCAGGTAAAGTCATTTCCCCTTTCACTCTGAACTGCTGACAGGACTTTTGTGGCTATTCAGGTCTTTGGATGATTGTGAATCAGCCAAGCTTGCACGTGGGTTCTTTAGAATGTTCTGTGGAAAGAGATGGAAGAATGCTCCGTGCGCAGACAATCAAAGAGCATTGCATTCCTTGTCTAAGCTCCAGCGAGCGCTCCAATATGGGCATTTTCCAGCTGAGACACATCATAGACAGAGGATAGGCTTATTCTTACAGGTATGTCGGTGTGCACATGGATCGATTACTGTTCCTAGAGCATCCGTAGATTCAATCTACCATAGCAATACAAGATCAGGTTGAATGATAATTTGCAGATTATATTTAACCGCCTACGTAGTACCAATGTGAACTGTTCTTGACCTCTCGTATGTCTTAAAAATGAAAGTTCAGCATTTCCGCTTCCGTCCAATTCTCATATTGCTGGGTTCGCGTATAGTTTACCAACCGATAGCAGATGTCTTAGTTGCCAGGGGGCACAAAGTGAAGTGCCGAAAACGTCCAACAGGAGGACAGCAAACTACCAAAATAGGAAACACGAGGACAAAGCATTTAAGTCTCCAGGGGGTTGAACATAGAAAATGAATCGAACATGCTTTCTTTCTGTGGCATTTGTTTGTTTCCTGCGACCTGGCAATTCTGGTCTCCTACCTTGGTTTTGGTTGAGACTCAACTCTCTGGTCTATTGCCGCGACTGCTGAGCTCGCCGGTAGTGAGCTGCTACCGACTACCGACGGGGTGTCATATTCGGTTTGTGTCTAAGGGTTTGAGAAGAAGAGCTTATCGCCGTTGTGATTGTCGATATGTCGAAACCGGCGCCCGACCATGGCTGGAAGAAGGAGGAGGAGTTGAGGGAAGAGTTGAGGCGTGTTGAGACTTACTTGAATGCGGCGAGATTCCTTCTCAAGCAGAAGGGTATCGAGATTGAGGGTATGCGTTTCTCGGCCCCTTTAAATCATTATGTTCCCTACAATCGGCGATCCCTTGTCGTTGTCGAATACTTGCTAATATACTACCTAATGAGTAGCTTACAAGAAGGAAGGATGGGTCAGCAAACGCGCTCGAGCCCGTCGCGAGAGGAAGATTGTCGTCGAAGCCGATGCCGCTGAGAAGGTCCAAGAACTGGACGACGACAATCGGTTTGTGCGGAAAGCGCGAGAGGACTTGGGGTTCCGGGTCACGCCCGAGCCGGAGCTTGTTCAAGAGGAGCGTGATGATAGGAAGAAGAAGCGAGAGAGGTTGAGTCAACTTGTTAGGCGGACGAGCAATCAGTTGCTTCTCGCTGCTGCGGTGGGGTATACTGCTCATGATGAGTTTTACCGAGAGGAGCAACATGAGATTCAAGACTACGCGAGCAGGTTGAGGCCCAGGCGCAATGGCAAGGTTCTTGCTCGGGATCGGGGAGGGGTAGTGGTTGAGGAAGAAGAGGGAGAGGGAGAGGGAGGGGAACAGCCTGCGGGCGTTGCGAACCTGGCTACGATGACCCAAACGGTTGTCGAGGTTGATGACGGGGGCGTTGATGAGGATTTCGACTTTGACGATTTCCCGACGCGGATCCAGATCACCGCGACTAACATGATGAACAAGGCGATGGAGGAAACTCGGGAGAGCAAGGGACGAAGACTCGGCGATTGGATCGATAAGGTTGCCTCTGACCTCCTGGGTATGTCGGATGACAGTACCGTGGTGAACTCTCATTCTGATAGTGAGGACGACAACGACGACGCCAGTACTGCTGCGACCTCGTTGGGTTCATCGGGTTCCTTTCGTCGTTCTGCTGCTCCTGCTCCAGTATCTGCTCCTACTACGACTGCTGCAACTGCTGCTCCGACTTCCTTGAGTTCCTGGAGTTCCGTTTATGCTCCTACTACTCCGAGCTCGTTTAGTTCGTGGAATTCCGTCAGTACTCCTACTGCTCCGAGTTCATTTAGTTCTTCTTGGAGTTCTGTTAGTGTTCCAATGTCTGCTACTGCTGCTACATCGACCTCGTCGAGTTCTTCCGCTCCTGCTAAGCCGCCCGCTCCCGCTGCCGCTACTGCTAAGCCGCCTCCGCCTCCGCCTCCGCCTGTCCCTTCTATTCGGGTTCAACGTCCGGATTCCGACGCCTCCGATGAATACAGCGGTACTACACTAGTCTCATCCGACAAATTGAGCGGCACTGCTTTAGTCGACTCGCAGCAAGATGAGGCCGACGGCGTTGGAACCAGACCTGCTCCAGAAGACCCCATGGCAGCTGCTCGTCGATATCTACGAATGCGTCGACAGCAGGTAAATGCAGTACGGCCCACGAGAACGAGGAATGCTCCTCGGGGTAGTGCCAGCTGCGAGAACTACGATAATGGACTTGGACCATCCGGGAGACTGCCAAATCGACCTAGACGGCCGAACCGAAATATCTACGACCCCAGAAAGTGGCGGATCCTCACTGACCAGAATGATGGGCAACGTGTTCGCAATGTGCCACTCGTGAAGAGGACCAAACAGCCAGATCCTTGTATTGAAACTGGCTGGATCACGTGGAAAGAACAGCAGAGACGCTTCCCTTCTCTGAAGAGACGCCTTCATCTTCACGATGTTTCTCCCGAAGGAGCTGCGGTCTGGATTCCCGAGAGAGACCAGATCGAGGTTTGGGACCCTATCAACAGGATTGTTGCGGAGAATAGCACGGTGGAGAGGAGACCTATGAAGTTGAATCCTATCACTTTACATGCTCTCGCGAGGTATGTCCCGACGGAACACGCTATGGATCATTCTGTAGATCCTGTACAGCTTCCTGACAACCCCACGACGGATACGAAGACGCGTCCCATGTCGTCAGCGAGAACTTGGGCTGGGAAACACAGAGTGAAGAAGACCCAGAAGAAGAAGAGTCAGAAGAAAGGAACGGTGCAACGGGAGAAGCAAGGAACGATGCAACAGGAGAAGCAAGCAACCATGCAACGCGAGCAGAAAGGAACCATGCAACGCGAGAAGAAGGTTCACTTTGCTGCCTCGACCGCTGGAGCGGCATACGCCGGATATGTCGCACCGGACAACAACAACAAGCATTCTTCTGTGCTCTCGACCTCGAAAAAGACGCCGTCTTTGACGCCAATGGACTTTGGCAGTGCTCCCCCATCTCCAACAGTTGCTGAAGTTCACTACCCATTGAAATCACCAAAGACGACATCTATCTCATATCCTGAGCTGCCCGAAGCAACGGCTTTTTACGCCGCACCAAAGAGTCCAGCCGCTCCTCCAACTCCATTCCCGTATCAGACGTCGTTCCCTGATACACCCACAGTTGCGCTGTACAACAACCCCTTCCCAGGAATTCCCCAGTTCCCAGAGACTCCACGAAGCGCAGACAGCGTAGAGTTCGTCCTCGACTCCGCCCCAAAGAAAGCAGACAAGACATACACAGACCCCACTCCAACCTCCAGGCCACGAGAGCGCAAACGTCCCGCAAACCTCGACCTCGGCACCGCCTACCCAACCCCAACCCCATCTTCCCCCTTCTCCAAACGTCTCCGCATGCCATCTGGCCAAGTAGGAAGCGACTCGGAAAAAGAAAACGCCACATCCGCAACTTCATCCCAGTCCTTCTCCTCAACAGCCGTAAACCCACCCCAAACAGCCGCCATCTCACAAGCGCACCCCTTCAACCCTCCAACTCTACCACACAACGAGTACCCCCTAACAGCCTACGACGACGAGGAGCTCTCCACTCGGCACCCGGCGCTGATGAGAGACTACAAAGAAGCGCGCGATGAGCTCCGGACAGCTGATAGGCGGCTCCGTTCGCAACTGAGGGGAAACCTGAGCGATGATGTTCTCAGGCCCCTGCAGGAACACGTAGCGGAGCTCGAGCAGCGGTTCCACGATGTGGAACGCATGGTCAAGAGCGTTATCACCGAGGAGACGGTGGGGAAGCACGAGGAAGCTTCCAGCGTTCAAGATTTTGCTTATCCTGCACCCCCAAATCTCGCCACGCAGTCGCAGTCTGCACATCCCGGACTTAGGCAAAAAGGCGTGAGCGGGAACGGCGTGGACTACGATGCGATGACGGGGAGTCTGGGGAAGGTTGGGAGGTTTATGGAGCAGGATCGGGAGAGGGTCATTAGGCCTAAGAGGGATAGTGGCAGAGTCGTTAAGGAGAAGAGGGTTGAGACGAGGAAGATTGGGGAGAAGGAGAGGGCGAAGAAGAGTGTTCGGTTTGATGAGGGGCCGAATGATGTTATGCTTTTTGAGGCACAGCGTGCTGTGGGACGGTTCGATGGGACGAGGGCTAGACGGGGCGTGTTTCGGTAGATGAGGTTGGGATATAGGGGGATACTATAGGGGGATACAAAAGGGGGTGGGGGATAGGAGGTGGGTAAAGAGGGACGATGGTCTGCCGGAAGGGGTATTGCCTGTCTATTAAGTATTCGCGTTGTCTTCTTCGGAGTTGAGATCTTGCGGATGGAGATTTAGTAGTTATATAGGTCGTTATAATGAACAGGATTCATCTACTAACCAGTGTCTCCATCTATTCGATTCTCAACTGAACAAAGCCAAAGATGAATTAGCTGAAGAGGTTGTTTCTCTCCAACGATGTCAATCAAGTCGGTGAGAACCGAGGTCAGCCTGAAAGCCGGTCGAGTGGGGTGGAAAAGGGGTCTCGGCATCAAGTACAGGAAATGGGTCGACTTTACGACGAGGCTTATATAGTACTGCTAAGACAATCACCAATGATAGCATTCAATTTGTTAACAGAAACATGTCAACTGTAAGACTTGCATGGGCCGTCTGAGCCCTAGGAAAGGGGCAAAGATGAAAAAGGGAAAATCCGGAAAAAGAAGGGGGAAGAACGTGATATTGGTTTGCCGCGGAATCGAACCCAGAGCTTCTCGATATCGGCGAGATGGTAAGCCACTGAGCCAGCTATTTCATGCTGTTGAATACCGGGCCTCTTGTTTGATACTTTAGCTAGGTTTCGCTTCAACCTGAGTGCTGCGTCACCGACGAGCCTCTATCTGTTAAAAGTATGTGCTCGTTAACATAGTCGCATCTGCTTGGTCAACTGCATTTCGTCAGCACAGCATGCTCTTGCATTGCCAACAAATATATTGCCATCCCGTCAGTACCCTCGTCGCATCGTCTCGTCATGCCACTCATTAAATCCACCCCTACTCCCGTTCCTGCGACCGATCAACAGGCTGAGCACCAATCAACCACCCCACACCACTAGCCAATGTTCCCACGGCAGCCTCACGCAACTGATCTCTTTTCCTCGTCCTCGGTTCGGCCTCCTCACCCTCTCTGCCTCTTTCACTTCTCTGTAAGCTAGACAGCGCCGAAAGATTCGTCTGCGCCCTTGCCATAGTCGCGCGACTCAGATCAAATAGGGACATAGGGGCTTCCTCCGCTTGTCTAGGCTGTCTGGCGCCACTCCTTACAACACCCGCAGGGACTGTGCTGCTGAATGCACCGGGCATGGTTTGCAGATCTCCTTGGTCATCCCATGCTGACTCTTGCGCCTCTTCGGCCTTCACGGCGGCGTTGAGTTCCTCTTCGCATTTCCTAAATACGTTTAGGATTTCTTGTAACGTCGCCGCTGGCGCCATGCGTAAAGCGGTGGATAAACATTCAATGCGTTGTTCCAAGTGCCTTATTTCCATATTCCCGCTCGCTGTGCCGATGTGCGTCGGCCTCACCGTCCTTGTGGTGCGCCGATACTTGCCAGCTTGGAGTGCGGCCTTCCACGAGTAGTCATCTGCTGGTTGGAACGCATTATTGTCTGACGCGAGCCTGTTGACAACGTACGAGTATGCGGTTTCGAAATCGTCTTCGTTGAGTGCGGCGTCTACACACATTGCTGTTATCCTTCGCCGAGTAACCGTGTGCTGGTCGATAGACCCTTTTGAAGTAGGTGAGGGTTGTGATTTTTTGTCCCCAGTGTGAAGATCCGCGGCAATCATGTTAGATCCTATGTCAAGGAAGTCTTGTATGTTCGTATAACTTTTCGGATTCTGTTCCAACACTTTTCCAATGATGGAGATGGGGTCTGTGTGGACTCTTAGTACGACAGGGGTGAACGGTTCTCCTTTCTTTAGTACGAGACGGTATTCGCTTAGAGCGTGCGTCGCCTTCAACAACGCTTCGATGCGTTTTGATGCTGGGTGTGTTTCTGGAAGTATTGCAGGAAACGCGTGAATGCTGGATATCATGTAAGTGAGAGGATATAGTGCTGTTGTTAGAAGTGCTTACATGTCGTCACATTTGAGAAGCCCGCCACGACCACGGTGAGGATTTGTCGCATTGTCATACGCTTCCATCGCTGCGGTCACAACGGTATCTCGCAACACATCTTCATCCAATGGCTTGTCAGGCGCGTCCTCGTATATTGATCTTGCGAGGGAATAACCTAGAGTCATATCAGTCTCGATGGTTCTGATTCAAACATTGCATGACTCACGTGTATTTGATAAGAATGCCTTTAAGCATTCAATCTCGAGGAATTCTTTCTTGAGCATGTTGAAAACGCCATGTATATGAGGACCAGATAACCCAGCCTCCTCAGCTCCCCAGTCTCGAAGCCACAAAAGCTCGTTCCTAGCGCGTATCCAGAACTTGTCGTCGTTCTTGGGCCCATTGGAGCCGAAGGAGCGGATGAATCTAATAGCCTCAGATTTCTGCTCTCGCTCGTCTTGTAAGAAAGCCAACTCTCCGGCTCTGCGAATAGTACATGGAGTTCCAGCTTTTGTGAGAATAAACGCACTTAATATTAACGTATGCAGGAGCTGAGTGGATTGATTATTGGGAGTGGTGAGATAGTTTACTTCGCCAAGCAAATCGTTGCGTAGCAGTGAAGCGCTTTTGTGCGAGAATATGCCGCTATCGTCAGCGTCGGGTATTACGAAAGGGGAAAGCATTGATGCAGCCATCTGTAGGGGTTGGCAAGAATCGAGATCTATAAGACCCATGATTTTTCCGAGTATGCTGTTGGCACCTGAGAGAGCAACAACGGAGGCTTCTGGAATTAAATAAGCTGAAGCCATGGCGGCACGAGCATATCTCTGCTCTAGGTGCCCTTGCTCGTCGTCACCCAGCCAGGTAGATTCATAACCGCCAAGATCAACATCGCTCGGACCATCCCACTGCTCAATCGCATTGACGGCGACTCTCCAAGACGTGGATGCCTGTGCCGTGAGCCATTCGAGCACGTGCTCCCACGCCGGACATGACAGATGATCGGAGTGTCCGTCCTCCGGGCTTTGTTTCCATCTCGCATCGTTGTACAACCATGGTCCAATCAGTCCACGCAAGTCCCTCCCGACGTGTTGCAAGTCCTCAAGACGAGCACCAGTCTGCGAGAGCAACGCAGCAACAGCGATGCCGCTGTCTAGATTTTCGAAGTCTTCAAGGGTGTAGGGTATTGGGGCTTCGGGGTAGTATTCGTGGTTCCGACGCAGTAGAGGCAGTAGACTTGAGATCATCCATGTACGGATGCAGGGCGAGTGACGGAGAAAGGGCACGATAAGACTTGGCAGTTCAGCGAGCCCACCAATTTCCTGATCGACACGATGGGCGCGATGGATGAGAAAGAGAGTTACGGGATCGTCTAAGGCCTCTTGAGGGGCGCCATCCCATGCTAAGGGTATCAGATGAAGCTTTTTGATCTTCCTAGCGGCCTCGCGGTCGGATATATCGTCTATGGAGGAGACATCGATCTCAGAAGACGGGCGAGGATCGGAATGTAGAGTATCGGACTCTATGGCGTGTATGATGCCTGCATAGTCGCTGGAGGGAAGTCGTTCGGGGAGACAGGTGAGCAGTATTCTCAATATCAAATCGGAGCGCAAAACGTTGGAGTGGTGTTGGGCGAGGGTGGTTAAGCTCTGGACATCGGATTTGGAGGCGAAGTTGGCAGCCAGCAAGACGACTTGAGCTGGCGACAGGGAAGCCGTCATTGTTGGACAATCAGGCGCATCCTGCGCTGTCTGAGTTGATTATAGGATTTTGATTCTAATCAGTAATGATGGTATCGTGTGAAAATCAGGCTACGGCCTCCAACGCAATGACTAGGTGGCGTATATTCGAATATGAGGATGATAGTAACGATGGAGGGGCAGACATATCGAGATAGCTTCAACGTGTTCACCTTCACTCAGAAACGATGGCATCACAGCTAAGAGGGGTGAATATTTGAAAGAGGGACAGTTGAGAGGTGTTGACATAGAGAATTCTTGGCATTACCTCCCGCCTCAGCGAGAGTCAACGGTCCTCGCCCAAACCATTTATAGCTGCGAGGTCCACTACAGCTCAGCTCCAAGCCAATGACACGCTGAGCTTAGTGATCCACGCCCTGTCGTGAGTGTAACAAAGCTGCGACCGGTGCTTCAATATCCACTCAGGTGCATCGAAATCCAACCTCAGAAACACGACCTCTACAATCGACGACGACCTCCCGAGCTCCAATTGAGCACCCATCTACACCCGTCCCCATCCTCATACCCATCGTCGCATTGCCCATCGCCCGCCATGGCCTCTGGATACGGCTTACACGGAGGTGAGCCCACACTCCCTCCCAACTCTACACTCCAGCCCTGCAGCAACACCACTGACCTGCGCGATTCCATAGGCCCCGGCCGATGCTTTCCCTTCTGGCAAGAGCTCCTCGCCTGCTACGTCGTCAACACTACCGCCGAGGATGACTCAGGCAAGAAAAAGTGCTCCCCGATGCTCGAGGACTATTACGAGTGCCTGCACCACAAGAAGGAGGTCCGTCTAGAAGCACATCACCTCCCAAATCCCTCTGTATCAGCAAAATAGTATTGCTAACCCAGCGTCCTTGGCACACAGGCCGCAAGAGTGGCACAGTTGCAACATGCCTACAGAAAAGCTGAGGCTGCCTCGCCTCGAGACAACGCTCCGACAGCCGGTCAGATACGGAATCTGGGACTGCTGGACAGGGAGGAAGATACCAAGAAGGTGCTGGGACGGTGATGGATAGCGAATAGACGATCGATCCCTGTATAACCCGATTACTACCCCGACCACCACCAAAGTGTACATATTAGATGGGGCCAATGCCTGGATTGAGTCTCTGCGCATTGAGAATGACAATATGTGTTTCTGTCCAATAGCTATTGCTGGTACATGCATTGCGACTGACATCTCTGAGCCTATGTCACACCTTTCATAGCATCGATCTTTGCTAGTCAATGAGACATATGAGCTGCTGAAAAGACATGGTTATTATGGACATGAGTAAGTATCATCTTCCCATGGTGCCTCTGCAGAAAGGAGACAAAACAAATACAAGTGACTTGACATGGATGCTGATCATAAAATACATAGAATGATGGATGCCTATGAATAGGGGTTCGTTTGACAAGGTATTCCGAGTTGCAATCAATTCCGTCTAGTGTTCATATGCACTGCAAGTGTCACTATGAGAAACGAGAACAATAAGTGCTATCACATCACGACTCTGTAAGTAAGGTCGCTGTTCATCTAACATTTCCATACGCACTGCGTTGGGTTGGATGTGAACAGAGAATGAAAAGGTACAATGGCTCAGGGCCTGCATCCATTAGGCGTATTGAATATCATGTTTGCTCAATCCGCCTGGTGCACCAGATCACATGCTCGCCGCCCCAAAATTGACCCCGTCTGTGGTCATTTGTATGGAAAGCGCAACCCGTCTCTGACATGACCTGACGGCGACTGCCTCAACAGCCTCCTAAACTCGCCATGCCATATTCTCTCATCCTCACGCCGGGATTTATGTTCGCCGTCCATCCCACTTCCTCGTCTTTTCGCCATCCACCTCACCCCGCATGCACTGCAAGTCAGTGCCTTTGTTTGTTGCGCCAACAAACATACATGGCCTTTCTCACCAACCGCAGCATCAATTTCACCGTCATCTCTCGTGATGGTGAGCAGATGACTGTCTGTATCACCATTTTGTAGCACTGCCACTGTCATTCATCCTGACATGCTTCGTGCGCTGGTCTCTGTGGCCTCACATCATCCGTCAACATGCCTTATTTCCGAGGAATAGAGATCTCGGTCATTGCTAGCAATGATGCCAAGCAGTTGCCTGAATATCCCCATCCCGATGGCTCTTCCGTCCGCCTCTGGAGAATGACTGCCGCCGCAGCCGGTCACCAAACCAACATCGGCCTCAACCCGACCTCCTCGTCTCCGACTACGTCCGAGCCTTATGACCCGACCCTTCAGAAGAAGGAGAACCCCCGAGTATCTGTTTACATTTCGTCCTTACCCGGTAAGTCCACTTTCGCATTTCCAGGGCCGTATTCATTTTCGTTGAAACTTGGCTAAATAACATCATCAGGCGAGCAATTCTGGCTGCGCTACGTTATCGCACAGTCTCCCGCCCCATCGAAATGCATATTCTTCAAGATGATCATGAATGGACGCCATATCACTTCATGGGGTATCGACACAACCGCCCGTACCGCAGGCAATGTCATGAGAGCCCTTTACGAGCCCGGAGGAGGCCCTAGCGGCATGAGCGATTCTGATGGCCCGACGTATCCTGGCATCGAGACACGCTACTTCCACTTCACGACCGGTCTCGGCCACCTATCTGCCGCTGAAGATGGTGGTCTCATTGAAGTTCAAGTCTTTCGATCCAAAGGGCGCAAGCGCGTTGCTCCGATGCTCGGTACTTACCGAAGCCAGGACAAGTTCGGAATCACGTAAGTTGTCAATGCCATCTCGGTGTCATTAGTGTGACTGATATCAACGGCCATTAGTTCTCCCAGTGGCGGCCTCGTTGATAATCCGCAGGATGCGACATACTACAACTATTACCTTCTTGATCCCAAGGACGAGCCCTATGCCACATTCTTGTTCCACTACAGGTCCATGAAGTGGCTTCAGCAACTGAGCCTCATTCCCCAGCGGGGTCTCAGCCCTTCGCCCGCACCACTGAGCCCTGTAACTAACGTCGGATCAAGAGAAGTCTCAGCTGCAAAGACTAGTTCTCGACTGTCACGGCCATTTGATTTCTACAATCATTCCAACCAGTCATCCCCCAATGCCGATATCAGTCATGATGATAGCATCAAGCAATTCTTTGACGGAAAGGCCAGAGAGCATCCCGAAAGTGTGTTTGAGGATCATTTTCAGGACAACTTGGTGGATGCGCCTGAGGGATCTTTGAATGCCTTGACCTATACGGTCCCAAAGAGCGAGCAGAGAGTTGCATCCCTGCAGTTGTACCGCCCGCTGCCTGAGATTCCTCCCAGGTCTCTTTCGCGACCTTCGTCTACGTCCTCACTGCGCTCAAATTGCCCATCGCTGACACCTTCGTTGGCCCGCTATGTTGACAGCGAGGACTTCGAGAATGAAGAGATACGTCTTAGTACGGCACGACCAATGGTCATCTCGCCGTCGATGCAAGCATTGCAACTAGGTGACGACAAGGACGAGGAGAATTCCGGTTCTGATTATGCAGACTCACCGGGCTCAGCGGGGAGTTGCCATTCATCGAAGTTACCTTCGCCTGAAGGTTATATCGCTACCACAGGCAGTACTCTCGAGCGCCACATGAATCAATTCGATTCTCCTGCCGCCTTTTCCACCCCAACTAGGGGTCGAAGCAAGACCAGAAAACAATTGGAGCCGAGTTCTTCCACCCTCAGCCTTACTGAGGCCGAATGGCTCAAGCATACCCCATCGCCTCCATGCCAGAAGAGAAAAGGCACGCCGCGCTTGTGGAGTCCACGCCCCGGCAGCAAATCACCCCGCTCGTCGCGGGATATGGATAGCGAGAACTTCAGCACTGACATGCGCACCCAGATGCAGGGCGGAACCGCGACTGAGCGAGTGTCCTATGACGACGTTGACGACACAGAGAGTGCACCAGTTGGTAATTGGATCTGAGAGAGACGAATTCTGTGGTGTGGAGACCGGGAATGATCTTGTTTGTCTGGCATTGTGCTATGGCATTTGACATGCTTCTCGATACGAATTGCTCTTGCTATGCCTGCATATTGTCTGTTTCCAGTGTTCACACCCCCAAAGGGGAAGGGTCATGAATTGTCAGAGTGAGAGAAAATTCTGGGTTGCAGGCTGCGATGATGATGCGATGGGCATGAGAAGGCCACGAATTGATGAGAATGAGAATGCATTGTAAAATAGGACGGGTTATGAGATAGGTTTAAAATTCGCTTACTCACTTGCATAAAGATAAACCTGGTATAATGCTGCTGAATGTGAGTTGTGTCTGTTGCTTTAGAAGTTTTCTTGTTCGTGGGAGCGATTTGGAGGTCGTTATGCCCCGCTATTGACTTCGGGAGTGGCCTGTTGGTCTAGTAGAGGTCTCAACTTCGCCATTACACAACACTTCACTTGGATTGGTGATACGACGAAGAGTTACACACTGCAAAGATATATGAGTCTAATTAGACTACCGAAGACGTTACTCTCGACATTCAATAGAGTAGCTTGTGTCGCTTTCTCAGCGAGGACGATGACGTCGACGCAGGATGGGGTGAAGCTTAGCCATGTTGAGAGGACGGCTGCTGAGCCTAGGGATAAGGTGAGTTAGAGAATTTCTACGTTTCTTTTCTACTGATTTGAAGAAAGCGAGCTTGAGTACAGAGTTAGAGTTTGAGATTATGTGCTGACTATTGACGATACCACAGTCTCTGAATAGGGTCGTTATTAGGTCTATTGAGCAGGTCAATGGTGCGACGAGGGTGTTTCGACTGGGTCTTCCTGAGTGGGGGCCTGTTTTTAGGGTATGCGTTTTCGTTCTCTGCCATGTGCTCTTATTTCGTTGTTTGCTTGGGGTGATATTGGTGATTATTGGGATGGCTTTGCTGGAGGCGGCTGGGAGAGCATGAGCTTCACCATCACCGGGTTACTGTGGTTCACGTTGAAACGGTACGAGATGTTCTGTCTGACGTTGTGACATAGTTCCTACCAGGTCAATGGCTAGACGTCTACTGTCCTGGCGTCGAGAAAGCCGGTGGATTTACTATCACCTCCACACCACGAGAAGCTCGGGTACCGCATCCAAGCAAACCATCCGATACAAATCCTCCCGCAGGTCCGGATACCCCTACCTCTTCATCGTCGACATCAGCAGAAGCACCATCCCTCGAACTAGCAATCGCTTCCTCGCCCCTGAACCCCGCGGCAGTCTTTCTCTTCCGCCCCATTCCCACTCTTCTTTCCCAAGAACTGCATGTCAGGGTAGGAGGGAGCTTCGTGTTCCCGCCCCCGGGGATAAACATCCGGACATTGAAACGCGTCGTCTTCGTGGCGGGTGGGATGGGTGTTAATCCGCTGGTCTCTATGCTTTCTAGTCTTGCTCAGACACCGCAGGGGTTTGAGGTTCGGTTTTTGTATGCGCTTAAGGATCCTGGTGTTGTTGAGGGGGAGGGTGGTGATGTGAGTGAGGTTGGGGGAAAAGAAGGAGATGGCGCAAGAGCTGCGGGGAGGGATGCAAGGAGGATGTTATTCATGGAGAGGATCAACGCCTTGTTCGCAAGCGGCAAAGTGAAGGGAGAGTTCAAAGTCTTCCTCACTGGCGCCCAATCCCAATCCTCCTCAACGCCAGAAGCCGAAAACACGATTCAAACCTCAAGCGGCCCCCTATCCTTCGAATCCAGGAGACCGACACTAGACGACGTCAGCGAAGCCCTAGGTCCCGCTTCTGAGCGCAGATTCGCAGTGGTGTATATCTGTGGTGTACCAAACATGACAGATGATTACGTGGAGAGACTGACAGGTAATGCGGAGGGAGGACTGGGGATGGAGAAACATCGGGTCTTGTGTGAGAAATGGTGGTAGACAATATTACACCTAATAGACTAGCCACCGTACCTGTCGCCGGGCATTCCATCGTTTTGTGCGCGCTTCTGTCTGAATATACTTAAATGTGAGAGTTATTTAGCTATTTGTTTCAAGTCGAAATCGCGAATGCTAGATAATATGGCTCATTCCATCTGAACATAAAATGCTTTGGATTTTTTTTCATCTCTACCCGTTCCATTTTCGCCACCTTTGCCTCATCATATCTCGATATATCCTGCTGAGCGAGTTCAAAGTATGCATAGCGGCTGTGTCTTAAAAGATTTAAGTACATGAGTGGTAGGTGCAAGAGGATGCTCAGAACAAACGGCCAACGGCTTGGATGAAACCTCTCGGCTCGCCATTTGAAACGCACAACCTATTTACGGTATTTATCATGGCTCCGTCCACTTGACCTGATCCATTACCTGTCCAGCTGATGGATGGGTGTATCCCACTCTCAACATTAATCGCAAAGGCTGAATGAATCGTTAGTCACTGCTATGATTCTAGACAGGTAACGCATGGGAGCCAAATTTCACTTACACCTTTGCTGCCCAGAATTCTCATCATCTGGGTTGCTTCAGCCCCCGGACTAATGTCTGAGCTAGATATGCTCAACAGCTGTAGCTTTTGAGTCTTTGGTACTGCAGCTTGCAAGCCGACATTCGACAGTTGAGCACCGGAATTATTTGAGAATCGCGCCAGTACTTGTACTGCTCCCTCAGCATTCCGCTGCAATTGCAACGTCACATTCAGACCATTGTTGTCGTAACAGGGAAGTCCGGAAGGCGGCGCAGCAGCGGCCTGCTGTTGTGGCGGAGGCGATCCGAACATATCCATTGCAGAGCTCGGAGGAGCAGGGCTTTGCGTCGTTGGTGCTGGACCTTGGGAGAAGAGATCCATTATAGAGGCAGTATTGGAGGACTGCGGCGCAGGCGACGATGACATCGGGGATGTGCTGCCACCGAGTATGTCGGCAAGCAGAGCGGTGTTGCTTGGTCCTCCGTTTGTAGGTGAGGTGAGGGCCGGGGAGGTGGTATTGTCTCCCATAAGGTCGAGTAGATCTTGATCCGTCGTGGGCTTGGCAATAAGCTTGGATTTACGATTGCCAGCCTTCTTTGTCTTCTTCGTAGCCTCACCCAGGACTCTCGACTCTTCCTTGATTTGTGGCGGTGGCATCTTCTCGAGCACGCCCCTGCGGATCTCCTCGTAGGCGAATAGGTTGCCGTATTCGACAGCGCGCTGCTGGACTTCGACATCCAAGCTCGTCTGATGTGTTTGCAATAATCTTTGTACCCGCTCCACCTGAGTCCTATCGGATAATCGGGTGCTGAGTTTAATAAGTGCCGTAACGATATATTCTGTAGTAATTTGGTTCGCATAGCTGCTGTTCAAAATGGTCGTAAATAGGTCGATGACTTCATGTTCCTTGACTTCCTGGACAAGCTCTTCCTCCTCATACTGCCCGCCTCGCAGCAATGAGTCTCCGTATTCTCCAATGCACCATGCGCCGCATTGCGTCAGGCTTTCCTGGGTGATGTCTTTCTTCAAATTGGTGTACAGTTTCTGTACAGCATATGTCTGTAGTTCTGGTGAAGTGGCTACGAGGCGCACGAATGAGGCCAAGATGGGTTCTTTAACATAGTTTCCGGCAAGAGAGAGTACCCGTAGCATGGTGTCAACATGCCATCTCTTGTTTGGCGAGTACTTGTCTGCAGCAATTCCAATCTGGCTAGTCATGCTCGGCTTGAATTCGTTGTCGGCACCCTCGAGGAAAGCAAGTAGCTCGCGAATGAGCACACGAACGTTGGTCTCATTGATGAGAGTGAAGCTCAGATCGAGAGCGCGCCTCCTTATGCTGATATCTGGGTCTCGTAAACAGTCAAGGATGGTGTTTCGGTGACGTTGAACAGCATTTGGCTCAATAGCTACGACTTTGATCAAGGTGTTGAGAGCGACATATCGAATGTTGTTATCCCTGTTGGTTAAGAACTTGCCAAGGATGTTGACGCCAAGCACTCGTAAACCGGAATCCGCCTCTATGTCGAGAATGGTGCGCACAGCTTCGTATAGAATGGAGTTGCCGACATTCTTAGTCGAATCGGTATTAGTGGCCACCTGCGCGATGATATCGTTGATCTGTTCAGTCCCCTCCGGGTCGCCACGGACGAGGACACGGAGAAGGCGCAGGATCTTGACCTGTAAGAAGGGATCGGTGATGCCGGTAACATCATGTTCGGGTGCGTAGCCGGAGGTGGCCAGACCCTTTAGAGTCCTCACCAACAATGGTACAAATTGCTTGAAGTTGTCGATGACGCCCTCGTCTGTCTCTCCTTCTTCCTCGGCCTCGCACAAGCTGGTGATGAGAGTGAGACCACAGAGAGCCACACCGTGATTACGGTCTGACAGCAACTGGGAGGCCTTCTCAACAAAGTGCTCTTGCAGGTCTGGGACCTTTCTGCATATGCGCATGGCACAGAGAGCAGCCTTCCGGCGTATGTAGGGGTTGGCGGTGGATATGAGGGTCTCGATTTCGGGGAACAGGTCTCTGGACATTTCGACGGAAGCAATGTTGCCCAGGGTGCAGAGGGCTAGACCGACAACATATTGGTTCGAGTGGCCGAGATCGCTACAATGAAGGAGGGAGTTAGCTTAGTCGAACCACTGTCTGAGCAAGGATGGTAGAAAGTACTTTTTAAGGGAGTTGGTGACGAGGGTGAGCACCTCCTGATTCTCATCCAATAGAAGACTAGTCGCCAGATGACCCAGGCGCTTGTCGGCGAAGCGAGGCGAAGCGAGAAGCTTGATGCACTCTATCTGGCCGAAGTGCGTTCTCTCTCCCAGAGTGAAGAGGTATAGCAGCTTAGCGACATTGTTCCGCCTCACGTTATGATCGTGGCTCTCTTCGCGAAAGCTGGCTCGGATGGCAGCGCTCTCCTTCTGGATGACGGCACGTTCGTCGGCGATGGTTTTCGCGGCTCGCACGTTGCGGATGAATTGCTTTACTACAGCAGGTTGATGGTCAGTCATGTACTGGAATCGTACGGAGGACGATGGACCTTACGTGAACTCATGGTGTCAGGGTCGGGCCCTCAGGCGGGCCGCTTGCGAATGGATGACCAGAGTTGAGTTGGCGTGAGCTTTGATATGATTGCGAGTTATTTGACAATGCAATGCGAGGGCCGCAGATTGGTGTTGAGCGATGTGAACCCAGGACGAGGCTGCTCAATCGTGGAATATCATGACATTCGCAGCCGCAAGAAGGGGGGGTTCGTCCAGTCTAATAAAGCTGTGGTTATTTGATTCAAGGTGGCATTGACGTCCAGATAATGGACAGGGGGTTGACCCGGGGGTTCAGTTCGGGCCTTGGCGACTTGGAATGCTGAAGCCTTGTCAATGTCCTACCTCGCCTGCTACCTGGCTACAGGGTAGGACTTCGAGCTTGTCAATCGTGTTGCATCTCAGGCATCGTGTCTGATCACTTATACACATCGTCAACTACTTGGGTGCCAAGAACAAGTGTATCTATTCAATCATAACTGACTACACAGATCTCCAATCCAAACCGGATCCAAACATCCATAACTGAGGTGTGTCCCGTCTCTATCTATTCAACCTCTCTAGCCACAAAGCGCCACATTATCAAGAGTTGGGCCCCCTAGACGTCTGCGAACAGGTGCCCGCTAGATATCACCTACATAGATGTATCCAATTCTTCGTTTCCACCCTCCTCCTCCGTCATCCAGACTTGGATTTCATCGTCACGGTCAATACCGATGTTGGCTGTCGTCTCTGCCTGATTGTTTGTGATTCCAGTATCTTTTTTGAGATACTCCATGAAAAGGGGCACCTTGACCTTCGCATTCACGACACTGAATATGCTCCTGGCACCAAGCTGAGGGTCGTATGAAGCTTTCGACATCCAAGTACACAACTTCGACTCCTGATTGATGTTGAGATTGATGTTACCCACTAGGTTGTCTCCTTCGCCATTGGCCGAGACTACGACAGGCTTTTTAAGTCTTTTCTCGAGATCCATCAGCTTCTTGTGCGCGACGACTGCTTGCTCGTTGGGCGTGAAGGTCAAGAAGGGCAGGACTGTATCGATCCGCCCGGTCATTGCACTGCCGAACTTGTCTTTGCACAGACCTATGAGCTGTTTCTGCAGGCTCTCGTAGAGTTTTCCTCTTCCTCTTGCATCATCCGTCCTGGACAGTGCATCTTCATTTTCTCTGCAGAATTGAAGGATATGGTCGTCAAACGCATTGGTTGCTAAAACCCATATACTCTTCTTAACGTCGACGCTCACGAGGGTATCTCGACGGTCTGTGTACTCTCCTAGATGTGCTAGTGTCAGTGAATATTCTCATTAAGGTGCATGTCGAAATAGACTCGGACTTACCATCTTGAAATACAACCAGGAGGTTATTATGGATCTCTCTATCTGTTTTTTCAAACTCGTCGAGGAATACCACGCATCGTTGACCTGATGTTCTAACTAGAAAGTTGTTCAACGGTGAGCCTTCCGTGCTACCACAGTAAGGAGCGATCGGACCGAAAAAGGTATGACTGCTTTTATGGTTCGTGCAATCGATGTTGGTCATGTCGGTATTCAACAAGCTACCTAAACTCCTTGCAAGTTCCGTCTTGCCGTGGCCACTTGGACCAGCAAAGACGAACACAAGGGGTTTTCCCTCCGACTCGGTGAGATTACTGACGTTTTGGTTTTGTTAGCTTCGTCTGACAGTGGTCGCGTCTATGAATCGTCTTCACTTACATTATTAACCACTCTCTCAGCCTCTCGGCAGCATCTTCCTGCCCGATGATGGTGTGCCTTATCCCCAGGAGCTCAGGTACTCCGCGTCGTTTTGCAACCATTCTGTATCTGGACGAAGGGGCTTGCATACGAGTCGCCTCGAATAATCGATAGCGCTGGGTAAGATTCAAGGCGTCTTTGAGCCCCTTTCGATGCATTGGCGTGCACCAGACTTTGTTGTCGTCATCAGCATCGTGGAGCTCTTCCTTGGCAAACTCCAATGGGAGATCTCGATTGTACGGGTCATAAAACGCCCGTGGGATGACATGGGGTGATGCCCCCAAAGTGAGTAGAGTAGTCACGATGCTTGCGGCTTCTTCAGAAGTCTCGCCACCATGAAGGATCGCGAAGGCCAACAGAGGCAGTTTGGTAATAGCCCAGACCACATTAACATTAGCGCCATATTTTGCCCAGATGCGTATTAGTCTGACATCTCTGGTCGCAACAATGTAGAAGATTGCTGGTACGTTCTCTACACTTTCGTTCACGAGTTTTTGTACTCGTGACTCGTCAGAATCACTATAATACGCCAGTAGCCGCTCAATCTCATCGGTCGTCTCGCCGCTTTGGATCATCCCAATGAGGCTTCTGATCTGAATTTCCGCAGTGATGCCCAGCTGGATGGGTAAGAAATCTTGGATAGTAGGAAATCCGTCTGATACTGCCTCTTGCGCATGAATCGTTCTGACATACCCCAAAACTTTCTGCACATCTTCGCCATTTTTCTGAGAGCAGACAGCCACTGTTAGTAATCACCAAGTCACAGAGAGTGTTGAAGTGGATTCATACATACCAACAATAACCTTTTGACTTTCTTGGAGCCGAGCTTATGCCAGCTCTTAGTCTCATTGTCAACCAACTTTGCTTTCGTCACCAGATCCGCGGCCTCGGTGGGATTCGCCATAATATAGGCTGAACTTAAAGATTATGGACGAAAAACAATACTTGGTTGAATCTGGTTTGCAGTTCAGTTTCCCAACAGTTCACCCGGAGACCAAGTATTAATGATTCTATTCAAGAGCACTGTGGGAGCGTGCGGTCGCTTTGACGTGCGTTTGTATGTGCGTTTGCCAGAATTCCTAACCCGGGTTCATATGATACGAACATGCCTCAGCCCGTTTGACATAAAAAGTAGTTAGCTGGTCCTTGTATGCGTATATCATGCCGAAGGTCTACAAGAACAGTATGCAGAAACATAGATGCTAAACTAATATATCAGGACAATCTTCAGGTTCTTGAGTTGGGCGGATTCAGACGGCAAAGAACTTGGGAATACAACATCTTGCTTATACGTGGACAATACATCAATAGACTGTGTGGATATAGATACAGGCAGCCTGCCGCGCCGTCGGCAAGGTGAATCATATTGCGTTTCAATTCCTATTTACAGACAAATGAAAAGGGTCGAATCCGTTTGTTCTCGCATCTGTCCGTCGTAGGTGCCGATGACTTTACTGCTGCCTGAACTGCCAGCTTGCATTCACTGCACTCCAGGTACTGGAATTGTGATTGCTTAGATTGCGAATCTACGTTACACGAGATAGGGGCGGTTGCAGCGTCAGAGATTCTTCGAGCATCCCATAGGCTAGCAACTCAGGGGAAGACCGAGAATGTGATACGAACGGCCGTGAATGCGATGGTTGTGCGAGGAAAGGCGGTATTGTGCGCAGATGCTGGCTGCAGAGAGGCAAACGAGGAAACCTGTGTCTAAATTCATGTCATACATACCCTCAATGCCATACTCACTCTGGGAGAAGTACGCCACGGCTTTCAGCTGTATGTATTGGAGCCGTAACAGTTAGAAAGGAACTAATACCTCATGCAGTTCCTTGTAACTATATTTTAAAGTGCTCGGTTGCTACAACTACAAAATCAGGACGACCTCTTTCTATATACGTACCCCATTAGCAATGATATAAAATCTTCCGGCATACATTCACTATGATACGACAGGAACTACGTATCACGCCAACTTTTTCCGAGTTTCGCACTTCGCTTCTCGCCTATCATACAAGTGCACAATTGGCCATCCTTCGTTTGATCACACGCTTGATCCGGGAGAACTTATCAAATGGATTAACTGTATCGGAGCAGAAACTAGCAAGGCTCATATCGGCAACACAACCGAGTCCAGGGCCGTTTCACATCTCGGGTAGAGGTGACATCAATTTGTTTGCATTTGCTGCGGTAATGTATCATGCATATGCTCGCTCCCGACATTGGCTTTGTGTCTAACGTTGGACACATCTTTGCTGTTCACCAAGTACTTCATAGCCAAACCCGATCAATGTCATCTCGTCTAATGCTAACACATCCTCTAATCCATACAGGCGATGATCCCTCGACACGATACCCACGTATCACCTACTATACACTGTTCTTTACACTTTCTCCCATGACGACTTTATGTGGAACGGGGTTCTGAATGGCTCATCTGACATGAAAGAGTTCGCCCGCGGTAACGATGCCGCCGCTGCGATGAACACCGATGATTATGTGTATTTCGTCATGTCTTGATGGTTGGAGAAACAAACGTATAACCCTGTACCCTATAGCATGGAACGAAGACCACACATTTGAATACAACGAAGAGATGGAAGATTTTCACCTAGGAGCCCCAAGCTTTGACTTCGTGGGATGTTGAAGATTTCGATTACAACATTGGGACTCCAGCCGAATCCGAGCGTGTCGATAATCAATTTTATGAATCAAGTAATTACTGAATTGTATAGACCTGTTTTCAATGCGATATTCACCGGTGCTGTCGCTTCTCCAGTCAACGAACCTACACCAGAGCCCTACCCTGCCCTGAGATGCGCCTCTGCATACCATTGTCTGCGAAAGCACTGATTATTCCGATTTGATTATAACATAGGTAGTCTACGATATAGGCACAAATTCAAATATGATGGTTACGACGATCTGCCACTCAGAAATCGCAATCATACCAACATCGCTAGAAGTTCATACCAAGAAAGTCTATCACTACCCAAATCGACAATCCCTTCTTACTTCTTCCTCTTAGGCAAATACCTAACCTCCTGAGGACAATTCCCATGGTCCCCCTTAAAGCTATCTCGCGCCGGCACAAACTCGCCACTCTGCAAGCTGCCCTTGACGAAGTACACATACCAAGCCTCATGCAACGCACCGCCCCTCCCACACTTCAAGATGACACGGCCACCGCTGAATTTCTCCAGCGTCGACTGGATATCGGCCAGCGCGTACGTCTTAGACGAGTCCGGCTCGATGCCAGCTTGCTCAAGCGCGCGGTACGTATCCAGCATTCGGAATAGACCGAAGGCGCGCACGAAGTAGTCTACTACTTCCACGCCGGGCTTGTACGCCTCGTCGTAGCATGACGGTGCGAGTGTGTTGATGCATGTTGCGTGCTTGTTGTACTCGTGAGCCCAGAGGTGCTCGTTGGTTCCACTTGGATCTGTCAGTAAGCCGCAACAATGATTAGAAAAAGACCCCAAGAGATCAAACTCACTAGTTAGCAACCCAATACCGATTCATGAAATCAATAAGCTCCCCCTGATCATAATGTTTCAATATATCCGAGATATTGTCGAACCTCGGCGCCATGCCACAATACTGATCATACGACCCATCGCAGAGATCAGGCCAAAGACCATGTAACGTCCAGTCTTCCTCCCCGCCGCCAACATGGATCTCCTCGTCCCAGAACTGGGTCAGTAGTAGCCGTCCCCCTGGATAGATGAAGCAACAGGCATCAGCTGCAGTCTGGTTGTTGCAAGAGACGGGACCATCGAGCGGACATGTCGGTGCGCCGCTGAGGGGGTCGTAGGGCGTTATGTCGCTGCCGACGAAGGGATGTTGGGCAGTGTCAGAGTCAGTCGATGGCGGGAAGTGATGAGAATCGGCTTTTGAGGGTAGGTTTCCTGATAAACTCGAGGATATGTCGCCTAGGAATGGGACGGGCGAAAGAAAGCTGCTCGCATAAGCGAGGAGCGCACGGAGGGAGGTCATGCTGAGTACCGTATCCAATGTATTACAGCTGGTAGTCTGGTGGTCTCACGCTTCGCTAAGGGTATCTATGTAAACGTCGGATAACGTCGGCAATTTGAAGTTCATTCAGGTACGGCGGACTCCCCGTCGTTGATTGCAATGTCTATCTTTAGGATAAAAAGATTAAATCTAGTATGGGAAGGATGTAATTGCAAGAGATAGGGAGAGTGCGTTTGCAAAGCCGATGACAGGAGGTCATGCGCGTTGCGATGAGTTGTCTCAGCTGCAGGCAGCTCTCCCGGTAAGAGCTGGAGACCCTGTGACGTCGATCTGGATTAGTGGATCTGGGGCCGAAGGGGGGTCCCTGCGCCTCCATAAGCCGGGATGCAAATTCGAATTCCACATTTGCCTCTTGTGGCAGCGACACGTCCTTCCATATATAGTAGCTTGCTTGAGTTTAACTGTACCGCATGAACCGAATCAAAGCATATGTACCATCTACCTGTCATTGATTGTCTGGTCTGCTCAAAATTCCTCTTGGTTAATCTAGCCCCGTGACAACTCGGCGGAGTGAAAGCCTTCGATAAGATAGCTAAGAGGTAAGCTGAGTCCATTCTATTTCATTCAACCCTACTTGAGCTCTTTGCATCTGTATTTACTTGGAGCATCACGTGAGTCAAAGCCTTGAAGTGGTATGATAGTCGCCATTCGCCAAGTGATAAGCTGATCATAATGGGAAAGCGATTGAATGTCTCATGTATTGTCGACAAATTAGGTATGTGGGTATCTAATATTATGATTAAGTTGTAAAACGTTCAGTTGTCATAGTCTGATGCGCCAGACGTCAGCATATTTCCCATCGTTACCAACGCTATCTCGGAAATGCCCCAATTAACACCTTCTGGTTCCGGGCGTCTTCCGGGTGGACTCCCGACTTCATAAGCTCCGGAACGGTAAGAGGAAGGTTGTACTTGTGTTTGAATTCTCGATTCCGAGCACTCTCGGGGGCGGACCGAGGTCTTGGTAGTGTTCCATTTGACCTCTGCGTATTCTGTGTCGACGTCCCCGACAGTGCCGTCAGCATTCTGGATGACGAGGCGTGGTCTAGTTCTCGAGCCTTGGTGAATGTCTTCAAGGGATAATCTTGCGGGTTCCCTCCCTGTTCCTGGATTGCAAGCACGAGTTCCATTACCCTGCGATCCTTTTTCCGCCTATCCACCTCTACGCAGGCACGTACAAACAAGATGAATCGAATCAGCCTGATCAGAAGTAGCTTGTTAGCGAAAGACAACGATGGTCAAAAGCGGACCTTTAGTCAAATGAGATAGTATGTAAGGAGAACCAGTTTCAAACAAATAAGACAGCACCTTACCATATGAGGACCAAGAACACAAATGAAGTCAGGGCAACTTCAGTCCAGGAATATATCTCGCGATATTTCAGGTAATCGGGATCCGCGACAAAATTACCCCAATTGGCCGTGGACGCTATGAGGATGATTGTAGCCACAGACCCGGTCCAGAAGACGAGCTCTACGCCAACATGTGCTCCTGGGTGAATGCCGTTCGATATGTCTCGGCGTACGAGGATGACGACCAACTCAAGCACATCCCAAAACAAAATGACCGCGGTCTATATCACATTCATTAGTAATCATGACAGATATAAGATAGGCTCCTTGTGTAAGGCGCCTAGCTAAATTGTGGCGGGCACCCAAAAATGAGCGGGGATGGTAGACGCACTGCTGGAAACGCCCTGGATGCATCATATCGCACACTATTGGCCGAGAGGACGAGGGCAATGAGCTCGGCCAGCTCTACAACGCAGAGTAACATACTGAGAGATCGAAGGGCGAGCTTTCCGATGTCCCACTTGCGCTGGGAGACCAGAATCGGTAATGGTGGTTGCTTTCTCGAGTCATGAGATCGTTTCGGCCCCGTCTCTGCCGTCTGTAATTGGTCCATGATGCATGAAAATCGTCCGCAGTCACGTATATTCGGTGTTGAAGGGTATGTAGAGGTTCTTGTCAAGGCCAAACGGCCTCGACGGCGCCAGGATAGTAGTCGATCGCCAAATCCGCTCGCTAGGGAGAGGTTTCGCTGGTTGCTTCAGAATCTCACTCGTGCGTCGCGTGCCACACGCCGTTTTCACGGCACGTCTGGTCGAGACTCTGCTACAAGATCTGGCGGTGGAGTGTGCTTGAATGAGCTCGTTACAGACCCCTAATATCACGCTCAAACTCGTTGCTTGTTGATCGAGGTTTGCTTCGTGGTTGCCTGTTCGGTAGTTCGACACGGTGCCGCCTCTCTCGTGTTATCGATGTCAATCGACAAGGTTGTCCGCTTTTAGAGGAGAATCCTTGTGAGTAGTTCGTTTCGTTTCGTTTCGCCGCAGATTTACGCGATAGTCGTTACAACGTTCAAAATGACGATGATGGCTGTTGGCAGAGAACGAAACTGTTGGCGAAGTTGGCACGTTCCTGTCGTGGGCTCAGGGTGAGATCGTCTCCACAGCCTGGAAAAACGTCAGGGGTGTTCTGCCGTTATCCTGCCCTGGCTCGCCTGGTCCCTGGCACTTGTCGAAGGATGAGAAGCTGACAGGATCCTGTGGCCAATCCACATCAGATTCCAAATGCCATCTGCTCGGTTGCTCCCCGCCGCCTGAGTGCATTTTGGGCCAGCTGGGAATGAGGCGCAGTTGTTTGAAGCCCAAGGTGCCGGACATTTTATTTTTGTCGCAGCTTAGCACTCATTATGGCCTTTGCGGAATGTCATTTGGCCCTTTTGCAAAGGATCATGACAGTATCGTCTGGTCATCGTGCAGCAACGAGCCTCATAAGTTGTACAATCGAGGAGATATTGGGGAAAGGCCATCGAATGGAGCTCTTTACGTCTAGGACATCATTATGGATGGTCTGATTCTCCAAGCTTAACTTGAGGTCATAGTATCGGGACTTGAATCTGCCGTAAGTGGCACACGGAAAGGATACCTCCAAGACACAACCGGCCAACCAGCCGTGCAATGGATCATCCCAGTATCTTTTCTCGATGCAGGCCAATTGCCCGCGGGGATGTCGTGTCGTTTGTTCCATCACATACTTTCAGTATGCTCACGAGGTTGCCAGATGCAACAACAGCGGTTGGATTCCGCGGAAGAAATGGTTTCAGTGTCGAACGAGTCCGGTGCGGATCTCGACTTGTAAACCCCAGCTCAACACTTGCCGGTCCATATATAAGCGGAGATTCACTATCTCCGACCGCTTCAGGATAGGTATTGGCCTGTGCTCGCCAGCCCGCACTTTAATTGGGACGAGCAGTATTTTCAATTTTTAGGACCAGGACAACTTGGAGATCTAAAACATCATCAGTGCGCACTACTTCGTGCTAGTTTGGCAACACAAATTCTATGACCAGGTCATCCAGTTGTAAGTACCTCCTCCCTTTTTTTTTCCCTGCTGTGCAGCATAGCAAAACTAGCTACATTTGCTACACATTACATTTCTTGTCTTCTATGAAGACAACTTGGTTGCGGCACTACATACACTTTTTGTACGCGACGCTAAAGCTTTTGGTCTCTTCGATATCCCACGATATCATACAGCGACAGACATTAGCAACCCCAGTACCACATCTATGACAACTGATTTCTTCTGATACACTCGTGCATCTCCCATATAATCGGTGCATGAACGCTGACAGCAGATTCTTCTTCGCGCAGAGCATATCTCTTTGCAAATCCGCCTCCGTGCCGTACAATGTTAACTGTTCGCCTTATCGTGACATTGTTAATCGAGAGAAGGGAGATAATGCCCATGCGTTGGCGTTGACATCACTTGGATCCCCTTGCCCTCAGCTGAGGCACTTCGCGAGTTGTGGTTGATGGTGCTGTCACAATCCACAAGCTCTATGCCATCTTTCCGGACCACCTCAGTGACATCCTTACCAGCCGCTTTACGGTAAAGCAGACGGATCCATTTCGGCACGTCTCGAGCGCCGAAACCAAAGTGATAAACCTCTTTCTCGTGCCAGTTAGACGGTGTCACTTTTTCACCTGTGAACTTGACCACGGCCCATATCATGGTGTTCAAGACGATGTACACCATCATACCTCTATCGCGAAGTCAGTTTATCTTTCATACTCTTCTTGGTTATATGAGGGTACATACGCGATAAGACCGTATGCCACACTGTAACTAAATGGCATGAAGGCCAAGGTTACGAAGGACGGGACGGCATCACCGATATAGTTCCAGTTGATGTTGGTGACTTGACGGATCATAAGACATCCAACCTAAGCAGTGTTAATTTCGCATCCCTTACTTTTCCAAAATTGGGACGGAAAACTCACGAGAATCAGCGTGGCACCTGTTGCCCAAGGAGGAACAGAAGCAAGAATTGGGGCGAAGAAAAGACTAATCAGGAAGCAAACTCCAGCTGAGATTGCTGTCAGTCCAGTTCGCCCACCCTGGGCGATGCCCGCACCGCTCTCGATAAAGCAGGTGACTGGGGAGCATCCGAGAAGTGAACCGATAGAGATGCATGCGGCGTCGGTGCAATACGCAATAGTAGAACGAGGGAAGTCGCCGCTTTCCTCCACAACACCGCAGAACTTGGCCATGGAATATAAAGTGGCTGTGCAATCAATGATATCGACATAGAGGAAGGTCACCAGCGCAAGAGCGAACTGCGTACCGCTCGCCCCTCCTAAATTCCACTGCTGCACACACAGGGTAGATTCGATTGGATGGAAGGCGATCACCTGGCTGAAGAATTCGTATCGGGCCTCGCCGTTGGGTGTATACGGGAAATATGTGAAGGGAGTGTTGCGCCTGAATTGCAGTGAGCATGATGCGCCACGGGTTGAATGGCTTGACTTACGGCCAGGACAGAATTGACACGAGCCCGATACCTATGACGATTGCGCTTTTCACCTTGAACGCCATCAAAAAGGCCACGAAGATACCTCCGATGAAGATTCCTATCCACATCTTTTTCCGAGTCAGTGACTTGCCAATAATTCTTTCACGCACGGAGGACGTACCGCGGGGTTCGCCATGATGTCTCCAGTGCATTCCTGTGACTCATTGAGCTTTTCAGCTGGGCATCCCCCAATTGCTAGCGGTGTCGTGAATCCTCCTGTGATTGCGCCAATGCCTGCAGAGTAAGACAAGCCTATCTCGGTGAGGAAAAGTCCAATACCAACACCGGAGGCTGTCTTGATCGTTGCGGGTATCATGCGCACCAACCATTGCCGCATTCCGGTCAGGGCCAAAAACATGAAGATGAAACCTTCGACAAAGATGGCGGTCAATGCAATCCGGTACGGTACAGATCCAGTGCCATGCCAACCGACAACCTGGTAGGTGAAATACGCGTTCAGACCCATGCCCGGTCTGTCTTGTGTCAACAATACGGTACTAATCAAGGTTGAGCTGAGACGTACCCAAGAGCAACAGGAAGATTGGTCAAGAATCCGAAGGCAATACTGGAGAGACCTGCAAGAGCTGAGGTCGCTGTGATGAGATCGTGCTTCAGACCTTTGCTACGGTATCAGCATTGCGCGGTACTCCGGGGCGACCAGTATCATTGTACTCACCCGTTAGGCACAAAGTATATTCTTCATTCTTTGCGCAGCCAGGATCTTGTGCCGATAATTCCGGCGGGCATACACAGGTGCCGCCTGAGTCCGTAAGAACCGCAGACTAGTACGGCGATTAGAAAACGAGGATGCCATGGATGGCGATGACTTACATTGACGGCAATGATGTAGGCCATAGTGGCAAAGGTTGTCAAGCCGGCGCGAAGTTCGGTAAAGAACGTAGCTCCTCGAATAGTTTTCGGCTGCGAATCGTCAGCAACCGCCGGTAACTTGGTGGGAAGCTGGGCTCCTGTCAAAGGCGTTACAGCATCGGTATCAAATATCTGCTCCGCTTCACCAAAGACATCGCGGCTTCCTAGTCGACGACGCACGACGGAGGGAAAGGGGTGGGGGCTTACATGACCCGAACCATCTAGACGGAAGACTCGTCCGAAAGTGGAACGGTTGATCCTTGCCTCCAAAGTGGCCATACCGCTAGCCAGGCTCTCGCAGCCTCTTTGGAAGGCGGCGATAGGGTTCCACATGTCCGTGCTCGACCTCAGTTTTGAGGTGGCATCCGGAGCCTTCGTTGTCGGGGATAAAAAATACAAGGGGTAAGCCGTCAAAGGGCTCGTCCAAATGCGCACAAGACGAAGAAGTCGCAGTCGTTCTCTCAGGTTGAAGATCAAGTCGTAACAGAGAGTGTTTGGCGTTTGGAGGTGGTGCGACAAAGTGTGCTTGCAAGCAGTGATGGGATGTCAAAAGATGCTGTCTAGTCGAATGTTACCTGCGACCAAAGTCTGGTGAGCTGAAGCAATCACTACGGTAAACTGTCGTCTGCGGTGAATCCAGATCGGGGCTCGGTTCGCGATCAAGATGGACTCGTCAAGGGTCGGAATCGCGGTCGAGGAGATGATGTGTCGGGTGGAACGAGGACCTCGACTCAAGCAAGGAAAGACCAAACCAGACGGACTTGTACGCGTAGATGGAGAGATGGCCACTCCGGGTTGGATGGGTTGAAGGCAGGAAGTAGCCGGAAGGCTGGTGGATGAGAGGGAGGTGGTCAACAGGTGATTGATGCGTTGACGTGGGCCCGCGCACAGGTTGGGAGGAGTCAGATCGGGTGGTGCAGGTGAAGGTGAAGGTGATGGTGTGCGTGATGTGTGCCGTGCCCCTGGGACTTTCGGTCGGGTTGGTAGGATGCGAACGCAGGTGGGAGAGATACGCACCAGCGTCGAGTGAGGACAAGATCAAATGAAGTGTTGTACCAACCGATAGCGATCCTGCAGCCCAACCGTGGACTGCACCTGCCTCCCAATGTCTACGAGGCGAGACCGGTTGGTAGACGATGTTTCTGATGTGTTTGAGCGATACAACACGCAAACACTACTAGGAAACTGGCTAACAAAAGGCGAGGGCGAATGAGAGACGCTAGTTCTGTTCAGGCATCAAAACAGGGACGGAGGAACGCTGTGGAGGCAACAACAGTCGGCGTCGCTACCTAGTAGCTCTTTCCATTGTTGATGATCTCAACTTGGTCAAGGGGAAGGAGAAGGGGAAGGTACGCGTGACACTTACTGTCGCGATCGTTCCTGCCGGTGCTTGCAGGCGACAGGTCCTAAGCTCGAGCTCTAGCAACGACCTCAGCCCAGCAACGCATCCAATGATATTCAAGGTCGTCCCGGCCACCGCACTAGAACCTATCGAACTCCAATACTGCTTCTACCTAGATAACTGCCTGGTTGTGTCGACGACAGATGAAGCAAGCCTTGAGCTAAGCTGCCGCTATTGTATGATATCGAAGGCGTCGGTACTTCTAGAAATCGTCTCAGTCAGTCCATGATACAAGCTGCACAGCGGTCTTCTGTATCCTACTAAAACTGGTCTCTCAAATGTGTTGTTGTATTGACATTGAACATTCCTCGCAAGAAACTCGATACAGATTGGCTTAACAAATCAGCATTGCTCGACCGAAAACACTTACATTGCGGTTTCCTCACCCACGATAAGACGTGCCTGCGACCGATCCTGGGGGTCAAATCCCGTGGGGAGATGCAATTCGCCCGCTATTGTGTCGCAGCTTTGAGATCGTAACCGATGTTGTTTCCGTTGGGAACAGTAGCAGTTACTCAACTGTGCTGCCCTGAATATGTGTACGAATGTCAGTTATATGATGCAATCAGACAGCACAGAAGTGAAGGGTCAGGAGCAGGCATATACCTTCGCATCTATGATTCGGTAGTGGAACTAGACTGTATCCCAATCACAGAAAAAGCCCGAGAGAGCTTTCGACGCAAGGTTCGTGTGCAGCGCCGTGCTAGAGAGTTTGCAATGTATCAGATACTACTCGGGATCCAAATTGGTGGTTTCTGCCAGTCAGTTTGTTTCCCTATTCGTCCAATCCGGTCTCGTGCACGGAGTTTGATATTGCGAGTCGAACAGATGGCTTCTAAGACAGACCATGTGTACGTACGCAGAGAGGACCAGACAGATGTCAGTGGTCCGACAGACCTCGTCTGTCTTGACTTAGATGGTGATACTCCAAAGACTTAGAAGACTTCACAGTTCCACCACCATGTCCTCTTCGCTCATGGCAGCTCTGCCACCAGGATATATAAAGAGCCGACGCGTTGAACAACT
The DNA here is from genome assembly GCA_022432385.1 of Xylariaceae sp. FL1272. Lineage (NCBI taxonomy): Eukaryota > Fungi > Ascomycota > Sordariomycetes > Xylariales > Xylariaceae > Xylariaceae sp. FL1272. The sequence goes on along the minus strand of JAJJXC010000012.1, from coordinate 491,898 downwards.
GTTGCCGACGCATCACAGGGCCCCAGCAGCTCCCATAATGCAAATATTGCAAAAGTCAAAATTTACTGCGGGCCATTGACAGAATTTGCAAGTATTGAATTGTGTAAGTCGCTATTTCTCAGCTGGCGCCTCCACTGCCAAGATCCATTCATCTATCATGATCACTCAGCCCATCACCAATGTTGCTTCACAAAGCTATGTTATGGAGGCTCCATGGATCCTTGCATAGGGAGGTATAAGGCCGAGGTGGATGCAAACATGCAAGTTCCCTGAGCCCATGTTTCACCTTGTGCGACACCTCGAGGTCCACGAAAACTCAGACTACCTCCGTTATAGGACAGGGGAAGGCTAGACAGTGGGAAAATCTGCAAGACACGCGGAAAAATTGGTCAATTACCGAGATTTTGGTGCCACGGGTGAACCAGCTCGAGGTACAGGGCGCACAGGACACGGCACACACCATGCTATCATATGTTTCCTGTGGACGTCGAGTCGCGTATGTTGTGATCAGTCCCATCTTTACAAGATCTTCCTTTATAAACGATAGTGCATCTATGGGTGAGCCAATGTGCTCTCCGTTGGCCCAAGCTGCCGGGGCGAATCGGAAGGGGACCTGAATCCTCGCGAAGCCAGCATGTACATATACCTCTCTCTGATGGCGTCGATTGATGTGCCGTAGGAGTGAGTATACTAGCCAATGAGGAAGCGAGCTTCCATCACTCGAGATACCTGAAGGAGATCGTTATAATGATGAAAGCTAATCAGTAGGTATCACGAACAGCTGAAGCATATTGAATGTAATTCTTCCGAGACATATTGAGTTGTCAGCGAATTGTTTAATATATATATCTGGATACTATAGCCGAATGTGTCAACTGTTGCAGCTGATGTAATTCTCAGCTTCTGGTCAGCGACCAATGAGAAAGGAAGAAGCATCAAGTATTGTTTTGAGGCAGTGCTTCTTCTGAGATTACTCGAGTCATACCGCGTCGCTGTCAAGAGTCATCATTCTAAAAGTGTTAGTGCGCAGTGGTGGGCAGAAACTTTCAAAGGGTTCCCCTGCGAGGTCTGCCTCTCGGCTCGAATGAAGATTGGCAATAGAAAAGTGACTGAAATAACGTCTCTTGGAAGCTGTTATGACTCCAATTCTGAAGAATTGCGTACCTACGCCGTCAGCTCGTCATGACGCGAATTCTGTTATGTAGGTTCCCTTTCATCCCCCTCCACAAAGGCAAGTGCAAGTAGGCTAGATGAGACGTGGCATTTGGAAAGGCCCGTGCCAAGTACGTCAAAGTAGAACAAGAAATGCTTTGGATTCCCTTGCTGAATACTTCACCGAAACCATGTTTGTGTACCCTACGCTTTGTACTCACACTAAAGTCTCTCGTTGTGTCATTATTGTAAAACTGTTCCTAGAAACGTCAACAGAAATATTTGATCATACATAGCTTAACACCGTTGGATATATCCATGCCCATCGATTCAGATACTCACTAAAATAATTGCGCGACATGATCTGCCACAAACGAACCACGTTCTGGTGGTTTAAAATTCTCCACAAGAGAATACTAATGACTATAGGTATAGAGCCTTGTGTCATGCTTGCGTTTGATAACATCTTTAGGTTTAGAGGCATAGTTTTCGGACCAAAAAAGAAATTTCCCATGAGTATGATGAATCTTGCGCCACTGCACCTCATTAATACTATACTTAAAAAGAGTACCTTTACAGTGAACTTGGCATTATGACGCCCTTACTGTTGTAATTTGTACCGAAAGTTTGGTAGGTATAACAATGTTGCCTTTCTCTCTCACACACGTGTGCTACTATTGCACCATGTACCCGGGTCCGTAGGCAAATGCCGCTTTTTAGACAGGTATGTATAGAGTATACAAACACACAGACAGCAAGAAGAACGAAGTGACCATACAGAGACGTAGGGACGGCATGCTTCGTGTTTGTGTAATGTGATGATTGACCAAAAGCAGCAATGCAACAATTTTCAGCACACTCGTGCCAGAGCGAGGACGAATCTACCTCCAACAAAACAGACCAAGCTATCTGCGACTACGAGATGGACTTTTCGGCAGCATCTCTAAGCGAACGGACCCCCGATCATAATGCGGGTGCAGGCTGAGATCCTGTCAGAAAGTGAGAGTCTCAATACACACGTGGTATTGGCATGGACTTCCGTCGATTTGTCCTTCCAGGAGAGGCAGCCAAGAGCTTGTTATTTAGGTTCAACTCCGACGCACATGGCATTCACAATCAGACAGCCAACATGCAGTTGGCCGTAGATGGACGGGATATAAGGCAGCAGAGTCGCCACAAGTGCTTGGTTTTGGATAGGAAGATCAAAAGCTCGAGTGAAATGATCGAAAAGCAGAGCTGCGATGGAATGACTTGAGAGTGATGTAAGCCACTCATTTGCCACGTTTCCAATCAAACACCGAACAGTCATAAGTGCCTGGTTTGCGTAACTTGAAAAGCGACGGGCGCATTCGCCTTCGAGAAATGTTTGCTTGGGACCTCAATGGCACCATGAAGAACTGACATGATCAACTACCTGAGGCCACTCCCCGTTGCAAGGTACGCGTGCAATTGAGTAGGTGTTCATTCATCCATCCATTCATTTGCGTGAATAGAACATTTCAAGCCAAAGGAGACAGAGATATTAAGACGGGAAGGTGCAGAGTGTGTCGAGCCTCAATTCCTTCACCACGGCGACCACGCTCCTACCCACTGCAACCCACTCGCCTCGCGCCTTCCCGCCTTCCAACCCAACTTGCCTCGAGCTGGCGATACCAGCAGAGATGCCGGCGTAGGCCAGCTTCAGGTGTGTTTCACATTATTCACGTTTTTCTTGGAGCTGCTGAAGTTCGTCGCGCGGTGCCATCCATCATCAGCACACGCCGCCTGCACTCGGTCGGCGACTCTCACATCCCATCTTCCACACATTTCCCCTATCCACCAATCTACCATACAAAGAGCAGAAGTCATCATCATCGCCATCTGCTGGGTGTGTCTCGCTGCAGCCTGCGCTGCATTCCATTATCTGACATCGCCGCCACCATCATTTTTGCGCTTCCTACCCTCCATCTTCTTACCTTCCTACCCATCCTGGCATGCCTGTGTATTATGTTACGTGTAGTAGCCCTCGGTACATCTGCATCTGTCCCTGCTCTCAGGTCGGGAAACTCTGTTTTGACTCCCGAGGCTTGGTCGCAAGTACTGGACTGCAATCCCTCACAACTCCCACGTTTTCAACACCTGCAGCTCCTTCTGCCTGTACCACACAACACTAAAACTGATCCATCTTCCCTCGCACCCACCAAACATAAATGCCCCGTCGGGGCATGGAGAACACAGCTGTCTGACTGCGAAGCTTCTGACATCACTGACTTCAGATTGCAAGTGTACACGAACTTCACTTTGCCTGCGGTCGTCGCCTGGGCTGCAGTAAACCAGTCCTTTCCATACCACTAAACACCAACCGACCCGTTACACCGCCTACTCAGACTCTCTACCTTGCCAACTTGTCTACCATCATGTTCGACGTCATCTGGACCGACCCGAACCGCGAGCTGGTGGGTCAGCGGATCATCAGGAAGGAGAAGGAGCTCGAGCGGAAGGAGAAGGACAAGGACAAGAGGAAGCATGACGGCAGCCATCAGTCTGTTTCCACTTCCAGTTCGTACTCCAACAGCAAACGACTGTCTTTGCTTCAAGCAGCTAAGAACAAACTGAAAGGTTCCAAAAGTTCGCTCCGATCGAGACCAGGAACAAGTAACGGCGCCGAAGAGAACAACGAGCTCAAGGCGAACCGCACCTCGTCATACAGTGTTGATGCTGCACTCACAAATCTACAGGAGTCTGACAGCTCTCAGCGACCCGTCAAGAGTCCCTTCTCGTCCGCTCCACTCCCCGAGTCCTGCAATATCTACTCGGCCTCGCATAGAGGTGATGATGAAATCTCCTTGTTTCTTCTGTGATTGCTCCTGATTGTACTGACTTGATACGAACAGATTCACTTCTTTCTAGATGGGCACAACAAGCAGCCGTTGCTACCGGCGCTTTCGATAGGATCACTGCCTCCGAAAATGCTGTGTCTCCAAGCACTCCCACTACCACATCGGAAACTTTGGTGCAGACACTGGACTCGGAGTCTTACGTCACACAGACGAAGGAAGTCACCGTCTCATTGCGCACTCCTGAGATCGACATTGGTCAATTTCAAACACAAGTACATATTTCATCTGACGGTGTCAAGACCAAGGGATCCGTGTTGCCAGACTTAGCTGAAGATGTGTACGTATTTGTTTGGTTATATGATGGATTGCGGAGTATTGACACAAGGCAGGAACCCATCTGCTACCGAGGACGTCGAACCTACTCTACCTGCCTACCTGTCGCCTCAGACTCCACCTCCCATCGAACATCGCATCACTCCGATCTTGTCTCCGGCAAGCTACCAGGGTAACCATAATCGCCTTGGGAATGCTGATGCGTGGAAACCGCCACACGAGTGGGATTGTAGTCCAACTAGAGCATCAGGAGCGGTAACTGTTGCCGAAGCCTTGCATATGTCGCCCGCTAGTCCTTCGCCTGACAACAATCTGTTTCCAAGTCTGGCGGCAGTACAGAGGGATATTCGCATGATGATGGCAGCGAGCCCTGAGTTGATGCTAGCCAACATGAAGTCCGACCTGGGCAGTTCCTCGGACGCAATGGTATACAAAGAGCATGAGATGGTCAAGAAGCGTTGGATGTTCTCCGGATTGAGGAAGCATAGTGGATACGCCGAGCGCATCGAGCGCGTAAACGCGCATGGTCATCTTGACAGCCCAAGTGGCCCAAGGCAGCCCAAGATATTGGCACTCTACGAATCACCAGGTATGTCATCTGAAAGCGATCTCGAGATTGGGAAACAGAAGCTCATTAAGTCTGATAGCCTCTGCCTCGTATCTCGCCGCTCTCCATCCCAACGTCCCGATCAACCACCTTTCGCCAAACCCGATTTCGCCAATTCTTTTTCCGAACATTCAGCCGCTTTGCGTCCCTGTCGTGTCAGCAGCAGCGGCATCCAGGGCGCTCGCCCCTCGACTGTACTCGACTGTGACATGCCTGAACATGCCGGCACTTTTTCCCTCCACCGATATCCCCCCGTTTCTCGGTCACATTAATCGATGTTTGATACCTGGCGGCGCACTCCATCTCACCATCATTGACCCCCAGCCCGTGTCCACATCGATGGGTCCGAAACTGAGGAGCTGGTTGTTCAACAAACTTCTGGTCAACTTGGAAAAGTCTTTCAGAACTACCATGCCCAGTGAAACTGTTCCGGTATGGTTGCAGTTCGCGCAGCTTCGTGGGAGAGGAAGCACAATTTCGACCGCGGCAGTCCCTGCTGTTCCTCTGAGAAGTGAGGCAGCTAACGTTGGGTCTGAGCTTCGCTGCTTGACTATAAGAATGTTGTGGCAAGAAGTCTGGGGACCATTTGTTCACGCCACGAAATGGTGGTGGGAAGAGGACGAGATTGTCGAGGAATGCGTTGAATCTGGTACACACTGGCAGTACTCCCACATCATTGCCGCCAAAGGAGAGAAAGATTGAATAAGAAGCTACGAGACCATGTTTCACAAGAACATCATGAACAAGCACGAAGATTCTGTACAACCGCTATACACAACACTTCGTACGACACTTTGGCACGACACTTGGCACGAACCTTTTGCACGAATACTTTGCATGACAACAAGGCGCGAGCATTCCGATCAGAATGATCATCCGCATGCGTTACGGATCTCTCATCGACGGCGTTTCGGACGGTTCACTGTTACGTCCTCAAAAAGGGACAATGATTGCGCTTTATACCCCCACGGAATATAGAGGTGTTAAAACTTCGATTCTAGGATTTGCTCTGTTTGCATTTTGTGGTCGCATTGAAAAATGGAAAAGGGGTCGATTTGTGGTAGTCTTGTTGCTGCCATACGCAGCTGTCTGAAATAACGTTGCGAGTGATGCGCAAGGTCGTTGTCCTAGAGGTACATAGTCACACCCAATAAGAACTAATTTGCTGTCGAGGTAACGACATGATGTAATGGCTCGGATTTCATGATTTGTGAGTGCCGTAAAGCTATGTAGGAATAGCTGGAGCTTGGTGTTGTGTTGTTAATACAAACTACTGGTCTTAAGTAGTTAAGTACCGGTCCAGGGCGTGGCGGTTCATTTTTCATTATGATGTAAATAAAGCTACTCTACAGTAACGATGATTGCATGTAGGTAATGCGTTGCTGAGCCCTACTGCTTCTCCGAATAGGAGAAGTGTTGAAGGAGATTTCCTTTCAGTGGAGACACGCAGGTGACGTGGCACCGGCATGGAACATACCTTAGATTCGCAAGATGATAGTTAAAGTACTACTAATCATCGCCGGTCATTTCACTGTGGCCATCGCACCGGATGATTTAAGCAATTGGGTCGCTGAATTGTTGATCGCAGGGCTGATGCAATCATCAGTCACCCGCTGGTCGGTAGCAAAACGACTTGGTCGGCGATATGCCGTGGTTGGAAACCCTGCTAGTAGATTGATTGTTCGCCGTACATGTACTTTAGTGAATACCCAATACATGACCACATGGCGAGTTGTCATCGTGTGGACCTGAGGTGACATTGTGCTCTGAAGTGCCGTTGCGATGTTAGGCTACTGGGTAGGTGGACAAACGTTACGGGATACGGGGGTGTAATGTTAAAGGCATTGCGAAGCTCGGCGAAGCTTCGCACAAGACGATGCTACAGTACCTTCAGAACTTGAAGGCTGTGTGTGTCTCGAGATGCAGTAGCTTATTAGGGGTTGCTCTGCTAGCTGTCTTGACGAAGCTTCGCACAAGACGACGCCTCGGACGATGCTACAGTGGCTCTGCTAGCTGTCTTGGCTGTCTTGGCTATCGAGGTCGTTTTGGCGGTTGTCACTATCCTAGGTATTCAATCTTATGTACTGATGCGAGAAGAGCTTAAGATTTTCGGTTTACGCAATGTTAGTCCCTATTGAGCCTCGCGATCTACGATAAGTTGCCATATTGGGCACCGAGGGTTCGTACAGTTATCTGACAGCTTTGTTGATGTCAGCCGTAGACCTGGTTGAGTATACTCGGTCAGGGTTGTGAATCCTTCAACACGAGGAGAGAAGCTCTACGGTCTACCTTAGTTGCCGTACTATTGGGCTCTAGTGGCCTGGTCTTTTCTCAAGTCCACGGCATATTCCTCTTGCACCCCTGAAAAATCGAGATGACGCTCTTTCTCTCCACGTTTCGATGCCCCTAGTCGGTGGAGATGTGCTCTGATGTGGTTCATGCACATCATGTACCCCGGACTTGGCCTGGACCTACCTGTCTTCAACTGAGAGTCGGTGTGGTCGGCCCTCGAGTCGCGACGTTGTTTCATCATGTAATTTCATAACACAGATGATCGTTATGCTTGGCGTTATTATTGATGTTGAGAATTATGGGGTGAATTCGGCATCTGGTTTGGAGACGGGTCGCAACATTCTACATTCAGGGTTCCGAAGCTGCCGCTCTGTTTGTCAGCTTCGCAGACGGAAACCATGTCGTTGCAAAAAACGTGACGACCCTGGAAGCATGCTTGTGATTGACGCACTCGTGCCCGGTCGCCCGTGAACTCGAGAGCCGAGACAGTTGATGATTGACAGATCCACTAAGATTATCGGGTCTTGACTTGCCACTACCTTAGTGTACAGATATTGTATCGGCTTGCCGACCTCCTGCTTCGGCGTGCGTGGCGTGCCTGTGATGTTCCCGTTTGCCTTGATATCTGTTCACCGGTGAGTCCTAGTCCAATCGGCAATTAGATGTCGAAGTCGACATATCTACTAGAGTGTCAGCCCCAGGGCCTTGGGGGCTTGGTTCGCGGGGTTGTGAACGTAATTTCTTGATGTGGGCAAAGGGCACAGACTGTTGAAATCTAGAAAAGTGCGGGCCAGTAATGAAAAGTAATGCCGAGTCGTTGCCGACCATCAGCCTAGCTCGCCTAGTGCGAGTCTACTCAAGTCGGTAGTCTGTAGCACCAGTTGCTCTGATACCGGTCTGGGGAGGACCCTCGATGATCCATGAATACTGTCATAGGTAACATTTGTTTGCTTGTGACAATATTCGTTGCCACAGATGGTTATCTGCCGAGTCTGCACGATGTCACGTATACTAGTCCGGGATACGGAGCCGCTTGTTCAGGGGAATCATAGAGGAGGGAACTAGCGAGACTAGTGTAGTTGCAAGCCGTACTCGCGGGTATCTCGCAGCGGTGCCGTTGGCTCACAACCTCGTCTTGTCTTTGGTGATCAGCAAGCACGCATCTGCTGCGTGGTTACGGTATGCGGGTCTAATGGCCAGAAGCCGCGGTTATGCGGCATGGCATGCTGTGTGCTGTTCATTCTGCTGTGCAAGCGCTGCAGCGTGAGCAGAGAAATGTAACCTGAGGTGCCTCATAGTGCATGTGCTGGTTGTGATCATTCATATCATCGACTCGCGTGCCCGAGTAGAGGAAGAGGCAGGCGAGGGCCGTTGCAGCCTGCAGGTCGAATATGTTGCCCGCCAAGCTTGCACCAAGCCCCTGAGCTGTGCACGGGCGTCGGACGAGGCGGGAGGTGGAAGATTTCTGGAACGAGAGACGGACCTATGCAGGTGGAAGAACTGTGACACACTCGACATACACCCAACTCTGCCAACATACGCACGAGAGCTCGAGGTGGCTTGCTGCGCATCGGAGCTTTTGCTTGCTTTGGGCGGGGTTTGTCTAGTTCAATCACCTCATGTCACTATTCCCGCTAATACCCCTCTATTGTGGTGGCCATGATCAGGGGAGGCAATCTCTCGCAAACTCTACTCAAGAAGAAAAACAAAAGACACCTGCCTCAAGTGGCGGCAAAGAGGCCAAGAAGAGGCGACAGCAATTGCCTGGTTGCACATTGCGTTATAGCGGTTCAGCAATGTATGTGTCCGAGTATATCGTCAGGTTGCTTGTCCCCCTCGAGCTCAAAGAACTTCTTTCGCAGGTTGCATCGAGGCCCACAAGGCCCCTCGCGGCCTAAGGTAGGAATGAACCGAGAGGTCGGGACTCGTAGCTCGCCCCTGTCCCACCCCACTCACATCTTCAAAGTTGATACGCGTGCTAGTAGCAAATGGCTTTGGTCTCGCTTGGCTCTCATTGATCAATGGCAGGAGACCTCTCGGCCAAATTATGTGGCGACGCTCTATCTCAAACACATTCGAATATCGACCTCAGGCAGGTATGGGATAGGGGGGCTGTAGGAGAAGGTCTCCCTACCTAAGTGGAGGACAAGGACCGAAGTGTTGGTGCCGTCATGGCGCGACGAATAGAAATCATGACGGTTAAACCACAATAATACAAATCATCTGCGAGATTATGGTGCCCTCTCCAATACGCTCCATATCTCCGATGCCCTCTTATGCGTGTGCTGGCTGATGGCGTCAGGGGGATATCGTGGTGTCTTGATTTAGCTTAATAGATGAAAGCTTGTATTAAACCGACATTGTCCCATGTAAAAAGCTTGTTTCCATTCGTTGGTCGCTAGCCGTGTTTGGATCAATACACACGGCCATATAGAGTAGATCACGATATTAGGACTGCAATGCATGATGAGCATATAGGAGATTCTAATCGATTAGTTGATATTAAGATGCCGAGATCCATAGACGTCGCTATGCGCACTACTTTAGGTATGTCGCAGTGTCTAATCTAGTGAGGAAGCTGAGGGCCGAATGGGAGCGTTAAGACGGCAGCACCCCGGTCTTGGACGCCTGAAGATGCAACGGCAGCATTCCAAATTAGGCAGAACATCGACGCTGTCGCATCGCTACTGGGACGCGCCTATGCAGAGGTGATCGCATTGAGTAACATTCATCTTGTTCTATTAGTTCCAGATCTAGAAGGGTCGGATTGCGCTTGCATGTCAATTTGGTGTGCCTTGCAGAGACGAAACCTCTTGTGTTCGCCTGAGTTTACGAGTGATGGGACGGTATAGTCATGGGACAATGATTGCATTGGGTTTGTGAAAGAATTGTCTTTGAATTAGATTATTTGTGGTCGTTGTAGAGCTATTTGAACAATGATTTTTGTCGAAAATAAAATCAAACAAGCCGGGGTATTGAACAGTTGTGCCTGCGCCGAGGCCTCGTCCAAAGCTTCGTAGCAGTATTCTGCGGTGAAGAGGATTGTCTTGGTATATCATACAAATAGCGAGTGACAATAAATGGTGGTCGCATGATATGGAAGTATTGATTCCGACCCTCCGTCGCATTATGATGCTGAGCTCTCTTTCCTCTCCCCATTGGCTATGGGCCGCGCGTTCCCGGCTAACTCGGTCACGCTATCCGAGTCGTCGATTTTGTGGTGCTGTGATCGAGTAGGAAAGGAGAAATTCCGCCTGTCGCCAGAGTGTCGTGGAAACTGAGGAGGTAACTTGGGGGCACTCGTTCCACCCGAAGTCAGATCCGAGAAGTACATCTTGAACGCAGTCCACGACGTGACGATGTAGATGAGTGCATTCCACGTCCCTTGCAGAGGAAGCACCAACGCCGACATCACCTCCAAAGGAGCCGATATTTCTCCCGGATTGAGGAGACTGTACACTCTGTTCGCTGACGACGGAACCCAAGTGACTAGTAGAGCGACGAAGAATAGAAGGGCACATTTGGTGTATGACCATGTGGCTTTATTGAGTTCCATCAAATTCCTGCGTCTCACCTTGGCTTGCGCTCTCGCTGTCGACGAAACCTTTGCGCCGCTGCTCTGAGCGAGCTGGGCCTTGCGTTCTGCCGAAATGGATACCGAGTAGGTAGGTGCGCCGTGCGATTTCGATGCCGTGTTTGATGATGTGCCGGCCTCGAGAACATCGAGATCGATAGCTGGTCCGGCTGATTCCGAAGTGATGTGAACCTCAGTCGTCATGACGGGATCGTCGCCAGCCAGCGTCTCGGGGTCATTCCCACTGCTGCTTACGTGGAAGTTCCGTAACTGTTTTCTTTTCCGATAGATCTCTCGACCGGCTCTGATATAGATGAAGAACGTGGAAAAAATGACAAGCCTGAGAATGAGTTAGTAGCTGCGATAGTAACATCCGAGATCGTGGTCTGTTTACCAGACAGGTGCGTAGAATGTCGCAACGCGAAGAACGTCCCACTGAAGGCTGACCCAACACCACAAAATCGCATCACCATAGATTCTTCCTTTCTGTTCGTTCGAGATAAAGATGTATATCAAGCCAGGTACCAATGGAATCCCGTAACAAACCAATAGGTACCACTTTTCCATCCCTCTTAGCCTGGCGGCATCGAATTTGCGGTAAAACGTCAAGTAAACATTGAAGGCCATGGCGAGAGTCCATAATGCATCTGCTGGTAAGAATCTGGGCCGGAGGCGGTTAGCTAGATACGGGTACAGACTAATAAAGCTCTTACGTTTGAATTAAGAATCCTTGAAATTGACATCCAGCAGAATCTTCCTGGTCTACATATGCCATGGCGATGAGTGTTCCTATGTTCGTTAAGATATTGCCGAAAGATGCGTAAAACACCAGACGATTGATCGGCTTATGGAAAGTACTCGAAGTCGAAAATGTGATGATAATCACAAGGCATCCTAGCAAAGACAGCACCGATCCGATTCTTTCGATAACGACGATCGTGTGAAGCACGCTTGGCGGCAGCGATGCTGTCGCCGTAGTTGTCAACGTAGCCATTGCAGCTGTTGCCGGCGAGACCCTCTGACTGGAGACCGGAGATAACGTAGGAAGGACCAAAATGTCCTGAGATGTCGATTGCCTGGATGGATTATAATAGCATTTGTCCGATCATCTATAGAAACACAGCGGCATAGGGTTTGCCGAAGATAAGAGCAAGTTGGTCCTGAAGTTGCGGGCCGAGGAAACGACGATCAGACAGTCGAGCGCAAATCTCGACCTATATCCTCGAGGGCACCAAGATTCCTGTTTTGGTGTCTCAGGGCAAAACTCCACGGCAATTCGGATGGGGAAATGGTGTATATATTTTAATGCCTTTCAAACGAGTGCTGGCAAGAAGATGTATCAGACGAAACGGCAAGAAAGTAGGAGGAACCAGGAACAGTAGCCAAGCAACTGGGGTAATATATCACGGTAGGAGAAAATGTGCTATAGAACTAGTTCAATAGGTCGATCTCCTGCTATAACTGATTTCGTTGGCTAACACAATGACAATGACCATTGACAGCCATGTATTAGCTGAGACTTATGGCGAATGGGTCTCGTGGGCCTGCCAAGCACCGCCCTAGGGAACATGGAGACCATGGTTCCTGGGATGCAAATGCAACAGAGCAGGCTGACAGGGGCTGCAATACAGGTGGAGCAAGCTAGTACTATGCTCGGACTATGAAGAAGTGGTTTGAGGTCCATTGAAATGATGTCGGTTTGCCGACCTGGGCGTCGCGTGAGGGTGCGGGTTGACGACCTGCCGACGCCAACCTGTGATCGCTCAACCATACCTCACTCGAAACGGTATATGATCTGAGTCGGGTACCTGCCGAGAGAGCGAGGAAATGAAGCTTCGAAACCTAACCGATTCAGACAGCGCAGCGCAGGTCAGTCTAGCCAGCCACCATGACGACGAGTAAGACTCTTAAACGCAGGGGAAGATGGAGACAAGGGGAACAAGATTTGCAACTCTGCGAGAATGTGAAGAGAATCTGGAGCTGCCGGATTAATCCTAGCATTACCCAGACGGGTCACATACTTGGCTCGGACCTGCTCGTTACCAGCTCGCTGGGTGTCGACTTGGCGATATCGAATCAGCTCGGCAGTAACAACGGGAAACAATCCCAGAACAGGCGACTTTGTCGAGATCCACAGAAACCCCAGTCGGTCAACTGAATCAGTATCCATGCCATAATGCAATGAAAAAGTCTAATCCATGTCGCCTTCGAGTATGTGTGCGTGCGGTTGAACCCCGACTATTGATCACATCAAGGGGCAGATGCAGATGGACCTCGACCCCGTGGAAAGCTGGGGAGGCGGGGGACTGAGCGGCTTGGTCACGACGACAATCTACGAGACACACCACGAGGGGAGGAGGGTGAAAGAGGGGATCACGAATATTGCAGCATGCGTGTATCATACAGCTTTCGCGGTCGCACACAGTGATAAGCATGCGACATACGATGGGAAATCTCGGTTACTCAAGAACTAATAGATCTTACGTTGACGAGCTGCGTGTTTCGGTTTCTGACTGCGCCCTATTGTCTCTGTAAGACTACGCCGCCACGCAGAGAGTCTACCACCCTGTGTGCAATCATTCGTGAAATAAGCCGACACTCGCACCAACAAAAGAACATCACACCGGGCAAAATGGTCGACGACCACGGTCGCTGACGCTGACGGCAGACGCCACACGTCCAACCTGGTACGGATTGATAACCGGCATTTCCACAGGCACAGCCAATGCGTGTGATATGTTTCGTTCCTTTGTTTTCTGCTCAAGTCAGCCACAAGCCAGACTTCTCTGAGTCGGTACCCTGTATCTAATACTACGGTTGCGGCGTGAAGCAGCTGTCAAAGGAGTAGGTAATTACGGGAATACAAGCATCAGCTGAACTCTTAGCTGCGTTGGGCCAATGCGACTAGGTAGCTGCATGTTTGCCGTCAATCCGTGGTTCGTAGAAGAAACAACTAAGGTCGTGATTATGGACCTTTCCCCCCGGATTAAGGAATCGTTGCCACTCTTCAATTCTGTTTCGGATTGCAATTATACCATTCCGGTTAAAAAAAGGACGGAATAGTTACATCTCCAACTCCCGAAAGTGTTCTAAAGGTTTCGAACATTCGAAAAACGAGTCATTCATCTGCCGTTCCTCGTGGCTATTTTGCTGCTCGAAAGCTACGAACTGCATGTATACTCGATATATGCCACTCTTTTTCTTCAGACAGTACCACAATTAGATGGAATCGCTGCCGATTCTCCCACCCAGCATATCTCCGCTAAGAAGCTGTTGATTGGTGGTCATAACGTCGCCTTTGATACCATGAACACCCGGATGGCAGTTAACTTTCCGGATTGTGGTATCTGATGAGGGTCTGATGTCAATAGCGTAGGAGATCTATGTAAATCTGTGAGAACATGGAGGTTTCGCTCCAGAGCGTGTTGATATTACAATTTAAAGCCATGATATCGTACTTATTAGGTAATACCCACCCACCCCCGCGCAACTTTAGTTATCGTACAGTAGCCCGGTGCTAAGCGCAGGCAACGCCTGAACTTGGCGAGCTTGGTGAGAATAAAACGCCTGATGTGTCGCGCTACTCGAGTAGTGTAAGACCGGGCTGTACTCAAGGCCCCGCCCCCATTTGCTCTACGCTTCATGTCGAATATGACTGGTACAACTCTGCAAAGCGCGTCTCAAACTAGACAGGGACACCGTTCTCCATCCAAGCCACCTTGTCGTAGCGTGCAACGTGTTGCAACCGGTGCACACAGCTATCACTGTGCAGTCCTTGAACTCGGTGTCGATGATGTTCTGCATCATCGCTTCGGTCTCAACGTCGACACTACTACCTGTCAGCCAGCATGTCCGGTTGCTTAATGGGCACAGCAGTTCTTACCTGCTCACCGCCTCGTCGAGCACCAATATCTTAGATGTCTTGATCATAGCCCGCGCGAAACAAAGAAGCTGCTTCTGGCTAGTGGAGAGCACGGTGACATCAATCACCTTGTCTATCCCATGGGCGTCGAGTAAAGATCCAAGTCCTATTCTTCGGATAGCGCCCACAATGGAATTTTCCAGAGCAACATGAAAGGGGTCCACGTTGTCACGTATCGTTCTCGGTATCCAGACAGGATCCTGTGGCACCGTATGGATGTTACGACGAAGATCGCTGCCTCTGAGGACTAAGGCGTCCATGTTATCGATGCTGATGTTGCCTTGGTTGACACTTACCATGCGCAACAGGCTAAGTATAGGTGATGTCTTTCCGCTCCCTGTGCGCCCACAAATCGCCACGTGCTCACGATGGACAGGGAGACGCCCTTGAGGACCGGCTCGGCATCACCTCTACCAACACTCTTCAGTTACTGTGATGTGAAAGAGATTAGATCGGGACTTAGTTACCTATACGAGGCGGAGACCCCTTCGAAAGCGATTATCCCGGCTGATGGCCATCCCTGGGGCACGTCTCGATTCTGGTCGTTCCCATCTTCGCGTTCCGTCTGGTCTGTGAATTGTTTGACCCTTCTCAAGGCTCCAAGACTCGATTCCAATTTCGCCCAGGTCACTATAGCAAGCAAAAGAGTGTCACTAAATCCAATCACCACGGTCAGACTAACACCGATGCTCCCGGGGCTGAAGCGGTCTTGCCATGTGACGACGACCGCGATCAAGATTACAGTTAGTGCTGCCACCATCATGTTCATGACGAATGCAGCCAGGCCTGGATACATCCCTGGAGATACATCGGTCTCTGGGAGCTGTCCACGTGGCGGTTGTTGCGCCGCTGGTAATCGTCTTGCCAGGCAAGAGCGCGTATCGTGGACGCGCCGGCGACAGACTCGCTGAAAAGCGTGTATAACGGAGCCTTTGCTTCGATGTCCAGCAGCCGGACCTGGCGAGAAGCCTGAAGGTAGAATCTCTGTAAAAGATACATAGCACCACCGAAGAAGGGGATGGCTATTCCATGATACTGTGAGAACACAGCGTGGACGACCACTTTCCCAAGGACTGAGATAACGCCTTTATTGTCGAGGATTAGCAGCGACCATTCATAGAGCGTGAAAACACTTGATGACGAGCAGGACACTCACTCGAAGTATAATTGACCATTGCAGCAGGCAACTCCATGTCAATGAGTTCCAGGTCTTGGCTAAATCTAGACACAAGCAAAATGAGATGGAACCTCTGTCAAAAATTCCACGACAGCTCGCCACTTACCGATTTAGAAGGTCACCACCGTCAGTATCGGTGAAAAAGCGAAGCGGTGCCCTGAGCGTGCCCCTTAGTACAAAGATCGAATGTTGCTGCGAGAGTGAAGTTCACTTGAACTTGCGACATTGTTGTTTCGAGGAGGTGCGAGTGGACCTTGTTGCCGGTGTTGCTTATGACGGAAGTGAAAATAGCCCTTTGCATTTTGCATGTTAGCGACAGAGGTACATATGTTAGCCGTGTTGAGATGGCAGCGCTCACCAAGCAGCCGCAGCGGCCCCAAGAATGCCTACCACGCCCAGAAACGTGTAGATACCGATATAATAACCGACGTTCTGAATGCCTTGGACGGTGTTGGCCTCCGACCACCAGTTGATCCAGACCGCTTGGGATGTGTAAGTCGTGCGCCATCTTCGATCAGTTGTTCAGCTTGCTAGACTTACTAGAGAACTCTATAAAGAAAATCCACGAAACGACAGCGATAGCATAGCAAACGATTTCTGGGTACCCCGCGTTTCTTAAATAGTATATGTAAATGGTCCAGTCAGCCTTCTTTCGGCTCTCATCCGCTTCGATGGTTGCGCCATCTTCTTTGGTCGGGGTGGGTTCAGACAAATCCGCGGACGAGGACGACTCTGCGCCGTCGGCATATCGAGATTCTTTCGATACGGCATCACTATACGAGTTAAGTAGTACTCCTGAATTCACAACGTTATCTTCATCCTGTAGAATAACAGCCGGGCGAGTAATTTCTACAATACTGTCTTCCTTCAAGACGATGACTTTGTCTGACAGCGCTATCACTTTGACTACATCGCGGTCAGCATGATCAAGATTTTGGAGGCGTTCGCGCTATTTACTTTGCGGTTATGAGAAGCCATCACTACGGTCGTCTGGGCATCGCGTAAGATACCCCTAGGTCCTATAGGCGTAACGACACACTCTCCGCGGTGTGAGCATCCATGCCGCTGAAGACGTCATCGAGGACAACCACTTTGTGCCTCGCGTAAATGGCACGCGCGAGAGCCTTCACCGTGTCAGCGATGAAGTCAGACGCAGGCGGCGTCAGGGGGGCAAGAAGTCACAGGTTCTTCGAAAGGCACTTACAATCCGTTGTTTCTGACCACCGCTCAAATTAAGACCCTGACTTCTTATACGCGTGTCATCTCCCCTTGGTAGCTTGGCTATATCTTTATCGAGACAGCAGAGTGCTTTGACACTTGCGTACCATTTTTCGTCAAAGGGTGATGCCCCAATGATGTTCTGACGAATGGACATGCTCTCTAGCCAAAATTCTTGGGAACAGTATGCTATCCCACCTGTTATCCTCTTCATCTTGACATCATCTTGACATCGGGCTCTGAACCTGCGACCGTACAGATCATCTCCCCGAGGGTGGCTCACAGGAATGATGATTTCCCACTCCCAACAGGCCCGACAATTGCAGTGATGGTTCCAGGTGACAATTCGACGTTCACATTTGTCAGTGTGGGAGGAGATTCCTTGCACCAAGTAAAACTCTCGTTGGAGAAAGATATAGTCGCGTTTTGTTGCTGTAGCTGTGCAGCATTTCTGTTTCTCTGCAGTGACAAAACTTTGTCATGAGGCTCATTTTCGGGTTCTGTCTGGGTAAGGTCATGCTCGAGGCCGGCGAAACCCAGCTCTTCACTGTAGCTGCAAAACTCCTGAATCCGATCAAAGCTAGCGAAACATTGTACGACCTGCAGAAGTACCTGGATAAATACCACAGCATGAGATGTGAGTATCGAGCCTATGGAACGGAAGTAAAAGCTTTTGCGGGTAGCAACGTCCCGTCCTCCCAGAAGACCGAGATGATGACATAAATCCCGAAGGTAGCGGCTGGAGCCAGGTTAATAGGGACAAGCGCTGGAAATAACAATTAGCTACTGATTCATAACGCCTCCGAGAAGACACAGGGAGAGCGTACATAGAGTGAGCGTAGCTACCAGCAGTTTTCTGAAAGTACTCGATGTGTTTATCTCGTCCACGCGTGCAGCCCGCATAATATTGCGGATAATCTGTTCAAGCCCGGACATCTTAACTGATTTCATGTTACTCAACAAGCCCGTAGTGATCCGGAGGCGCGTCTGGACTTTCTCTGTCCATCTCCTTTGCGCTGTCTTGCTCAATAGCGAGATTTTTGGAGGTGACGGCGATGAAAGCTACACATTGAGCCTACATCAGCTGATGGTATGAATAGCTTTGAGTCCGTGACTTACTGAGAACCAAGACAATTGGCGCAAGGGTCGCGACAGATAGTTGTATGCCGAGTAGCCAGCTCGCTCTGCCAATGTCGACGAGTGAGCCCCAGACTTCGTGGATTAACCCCATACAGACTTTCATGCGTTCAACATTAGCGCCCAAGAGCGCAATGGCCGTGATTTCCCCAACGTCTGCGTCTCTTCTCCCCAGGGCGTGTTGGTACGCGAGAGCAATGAGTCCGCCTCTAAGTCTGGTGACGAAACGGAGAGTCTGGTAGTGGTAGACCGAGCTGGAGGCCTACGTATAGATTTAGTTGCCTACCATAGGGAGCGAAACCTTGCCATGATGCTCACTGACCGCTATGCCCAGTGATACCAGAGCCCAAGCGCCGATAAGGCTTTTTCCGTAGTTGGCATCTGGGTTTGTGTAGCCCACGAAAGTCACGGTGGTATTTATGAGGAGTGGCTGCGAGAATGTGAAGGCGGTAAGGGATAGCCGCGGGACTATGGGCGACGTGAAGGAAAAGAAGTAGCTCGTAAAACACGCTCTCAAGAGCCTGTAGCGGCCACATTTCCCATCTGGAAGTGGAACTTAGATTGGCTTCAGGGGACAGCTTTGAGATTGCGCACTCACACTGAGTCCATTTGGAGGCTAGTATATCGCCAAGTTTGGCTGAATGAAGCTCGCTGTCTAGAGGAGGCAGATCGTCCAAAGAGATGACACGAGAATAACCCCGCCAGAACGTAGACGCCAGCCAGGTAAAACAGGTCCTAATCCAGAAGCCACTGACTCCCTCAGGTGCCTGTGGCCCTTTTTCGGGGTTGTGGTTTGTGATGAGTCTCGTACGCCTTTCGGCAGACTCGCAAAGTAGGGCTATGGACGTGAGTGCGAAAGTCACAAACATTAAAGCCGAGATGGTACTGTGGGCTGCGAGTAGTGGGAGGGTGCGCACTCGAGCACTGCCAAGAAGTACGGCCGAAGAGAGGTAGAGTGTGAGCAGTGTAGATGAGCGGGATGCTCGCTGATGGTCTAGCTAGTATAACCCGTATCAATGCCACTATAGTCGCGACAGAGCTCAGCACATCAGCGGGAATCGATGCAGATGTGCTGGTCACCGAGTCCGCAACTCTAAGAGCCAAGAAGGCAAGTTGCACCGAACAACAAAGCAATCAGTGTTATCGAAACGAAAATCGAATCTCAGTCTCTATTGACCCCTTTCTCATGACTAACGAGAGGAAACGACGCCAGCACACCAGTTTTAGTTGCGAGGAATACGCTACGGGGTGAACGACCAGCTCGTCTTCGAAATGTTTTAACGAAGTTCAATGGCGATAACACGATGAAGAGGGCGGCGGGTAGAGAAGCAAAGAAGAGGTCCTCAAACAATAACGTCAAGTCGAAGGACCGGCAGCCAGGGTCGACACGCGGGCCAAAGGTCTGATCTGCGCGAGGGCAATCCATCGCGTAGCATGGAGATGCTCAATGGGGTTCTTTCCCGGCATTTTAATATTGAGAGTCGCCAGACAACGGGAATGTATCTGGTCGTTCTTCGAACGAGTTTTGTACGGTTGAAGATTCCTACTTGGGCTCGCCGACATCTTACGTTAGACAAGTATGTTGCCTAGCGTCGTGTAAGTTGGTGCAATCGGAACAGCGGGGTTAACAATCCAGGAAGGACTTGGCTGCATAGGTAGGTTATAGACGCATCGCAGGAGGGCAATTAGCTCTCGGAATTGCGAGAAACATCATGTAAAGTGAAAAGGTTTCAAGGCAGAAAATTGACGTGTGATTCGTTTTGTTGAAAATCCATCTTCCTAAGAAAAGCGAAGTCTATCCAACTAGTAACCGTTTAAATAAGTAGGTATTCTCGACTTAGCTTATGTGCAAGAGTCTACGCAACTGTTGTGTCATAGTATGAGCCTGGCATGTAGTTTAGAATTCTTAGTTTTTTTTTTTTTTTTTTTTTTTTTGTGTGTGTGTGTGTGTGTGTGTGTGTGTGTGTGTGTGTGTCTAGCGGAATCTGGTAAATCAAAGACTTATTTATATACATTTAAGAGTTGAGACTGAGAGCTCATGTTGCGCCCAATTTGGCACTACACTGTCTCAAATTTACCATGTCAATGACTGAGGATGTTATGTCTGACTCGAATTTGGATACTCTGTCTTTTAGCAACACTATATCATCGACTAGGACTTATCATAATAGCTCATATGAATTTCTATGCCATTATAGAGCACTTAGCGCTCTTGGCGCTCTCAACCATGCTAGAGAGCGTATATGATGCCTGTTTGCCCCAAAACTTAGATTTTCAATGATCGGACAATCCGAGTATTCGATCGAGTCATTGATTCCAACCTTGATGTTCTCTAGAAGCCAGCTTTGATAGCCTGAGCAACCCAACCATCTGGATCAAAACCATCTAAAAACGATGTCTTTTCCCGAAATAGCCAACGTCCATCTGGTTGTTTCCGTACTATGGCCGTCCAACGTCCCCAGTGATCGACAGCCTTCAAGTGCGACTGGACCATAAGAAGGCTTTCGCAACGTGCCTCGTCTGGCGAGTCAAATTGAATGTCGACAGTTGTGATGTAGTGGCGTAAGAGTGTTGGTGGAGGGTTGCTGATGACTTTGCCAAGATCTGTGGGTGCGAACTCCCGACCGTTGCCGAACTTGACAACGGCACCAGGCTCGAAGATCTCGGCCATTGGCGCGAAATCACCGTTTTCACGTGAAAGGGCAGCGTAGCGGTAGATGATGCTCAAGATCAAGGAGCGAGCGGTTGCTTCCTCTGTGGGAGTCATCCCGGCGGTTGTGCCACTGGGAAGCGCTGCGGTAGACATTGTTGCAGAGGTGATTGATCTTAGATCAATGACTTTGACGTTCTGTGATCGGGTCTGATTTCGAAATTGATTCCCATTTCGTCGCCATTGTCTTTGAAATATATGTATGCTTTGCCGTTGTCTGGGCATAACAAGGTACAGAACATCGGAAATAATGAATTGTCCGAGCCGAATACAAATACACAGATGCGGCCTCGACAGAGTCCGCTAATTCCTGATTCTCCAGCATTATGAACATTGATTATCAATGCGGTCGGTCGATTCGTCCGGTTGGTGACCTTGATTTGAATCGCCGAAGTAACAGTCTGGCGTGAACGAGCGACAAGCGGGGAGCAGATATACGCAGCGGCTTGTAATGTTTTGTTGCATAACGAAGCTCTCGATCCCGCACCTTCGCGAACTACCTCTCAGTACGCCTGGACAGAAATAAGCAGACCCCAAGCCATCTTGTTCAATAAAGATAATTGAAAAGTGTAATCAGCTATTGGGATCATTGATCAGAACTATGGACCTTTGGCAGTAGGCGCTCCTCATTACATACCCTACCATATATGGACATGGACATACTTATCGGCCATTGACTACCATGTAAAGTTTGCATGGTTGTATGTACAAGTGAGGACGCTGTTTCGGAGTTGGATGATAGGTTGGTACAATGCAAGAGACGTCCAGTGCGACGGTGATCATAAACTTGCAGTTGTATCCCGGCGCTGACACTACGACGTTTCAACAAGAGAAACGTCCTGGGAAAACAGTGAAGTAACAAAAGGCTGTAAATGCAACCAGTGCAATTGCGATTAAAGTCAGAGCGCATGTTGTACATCTGGTTCCTATTGTACACTTCCGGAACAGTCATATTGCTCAAGTTTCCTTAGCATAACCTTGTCACAAAAGGGGTCAGTATTGCATGACAACAGATCACACTCAATGAACCAGTCCTTTTCATCACCTTAACCTTAATTGGAGATACCATGATAACATGAAATATGATGCTACTCTCTTCTCCGATATGCCAATATTAGTTTAAGGCAGTTACATTGCCTCTTTATCCCCGGACTCTGTCCTTTTGCATATTGGCAACTATAATAGGAAACTCTTCATATTCCAGTACAGTCATTCTTAACTACGTCGCAGTATGTGGTGTCAATAGAAATGGCTAGTCAGCCTGGAATGAACCATACCTCTTGTGCAATAATCCATAGCTTTAGGCATCATTTGGTGTTTAAGTGTCTTGATACCCTTATCATCCTACTGTTCACTACCATAGAACTTCTTTCGGAATTAATACAGAGATCAAAGCTGAGAATTGGACTGCGAAAGGGCGAATTAGACGAGACCAACATATCTGGAGAGATGTATAATCGAGGGCATCGTATGGCATTGTGTTTCCACCTATCGTCGTCCCCGTGATCACAAGGGCCAATGGCGAGAAAGAACCAGATGCTTGAGTGAGAGATAAGTAGTGTGAACTTCGAGACCACTGACATGAGACCTCCTTTGTGTGCCTCCGGAACAAAATTCGTGACGACGCCCAATTTCTAGAAACCCGTTTAATTGAATAGAACCATGATGACATATACTCCCGAAACAGTCTCAAATTACACCTCACTCTTTATCGCGACTGCTCGAAAGGCAACTATATCAGAAGCTCCCAGACCATTGACTTCACAAATAGAATGGAACAAAGTCAGCCGAATAGAATCCCTCGCGCGAAGCTTCAAGATGACAAACCACAGATCTACAAGATCGTACCCTTTCTCTCGTAGCTCCTTCAGGCTTCATACATGTATAAATTCTGAACCACATCCCACTACATATCTTGCAGATTGATTACATGAGTGAAGCTACCCAACCCAAACGGAACCTCTAATATCGGATGCCACCAGTGTCATCTCTTCTCACCAGCCACAGGGTCTCTCCACCATGGCAAGAGGGTGTCGAAAAAACCGCCGCAATGCCCAGAATCACAACAACTCCCCACACAGGAACAGCATCCGCGGCATTTTAGATAAAGACGACGACTTACAAATGCGGGATGCTTTTCAGCCATCACAGTCCAACCGCCAGCGAAAAGCTACCAACGCCAGAGGTCCAACTCCACAAAAGCACATAG
This sequence comes from Xylariaceae sp. FL1272, assembly GCA_022432385.1. Lineage (NCBI taxonomy): Eukaryota > Fungi > Ascomycota > Sordariomycetes > Xylariales > Xylariaceae > Xylariaceae sp. FL1272. The sequence goes on along the minus strand of JAJJXC010000012.1, from coordinate 468,748 downwards.
TCCCCTTCAACAACCAGTTCACATCCCGCGATTCCATTGGTCCAGGAAGAGGAAATCGGAATCCAAACCAAAATCTATCGCGAAGGCAGCGGCAAAGAGAGCGCAATAACAACAATGCCCGGCAAAATGGAAACCACCTCCACAATGTTGCTACAACCCAAAACCAGCTAATCTCTCAGCCTTGCCCTTACAACCACCATCAATTACCACCCTCCCCACCTCCCTCTCCTGAGCCCCAGCACCCGCAACGCAATCTCAGGACTTGCACAGAATGCAGCGCCACGCGACGTGCCAACCTGACCCTCCGCGATTGGCTCTCACAATCCTACCTAAACACGGCAAACGTCATAACATCCTGGAGCGAAGAAGTCGGCGTTGGCGCCGAAAGCGCAGATGAAATGGACTGGCAGCCCGAGCCCGTTGTCCGTGTCCTTGTCTTACGGGATAGGGTTGAGAGCGAGAACGATTCCATCAGCTCGCCTTCTGTATCTTTGCCTTCAGTGGCTGGAATGGGTATGATGGGTTTCGCGGACGGGAGAAGTACTCAACAGCAGCAACAAGAATTCAGCGGCTATGCGCCACACTATCCGCCGTGGAATAACCATCATTATTGCCCCCATCACTCAACTACGACTTGCAAGGAAAGCCGTGTTTCAAATGTTTTCAATATTCGACCGAGACGCGAGGGATGGGGAATGATGGCGGGAACAGGAGTCAGGACGGAGGGACTTGGTGTCTTGGAGAGGAAGAGACTGGCTTCTGGGGAGTTGGTTAGGGGTTTAATGTCGCCGCCTGATAGTTCGCCTTCTATTAGTTGATGGGCTGTGTGAGATTGATGAGGTTGCTGAGATAAGCACGGTGGACGTGATGACTGGAATAGGGGCACTATTCGGGATGACGAGTGGGATGACCAAAGGATCGTGTCTTCAAAGACGAAGCCTAGATTTCATTCCCCATTGTGAGCAAGAAGAATTGCATTTAAAACATCCGTTGTTTGCGACCTGTGGGGTGTGGAAATTAGTGGCAATGACACTCTGGTCGTCTCAAGAATAGAGGAAAGGTTTTTGAACTGTTTCACATTTTTGTCTGACTATCAACATGTTGTAATGGGAACAGACGAAACCGCAGTGGTATCAGTCATAAATCAAGAATTCCCGGTACGCAACAAAAATTACCACAAAAACCAAGTTCAGCCCCAAACGCCAGTCGCCTTTGACCTTATATGAGAACCCAGCCGGTTTGAGACAGATTCATCGCACATTTTCATGACAGTATTACATCTGAATGCGCCTCTATTTCGCACCCTCGTATCTGCCAATAACTATGGCGTGGTCACGCTCGTAAGGCTCTAATGTCAGTTGCTCGAGGGGTTTCACTACATCCATGTTAGGTTTCCTAGTCCACAGTGGTCGTATATTTGGGGTGAAGACATACAGCCACCGGCTCTCAATTTTTGGACTTCCTGTGCGAATACAGCTTCTGGGGCAGCGGTAGAGTCGATACACTGTAGTCCATTAGCATGAATCGTACCAAAGAGAGTGCATGGTGCTTACGTTAGCTTTAATAGAGATAACAATACCACCTCCAATCTTAAGGAACATCTGGGCGTTAAGAATAGCGATACGAGCTTGATCACTGTAGGACATTGTCAGCGGCTGCAAAAGGAGAAAGAATACACCCGAAGCCCCAGAGGTGCGCAGCAGAGTATGTAGGTAGCCATGGACTTACGGCTGGGCAACATCCAAGAAGATAGCATCGACCATCGAGACCAGCATACGGTACTTCATGGGGTGACGGGCATCCTCGACGATGGGAACAACGTTAGTTCGGCTCTGGGCCATAGTGGTGAGATCTCTGCCGGATCGGTGGGAAAATTCGACGGCGTAGACAGTTCCGGTAGGTCCAACAATATCGGCGACGTGGGAGACGGAGGTACCGCTGGCGGCACCGAGGTAGAGGACCTTCTTTCCAGGGGCAATGAAGATGTTGTCAATACCACCAATGACACCAGCGGCCAACTTGCTTCTGAAAGGATTCCAGATTCTGTATTCGATCTTTGTGGTGACGGGGTTGCCGTCGTCGTCCTTGGTTTGCGAGTCGACGGAGATGCGCTTCTCGCCGTAGACCTCGATACCGGGGGCGATCGACTTGGTCAATAGATGATCTTCCTTGCCTCTGGAAACGAAGATACCGGCGCTAGAATAGCACGTCAGTCGCAATGTCGAATCTTGGTACAGTAGATGTGTAATATACTTACTGGCGATGAGGCTCAACGACAGTCTTGGCAGCACCGCCTCTGCCCATAGCACCACCGCGTCCACCTCCACGGCCACCACGGCCGGGAGGGCCTCCGCGACCACGACCACCGCCTCGGCCTATTCATCAATGTTAGTGAAAATGGTCCAGGTAGATTCAATGTATCAGGTAGTGACGAACCGCCGCCTCGGCCTCCACGATCACCGAATCCACCGCGGCCACCGCCACGGCCACCACCTATATAGGGTGTTAGTCGCCAGGCATAGATCTGGAGCAGACCGTCGTCCGATCTGCAGTCAATTGCGAACCTCGTGCACCACCTCGACCACCTCGGTCACCACCGCCAAATCCACCACGGCCTCCGCGGGGAGCACCGCCACGACCTCCTCGGGTAAACGACATGTCGGAGGTAATTAGTTCGTAGGAATTGGGTTCGTCGTTTCGGACGTCGGTTGTTGAGTCGCGATGTGTTGTCGATCACAGGGGAAATTAGACGGCGAGGTGGGATAGCTTGATGCGACAAAAGCTACACGGCAGAGAAAGCTTGGGAGAATAATTTTCTGCTATCGATAGAGCCTTCCTAGTGGCTAGCTGCCATTGGTAGGAAGCTTGATCAATGGTCTCGAAGAGACGAGCTACCCTGTACGAGAAAGTCTTTAGCTGTTTTCCTGGTCGGGCACCCACCGAGGATCTGCCGGCTGGTGGGGTCCAGACAAAGGTACAGAGGTACATGGCAGGATGGGCTTGAGTGGGGCTAATGCATCTGGCTGGGAGAATTCCCATCAGCTGGCAGCCCCTCCAACTCAAAGCCTGACAGGCAGTTGCAGCGGGCACAGTACGTAGCTTGCAGGGCTTACGCGAGAGGAGGGCACAATTTCGACCTTCGAACAATTTTACATCGGGTCGTCTCGTATCTCCGCCAAAAACTTCTATCAACAACGACACCGACCTCATCTCACTAACCTCACAGCACAGCCGCCAAAATGGTACGTCTGAACCGGTGTTTCAATGCATAATGCATTGCCGAATCACTTCACACGCTTGCGAAATACACCAACTCGTTCTCCCACCCGTCAAATCGCCCACCTATCTGCGCACTTGCACGAGAAACTTCCCATCATGGAGGGGTTGTTATGGAGGAATCACGGCTGACGACAACTTTACTTACAGGTCCGATACGCTGCCACCGAGATTGAGTCCGCCAAGTCGGCTCGCGCCCGCGGATCCTACCTCCGTGTTTCTTTCAAGAACACCCGCGAGACCGCCCAGGCCATCAACGGCTGGAAGTTGACCCGCGCCGTCAAGTTCCTTGAAAACGTCCAGGAGAAGACCGAGGCCGTCCCCATGCGCCGTTACGCTGGCGGCACCGGTCGCGCTTCCCAAGGTACGAAACACCACGAATGTCCTGGATGAGAAAAATTTGGGATGATGAAGTTGCACTGTGGCACATGGGAGATATCATAGGAGGCCATACAAGAGATGCGATCATTGGGAGATGCGGAGCACATGACAAGAAAACTTGGATTGCTGACAGGTACACTATCTACAGGCAAGCAGTTTGGTGTCACCCGCGCCCGCTGGCCCGTAAAGTCTGCCGAGTTCCTTCTCGGTCTCCTCAAGAACGCCGAGTCCAACGCCGATGCCAAGGGTCTCGACACCAGCAACTTGATCGTCAAGCACATCCAGGTCAACCAGGCCCCCAAGCAGCGCCGCCGCACATATCGTGCCCACGGTCGTGTATGTTTCCCACCCCGCGTCCTCTGCTTGAGCGACTGCGCCAGAGGAAGGTTTCCTAACTTCAATGTCTAATTCACTATTTACAGATCAACCCCTACATGTCTAACCCTTGCCACATCGAGCTCATCCTTACCGAGGGCGAGGAGGTCGTCCAGAAGTCCGAGGCTGTTGCTGGCCGTGACGTCGCTCACTTGAGCTCGAGACAGCGCGGTTCCCGCATCAGGAAGGCCATTACCTCGTCTTAGATTATGAGACGGGCGAGGAATGTGACGATATGATGGATGGTCGGTCGGGGTTTTAGTTGCTTTTCACTCCAGGTGTCAAGGCGGTACGTAAAGCATAGGGTCTGGGTTTCTGGCATGCAACTCTTTTCGCGAACGAAATTAAATATTCGTGGATTCCCCCAATACAAAAAGTTACAAATTCATTCGGTCTTGCCCCGGAAGAAGGCGATATATAATGCTCATTGCGGAGTTTTTCGGGATTCGAGCACGTCGATTCAGGGGAGGGAGGATGACCAAGCCATGACGAACGGAACGCGACGATACTTGAGGGTCACGATTCCGGTAGAGGAACTTGGTAGTCTGAGCGAAACTCAGCCCATTCGCCGAATTACTCACAATGAAAAATAATACATCCAGGTTCTGGAATTTTCGGATGTCCATCGTGAATCAGATGACTCGTATTCGTGGTGTTTTTGCTCACAATTGCATTGCTTTTGTCTTGTCTTCTGTGTTGTCGTCAATGGCTTCTCCCGAATTATTTCGCGCAGGTCCGGACACCATGGCTTCCTTTCCTGTCGACTTCTATAATCAAGATTTTGTCAAGCTTAGCACGTCAATAAGAACAACACATTCTACGTTCTGTATATGTGGTCGGCCGTATCCTATATAATGCTCGGTCGTCTGCGCGTACGGATCGAGCAATTCTTCCGGCAAACGTGGTCTCGAAATACATCCTTACGATCACGTCTCGGGGCCAATCGTGGATGAATCTTCATGCTTGAGTATCCGAACAGGTCGTGACTTCTTCCCCTGTGCTAAATAGCCATTTACAGCTTTCATTGAGCACGAACGTGTTGGGGGAACCAATCTACACCTCTTGGTCTGACATTGTCATTTGCTAAGAAGTTTTCTTGCCCGGTGCCGAAAGCGCCATCTATCGAATAGCTATCTACTGTACGTCTATGTTGATGAAAACTTAACGACAGCTCGGAAGGGTTTACACAGCAGTAGTTAGTATGTCACTTTGTACTTCGCGGGGATATGAAAGTCAATCAGCGAATGAAATAGTCTAGAACACACACATTCCGCAAATGTCCCAGTCCATCTATGCTGTAGGTAAATATGAGTTGTGATATGTCGGGCGAATAACCTCATTCTGGTATTTGATATGGGTATGGGCAAAGTGAGGAGCATAGGGAAAACATTTGGTTGACACGATGCCATGTCAATGGCATCAACCGTTGAGAGTCTCTCGATATATTGACCCAAGTTGTTACACTGACTACCATATCTCGCGTACAGAGACTCAGACCATTTCTGCGCTGCTTCAGATATACCACTGTCACACAATGTGCCATCATATCTCTATGGATTATTTGTAATTTAGGTTTGAGTGTCAGTTTCACGATCGAAAAGTATACCATTGTCCAATAAATTGGCCACGTGAGTCTGGGTTATTCTAATGGGGGACAAACGCGAGAACCTCTCAAAACAGTCACACAACTGTTTCCAGTCTGACACGTTGAGACTTCAAGACTAAACGTGAGATATTTTTTGGGAAGTCTCTCATGTCCCTGAAGTAACCCTTCATATCGAGGATTGGAGGAGTTTGACAAATAGCAGATGGGTTATAACTCAAATTGCTTTTTGATAGGTTATTAGAGCTAAGCAAATATTTGAGCCTCATCTTCCCACAGCTGGGCGTCGGTATCATATGCAATCCCCGTCACAAATGCTCAGATATACACGATTGATTCAAGCGACACGACAAAACACTTGGCTGAAGTCTCTGCATACGCATCGCCTCTCATCCCCTTTGCCCAGAGCAGCCAAGACATCAAGAAACACCCATTCGTAATCGTATCTCTCAACATCGGAAGCCTGACCTCGGGTCACGAGACCATGGCACCTGCATGAAGCACCCGACTCCTGCGCAGATCGCTTCTTCGAAACCGAACAGAGTCCTTATATTTAATGTTCAGTAGGGCACTTTTGCCCTTCGATCCCTTGGTCAGCAAGCATAAGCAAAGGACTCGCAGCCCTGAGCGCAGCCTCACACCTCTCCAAGGCTTCACCGCTCTTCCAACACGACGCGGCTATTGCGCCCCAAGCCCAAATTCCTACGTCGTTCCCGGTCAAAGCTTCGCAGATGCAGGCTGATACAATAGTCTGAGGCTCTAGGCAGGCGTTTTATCTCCTTTGAGTCATTGCGGCGTCAGCGGCACATGCAGATATGTAGGTATATTTGAGCTGCGTAGGATGGATCTTCATCACAATGATTAGGTATCAACGGGTTATTCATGTATTGATGTTGGGATTGAGTTCGTTTGACTTACATGGGTATAAAATCGACGATCATGTCGTTCGTTTCTCTATGTCTCGCCGCCGAAAATTGAGGGAGCAACGCCATACTTACTTATACCCTCCACCGAGTCAGCCCAGCTCAGCCGTCTTTCCTCCCACGCTCACGCCGGGCGTAATAAGCGAGCAGCGAACAGGGATCCTGTCATGTAATAAAGTGCACATAACAAAGTGCACAATGTCCTATTCCGAACAAATCGGGAAGGCTAGCGGGCAAGACGAGGGCGATCAAGGGCGAGAGACTGGCATTATGTTTTTGCAGTTTGATCGATAGGAGAACGTGACTGGTAGTTTTTGTTTGCCGTACCTTGCATTTGATGGACGCTCGGTGACCTAACTGTATGCCTACATGTACATACCCTAGTTACCCATAGGCGTGTATGGCGCTTCACAGCCTTACGTGCGTGTTGCATTCTGTTCCTTTTACGTACTTACCGGTCGTTGGATTCTTTACCGGTCTGTATGCAGTGGTCGTTACTCCAATAGAGACGATCAGATCATAGATCAAGAAGGCTATCTAAAGTGGCTTGATAGTGCATGAGGTAGGTATAGCACACGCCGAATTGAAGTGTATAACTAATTCTTCAACACGCGAGCCTCGGGGCATATAAGAGGCCGATCTACGATGCCCGCCTTTATTCTGATGCTTAACTGATTTAAGCTAATATCGCTTATAGCAGATAACCACTCCAAATGTATGCTGTGTCATAATTATGAATCAAAGGCTGTCCTCTGCCGCAAAGCCGCATGAAGAGTGTGTTTACACACGCTGTCAGTGTCTCCAAGAGGATGAAGGAGTCGGTCTTGGCACCGAGACCTGCCTACCGATCGACCTCGATGTCCTCAGCCTACATGCGCCTCTTGACTTACACCTCCACGCCATCTGCAGTGTCCAGCATGTATACAGTCTGACAGAGACGCCAAAACGACCTTCCTGCCTAGAACGGGAGCACACGGATGAGTTTCCGCCATAAAACACGTGTAACACCAGGTATAGCCCTGAGGTTGCAGTTTCGACGGTACCCTCCACAATCCATCTGCACGCAGCCAGCAGAGCAAGGGGCCCCTCGAGCCTATCGCGGATTAAACTGACCCTCCCTCGTTCTCCGAACACTCAATCGGTGGAGTCAAGAGTCACAAGGGAGTCATGGCTTCGCTGGTTGTGTCACTTCGACGCGATAGCTACCAAGCTTGCGCGAGGGCTGGATTCTGCTTTCCTTCTCTCTCTTCCTTCTTATCGGGCTGCCTAGTTCTCAAACTTTGTGTTTTGTCACCTACGATGCACGTGACAATGGTTTGATGTCGTGGGCGACGCTGTGATTTCCGAGTGGATTGTTTTCACGATGGTCTTTTGTTGTTTTGGTTTTCAGGGGATACAAGGGCCCTCGATGGGTACAAGCACCAGCCCTACCTGCCTTTGATCGCAACACCGTCTCTGCTGTGCCATGTGGTACGCGTTGCGCGGTGGTTATTAACTGCATGGTATACTACTTATCTCAAACTATAGTCTGTCTAGGCATCGATATGGTTTGTGGAATTGCCGATCCGCGCATCCAACCGAAACGGGCCACGACATGATGCCATGAGCAGCAAGCCTTAATGCGGTCAGAATATAGTAGTGCCAGATAGCATGTAGCCTTTAACTATCCTCTCTAGATGACGATGTACTCTTTTTCTCGAAGATACAATTCCGGGTAGAAGTTGTTCCCCGCAGCTACGTGCGCAAGAGCGGATGTGTAAAGCGACCAGAGCGGCAAGACGGCACGATCCGCTGAGTTACGCGGAGACGGTCGTCAACGGAATATAATGTCGTTGTTTCGGCTAGTGGGTGTTACAACTTACCCTATTAAGTTGGAGGTACGCTGGAGTTCCATGTTACACACCAATTAACGTGATGTGAGTAACAAGTCTTGTTACACTGATGAGCCATCTAAAGCCTTACAACGGATTTACTCCCCTCATATCCACGGGAATATGCAGTTTGAAGAAATTTAACAATGATGGTATCAATATGGCTGCTCTAGACAATTTTATCGCCCTTGGGTATCCCGTGCTGTTGTTCCACCCCCGCGCAGATCTAATCCTGGAAACAAAAGAAACTCCGGGTTGAATTATATGGTACATATTCTATCTCAAGTAGCAGCCATATTCTGAAAGTGGGTATTATGCCAGATGGACGACTGGGAACGTTGTAGGGGCCAGGAATAATCAATATTCCTTGGGCTGTAATCTTCCCAAGATACAATCTCGGTTCGTATTTTCAGCGGTGTGCCCAAGCTCGGATCGACCGAATTAGAAGCTTTGCCAATATCGGCAGTGTCGACAACAGCCGCCGGAGGGTCGAAGAGCTCGTCGCGCCACCAGAATTGAAGAACATCGCGCTGCCACCGTTCGATGTCTAATATCTTCAGCCGAGACCGAAATGTGGTCCAGAGAAGCTCAGCTTCCATGGCCGACTCATGGAGTTTGTGGAGCAGCCAGCGGTTGATGTAATCGGTCTTGTCCTCTGCTTTTGTCCGACTCAGAAGTGAATGTATGTTGGCCTCACGTGCAGCTTCGGCAATCCGTTTCTGCCTGGAGGGTGCGGCGGAAGGAAGCGATATGGCGGTCTTGAGAGACTGCAAGGCTGTCTGTGGGGATACTTCAAGAAGGTGTGCCGGATTAGTAAGAAGTAGTGGGAATACTGGGTGTGCCAGAGTATCGCATTCATTGCTGTCAAAAGGCCCTGCAGCAAGGCGTATTTCATCACGATTGAGGTTACTAAAATCAAGATCATCTCCTTGGAAGATTGAATCATGAGGTAAGACGTCTCTGGCCTTACACTCTGTCCGTAACTCTGTCACCTTTTGCGTGTATAGCTCAATGTCACGGAGTGCGGTCTGCTCTAGGTTGGCGTACTCTTGAAGCTGTTCATGGTCGGCCTGCGTCATGTCAGCTCGGTGTACGAGCTCGAGTGGCCCACTACGGTGGCTGTAATGCTCGAGAAAATTGACGCCATCATCTCCCACTGGCTGTGATTTCCTGATGAGTAGAGCTTCTCTTTTCATCTGTGTGTTGGCTAGCAACTCTTTGGCCAATTGCAACTCCCCAAAAGCTGTGCGTAAATCTCCATAGAGAGGATGGATTATCTCAGGGCGGTCTCCCGAAATTCCACGTAATGCAAAACATTCCTCAGATTCGTTGTCAGAGTCGACACTGTCATCGGCGAATGATACATCCTGGGCCCAGATCGCTGCATTGTAAAATTTCCTGTGCTCAGACTCCATACCCTCATAGTCACGTTGAAGATCACCGATAACCTCATCGAAGCGTAGCTCTGCCTCCTCATAGTACTGTCGTGCAGCACCAAGCTGATCGTATAGCTGTTTTATAGGTGCAGAAAGCCGAGGCATCAACGCATAGACTTGAAACATGAATTTTCCCTCGAGATCGATCCGTACTCTACGTGCATCTTCGAGTTGCGTTCGTCGCGAACGGAAATTGCTGAATGCCTTTGATAAAGCTCCATGTTTCCGACTCACCGACAAGAAGGATTCAGTGATTAGTCGACTACGAGTTCGCTCCGCTAACCTGGGATCTTCGTCAGGCCGATGGCCGTCTTTGGAAGAGGGCCTCCACTGAGTGGGGCCATTGCGGTCAGGCCTCGAGTCCTCTTGTAGTGCTCGAGGCGCTGGAGAGCCACTCGTGATTCTCCTGCCGCTGTGTCTGATCGGACCACTGGCCTGGCTGCCAGTCCGTTGTGGTGGCAGAGCCGGTAGCTGTCGGGGAGCGACACGGTGGTCAAAGGCGGGAAGGGGGTGGGCAGAATGGCTCCGAAGGGGCGCGTTGCGCGCAGGCCCACCCACGACGATGCCCGCTGCCAACTTTGGTGGGAGGCTGTGCGAGAGCGCGCCGGGAGGCAGGAAAGGAGGTAGGTTGGAGCGCCGGTGGGAGTGCCGTGAAATGTCGGTGAAATAGTCATCGGACGCGACGGACGAGTCGTCGTCCGAATCGGTCACGTCGCGTTCCACAAACTCGAGCGAGGGCGTCGACGAGCTAATGATGTCGGCAGTCATGACGTTCTGAATGGTGACTAGGGGGCGACGGACTGCTCGGCGGTCTCGCGGACGGACCTTTGTTCATCTTGACAAGCTGAAAGCTACGCGTGCTGGCGATGTCTGGTGAGTATGTTCAACACATACTCACCTACGCTGCGCTGAGGCTTTCTCTCATGGGCAGAACACAAGGCGGACGTCCACATCCAAGCTCGAGCCGACGAAGCTGAGACGACGACGGGGATCAAGTGTTGCGATGCGATGGCGCGCAGAGGATGACCTGGGCTTCGGGCCGTCCCTTGGCGACGATTACTCAAAGGATACTAGAGGCAGTGTCTAGTGAGGGCTGGAATGGAGATGCTGTGGGCTGTGTGGAGACGTGCAACGGATGTCTAGAATCGAGATGCTGGGGGTGGGAACTGGACTGGGAGAATCCGAGGCTCGGGATGCGTGAAGAAGTAGATGGGGTCGGGCAGTGTGTAGTAAACCAGCAGGAGTTGGAGACGGAAACAAAAGGGATCAGGCCAAGCGAGCTGGTTCGGTGTGTTGGAATGTGTGAGATGAGATGCCGTGTTTGGAGAGCAATCAATGATGTGTGATAGGATGAGCTACATGTGTTCAGTATTGGCTCTGCAGCAACGAAACACCACAGCCAGAATGAGGCGTCGCGTAGTCCGCCTGTACGGTTTAATTAATAACCCAAATCTTCTGTCTGGTCACCCGGCGTCTAGGATAAACGGCTGGTCACTGGATGTATTTATGGAATATGATTTGGCGCAGAAGTCATGATAAGCGACCATGGGAGGAAGGAGATCCTATTACAAGCAATTACATCTTTCCGACTGGAGTAACCGGGGTGAGATCCAAGTTGCACGCATACGGGTTTTGTACGGGTAACATCGTCACGTCCTTTAAAGTTCAAATGTTTGCTTGCCTCATTTTTGCAGTGGACAACAGCACACGATACCATCGTACTATAATAATCAATTATCCACTTCTTCAGCGTCCGGTCGCACTGAGGCTAGCCAAGGAACGGGTCGTAAACAGCAGATGGAAAGACCCTGGACCCCACGGCCTCGGATTAGTAGAGACAGGCGAGGCAGGACACCGTCAGCTCGTCACTTGTTAACGCCGAACAACTACTCGCCCTTGGCCATGAAGCACGGATATAGGTGCAGCGCGAGAATGCCGTCTAGAAATCCATCGCCGATGACCCTGCTCCCACTATCGCACACTATCCTCCCTTTCGCAGGGCTGTTCTCGCTTGGAACGACTCAGTGAGAGACACGTCCACCCTGCTCGTCGACTACGGGGGGGAGTGGTGGAACAAACGATAAGCATTTCAGTAGACAGCCCGTTGCCCATCCTTGTACTCCCTCCGCAAGGAGTACTTGAACCAGAGCCGCATCTGTTAATTCGGTACAATTCAGCTCCTCCCAGCCGGACGCCGGTCAGCAGACTCCTGCGCGAGCCCACCCACGGCGCGAATACGGTATAGCCATGCAGGTCGGTAGGGTAAGGTAAAAATCACGGCCTGCAGTCTGCACATGTTCCCACCCCCAAGCCGGCCGTTCTGCTGGGAGCTAGCCCTCATGCGGCCATGCTCTCCATCATGAGAGTCCATTATGCGACTCTCCCACCCCTCAACGTCGGCCCGTTGGAGCCATGGCAATCGGAGGTGGGGTTGGCCAGTCTCGCAGCCACCGTCTGTCATCCTGCGCGGATTGTCAATTGACAATGATAAGGAGGGCTCCGCGCTCTGCCGTTCTACGCTGTCGTGACCGTCCGGCGCCTTGGGCAGAGTGAGCATTGCGCCTGCATCGTACTGTGTCCAGAGCGTGACTTGGGAGCAATTGCTCGTCTGGGCTTGTTAGTAACGTCTTTCCGATACACCGGGCATGCTTCTCGCGACACGCTTTGGCCGGAAAGCGGATCAGTCATTCGTTGTTTCTTTCTTCCCCCTCTCACGAGGTACGGCACTGCAGCGGAGAGTGTTCTCTATCCAAGACTCCCATGGTCCGACCCATATGCTGTGGAGGCTGCCTCTCGACGAGCATATAGTCAATCCTCTTCTCAGCGGGGCCCTTCGACTTGCCCTTTTGGAGGCTGCCTGCGTGTGTCCAATCCCGAGACGGTCTCGTTATCCAGTGTCCACAGCCGCCAATCTGGTGTTCTCGCTCTGTACTTGCTTGACTTTTCTTTCTGCCTGACGACGGCACCTTTTTTGCCGTACCCGTATGAGACCAATCGTCTAAGCTCCGGATGTAATCACACCGCACTATAGTCCGACGTCAGGCCTGGCGAATCATTTGGATGAATGTCACAAGCGGAAAGATACAGTCTTGCTTGGCGTAGCCTGCAGCCAAGTCAACCCCAAACCTTCGGGTTTCGATTAATTCTGAAATCATCAAATCACGGAGCGCGATTTGAAGAGCCGCATCACTTATCTCTTAAGACTTAAGGCGAGCAGCAGCGGTCAATCGCCCAGAAGTCGTGGAGCTGATGCTGTTCGTGCCCCCGTACCACGCCTAACAGCTCTGATACCAATGACGGGCCGAGGCTATGACATGACAAAATGCAGAAGAAGCAGAAGCCCAGCAAAGCAAGTGATTGGAGTCCATGGGAATGGTCTCCTAAGTACAACTGTTATTATCGTTCCCGCTATAACCATCACGGTACGTCTTTTACATTTTCCCTCCACGTCGTCCAGCTCCGATTGTCCATAGCTAAGGTCTGCTTCTTAAGGCAAACTCGAATATTCATACAAAGATGCTAGCTCGAGTGTGCCTCGCACCGCCGAGGACCCTGTGATGAATCAACTATCGTCTGATATTGGGAACGTTAGTCTTGAGCCCACTAGCTATGAGGAGCCTCAGCACCACCAGTATACGGATCAAGCGGCCTATTCAACCGATAGTACAGGTAACGAATTATTTTTGGTAATACAACAGAACTCACACTAAACGATGCAATATAGCCCACGACCACTCGACATCACCACAGTATACGCATCATGGTGGTTATCAACAACAGTACTCACATCCACAGTCACACTCATCGTCCCATTCGCACCCGCACTCACACTCGTCGTCACATGCCCAACCACATTCGCATTCGCAATCTTACTCACGCTCTAGTAAGGGAAGGGGGAGAGACAAATCCAAGGGGAAAGGAGTAGCGGATCCTAGTTTCTACGAGGAAGATCCTGTTGGAGAAATTAACCATGCTCATACGCAAGTTGATCCCCATGCTCAAGCTTCCTCTTATACTGCACGCAGCCGAAGTTATGATGATCCCTACTATGACGATAACTACTCCCACGAGGCGGATGAAGCTGCCATGCAGCAAGCCATGGCGGATAGTCGCGCCGAGCACTATGGGCATGGGCACCAGGGCGGTGGTGAATCATCCTTTTCACCGGCGACTTACGGTACCAGCACGTTTGATCCCAGTGCCTATGAACAAGGTAAGGGAGAATTGGGGTCACCTAGTCACAGGTCTAGAGCTAAGATCTACTAGATTCCAACCCATATCCAGAAGGCGATAGAACACCTCGCGGTAGTGTCACTGCCAACACTTCGTATGGCTCGAGTTTCGCGACAAGAAACAACCCTCAATATTCAATTACAGGAACTCATGGAATGTCCGAGCCAGCTGATCCACGTAGGTTTACGTCGAGACGTAAAATGTTCCCAGGCTAATTAAACTATCTGTAGGTTTCGTTGTGGAGCACTCTAAAAGATTTCAGCCGGGGGAGGTGAGACTCGCTCCCAAATACAACCAAAAACCCGATAATGCACTGCTGACAACACTTTCGGATAGGTTTTCAAGATATTATGGTCGGAGCCAATGGGTGCAGTTGGTGGCGATGAGATTTCAGACATCCAATCAATTGGTAGCCCAGGTAGCCGATTTTATGTCGGATACCGACGATTTATCATTGTCAGTACGGATGAAAGTCATCATAGCACCTGCGTGTAAGTCTATGTGTTAAGATGGAAATCGGAATCATCGCTAATTGTGAAGGCCTATCTTGACGTATGATCGGAGAGGCTGTCTGAAGAAGGGTGTGAAGGAAAGCAAGCATGGTATTGTATATGCCATGGGTAAACAGCCTAAACTTCTTAAGAAGGAGCCCGCTCTTGGTTATGACCCTGTCGAAGTTGAAATCTACGCTGAGGGAGAGACGCTGGCGAGAGAATCCCGGGTCAACTACTCGAAACTGGTCACGATTGAACACAACGTCAAAGTGTTCTTCATGGGGCGTGTCAATCCTGAGTACTTGGACATCGTCACTTATGCTGTTAACAAATGCTGGGAGGAAAAAACCCACAAGGCCTTCAAAAAGTCGAAAAAGTGAACATACCGCTCGGCATCCGGCCTTCTCCCACTCTACCCGCATACCGACAAACATGAACACTGAATCAGTTTGCAGAGGACACATTTGCCTCAATTACGTTGCAAGCAGGGATATCTACGTCCATCCCTCTTGGTTCAAAATCGTCAGCGCTGATGATTTGAACAATACTATTGTTGCAGCCAGCAACACGACGTTTCCGCAGTTCCTTGGTGCTTAATCATCAGAAGTTCTACGACATACTCACCATGGCAGAATAAAGCATAGCGATTGACATGCCAATGCCCCCGAGGATATTAGCAGGCTGTCCCATGCTGTGTGAATTGACATACGGCATAGTTACCATTACGAGAATATTTTGCACGACAGAAGCGCCCAGATGCGCGAACTCCTAAGACATTCTGCGAGGGAGGGTGGGATAACAGAACTTCATATTTCATTTACTATATTCTCACTGTACGAGGGCGCGTATCTGTATTTGGATGATAAAGATTGCATTCATGGGACAATTATTTCTTTGCTTCGTCGTGTCGCCTACTGTACAGTTCTAGACGCTACACCCAGCAACATTTACGTATGTTGAACAATATCCTATTAACGAGGCGAGAGCAGTTATGATGTGTATCACTATTCAATTTGAATCTGAGTTCTATATGCATCCTATCTGATACTTCATCTTTTCCCCCGTAATAATTGAATGGGCAGATCGATTTATGAGGCGGCGTACAAGACCTCACGGTGTTGTTTGAGGCATTATAGGCCATTCTTTGCCCCAATTGCGAAGTGGGTATGTAGGTACCTACCTGATATGTAACAGGTTACATGGGTCTGCACTTTTCTAGCGTCCTCCCCCTCTCAGGCGCGCAATTCGCACTTTCGTTGCTGACGCTATTGTGTCGTCCAATCGCTGACTTGATAACCGCCCCCTTCAAGACGTCTGTGAGACTTTGTTCCGCTCATTACTCTCAAGACATGTATATCATATTATTAGCTTCATATGGATAGCGTCTTCGAAATACAACATCTCCAGCGGGTGCTGGTATTTGGCCAATCAGTAGCCCCATCCTTAGATCATCTGCTCGTTACCTCAAGGCCCAGCAGGAAATACACAGAACATACCAAGTCAGTCATCATCATATTCTGTCCACGACTACGATGAGCCGCTCTAGCAGTTCCGACCAGGCCGACATTTGTGTTGCCGAACGTCAACCTCAATGCTCTGTGTGTTACGATCTACCAATGTGCGATTCATACTCCTATAAAGGCTGCCCTCATTCCATCGAAATACCTCTAGCGGAGCTGCAGCGTTCAGCAACGTCGACTGACTGTCAGATATGTCACGTATTCTACGGTGCCTTGCGACCTTTTGTTGCCGCCGTCGAGCCGAGCCGCCTAGCCGAAATGGCCTTAGTTGCAACCGAGGGTTTTATGACTGCAGAGTGTGACGTGATGGTCGTTTCAAAACAGCATGAAATGACAAATGGGACGCGTATCCTAGAAGATTCCTCTGACGAGCTGCGGAGATATAGAGGCAAAGATCTCTACTCGGCGTCGCTATTTCTAAGCCCTGATAAGTACATCGCAGCAGTATCTTGGAGTATCATAGTGACGCTGAGCACATAGTTATCCCCAGTGGTTTCGCACAGATCTGAAGACCCGCCGCCCAATTCAGGCAACTCCAGATTCTTCTGCTTCATTCGTGATGATACATGACTGGGTTACAGACTGTTTACAGAACCACACCTTCTGTCAACAAATAGAGACCAGCAGACAAAGGTTTACACCTGATCGCCTTATTCAGTTAGAATCACCCGACGGGATTTTTCTCTCCGTCGATCATCCCGATACGGTCGATTATCTCGCTTTAAGCTATTGTTGGGGAGGCAAGCAGATATTTAGCACAACCCATGATAACTTTGTAAACCATCACACCCATATCCCATGGGCGATGGTACCAGACACCTTCCGACAGGCAATCAAAATAACACACCAGCTTGGTTATAAGTACATTTGGATCGATGCGCTTTGTGTTATTCAGGGAGATATCGAAGATTTCACCAATCAATGTAAGAAGATGGGCGATATATACACCAACGCAGTGATGGTAATATCAGCGGACTCTGGGCATAGTGTTCACACAGGCTTTCTCGCGCCGAGAGAAAATGCATCCATTATGGTCAGAATACCTCCCTGGAAACGTGGCCGGCCCAAAGAAATCAACCGGACTTTTAGCTTTGATGTTAAGCACAGTTCACATATCCGACCTGTCTCGGATGGACTTCGAACTCGGATCAGTTATGAAGTCGATCAGGTGTTTGTGAGGCCGCAATTCATGAATTCGAAGGGTTACCGAGATGATCATGATTCCTTCTGGTCAGCTCCGACTTTTGACAGAGGCTGGTGCTTTCAAGAACAGCGCTTAGCCTCTAGGATTTTGCATTTCAATGAGCATGAGATGTATTGGGAATGCGGGAGTCGAACCACATGTGAATGTGGAACCCTTGAGGAGACCCAGGACAGCGGCGATGAAGGGCCAATACTACTTGCGCGGCATCTGAACGGTGCCTCGCGAGCTCCGAACGCCATCCAGTTCTGGTGGTCTATGATTGAAGAATTTTCGAGCCGAAAGTTTACTGTGGCAACCGACCGGCTCCCAGCTCTGTCTGGACTTGCACATAAGATGCAGAACACTAGACTTGGGAAGTATTATGCGGGACTGTGGGAACATGATTTGCTCACGTCGCTTTTGTGGCAAACGGATTCAGAAGGTTATGATCAGGGGTTCCCCTCGAAGACATACGTCGGCCCAACTTGGTCCTGGATATCAATAATGGAGGGACGGATCAGAAGACCAAGATTCTTGAACAAGCGGAAGATCACGAGCAAAATCGAAAGGATTGAATACTACCCTAGTAGTAATGACGCTTTTGGGGCAATAAGTTCAGCCTCAATAAGTCTGACTGGAGACACGAAATCAGTGGCATTGCAGTTGACGCTTCAGGCGTATTTCGGCGACGACCAACGACAGTCAGCCAAGCTTCGTTTCGACGACAGCTCACTGGCAAACATACACTTAGATTTACCTATGGAGCATGATCAAGACGCAAGTTGTGCGCCACATGCCATTGAAGTATTGTGCCTTATCATCTCACACAGTATCATTGTCATGCAGACTAGGCAATTGTATCATTGGCAAGGCTTGGTATTGGCTAGGTCTACCAAGCAAACAGGAGCATTCGAAAGGATCGGCATTTTCGGCATTGAGGGAAAACGAGGACTAGGCTGGCGAAGAAAGACTGTGATGATAATATAGATGCTCTAGATTTGGTTGAAGTTGTTTTGATCTATGGCGAATCAATCGCAGCAAAGTGTATTTGGTTGATGCTATGCGACAGAGTTCGTATGAACGATATGGAAGTAACTATGAGACAGCAACTTCTTTCAATAACCTCCAGTCACAGTGTCGAAATCGCTGTTTCCAATTGATATATTACGCCAATAAAGACACCGGCTGCTAAGCTCTTAAGTCCTACCGCACTCATATGTGTTTGTAACGTCGAGTTAAAACAATTCGCACCATACTGCACTTCTTTTATTTCTAAAAGGCAAACGGTCTAGTGTCAGGGTACTCCAATACCAGTATACAATAACACAAGAAAGCAATACCAGAGACTCACGGCTTGATCCATTTTGCATAATCTTCATGTCTATTCTACATTTTCGTATTCATAGCTGGTCGACCAGCACAGGTAAGGTAGTTTCCCTATAATGCTAGCTAGCACGTACACTCCTATCCTTCTTTGCCTCTCATCAAGGACGTAAAGGAGTGACCGACGATCCAGACCATCCCATGCTCCATGTCCCATATCATCATCGAAACAAGACGCCCATGCAGCTGAATACTCGAACAAAAACATCAAGACTTGAAACAAACGCCTTCCAAATCCCGAACCGATTTCCATGACCCTTGGGCCCACGTATACAGACATAAACGCACCATCAATTCCCCCCTCTCATCTTATCACCACCAACTTACTCCCGACGATACCTCTGGGCCCCTCTCTTCCGCCTCTTCTCCTCGGCATAGTCCGATCCGACATTACTACCAACCTCACTGCCACCGCCCACACCACTCGAGACGGACAACCCAGGGATATGATGGGCATAAGACTTAGTCCCCAAATCACTGCCATCGCCAATATCGCTCTCGGCCCAGTTACCAGGAGGCAAGAACCGCTGCTGGTGCTGTTCGACACCACTCAACATCGAAGCACTCTCCTCCTCAATCGGCGCTCTCAAGTCCGCACGCTGGAAGCTGTAATCCCTATTCGAGGACCCAGCAACCGACGACCCGGCCTTGCGTCCCTTCTCCGCGAGTCTCTTCGCCTCGGCGCGCAGTCTATCATTCTCGTGTTTCGCCATACGATCAGCGGTGCTGTAGACTTTGCGGATGCCACCGCCCTTCTTCTCCTTCTCCTTCTCCTTGCCCTTATCTTTCTTCTCCGTAGTCATCGTGGACGCGAAGTCCTTCTCGTCATACTCCTTGTACTCCTTGTCAGCGCGCCTCTCCTTCTTCGTCGGCGTGCTCGTCGGCGTGCTCTGTCGCCCGCTCAACAAGCTACCGCCCAGGCTCGACATCTCGGGGTTGGTCGAGCCGTCCCATTCACTCGCCTCGGACTCCCTGTTCATGCCGCCGACGCGAGCTGCGCGTTCAGAGCGATACGCACGCAAGTGGCGCTTTGCGGCTTCTTCGTCTTCCTCGTCGACTAGGGCACCGTCTTCGCCCATCTTTCGGCGGGATTTGCGGTTCTTCTTGTCCTTTTTCTTCTCGTGCTCGCGCTCTTTCTTCTCTCGTTGCTTGCGTCTGCGCTCGCGCCCTGCGATGTCGGAAGCGCCTGCCGTGACGCCGGTCAGTGTAGACATGGTGTCATCCGTGGTACCCGTCGTGCCAGTCATCTCCGTCAAACCGCCGGTGTACTCCGTGCTGGTGTCGTCGATGTCCTTGTAGATACTTCCACCGCCCAGGTTCGTGGATGGCGTAGCACCAGATAGGAGAGTGCCATTGGGTCCCTTGCGTCGGAGGACAGTGGATTTGTAGTCGTCCCAGTCGTTCTGCTTGAAGTAGAAGCCGCCGTTCTTGGCCCAGAAGAAGAACCAGATTCCTGTTATCACGAACGCTACACCGATCAGACCGAAGAGGACGAAAATGAACGTGTTGTTTATGTCGCCGGGGTCTGTGACACCAATTGAGGGGTCGACCTGCGTGTCGTCGTTGTCATTGTCGCTGTCGCTTCGAGCTGTGAGGATGGAACGTGCGACGAGGGGACCGGCGCGGGACCAGTGGGTTGCGGCGGCTTGGGATCCGGTTGAGATGAGGTTGCGGGCGTGTGCTGCGAGGGTGGGGAGGAGAGGCGCCATTTTGGTTATCTACCTAACGTTGGCAGATGGAATGACGGATGGATTCGAGAATGGTGATGGGATGTTGTCGTCTGGAATGTGTTGATTGTAGTTGAGAGTTGTTTGGACTTGGCGGGTACTCTCTGCTGGGACACCCAGCCAAGTCAAAATTGAAAGGTTTGGATCAGCACAGCCGTTACGAATGTGCTGCACCGTTGAAAATTGTGATACTTGCTCGATGTTGTTGAGATGTGGCGTGATGGTTGTGGGCTGCTTTGGTGTAGAGTTGATTGAGTACGACTGCAACAAAACAGAACACGAAACAGGATGAGCCTGTTGTCTGGTGGTAGTCATGGAGGTGTGGCTTGGTCCGCCTCACTTCAGGTGGTTGGGCACAGTGACGTCGCAACCCGAAAAGTCAACAACAGGTTTGGCTGAGCGCGCGGTAGCCGGGCAACAGCCGTTGCACTGGACGAAAGCTCACTAAGCCCGATCCCTGTGGGGTGCTTTCCCAATTGGGACTTGTCACCGGCTGATTGGGACGCTTTGCCGTTTTTAGTGCATGTCTGGAACGGCGCAACAGACATTGGAGACACCACACCTCCTCGGCCACTTCTCGCCGGCGCTTCCATACATCAATGCATGAGAGGTTCAAGGGGATGATATTGATTGTGTATCATATGCGCATTGGAGTTAAATTGGTGGCGCTTGTCGTCCACTACTCGGAGTCCGCGCTGGCCACTCTAATATACAAGGTTAAAAGAAATGGTACAACTAACGGTGAAAAAAAAAATTCAGCCGGTGTAGAGGTATGTTCTACCCACACCTAGTCTTGAACTGGGGGCCTTGCACTTACCCATTGAAGGGCATCACTACAAGGTACGTGGGCTGTACGCATCTGACCAGTACACCATTTGGCTGATTGTTAAAAGACATAAGCATTTTGATACCTATATACCAAGCACCTACCCCCACCGCCATACTCCAGGAATGCCGGCGACAACACACAGCTCCCTCTTGCCTTTCATCTCGTCGTCCGGACATCTCAGCGACCCTCGTCGTCGCCAATTTTTTCAGACAACCACTGTCCCCATCACCACCAAGCCACGACGAGCTCCAACACGCAAGCTTCTCAATGCTACGCAACATGCTGCAAGTTTTATTATCTCCTACACACCTGCAGCTGGTGTCAGTAGCCATCCATGGGATGAACTTGGAGTTCATGCGTATGGCTGATCCTGCCTTGCGAAGACCTTCACTAATAAGTCTTCGTATGCCCCAAAGTACGCTGTCTGATGTCACAAGCACGTTAGCATCACACGCCGTACGCCATACCCCATGCATCCCAAATACACCAAACTCCCAATATTCAACGGTGTACATAGCACCACAGACTCATCTTGCTGACACATTATACTTTGGTCCACGCGTAACATGCATACCAGAACGGAGGACATCATGCACGAGGCAGATCTCACCAATCCCACCATACCAATCACAACCCTGCACCCCTTGGCATTTCATGCGTTCGATGCGTCCAAACACATCCATCTTGACACTTCCACTTCCACTTCCACTACCAGTCTATGTCCGGTGGGGAAAGCGACTGCTCATCACCAGTTCTGTCCATTTCGATCAGATCAGATCATCGAGGCGCTGTATCCACTTGTACTCGTTCTACATTACCTGTCTACCTTATATATCACAACCTCATAAGGCGTATGGCACATGTCACAGGATTGAGCCGAGACAAGGAGCTGTAGCAATTATCCCTAATCTACAATCAATCATTACGATGATGACCAACGAGAGAATACCCGCATAACGTCCTCGGCGGATGATTATAAATGATAGGCCCTTTTTTCTTATCTGACGATGGCGGCCGCGTGTGTGCCATGCCATGAGCCAGAGCCGTTTCACCAGCTGCGTCAAGCTGTCCCACTGTCATGTCGTTGATCGGCGTCCACTTCCCTGCACCACCGCAGTTCCCGACCTCAAGACTGTGTAACAGCTTACGAGTACGTTAGCAGAGGTAACGTAGTTGGGTACCATACGTCCGTCAATTGGTAGCCGGGACGATGCAGACCTATTGTATCACGAATCCACCGCATTTGCACGCAAAGGATGAGAAGTAGGAGTCAGATGCGGTAGCCCAATGCTATTAGAGTTTTCATTAATTTTTGATGAAGGCCGACATGACGGAACGTGCTCCTCCGCGGGTACATTAAATCCTTCACATCATGACGCTATAGTTGTATCCAATGCCAATGTCCAGAATGCGTGTTCATCCCATCATACCCTTCCTCATATCTTCAACCAAAACGTAATATTATGCCACTGTCCATCTCAGACAGCCAAGTCGACCACGAGGCCTCCCGTCCAGACCGTGGATCAGCAGAGGCAAGCCCTCTGTGCCACTGAGGGGCAATCGTGGACTTGATATCCAAATGCGAGAAGAAGCGCGAGCCTCGTCGCTGTACAGATGTGATCTATCGGTTCAACATTTCTTCGAATGCTATGGTATCATACCAAGAACTCGGCTTTGAAGCACATGGGTATCACACGCTTGCTAACATGGCCCAGCCATCGCTGCGTGAAAGAAGTAGACTAAGAGAACGAAGAAAAGAAAACCATTACAGGAAAAGGCCCAAGGAAACCCTGGC
The DNA here is from genome assembly GCA_022432385.1 of Xylariaceae sp. FL1272. Lineage (NCBI taxonomy): Eukaryota > Fungi > Ascomycota > Sordariomycetes > Xylariales > Xylariaceae > Xylariaceae sp. FL1272. The sequence goes on along the minus strand of JAJJXC010000012.1, from coordinate 445,719 downwards.
AAAAGAAATGAAAACAAAACCAAGCATGCATATATGGTGGATAGGTATCCGTCAAAATTTGGAGGGATGTCATCAACCGTAAAATATCGTGATTTCGTGCCTCGTATAATCAGTGATGGAAAATCTCCCTAGTGTTGTATCAATCTCGCGATATAGGAAAAAAGGTAGGCAGAAAATTTTGTGTGAAATAAGCTTTTGGGCAATCTCGAAAATCTGGGGTATCATCTTTTTCGTTGTAAATTTTTGGAAGCGTCGAAGCAGAATTGGGACCAAATGGCACAGGTAGACAAATTTCTTGGCGATCCAACTTAATAAGGATCGTATCGCTCGTACTCGTCGTCGTAATAAGACTCTGTATAGAGCGGAGAGTTGCTGTATTTGTGTCGATCCGGAGCAGGGAGTCCTCGAGCAAAGGCTGCGTGGGAACTAGCCCGCAGACGGTTGCCGGAGCGGTCTGAACGGCTTCGTCTATCATCCCCATACACTGTCCCGCGATCGCTTCCTTTGATGCTCGTGTTGTTACGCCCAAGGCTGATGTCACCTCCGTCCTTGCAAGTAATTCTGGCGCCGCCAACCTCTACGACCGCACCCATAGGGACTTTGATAGTGATATCGTCTTCCCCACTGCTGGATCTCGTAGTGTGAGTAGTTGCCGAATGCTTGTATTCACTCTCATCCCGGCTTTCGGTGCTACGAGTGGATGGTTGACTCCCACCGTTCTTATACCTAAGCGCCTCCGCTGTCAGAGCAGATGACGGAGCCGCAAGACCGTCCTGATATCGGGCAGCGTCCCGTATTTTGTCTTCGATTCCAAATCCCATGCGCGAATCCCGCCTACTGTGCGATCGAGCCTTTGGTTGGGGCACAGGCACTTCGTAGTCATCATCCTCGTAATCGAAAATTGGGTCATCAGGGAAGCTCTGACTCTGGCGGCGATTTTTGAACGGGCTGGAGCCATACTCGACCCCTGACTCTCGACGATGGGATGTGTAATGGACATCTTCATCTGAGAACTCACCATCATCGAAATTTACCGACTTCCTCCTTGGGACTGCCTGCGGCGCCTGTGGCCTGAGGACCACACGCTCTGGAACTCGCTCCGGAGCGCGTTCTGGTCTGGTAGATTTGGGGCGGGGCGGCGGGGGCATTCGCTTCCGGTCTTCCTTGTCTCTACCGTCTTTGCTGACTTTCCTGGATACCGAAGATTTTCGTGATGGCTTATCTGAAATATGGTCATAGTATAGATCCGGGTTGGATGGCTGGCGGTACCCCATAGCTGATGAAGGGCGTCCGGCAAATCGTAGTGCAAGATCGGGATGAAATTGACCATGAGGGAGCGGAGGCATGTGTCCATGCGGAGGGCCCATTGGGGGCGGCGCTCCATATGACCCCGAAAAGGAGGGAGGTCCAAATGAGCTTGGCGGCGGGGGATGGAATGAAGGGCCGGGAGGACCAGGAGGATGAAAATAAGCACCTTGTATTGGTGGCCGTGAAGGGCTTTGGCCATAGTAGGATCCAGGACGAGTCTGTGCTCGTGGTCTAGCAAGCCCCGGTTGGGGGACTGTGTAATATGCATCCTCTGACATCCCCCGGTGAGGCATAGGTGCGGTCTTGGAAGATCGGGGAGGAGGTCTCTTTTCCTTCACAACGACCGGCCCGCTCGACCTTCTGCTCTCCTTGGGTCTGGATTTCGACGACTTCTTCTTGCCTGCTGTAGGGTGCGCAGTTGAGTCGGATGAGTCGTCCGAGTCATACGATTGTGTCCGCCGCGAGTCCTTCCGCGACTTCCCCATATTAGGCTGTTGCTTGCGAGGGCTGCTCGGGGCCACCGATTTAGCATACGTAGGTGCTATGCCAGAAAGGACGGATCCATTTTCATCGCATTCTTCCATATGCGCGATCCTCGAGGAGCGCGGTGAGATTCTTCCCATCTTGAAAATAGTTTGCGATAGCAAATGGAGAGACTTGACTGGTGTTCGAGAAGCACGGTGAGGAGTGCTTCGAGGCGCAGGCGCTTCGATTGAAGGTGCCGCGCAGTCTCGCGGATGCGCAACCAGACGTCCCAGCCGTCGAAGAAGTTGGGACAAGCAATTGAATTGGACTAGATGGACTAGTTTCAACTTTATTAAGATAGCTCGTAGCTATTTAGAGCGCGGTTGGATTTGGTATTGAAGAAGGGCGGAATTGGTGAAACCCAATCTTGATTGACTGATAGATGAGTAGATCAATGAAGAAAGGGTAAGGGGACGGGAAGCGAGAGATTGATAGATGATAATTGGGGGGGCCATGCAGCATCGGTGGCGGTTGCAATAATGGAGACGAGAAATAAGAGGAGGGGAGAGAACGGGCAGGAGACAGGGTGTTGCCCGGGAGGCAGTGGCGTATTGGGCTGAGTAGGTGGGTGAAAGGATGCGCTTGGTTAAAAAGACTGCGAGATCACCGCAGACACTGGCACATATAAGGGTGTCAGCTGTATGACTGGGCCGCTGGGTTGACAGATGGGCGGAGACAAGGACGGATGGTCGTGAGGGGTGCAACAGCCTGTGGGAGGAAGTGCAGTTGTGGTTGGCCTGTGGAAGCGTGGTGGTGCACCCAAGGTGAAAAGATCTGATGAGTCTGGCGGCGGCGATGGGTCCGTTGTGTCGAAGGATCGTCGCTGCAGAGGAGTGGTTCTTGTCGCGCAACGAGGTGACAGATAAAGACGACCGTAATGTGTCTAAGAGGGTCTCAAGTATGTCGTTGCATTTCAAAGGCCGAACGAGCACAGAGAGAGAGAAAAAGACAGATATGGGAGTGTAAGTGTCGAATGGGAAGACGATACAATACGACAGAGAAGAAGAGGAGGAGGAGGGGGGGACCAGCAGTGACAACTTTTAGGTCGGTCCCTTGGGTTGCGGTACGGGAAGAGATGGTTTGGGAGCGGGAACGGCGGGGGCCAGCAGGCAAGGGCAGGCTGCCACGGGCTATCGATACGGCCAACTGGAGCGTCGGCACAGGGGCATCGCCCACTATAACGCTGCAGCCTCAGGTATGGATAGGCCCACGACCGTGCTGGCGAGAGGTACTTGGGTGCCAGCGTGTGGGTACCGCGATGTCACTCTTGCTCGGCCCCAGCTAATTTTCTTCCTTCTGCCTCTTCGGGCCGTGGTCTGGCGTGTCGCTGTCGCTGTTGGGAAGTGCTCGCAGCTCAGACGCCCTGACAGACCCGTCGCGACGTGCCGCAGAGCTGGCAGACAACCAGTCGTGCTCGGGTCGTGCTGGCAAGGTTGTCTCCTGGGCGCTATTCGAAACCAGCGGCCTGGCCTTCTTGTTGGTCAAGGGTGGAAATTCCCAAACATGGAGAGAGTCTGGGGGAGACGAGGGTGATGCGCAGCGATTGACAAGCAATCCCTCACACCTTGTGTGTCCAAGGGGACGAACGACAGACAACCCTGAAACCGATCGCCTCGTTCCGATGGCTATTGGGTTTTTGTCTGATATTGTCTTCGGCACACAGCAAGGTCTTCCCTGTGGGCGTGTTTCTCTAGTCAGACTCTGGTCATGCCCGTAATTGCCGCAACCACGTCCAAGTGGATGCCGCCTCGTCGATCTATGCCTATCTACAAGTCTTTGTTCGCCCTGATATTGTGACGAGGTCAGTGTATCCCGCTTCCTGCACTATGCTGCTGGCAATAGTGGCAAATATGAGGCTGGGTGAGAGAATGCGTGTCCTTGCGGTGTCTATACCGAAACGCTGCGCCAGGCTTGAAAGAACAGGTGGCAGGCGAGGCAGGTAGTGCACAGCTTGGGTTTCTCAGGTACCGACTCTTAGACTGGTGGGTTGGTAACGACAAGATATCGAGAGAGAGGAAAAGATCACCGTCAGCAGTCCGGAGAAAACAGTCGACGAAAACGAATCGGCCGAGTTCGTCTCTGGTGGGTTTAATGCCCAAGTTGGACTTTGGGTATCAATGCTTTCCCCAGTGGTTTTTACTCTGAATAAGGGAGGCTAGGATGACCAGTATCTGATAATATATCACCAAATCAACGAGTTGGACTGTTTTTTTCGCCTTCTGGATCGTCAGGAACATTCTTAAGTCTATGACGATCAGAATGCTTTACAGATGTGCAAGAATCGATTGACCCAAAGGCGCCGAGAGAAGGTTGGGTGACCGAAGACTTTTCGGCAGCATATGTACCAGCGCGTCATTCTGGCGTTGGGCCCCATTCGCGCAGCGAATTGCACGATGCTATTTGCTCCTCTGCGCAATTTGCAGGCAATGGCGAACGCCAACACATCAATTTGATGCCATGTCTGGCGATACCCTGCTCTAGAAGCCTCTACCAAAGCCCAGGTCCCACTGGCCGTGGCATACGGTTTAGAGAACATGCATTAGCCAACGCACCTCTCCTTCCTGGAGGTCCGGCGTACTTGAGCGATGCAGTCAGGTAAAGGTTGGCACCGTGAAGGAGTCATCGTGTCCTCTCATACAGGTCACGGGCCTTTGCGTGCACTCTGCACGCTGTGTCAGGGCCTAGACAACGACTAGTCGCGGTAAGACACTGACCGCATTGATGGGACACGAACGTGGCACTTCCGGTCCTTTCAATCGCTGAACACTTGGCCAGGCACGGCATTGCCAGCAACTCACTCAGGAGGGCAGTGACGGTGTACAATTTTTTACCATTTTCTAGGTGAACACCTCGGTTTTTGCCGGTGTCTGGTTTTGTCATAGTGTACTGGAGTTGAACTGCAGCGGCAATCTTGTAACTGCTTTCAGCTAAATCGTCTACTGGTACCTAAGTTTGGTCCAATCGTGCATCACTGCACCATTCGTATCGTATACTGTATTCTTTGACTAGGCCATCACGAAAGGGGATTGCAATATAGTCGTTGTGGACAAAGTTTTGTTCATTTACTGGATGCGTGCCAATTGAAGCGACCACATAGAGCATCAAATCTTATTGCATGCATGGTCGTAGCAACTGGCCTCGAATGCCCAGAGGACGCTGAAACAGAACACTACACTGGGAAGAAATTTCACATTTTGGTGGTTCATGCAAATCGATTGGCTCTCAAGCTACTGAGTCTGCATGCTCGCGCCAATCATGCATGCAATCCGACCACCTGGGTAGGGTGGCATCCCTATATATAATCGATTAGAGTTGTCACAATTTAACTTAATAACGGAGATGGATAAATGCTATTCTTGTTGCGATGAGAATGTGGAAACAAACTGCAACGCGACAAATTGTAAAGAAACCGTGTACACCTGGAGACATGCAGGTGAACAGTATATCTTTAATAACGTATGCGTGTCAAGTTCTAGGTAGGTCCTTTGGTCGACAGATGCCTAATGTTGAGGCCAACAATCCCCGGAATTGAATGTTTGCTGTTGATATCCATATATGAGAGGTAACATGCAGTTGTGAACTCCAACTCGGCGCATCTTCGTATCACCGTATGTTATACCGAGCTTGGCGGCCGGACGAGTAGAATTATCCCTATTACGCTGCATTGTTCCAGCATGAAAGTGGAACACGTTCGTCAGCATCATCGTGAGATTTCGCCGTGATCAACGAACATTGTGTTCCTACTACGGATTAATGAAGAGTGGGGTCTTTCTGCCAGCACCAAGGACGAATGCAGAAAGATGGCTGGGCTCATGGTGGTCCCTCGGCTGGGGAAGACTTCACCGCTTTTTGGAACGTCATTGGCAAACATATCGGCCGCTCCAAGCGACTGGCCTGTTTCGTGCGCATTTTCCCGTGAAGATGCTTCTAGGGGCTATATGGTGGCTGGCTGAGTGCGAAGAGCGAAGACCATGTTGGACGTGAGCTCCGTCAAAGCAATCCCAGCTGCGTACTATACCTCCAGAGTCCAGTCCTGCCCTGCCGGCCTGTCCTGCGTCCCAGATGACCAGGTCCAGGTCCAACACCAGATGTCTTAGGAGAAGAAACGCACTTAGCGAGTGCCACATGTCCACGACTTCTGCGGTCACCCCTAAAGCTCGTGGGTGGTCTGCAGCTAAGTTTGGTGTCCAGCCTGGGCCTAGCAAGATATATGCACATGGCCCCCCGTGCTTCATACGTGTCTTCACGTTTTCGATGATGGGTACACGACAGACTTCCTTCCGGATCAGGCCGGGAACATCTTGCCTCCGATAAACAAAGCCTGGGTATTGCATTGCATCCGACGTTGTTACTGGGGAACAGTCTTGTCAGACAACTTGACATGCAGTGATTCGATCGACACTCATGTGGAATGCATTGGCATCTCCTATGGTTGATCGTCAGGCACTGTCGCATGCGTCCGAGTCGCCAGGCATTTGATCAAATTCGATCCCTCGCAGTAGCCATCGATCTGATTGAACCACAAACAAGAGAGCAGCTAAGACTCGCTTCCGTTGATTTGAAGACCGTGGTTGATCATCCCATGTTCGTGACTGAAGAGCATCTAGTATGTGCCCTAACTAAGCCGATTGCATGCATTTACTAATGCGTGCCAGGTCATGCAGTTGTTGCATCTAGACACGTCCAAGCCAACTTCTGGGGCTTAGGCCGAGTTACCAGGTTCTTGTTTTCCACCGAATCGAAGAAGCGGGTTGCACAAAGCAATGGATGAACTGACTTGATCTCGACCAATCCATTTCAAAGCATGTGACCAAGAGGACGCATACTTCGTCTATGTGGCCGTCCGTCGTCTCCGATACACCACCTATACCAACGTCTGCTCGGCGGATATAGCCGTTGGTAACTGACGGGCCATGTTTATGCCAGCACCGACCTCCTGCACTCGTGTAAACAAAGTGAGACCAATATAACCTCAAGATGTGATGTCTGATTTTTCTTTCTTTACAGCGGACGACATCAAGCACCAATGGCTGCATGGTCAACTGTCAGGTGATGGTCGTATGTTCACAACCGAGTAATATCGATCCGCCTGGCAGAAACTGAATTGCAAACCTATACGCTAGGAGTGATAAACCAAAGCCGTTCGAATCAGCGAGTATCGAATGAAATGCGGAAACGTGGATCTTTTTCCTGGCGTGTCGGACGCAATGAACCGCGGGGCGCTTTTCGGCTAGGTTGTGTATCACACCAATTCATGGGCTACGCACGAGTATTAGCTAACTGTGCCAAAGATGATCATTCGAAGCCATGTTCTGATATTCCAACAGCATGTATTGACCTGGCAGAGAATATACTCAGTCAAATGACTGAATTAATGTACAATCTGCCAGAACCCGAACCAGCTGATCCAACCAAGTAAACGAATTCCCAATCCGCCGGGACGTCGTCAGTTAAAGTTTTGATTAGCTTGAGATGGCCTGAACTACCATCGCAGCCGTGCGGACCCAAACCTTGATGAAATAAGCTTGCCAACGTTAAGAAGCAAGGTTCAACGGTGCGTGTTGGGCAAGGACCAGAACAGAGTTAAGTGCAGCCCCATTCGGCTTGCTTTCGCCTCATGACAAAGTAGGTCAGGCAGTCGAAGAAGGTATCGTATCTATATAGATGCATGACCATCTAGTTATGCGCCTGAGCTGCTCCATTTCGACAAGATCGAGATCGTCCCTGATGAGATGCGGATGGTTGAACCGCAACGGGTCACGTTCTGCCATTGGTTGAAACACCTCCGTTTGCAACCTCACGTGGTCGGGCTTTGCACGTGACATTATGGGCTCAAATTTGGATGGCTAAGGTCGAGATACCGGATTTTCCCGAGTGCCTTCAACGCGCCTCTTTACTTGCACCGTTCTTGTTCTTGTAGCCATTTGCGTTGAGCGCGCTACTCATCATCTAGGTCTTCATCACTATCAGATGGAAGAACCAAGTTACAAGACAGGGTGACGAGTTGACCAGGATTGAATGCACTGATCCGCGACTACTTCTTGACGTTACCGAGTCTCCCGAGTCCGTGATGGTGTTGGCGAGGTGCGGGAATGCATGATTGTTCCGTCGCCAGACGATAAAGAGCAAAGATCTACTACCGCAAGGCCCGCGGTGTTCGGATCAAGTGGTCATGATGGCAAGCACCCCACCCGCACGCAATGGAGAATGATGGGTAAATCGTGTGCTGAATTGCACTGCCGTCTCTCACCCCGCTTATCTCCATCCACCATGTCTCCAACTGCTTCTTGGAGAGCACGTAGCACATGAGCCAGGCTGCCAGACAGGCGAGCAGGGAGCGGGCCGATGCATCACCAGAGCTACCTGCATGCATATAGTAGAATCTACCGATAGGTAGACTGGGGATATGGGATTTTCATTTCGCATCATTAAGTCTGCACAGTCATGTTGGTTTCTTGATTGTGCATCTCTAGTCGACATCAGAGACTGGAAATCCGTCTCACAAGCTCACGCGATTGTTCCAAACTCTGGCGAAGAGCACACTAAGACGTAACCAGAGGTCTTCCAACTCGACACTAGAATGGTCTTAATACGAGAAACTGTACATAGCTCTTGGGCTCCCTTACGTGTTCGGGACCGCCCGATGAGAAAGTGCATTCCACGGTCTGTCACAGCCGTCACATTTATCGCAATTACATAGGTTTCACATCATAAATGTGATTCTTAGCTTTCGTGGGTTGCAACCGGGGACATGGATGTTGATAAGAACAGTCATCTGATCCTCGACAAAACACCAAGGCCAGTGTGCGTCTTTCACACTAGCAAGCAAGATCTCGCGTTACATTCCAGTTCGGAGAGGGTTAAGACGCTCGGCTGCTTGGAAGTGGACGGGTGTCGGGCGAATGGTAGCGTCGCACCGCCTCCACACTTTGACCATGGTGTTCACAACCTCTGGGTTTCATGTAGTTTAACTTTGCCATCTTCCAAGATTGATGATTAACGAACCGGTTCTCTGCCTAGCGCAGGCAGTTACCAGGCTCGCCAGGCTCACCAGTCCCAATCCGTCGCGCCCGTCTGGACTCTGGACTCGAACTGCGTACAGCCTCTCGCCTGAGTCTCGCTGGAGGGACTTATCCCTAACCCACGGCTCTGTCACTCTGTCACTCAGACTCTAGCCAGGTGCGGCTAACTAATAGCCTGACGCCACCTCCTCTAGCTACAAGAGAGGTGCCTATCATGCGTCACCTTCCACACAGCCCGATTCATCAGTGTCTGTAGGAATGTTAGAATTGTTTTGAGCCGCAGTAGCAGCCCTCAAATCAGCAGTGTTGCCTGCGAGGCTCCTGGTGCGCGGCGTGACACAACTGGATCAATTCCCACTCGACAGCAGCAAGAGCCGAGCAAGAGCTCGCGAACTTCCAGATATGCAAGGTACAAAGCGGGCGCGGTGCAAGCATTGCGCATATTGGTGCGCGATCCCCGCTTGTGCATACCGATCCCCTAAGACAACCGCGAATGACACGAAAGCTCACGAGCCTCAACAGCGTCGCAAACAAATGCACAGTCTTGGGGTTTGCCTGTAGCTCTGCGGCAAAAGAGGGTGTGCAACCATGTCAGATGCCTACCTGAACTAGCGGGGGTGGCCTCATGTCTTACCGACTGCTTCGTATCCACGTCCGGATTTCATCTTGGGTCACCCACCACACAATATGCGTGAATCTGTTTTAGGAATACCAAATACCGTTTCCTCGACGGGTCTCGCGGTATTCCTGTTCTTTCGACACCCACCGGTGAGTCGTGCCCGCTGCGCCCTCTGGTGTATAGGTACGGCAAGAGAATGCCGTCCCCGTCGCCCTTGGAGTTCTGCGGAGCTTCAAGTCCTCTCAGCAGCTGAGTGACCGACCTAGTGGTGGTCAATCTACTCACAAGGCAGCCTCTCCAAACAGCTGTGTGACTAATGAATCACCAGCCACCTCTCCGACAAGTGTCTTTGGTCTTCCATCTTGCATGAGTATATATATTCCGGCCGGGCCGCCGTATTTCTCTTCTCTCTGTCCCACCTAGTGTTTCGCGATATATCACTTCTCGCTTCGAGGCTTTGGGTCTTTTTCCTGTGTCCTTCCCAGCTTCGTACGCATTTCTCCTTGAGCCGGCTTAGGCCCGGCACCTTATTGACGGATTCTACAAAAGGCAAGACCTTCTTTTCGGAATCCAAGAAGTTATTCTTCTGTGTCATTGTGAAATGACCACTCTGGAGGCTTGTCTTCCTTACCATCACCCCCCTTCTATCCGAACTCGAACTTGACTCATTACCATGCCTCTTCTATCTTCTAGCGACATGAACCGAGGGCACAGAGACTCGTGGCCTCCGGCCCGAATGTGGCCCTCAAGTCCTAGCCGGTTCCCACCTGCCCTTGATGAAGACAAGGACGGTCTATCGACAGATGAAGATGATGTTGATGCATCGTCCACTGAGAATCCCTTGAAATATTTCTTGACTCCAGCAACTCCCCGAGAAGAGGAGGAAGAGCTTGATTTTGAATTTGAATTCGATGCGGGCATCGAAGACTCGAGTAGCTCCCGTCAGATTGTACGAAGTATCTCTCCCTCGACTCTCGATGGACTTAAGAAATACAAGCCGAGAAATAAGAACCCGGACTGCGCCATCCTAGACGATGATGACGACGATGACGATGAGGAAGATTACATCCGCTTTTCCCCTCACAAGTTACTCCCCTTTAGCCTCGAAGACTATTTTGATCGACCTCGACAAAGCTCCGCTCACACCACTTTGTCACAATCTGCCGAGGCTCTACTATCACCTTCATTCCATGTTGGGTCACCTCGCGGTCGCCATGTCAAGCGGTTCACACCACCGCCTCGCCGTTCATTGTCACGCGGTCGCCCGCGCAGTCTTTCTCTCCAACGACGACACTCGTGGCGCGAGCCTAGCCCTGATGTCTGGTCCATCGAGGAGGAACCGGAGAAAGAGACAATGAGTGAAATGGGCCTTAGCATCGAAGGCCTTGATGATGGACAGGAGAAGAAGACACAACCCATAGACATACCGGCTGCAAAGCCCCGTCTCAAGAGAGTCCGGTTCGTTCTGCCAGTGAAGGACTAATCGGCATGTAATTGCATCTTTTCTTATCATTGACTCTACGGAGATCGATATTCGGCTGCATGGTACGGAGTTGACAGGGGCTTCGTGCGATTTCCTCCTCATTCAGAATTCACCATCGGCTTCATATTTTCATACAGCACATCTAGCATTCACGGCGTTTGATCATGCATATGTTGGAAAGGTTTACACTGGGTGGTCGGGATAGTGGTAATTCGATATTCAGATAGCTATAGAAGATGGAAATACCTCTTAGTCTTCCCAACTTTGCTTCCATTTCTGTGTCTTCCAGATTCGTGTGTGTCCTGAGCATCCCACAGTTTACTTGTCATACCGCTTGAAGATATCGCTGCATTGCCACACAGCGGCATGTTCTAGGGAGCTCCAGTATGATCTTAGTTGATGTATACGTCTTCCAAAAGAACATTTCCCTTATCGGGGACCTCCGACAAAACTATAAAGTCGAAAAATGATAGGTCAGCCTCCTAGACGCTATCCCACCCATCTTACACAGCAAGTCTCGAATCAAGCTATCGCAGCTTATCAATAGCCCTGAAAATGTGACTATGCACTCCCAGCCGAGTCCCTCCGAGGCAGGTCACCTTTCCCACCACTGACCGCTCGATCAGGAAGACGCCAAAGCCTCACCGCCGAATAAGGCCACAAGCAAGCCCATCTCACGCACTCCACCGCACAGCCGAGTCTTACGTACAGCGCCGCACGTGCCCACCCTTCCAGAGTCCCGGGACGCGAACTCACCGTCTATGTTGTGTCATCTGTTTGCCACTTTCGGACTTTTCTAGAACATGCGCGCGCTATGGGGCGGTTGGTCGACGACGATGGAACGCGCCGTACGTATCGTCCCTCTGCCTTGTGCTGTGGGTGTGGTACTTCTGTTTCCGGCGAAATGGTTTTTACGTATTTGACATCGGAGACCTCGGCAGGGAGACTGTGTCTCACAGCCGATGGGCCGATCCCGTTGTTAGGTAGCGGGTGTAACTCATCCGTTGTTTGTGTGACTTGACGACGGTGAGTGACTGTATTTGAAATTTCTCGTCGTTCGTCAAATTTCTTGGATGACCAACTGCGCTCGAGACACTCAACAAGGGAGAAAGTCAGTGGGGAGGAAAATCCAACAGAAGGCTCAGAATACGCAGGATGCAGCAGGACAATGGATAGAGAAATTTCATCCGGCGCAAATATGATACAGTCGGTATTGTTTCGTTTGGCGGTAAGCGGTCAGAAACTAGTATTCCTGATAACATAACCTCACCTAAATGTACTAGTTGCCGACACAACACAACATTTCATCTGTGTATGTAGTGTAGCTATAAAATTACGCAATGATCAATCCAACAAACTGCTCCCATTGTGCTCGGAAATCTACAATATGTAGTGCGGTCCGGTTTATTTATGTCGAAGTGATCAAGCATCTTGTGCGCAACGAATCAACAGAAACATGGAGTATTGAGCGGTGGTTACCATCTATCCCTTAATCCGCGAGGCCCGCATCTAATAATATCAACCGAAGAATGACATGTTCGTGCCAGAGCCCCGGGCATTTTGAGCCCCGAACTTTTGACATGGGCCCGACCTCGTGGATCGCAGCCGCGTGTTACCATGCCTGCCCTCGCCTGCATATTGAGGCGTCAGCCCTACGAGGTGCAGGATCGATCATCCTTGGTTGGTCTCGATTCGCTGTTCCGAAGATGCCTGCCGCCTGCAACATACATCGTTATTGCCACTTGCTGCTCACATAAGACTCGACAAGGTGACTTCCACCAACGGGCTTGTAGAAATAAATGGCAAAATGTTTGAAGTTTTAGCCGCTGGAACTGATCAAAAGGCAATCACTTTTGCCAACTTGTTTTCTCACAGCAGTCCTTCAGCGAGACCCCAAACCAAAGCTATTGATCGGTCAACGAACGAACGCACTGCCAGCCTATCCGCAGCTGCGCCAGTATTCTACGGCGACTTTGAGCGCCGGCAATTTGCATAAGATTATTAAATCGTCTGAGAACGAAGACGGGAATAGGTAGCTCGCTTGCTCTCAGCACCGAGTACCGAGGTGCTTGACTTCTACAGCTGGGCTAGTTTCTTCTAAGGCAAGCTGTCATTGGAGACTGGGTCTGGCGATAGCAGATGCAAAAGGATCAAACGGAGCGGCCGTATTACAGTACCATGAATTCCACTTTTGTATTACATTGGACTAGAGCCTTCGAGTATTCTGACAGGCTCACCAATGAACGCAAGGGATGGAAAATGGCGATAGCGCTAGACATAAATGTCCTACATATACCTACACATTACTGAACACAAAACGCCGCAGAGGCGCGGAAACCTCCTGCTCTCGCTCTTTGAGCAATAAGATACGGTAGTTGCGGCACATCCTCCCACCATCGTCTTTGACCCGTGCCTCATCAGGCGCAGAATATTGGAAAGAGAGGTTAGGGTCGGCCGCATTTGTCTCAGCTCCGAGTATCCGAAATTGAACGAAGCGAACCAATATAACGGACGAGATCCTGCAAGTCAAAGAGGCGTCAAAAGTACTTGTACTTGTATGAGATCCTTTAGCTTTTTAGTGTCTGCCCCCCACGCTTACCAGCAGCTTGGGACGCTAGGCGTCAGGGATGATGGCCCAGACCCGGTTCATCGAGGTTGTCCCCGAACCTCAATCCGATACAAGCTTGCAATAGACGAAATCGTATGTGTATTGCATTAAGGTGTGAAATTATATGTCATGTGGTAATTTTTGAAGGACTCGTGGTCCTTCTAAGTTATGTGAAAAGTGTAATCAAGTGTGCAAATGGCTGGAAGACCAGCGATAAGTCAGTCCAACCACCATCCCAACCTATCTGCTGTGTAGGACTCTAGTCGTCAAGCACAATATCCCTGAAGAAAGTCGAGCCATAAGACCGGCAAGATGCCAAGCGTAGTGCGGTAGTTTCGACTCTTAGCAATTCGAAAATACTGGCGCTTGTCTATTCAGTGACACCTCTCAATGTCGATTCGGTTGCTTATGGCATTATCAATCCGGCAGTATGGAAATTTAGCAACCCTTCTTAACCTACTGATCTGCCCATAAACTAGAAACAATATGGCTGTAATGCAATCGATAGTAGATTGAGTTAGAAAGGTAGATAAACATAAATATATCTTGTTCCATGGCTGGAGGGGCCTCCCAAGCTTATCCTTTGTCAAGCACCAAACGACCTCATCCTAATTACGGCTTCACTTCTCTCCAATCCCCCGCACTACCTTTCAAACCCAAGGACGGCAAGACCATCCAGAAGGTAGCAGCTTTGTCCCGGCCACCAGCGACCCATACAAGGGCACTATTCCCCTTATTTCGTCCAAAAACCTTTGAGGACCTCGCTGGGTCATCATATGAGCAATAAGGGTATGGGCAAATCCGTAACCGCTTGAGGAAGCATTGACTGGGTCCTTTCCGAGCATTGAGGCAGGGAGAGACATCCATACGTCCATGTGGTAAAATGGATAGGAAACATGTACCTTCTTACGATATGAAGGGTCCTAGGTCAATTTGCATGAACCTAGGTACAAGTCCGAGTTTGCAGTGATATAGCACCCTACCAGAGGTATTTCGCAACGACCTCCTTAAGCCTCTGTATCTACTCGAGAAGCCCCGCGGACCCCCAAAAAGTTGCCGTTAGCAAATAGATTCACCTCGCACGCCCCAGAGGTTCGAACGTCCTAGGTCCTGTCGAAGGATGAAATAGACATGGCAACCATTGCTCGCCACATCGCCTCCAGTCGCCGTCTGCGGGAAAGAGCGAAACATTTAAAGTTTTCTCCCCTTTTCACTCTAGTTAGAAAGAGTTTTACATCAATCGAGTTCCGGCTTCCAGTCCTAGTGTAATATTCAGCCTTTGCCTCGTCACTGCGTCTTGAAACTAAGCGCTCTTGTCTTAGGGTTATTTGGACCTTTTCATAGTTTTCACATGTGGCAAACACAATCGCAGGATCTTTCTCGGTACTTGCGCTCTTGCGGGAACAGATTCATCACATCACCAAGGCTTACCTCCAACGGCAGGGATGCAATGTGTTAAAGTGAGGCTCGGCAGGTGGATATGACACACAGGACCTCTATTCAGATTAACATAAGAAATACACATTAGTCGTTTGACTACCCGCTACCCATCTATCTGATTTCTCATGAGTGCTCGTGCTGGCCTTGCGCATGATGTTGAATGGACAATCGTCGTCAATGATTTTCACCAGACCCATCGTCGACGACATCCTTCTGCGAATGAAATTCCGCCCGACACGCAGAACAACCACGGGTTTTTGGTGGTACTGGGAAGTTCTACTTCTCTTTGCTACGCCACTGTCAAGAATGAGTATGACTAAAGACATCCTCCCGGACATTCTGAGATAAGGCCACGTCCAGCAGAGTTCCGGAGGAGACCGACTTGGCTGACTGTGTGGCCGAATGCAGCTTGCTCCAGCTGCTGCATAGTGGGTAGAGGAGCTCGTGGAGCCTTGTTCAAGCGCTCGACATCCCACATGTAAGGAACCCACTCTTCGACACAGACATCGCACTCCATTGCTATTGCATACGGACCAGTGAAGAGACCAGGGTCTGGTACGTGAGGCATCAAGAGAGTGTGGTACCAGACAGTAGCTGCACTTATATCATCTTCGGGGTATTTTTCAAAGATGTGGTGCGCGTCGAGGCTGAATCGTCCTGAACCGTCCTGATTGAGCCACAGAGCATCGTGTCGATGGTCGTGAGCGAGCACCCGGAGGCTCCGTCTGTCGCTCTTCATGAACGGGATATATTTCCGAAGTAATATAGCACGACGCTGTAGTCGCCAAAGAGCCCCAGGTCCTAGGCTTATGATGAATGCCGCCATATCATCACGAGACGGGTCGAAGTACAAGGAGTCTACTGCGCCATTGCTCTTGTCAACTTCATGATCCAGGGCTACATGAGGGGCAACATTAGCAACGAAGTATCGAGAGATGTGGATATCTATCTCGTGGTCCTGCTTACCTTCTCGCATGCAAACACCGACTTGTTTCTGCACCAGACGGACGTGTTGCATTTCCCAAGGTGCAAACTGTTTCCAGAATGCGAGCCAAGCCTTTTTGTAGGTAGACTCCGGGCCATTCATACAGTGGAAGCGAAGACTACTGAATCCCCTGGAAAATCCTTTGCAAATAGCCTCCAGGATGTAAAGGGCTTTGAGAAAGCGATTAAATTCGGAGACGGATATTGGTAGACGTGAGTAGTTCGACTTCCTGGGTGCTTTCTTAAGGGCTTTTTGTGCCAAGGTCGATGCGAACTGCTCTAGAGAAGCGTGGAGCTGAACGGCCCCCTGGACGTCCTTGATGTCGAGGTATTTATACAATGTCCAATGATGGCCCTTGTCGTTGAGAGCTTTGTCATTGTGGCTTACCAAAGCCTGTGCGACATTCTCGCCATATTCGTTGCCGTCGACAGGGAGATTCGAGAAGGACAGGATGAGCTCGGCTATTGGGAGAAATGGTCGTGGAATGTTTGCCACGAATACCTTGGCGGCGATGTCGTGCTCAATGTATGCCACAAAGGTATAGATGGCAGGTCCCGTAAGGGCCAGATTGATGATGGATTGGATTTCTAGGAGCTGCTCAATGATGAGGAGTTTGATCTCCGCTGGCAGGGCTTCCAGACGGCTGGGGCGTTTCCTCACCGCGCTACACGGGAAAACATTAGTGGTAAGCACGAGGCTGGTTATCAACAATGGCGACCGGACTTACCGTCTATCAGCGGCCATGAAGATGTTCTCAACAGCAGTAGTCTCCATTGCGAAGGTTTCCCTGTATTGGATGTTTGTGTGATAGAACCACGCAACAACTGAATCTCGAGCAGTGGAGAGAACTTGATCGTGGAAGCCACAACGAAGTGTGAAGAACGAGGAAGGTACGGATGAAGATGAGGAAGGTGTTACCAGGCTGCGGTTCAATTTCTGGGTAGGTGCAGTGTGAATGCAATAGATCAGTACGTATTGCCTTGGCTCAGGTTAGTATCGAAGTGTATCTACTACCTAGGTAGGTAAGTGATGGATGCTGTGAAGAAGAGGAGGAAGTGAATGAGGACCTGGAGGAGGGGGGGTTTTATCTTCTGGGCAGGGCGGTGAGAAGGGGCGGATTGCTCAACCACCACGTAAGGTAGGCGGGATAATTGAATGTACCTAACTGACGCAGATGCTGAAGCAGAGAAAAAAGGTCGTGCGGCGGAAGGAAAGGCAACCAGGCAGGCACCGAGGTGAGAAGGAGGGAAAGAGCGAAAGGATGGAGGAAGGCGCGGTGTAATTGGTGTAGGGAGAGGAGTGAGGAGAGGGCGACGGCGGCAGCGAGGGGCATGAGACGTGACTCACCTTCAGAGTTTTGAACCTGTAGAAGAGATGGAAGAAGAGAAAAGAGTTCTGGGGGAGTATGGGGTTTATATAGGTAAGTTTTCGAAACGACCCGTGGTTGCCCCGAGAGCTGTGGTTTCCCCGGTGAACACTCAGCAGCGAGCATTACCTAGTGAACGTAACATGACCGCGCCTCCCGGGTAGCGGGCCATTGAATAGTTGTTCTAGTAGTTCTTCTAGAAGGCGGTGGCATACGGCTAGAAAAACGGCTTAAAATGACGAGAGAAAGAGGGGTGTGAGGGTTGTATACGAGTCTTTCAGCACAGGTCCTCGAGATATCGACCATGGCTCAGTAATCTCACAGTCTTTTCAAAGCACACACGTGAAGCTATCTCTAGTCTCGCTGCCGTCGCCTCCAGCCTAGCAAGCGCTGTGTCATACAAGATCCGTCTCCCTGTTTTCTCAAGGCGTAGATTGCTCTCACTTACGCCTTCAGAGACCTATGGTTACGTTGAAGGGCTGTAGGAAGATATTCGAAATTTCTCCTCTGGACCTCATAACTTATTACCAGAGACCCTTTTGAGAAGGCAGACAAAGTTTCTATTAGCCTTGGGGGCAATATTGGCATTCTTGCCTCTATGAGAATTATCAAATTCTGATAAGCCTGCCAGTTTCCAATTGAAAGTGACTGATAGACAATCAAATAGGTACAAACACTGACTTAACTCAATATGAAGCCAATGTCACCTGTAGTCTTTGGAAAGGCTCTTTGGCGGTCGGAACAGGCTCTGGAACGGAAACCCCGCAGGTGTTGGTGTTGTGTATGGAGCCGTTTGACATGAAGTAGGTCATGTTTGCCAGATGGCTGTTTGACGGAGATCTAAAGATCTGGGTCGCGGTCTTGTGACTTTTGGAGCAGTTGAACACCGCTTGTGTGCCCGAATCAATGGAGCGTGAGATCTGAGATGGAAATGTCGGCCGTAATTAACTTAGTAAGAAGTTATGATATATGATAGCTTCAGGGTCTGGGCCCATTGAGCATATAATTTGGTTAGTCGCGTGGTAAGATTCCGCACATGAGAAAAAGTCGTCATGAACACCAGAGTCTACAACAGCAATCGACCTGAAAAATGGCATGCATATATTTGCTGACATATTTCGACAAGCGATACCCCCCCATCAGCAAGCGACTAAAAAATCTAGCAGTGATGCACTCGTTCACTGTTGCTGAAGTGTCACGTGCAAGGTTTCGATGTATGCGTCAATGTTGCAGATTCCATACAAGATCGGTTCTCAGACAGTAAGACGTTCGTAAGGAATGGTCACCACTGGGTTATTGAAAGATCACACGAATACCATTTTAATTTATCGAAAACCTCTCCCAATGCTGCCGATATAGCCCCTCAAGTTTAGAGTCGGAAGCAAGGCCAATAGTCCACTTCACCCGACGGAAGACTGATGTTTACCTGTAATACAAAAGCTTGGTTCAATAGGCGGCGGTAACAGGTGCGCATTCCAGGATGTCTTTTTCCGAAAACTCTCGTTGTTGTCAGGGCAGCTGCTGTCGATGTTTATATCAAGACAGAACTGTCGTTTTTAGAACCACACGTGCGTCGTGGCTAAGACCTGTTATGTCTTTTAGGTAACTCCGCTGTGCAACGCTGACCTTGTTTGTAGCTTGGATGTTCTTGAATGATGTATAATACCAAGCATAGCCTTTGATTTCTGGATTGGAAGCTTGTATACACACGCAAGCTGAAGGTGGTTGACGATGGCTGTTTGCCTTAGGCAACACTGTTATCGTTTCTAGTTCTTCAAGTGCTTAGACATGGGAATATCATATTCTCGTTCCTTTGCAGCAGCAAGCCAAAGCCGAATGTCCTTATTTATATACTTGATCCCAATAAAAGATTGCTAGTGACTTTACTCCGGTAATTGTTGTTTCCCGGAACAAGCCAATCTCTATTGATCGGACAGTATCAAGACCTGTCAGTTTGAGGGAGAAGGGGTTTAGAGGTGGAAGAAGGGAAGGAGCACCACTGAACATGAGCTATGGTTCAATTTGTATTTCACTTGACCAAAACTGATATTCAAAATGTGCCTAGAGAACTGGGCCAGGCAGATAGATGCTACGCTGTGCCATTTCTTATTTACATGTTGAGTTCTGAAAGATACAAGAATAAGTACAAATCGTCATCCAATCCTAACTGACACAACAATCGCTCTTTTCGGTGTCTTTCGGCCGTTGTGGTTTGTTTGGCTTGGCTGAAGTTGGCAAACGAACCTTCTCAGCACTCATGTCAATTGCCCATACCTCCATTTTACGCTGCTCTTTCATACCTCGCCTTGTATCTTGTACTAGTGTAGCTGCAGCCCTTAATTCCAGATCGCGAAGTTTGACCTTTGAGTTAAAGCCCTCGAAAACGTCTCCAATGAAAGTATGAGAATGTATAGGTGGCACTTGGTCGGGGAGTAACCACGCATCGTCGAAAAATGGATGATCTATTCGAAGAGATGCGCCTTTCGATATCGGCTTCACATCCTTATAGTCCTCCATCATGATCCTGTCTAGCTGGTCGCCCATTCCGCACAGCCTGATCTGGCATATTGGTCGACCTCCTGCGTCAAAACCTAGCTTGATCCATCCGAAAGTGGTGTAGGTACCAGCCAGTTCAAGTCGGATGATCCCTGCAGTGCCAACCCTGTTATCAGGCAACATTATACGATCATCCTCTTTCGTTCTTCGTCTTTGGACGACTTCGTGGTTGCCAATGAGAGAGCCTTGGAAGTCGAGCTTTCGTAACCAAAATCCGTGATATAAAGCCGGTGGTGTTTCCGTAGGTTCTAAAATAACAGTAAATTCGACCACGTCATGCCCGACTGATTGCTGTGCAATAAACCTTGTCTCAGGCTGATCACGCACTCGACCGTACTGGTCTGTTCCAGGTAGTTTGATGAGGGTTATAGTATACTGGCCAGGCTCAGAGGCCCTACCCACGTTGAGGGAAGCCTGAAAAACGCCCAGACTCTGTACTGTTGCGGGAAGTGAAATTGAAAGCCCGAGTTGACTGATATGAAAACCCCGTGATTTCCCCAAATAAACATCGCCGCCACATTCCGCGAAGCACGACGGCGACGTAGCTAGCAGACCGAAACATAAATCGTCTGTATTCTTTGTATAGTAATCCGGGGGGTCAAAATCCCACGAGAATATCGACTCGTCTGCCGATTTCGACATGATGTGTTCTTGAAGGCGGATAAAAGCGCGTTCTCGCTCTCCATATATCATCGGCATATTCACATCAAAGAGTCCCATCAAAGAATAAGCGCGGTCTTCGATTCTGGTCGTGGTCCGTCTTGCTGCCCAAGACATTCGTTGCGCAATAGAGTAAGCCTGGGGACGTTGCCTGTTGTGCAAGACATCGACGGGAATCAGTGTTCTGCGCATCAGAACATCGCTCAAGCTGGCTTTATCTCCCAGATACTGGAAGTCACTGCCGTAAAAGCAAACATCGCTCGGCGCAATCAGTTCCTGGAGAGTCCAGCCTCTTGTAAACCATTCGCTGCTTTCAATATCAGACTTCTCATTGACATCTTGAAGATACACGATGCAGACGCTGGACTTCGAATACCATCTGTACATCGAGTTGATCGCTTCTCCTAGTTCGACGGAATCAGTTCGGTTGATGCAGCACGTATCGATCCAAAGAAGCTCATAGCCTAATTCTCTCGCCAGTGGGCATGCGCCAGTTAGCTTGGCATAACTTGGCTTGGCTTTGACCTTTGAATCCATCGACAGTACGTCGGCATAAGAGATTTCATCACTCCCATAGGTCCATCGATGCGAAAGGATGGCGTATTTATTCGAGCCATTTAAGTCGAAAATCTCACGGAACTCTAATGTAGTGGTGTCGATGAACCGCATCCTATCAGGTCCACCTTGGTAGTTCTGGTGATGGACAGTAGGCGCTCCGAGAACCGGTCTTGATGGAACAAAGCCAAAGATAATTTATATCCCCAGGATTGTTGACAGTGAGGTTGTAAGGGATAAGTTGCCGTCGAGAACTATGCCTCGAATGCGGGAATGCGGCCGGTGGCGCGGTATGCTTGGCATGAGGGACCTAGCGTGCCGAATCTGGCGACAGAATGCATGAGTATGAGTGGCTCTTCTGTCTTATGCTAAACACTGCCTCAAGATGAACATTGCTTCCTCCTTGAGACTATTCCATTTGCTGCTTCTTTCTTTAGAAGGGCGAAGTTTTAGCACCTTCTGAACGCACTTTTTCCTTGACTCCCTCGTTTATTCGCGATATGCTTCTCGAAGGCTTCAAGCTCAGATGTACGCTTGGGCCTTGTTTATGCCTACAATTTCAATACTGTTCAAATCGAAAGTGGTTGACAGTTAATCTCAAAGGATTATGTTCATAGACTAGTAACGACCGACGAATAAGAATAACACATGCACACATCATCATCCACCACAAGTATAACTGAATACTGAAGAGATGGACTTGTTACTTGCGGGTTGGTAGCTAGATTCAAATGAATATGCGAATGTAAGGTACCTCCAGCCACTCAGGCATCATATTCATATGCACTCGTTTTACGGAAGCAAGACTCAACGGCGCAGTGGATATGATTTTCCTAGAGTAATAATCCAAGCAAATCCTTCTTAAAAGACACACACGCCCTAAACACATCTCGAAACTACCTCGTAGTCACGGTGCAATCTTTACAAACATGATGGTGGCAAAGCCTAGGATACGAACAGCATCTTTCACATTCAATGCATCAAGCCGAATATCTCAAGCATTGCCATTCCCTCTCTCACTTCCCCCGCCCCTCAACAAACTCCCTAAGCCTCGGGAAAAACGTAACACTATTCGCCGAATCAACAAACTCATTGAACCTCACCACCCTACTCCCATCCTCATTGAAATACAGCATAAGCGTATACTCATTCGCATACGGTCCCACGGGCGTGCTCGCGGTGGAAGTGGCCCAAACCACGACTTTGTTCGCGGCCGCGTCTTCGAATATGTCCTTGATCTCTACTTTGAAGTCCGTGAAGAGAGGGATCCAGGCCCCGAAGTAGGAGCGGTAGGCTTCGTTTGTCATTTCTGGGCGGCCTAGGGATTCTGGGGTTTTTTAGTTTTGGGAGGCTGTGGGGTTGAGGTGAGTGGTAAGGATGGGAGGGAAGGAGGTAGATGTGTGGTTAAGGAGGGCCGGAGGACTTAGTAGGTACGAAAGGATGGGAAGGAGAGAGAGGTAAGTAGGGGATGTCTGGCAGTTATAGCTGAGAAGAGACGTGATTGCGTACTCGGCAGGATACACTGCACACAATCATCGCTCCGCGGGGCCATGATGGCATCTATCGACCACTCATTGTAAGCGTCAATAACAGCCAGCGCAGTCTGTCGTCTCTTTGAGGGCGCTGTCGAATCACTCATTCTCAATAGGTCCGAGTAGGCGAAGTCCGATTTAGCGTGGATGTATACTGTACTGGCGAGGTAGTGGATCAAGAGGATGATGTTCTGGTAGTATGAGGTGAGGTTGTGCGTCGTGGTTTCAACCCCGCAATGTTAAGACGAGCCAGCAGTAAGAGAGATAAATCGGCTCCCCGGATTTTGTTCACTCTGCTGTGGCTTAAAGATATGCGTCGACAAAGTCCGCGAATCCGTTTTAAGATACTGGTCAAATTGAAGATACCTGCCTACCTGGTGCTTAGGTGTATTCAAGTCCGTCTGGGACGGGATCCACAAACGTACATGCCTTTCCATGATCTTATTCTAAGCAAAGCCTTATCTTCGCCGATTCTAATTGCAGTTATAGCATGACCTCTAGCGATTTCGTTCGGTTCATGTATGTAGATAGCAGTGAGCGCGATACCTATCTCGTATCATGGTATCAAGTCTAATCAATGTACAGCGAAACGCCACCAACGCCAGGCATAATGCAATCCCTATGTAAATACAACACCCACGTCTACAGTCCTAATCACTTTCCGAATCGGCATCCTCGACAGTCGTGGCCCTGCCTTTGCCTTTGTCGGACGCAGTATTTGGGTTACCTTCGTCCTCACTACTCGTGTTGTCATCGTGGGACTCAGAGTCTGAGTCGCTATCAGGCGTGTCTCTTTCGACAGGCGCGGGAGTTGTCGAACTCGCAGTGCTAGTGTGATTGGCAAAAAGTTGAGAAGCACCGCCCCAGTTCGGCATGACGGGAATGGGCGCAGCAACATCGGGAGATTCTCTTTGTTGTTGCCCTTGTGATGGAGAAGCTTCGTTACTTCCGGTCGCCCCATCGTTGACGTCCGGGATAGAGGACTGGGCGGGACTAATCATGGATCTTGCGACGGAGTCGGGGTCGGGTACTCCATTGTCTCTGGTGGATGGGCCAGCCGGCGATGTCTGTTGACTTTGCGGATTGTGCAACTGTGTTGTTGGTGTAGGCTGGGCTCCTAGAGCCTGAGGCGGAAGCTGAGCATCCAGCCGCTCGAGAGGTAGAAGAGACCACCCAGGAGGGATGACTACGCCTTCTGGGAGCTCTTGACTGCCTGCGGGTATGGCAGCAGCGAGCGATGCACCGCCATGCCGAGTAACGGTAGGCGCATGCGTGTAAGCTGTGTTAGCTGCCTGTGGCTGTACTGGTGGGGGGACAGCAACTTGAACGGTTGTTCCCGTCTGAACAGGTTGGTTCGGCAAGCCTGATGGCAATTGCGGCGGGAGCTGGCGCAGACGATTCAATTCTGCCGTAAGAGCATACAGAGTCAAAAGTTCAGTCTGGCTTACTTGCAGGGCATACATCTCCTGCTGTATCCGATTCGATATATCCTGGAGTTGTGCTTGAATGGCCGCCATGTTGTTAGATGAGCCACTAGCATTGGTAGGCGGAACAACAGGTGCAGGTGATGGTACAGCTGCTGGAATCGCCGGAGCATTCTGACCGTCAAGTGGAAGCTGAAGTCTCTCGGCCAGCTCCTGCATATTCTGTGCATTTCCTTGCGCAAAGCCCAGTCGAATTGGACCAAGCTGGAATACGCGCATGTTGGGTCCTCTTGCGGCATTAGCCTGACCTGGGTTTCCTGGAGCAGCTCCGCCCGGTGCAGGTTGACCGGGAGCCTGAGGCTGACCTGCATTCGGACCCGGCTGAGCAGGACCAGCGGCTCCATTCGGGTTGGGCCCGTCGATGACAACTGAGCGCCGACACGTGGGGCATACTTGTTGTCTCTCCAACCATCCCTTAAGACAACCGAAATGTAGGATATGTCCACAGGGGAGCTTCTTGGGTCGGGACCGTTCGACAGCTCCTACAGCAGATGGATCCCATGGCCGCATCTCTTCTCTGCATATAATACAGGTATCCTCTCTCTCTAGATCCTCTGAAGTGGCGTCGGGATATCTGTTCATATCTTGCAGGGCCTTGCGATACCGCAGCAGAGCGCCAAGCCGCTTGACAAAGGAACGAGCTGTCATGAAGAGATCACGCATAATGTGAATTGGCAGACCGTAGAACATCATGAGAATAGCAAAGAAAGCCGAGTAGATGGCGAGCTTTACAAAATCTGGCACTTTTTAGCACGGCGAACAGGGGTCGCAAGTATAGTAGCCTACCTGTCATGAGATCAAGGCTCAAAACCCAGTGGCCTTTGGACTCCCATCCAGGCACTTCAATGTCCATCTCGTCAATGTCATCCTCATCGGGCAATTCTTCTTGCTGGGCAGCTTCGGCTTCAGTGGTATCGTCGGACTCCCGTCGTCGTAGAATATCAGCACGCTGTTCCCGAGCCTGCCGACGCCGATCATCCAGTCGAGTCTGGGTCTGTTTCTTCACGATATTGGTTTCTATCCGGCTGAGGATATAGCGGACCGTGGTGCGGAATGAACAGGTGCCCAAGATGGCAAATTCGAAGAGGAACATGACCATCATGTTGGGGCGAGCCTGCTGGATGACAGCGGTAACTGCATAGTAGAACAGCCAAGCATCATAGACGAGACTAAGCAGAAGGGAGATGCTAAGTCGGGTGTGGAAGAGGGTAGGGTTGGTGGGAGGTTGCTGTTCGAGAACCTCGACTCGGCCCTCGCCAATCCACTCCCAGACCTTTCCAGTTACCAAGGCAGTGAACATGACGATAAAGTAATGGCCGACCTCTTCGCGGAATATGGTCATGGCGAGGCAGGTCTCGGTGACGGCGAACCAGGCTTTCTCGTAGAGTTGCTCGATCTCGACGGGGCGGAGGGGGCCGTAGCAGAGTCGCTGAAGGCCCCAGACGAAGGAAGCATGGATAAGGAGGACGAGGTTGACAAGTATCTACGTGTTCGTGTAAGTGTGTGGTAAGGCATCGCTGCTCACGCGAGCAGATGAAACATACCATGAGGCTGAGATTATTCTGAGCCAGATAGACCATGGCAGAGTAGAAGTTGGCGCGTTGATTGAAGGCATATGCCACCACACCAGTGGCCAGCGCCGTCGAGGCCTAGACGTCGGGCGCAAGTCAGTCATAGTCAAGTGTTGAGGATGGGTGCCTATTGCTTCAAATGGATGTGTGAAGCTTACCCCGGCATACCACAGCAAGCGCATCTTTGCCAGTGCTGAACACCAAAAGATAGCAGGCTATGCTGGCGGAATTGGCGTTGATTTTCTTGATGGAGCTGCAAGAAGGCAGCTAGATGTCCATTTCAACGGAGAGAGTGGAAATGGGTTGAGCACAGCTCAGGGTGTAAGGTGCTTGTCACAGTTGAAAGTGTCGGTAGGTTTGTGATGTGAGGTCCGCTGCTCATGTAGTAGCTACTGCATCACTTGGTGCTTTGATGCCACCTATTGTGAATTGTCAAGATGCCGCTTGGCCACTTACGTAGCCGCAAAAGGTACGTACCGCTCGCGTGTGGGATCGGCCTGATTCACGCGCTGCGCTCATTGGTCTTTGCAGAACTTCAAGACTTGAACCATGACACCCCAGCGCCCTACACCCCGCTATCATACCCGCCAAGATCGCTATTACTTAGAACACCAGAAAGGGCCAAGGTGGTGATCCTGTTGGAGATGGTCTTCCAACCCAAAAACCCATGTTGAAGTTGTTCAGTCAAGAATTATATTGAAAGCTTTTAAACGGCAATCAATTGTTTATCTATATAAGTAGGTATATGTAGGAACAAATCCACTAGCATGAGTTAAGAAAATGCCATAGGTACCGTATTGTCGTCGCGCAAACGGGAGAGACTGGAGAGTCGGAAGTCCAAAGAACCCGACAACCGTTAGGGGAGGAGCTGTAGTGGGGCTTCCAGCTTGGAGACGACTTCGTTGCGACAGGGCAGCTCTTATCGGTAACGAGTAACGAGATGTTCAGTGAATCCCTGCTTCACTATTGTACTTTCATCTGCTCGCTATGAACGCTGTCCGGTACATCATCAAGTTCTGAGAAAATACGGAAAACACCTTCAGTTCCAAATCACGACTTCGTACATTATTACATCATCCAATTGGCACTTCCGCTATTGTATTTCCGATATTTACCAAGATTCTACTAAGACGACCACTCTTTTTCCGCAAGAAACCCTAATAAATACAGACCATCTCCAAGTCGGGTCACCCTTGGCCATCTTGCGACTCCGTCTTTCTAGAATCGCAACATTGCGGTTCATGTCGCTCATGCCAGCTGATTCGGAAAGAAATGGAAAATAGCATATTATCTTGAAATTGAACTCAGCCGAAGCTCGGCTTTATCCGGTCCACAATGGCGGTTCGTCGCGTCCGCGTCCTACTCTTAGTCGTCCTCTTCTGGGTGCTGGCATCGTGGTATTACAAGTCAACACCCGGTGCCACCGGCCTGTTCAGCTCTTTCACCGGCCCCTCCAAGGTCAATGGCGATTACCGTTGGGAGAAGCACGCCGCTCGATATCCTGTCGACCAACTCACCCAACTGCCTACCAACAAACCCGCCCGACCGATCCCAGCAATCCAAGCGACCAAACCCCAAGAAGATGCCGACGCAAAGGAGGAGCGGCTAGCTCGACTTGCCGCAGTCAAGGACAGCTTCAGGCATAGTTGGGAAGGCTACAAGGGCCATGCTTGGGCACACGACGAGATCAAGCCCATCTCGGGCGAGTTTAAGGACCCCTTCGGCGGTTGGGCCGCGACTTTGGTTGATTCTCTCGATACGCTATGGCTGATGGGCCTCAAGGACGATTTCGAGATGGCCGTCGCGGCATGCGACAAAATCGACTTCACCACGACCAAACTTCGCGACATTAACATTTTCGAAACAACCATTCGATATCTCGGCGGTTTCCTCGCCGCCTACGAGTTGAGCGAGCAGCAATACCCCATTCTACTCAACAAGTCAACCGAGATAGCAAGTTTATTGATGACAGCTTTTGACACACCGAACCATATGCCCATAGCCCGTTTTAATTGGAGGGATTATGTTAGGGGCCGGCCCCAAAGAGCGTCGGTGACCACGTTGCTAGCCGAGATCGGGTCACTCAGCCTCGAGTTCACCAAGATGTCTCAGATTACCGGTGACATGCAGTACTATGATGCCGTCCAACGGATATACGACGAGATGGAGAAAGCACAGGCCACTACTAGGCTCCCGGGCATGTGGCCCGTCGTGGTAGATGCCTCGACGACACCGATGGACTTTGATGGCGATGGCTTTACGCTTGGTGGCATGAGCGATAGCGCATTCGAGTATTTGCCCAAACAGTATTTACTTCTTGGAGGTGCAATCGAACAACCGCGAAACATGTATGAAAAGTTCATCGACCCCGCCAAAAAACATCTTTCCCGTCGAGCGTTACACCCAGGTAACCACCCGGTCGCCTTCTTTGGCGATGCGCACATCTCTAAAACGACCGAGGGCGAAAAAATGGTGGTCACAACGCCCCGAGCGCAGCATCTTACATGTTTTACCGGGGGTATGGTAGGATTAGGTGCAAAAATTTTCAACCGTCCAAAAGACCTCGAATTTGCTGCTCAGCTCACCGACGGCTGTACTTGGTCCTACAGCGCTACGGCATCTGGTATTGGACCCGAGATCTTCTTTTTCATCCCCTGTGATCCAAATGACAGGTCAGACGACTGCCAATGGAGTGAGGATAGATGGGTCAAAGCGCTCGGCAAACACTGGGTTGTCAATCCTAACAAAGAGGAAGGATTCGATGTCCAGAGTAAAATTGCTGAAATAATCAAGTTGCGACGTTTACCAAAAGGCATGGTCGATGTCAGTGACCGGAGGTACATCCTTCGACCCGAAGCAATCGAATCCGTCTTCTACATGTACAGATTCACAGGAGACGTCAAGTATATGGAGGTCGCCTGGAATATGTTCGTGGCGATAGAAAAAGCTACACGGTCTTCGTACGCATCGGCTGCGTTGCACGATGTGACCTATAGGAAACCGGACCAGGTCGATAGCATGGAAAGCTTTTGGCTCGCCGAGACGCTGAAATACTTCTACCTCATATTCGGCGAGTGGGATGCATTCGACCTGGATAAATGGGTGCTGAATACCGAGGCTCATCCGTTACGGCGTGCGGATGCCCCTTAGGATGCTCGTGGTTGTGTTAACGTGGAGTTGGATCTTACGAATACCTTATATATACCTACTTGCCTGTATGGCAGAGCTATAAACACACTGCAAATCATACCAAATGTTCTAAATGTTTCTGACTTGCCGCTGATTTGATGGTTCTTCAGTAAACACTACGCTGCACAGGTAGTGTCAACGTTACCTGCATGTAAGTTACATCTGGAGCAATGCTATGGACCAAAGAGGTGATAAGCGGTAAAGAGCAACGCTTGTGGATGAATAGCAGTCATTCAGTCAAACCGAACGGGTAACAGAAATCGATTCAACTGTAGTTTTAGGGCCAATGCATGGGTATAGCTTAATTATTACATCCGAATTTTGAATCGAGTGTCTATTCGACTTACGACCGAAAGATTATCAGCCGTACTATAGAGAGAATGTACAATATTTTCTATTTATGACCTCTTTAGATGATGCTATAGTAGTAGTGGATGCAAGTCAGCAGAGCCATAGAAGCCAAACAATATCAATTGTACCCGAACACCAATGCTCCTATATCAGCCTCACTCCACCCCCTTTCCACTCAACTCACCCCATCACCCACTTCTCTCGTCTTCCTCCTCAAAATCCCAATAACCAACCACCGCTTAAGCACACTCAAGTCCTCCACTCCCCTATCACCCACCCAAGCTCTCTCAACCCCATCACAATCCCGTTCCCAAATACGCTCAACTTCAAGCCCATGGCGCGCTAAGCCCGCCTCATCGAAGAAACTCCTAACATTCGCACGCCCAGTGTGGAATGCCCCTATCACCCAAGCGCGAGCGGTCTCCCTAGACTCTGCGCACCCAGGCAAAGAGGGCTTAAGAAAATGCGCAATAGATCTCAGCAGATTCCAGTGCTGCCACGGCATCCACAGACAGTCACACACGAAAAGTCTATCGAATTTCCCCCTATACTCTCGTGCGAAGTCGTTCTTATCGCTTATGTCGCCCCATGCGTGGCCCGAGACCTGGGCTGGTGCCAGAGTACCGAGGGGAGAGTTCTCGGCGAGACAATTTACTGAGATGTTTCGCTTGAGTGTTGAGAGGATGGATGGGGAGGGGTAGTCTGTCGCGATTACGCTTTTTGCGCCTAGGAGGGAAGCGACGATACTTGGGAGGGCTGTGCCCGAGCCGAGTTCTAGGGTGTGGAGGGCGGTGATGTTGAAGTGGTGGATGGAGAAGGCTTCTTCTTCCCACTCTTTGTTATCTTTACTCAGGCCCTTGGTCCCCTTTTCACCTATGGTAGGGGCTCCGACATTGTATTCCAAGCCCAGAGATCCAGCTTCAATCAGCTCGGCAAGTAGCAAGCTTGAGTTCCAGAGGTAATGACTCTGCAGTTTCCTATCATCATCATCCTTTGGATCTGCTAGAGCGATGTTTATGGCTTTTGGTAGATGAGGTGAGGTGTAGAGTAAGGATGTGTGGTCGTTGTCTCCATGCTGTGCTGTTATGTCCTGCCCTGTGAAGAGCACGCCGAGAGAGTTGCCGAAGATGTCCTCTGCTTCGTCGTTGGATGATTTTGTGGTGCGGAGGAGGGTTATGCGGGTTGTTAGGGACATTTTGTGAGTTTTTGACTTCGGTCTTGAGATATCCGGGATGAATAGGTTCTGGCCTTGTCGTAAGTATCGTGAGTAACAATCTCAGTTCGTGGTGGTGCTAGGCCCTAGTTACCGCTCCTAGCCCCACCGTAAATCTTCATCAGGATGGTGCGATTGAACTAAACCTCGCTGTGTGATTCATCACCTCAAGTGACAGTCACTGACTCTTAATGTGCATGACGGCAGACAATGACATGCCTTCCCAACTCTGAAGACGACCATAACCAGTGATTTTCATTGTTGTTAAGGTCGAGTTCTGTCACTTATTGAGCGGCGATTGTCCACTCCTCGCCTGTCAGTGCCTTTTTTGGTTATTATTCTCTGTAGAAGTTCAACCAGCTCGAATGTCCACCATGCTCATCGTTCATGGGTTCACTACAACCAGTGCCCTATGTGTCAGAAGCCATGAACTTCTTGTTAGTATTCCAGCCTTCCGGGAGGTGAGTCAGTAACCATATCTGATGCTCTATGTTAGAGGGGCTTTGTGAATTTAATATGGGACAAATACTTTTTCCAATACCAGCTTCACTTAAACGTGAGAATGATATTAACAGATCTTTTGCTCATTGCTGGTCCCTTCATGAATCCCGGGGCAATACTATGTGTCAGCTGATGTACTTCCATTGCTGTGTTCAGATTTCTGTTCGGGGTATGACTATTCAAGCTAGACAAACTTGACGGATATAATGAGTGTAAGGAAAACATTCGCCATTCATGCAAGAGTGTTACAAATCTCATAAGAACCTATAACCCCCGGCGATACACACGGTGTGAAGTATCGGCATACCAGGGGACTATTCATTGTTGCAAATTTCTAGTCAGTGTTTATTCTACTGAGTACACCCGCATCAAACCGGTCGTTTCTAATAATCTCAAGCCGGCCTACTCGCCATTCACTGAACGCAATGATTACTCGATAGTCAATGCGGAATGTCCAATCTCCATCTATCCGGTTCTTCGTCAGGCCGCTTTAGTCTAGCAGTCACAATATGACTGACGCCACACGGAACAAAACTCGCCCAGATTTTTAAACTCTGTGCTTTACGCTTCTTTATCAGTGCTTCAAGGGACAGGTACCGATACTTAAGGTCCTGTAACAAATCAATCATCGGGCTTCGGGTCAGAACATCAATATGAACACATGAGCGCAGTGGTCATACTCTTCCTAATTAGGACTGGCTGGCATCTCGCATGAGGTGTTATCTAACACTGAGCTAAGCTACAATTACTCCAACTTCCATCACCACCTGCTCCATCTGATTGAAGGCCCTGACCTCACAGAAACTTGGCATCAAGCCGGCGAAGATTATCTGCAGTGGGATGCCACACCACCAAGTACAAGCATGGAGCTACTTGTTCTTCGACCGTGTGGAAAAGCGCACGCCAGACATCCTCGGCTAATCGGCGTTTTTATATTTATACTAGAAGGTCAACAAACTTCATAATCAATCAGACACCATGTATAATATTGATATCTCCGAAGGTTTGCACCATCGCCGCTTGATCTTAATTGTAGCCAACTTGGAGAACCACCAGGCATCGCTTAACTACTGGCTCCGCTGCGAAAATGCTTTGAAAAGAATCAGAAAGCTCCTTCGCCTGTTAAAAACTATTCCTACTCGGACGTGCACATGTTCCAGAGCGCCTTATCACTGCCATTCTAGCTGCAAGAACATTAAAACTTATACATTACCATCTAGGTTTTTCGGTAACGTTTTTAACCCTTTTGGGCATCGCCGTTTTGTCGAATGTGACGGCGGGAAGGTGAGGTGCGTGAAGAGCAATTGAAACTACGCGATTGAGCCCAGGTAATCGGAATCGGAGCTTCTTCAGCATCGATGGCGGTCCGCAAATGATCATCTGGCCCGCGCAGTTTCCTGCCCTTCACTTGTGGATGCATTGCACTGACCAGGCATGGGGGAAATAGTCGGCATTCTGTCAATGGGCAAGATGGGACTGGGCGTTGCGCCGGTGCTGCGGTTCAATGGTCATCGACTCGTGACTAATGTTCCGGATTAAGAGAGGGAGGTTTCCGCCGTCAAGTTCGCCCTTCACACTGGCGAAGTTCAGCATGAACAAATTGCTATAAATTCTGCGCAGACTTATCCAGCTTCTGAATTATTTGCAAGCGAGATGTAATTGGTGACGCGCTTGATTGCGGTGTGAGTGCTACGGCGGGTTCTACGCTTGGTCGGGATTCCGTGAATGATAGTGACTGCTCAGAAGGAGGAAGATGTTCGCGTGTTTTTGGGCTCTTTGTGTAAGGGCCGTGTGTTTGGCAATACACGGCGAAAATAAGGCGATGGATTGAACACTCCGAGATCTTTTTGTGCTTCGGAAGAAGAGCCACAGCCATCGTGAAAGGCTTCAGTACTAATAAACACAAAAGCCAACTTACGATATTAGACTCTGACGCTGTCACCAAACTTGACCTCCAGTGCCTTCTTTGCGGCGGTGCTCTGGCAACGCAAGCTTCTCAACGTGTACCAGATGATAGATTCGCCGTTTGGAACTTCGCCAATCTCCGTGACCTCCTTAGTGTCCTAAAAGATGCGATTCTCCGCCTAGAAGTTGTCGAGAATAGCCCGGCTGGCGATTTCCGTGAGACCTCGGATTCTACCTGTTCACCAGCTACAACTATCCACAGAGCCCAACAACCGCCGCCGTGTCGCCAAAGACGCCCGGCAGCCATTGCGCATACTAAATCAGCACTGCGAGTAGCGCCGTTATGGGGGTCGATAAACGCTATGTATCGATCGTACCGAGGCTATCCAGCCTACAAGGTGCAAAAGATCACGCCAGGATTATCATGTAGATAAGGAATCTCAAAAGACCTAGGCGCCCTCTCAGGGAGGTTTGCAAAGGCCCCAAATAAAATCACCGATAAGCTATTGGCGAATAAACATCCGTGTTCATCCGGATCGACGTCGAAGCGGCGCATCGGATCGACAAGTACGTAAACCTCTGTATTGTTGATATTGCATTACTCAGGATAGACGAAGCTTCCAGTCCGCACATGGCGGTGCTGGCTTCACATCTTACACAAAAGCGTCCTATGTTATTAGTAGACATAAGTGCACGTAGGCGTAAAGATATCATTATGCCGATCTGTGAAGATATAAGCACAACAAGCAACTAGATAATGCCTAAGATGTATCAAAGATGGTGTTGTTAGACTCAGCTAGCAACGCAGACTCTTCGTCACTTTTTTCTATAATATTTAGAGTCGTATTGGATAATCAATGGTCAACAAGATGCGGCCCAAACTAGGCGGCTTTCTTTGTTTAAGTCGATAAGACTAGGTAGGGGTCAGAGTCCCAGTAGTGTCTGTGGCTGTTTGAAAGCATAGTTCTACTGACGACACAACAGCGAACCAGCGGAAGTTGCGCTATGACTTAACTAGCTTCCAGGCCTATAATGAAGTTGTCAAAAGTAAGATACAATAATCAGTATGCGTATTCTTGATATCTCGCTCCCATTTATCCCTCCTTTGAGAGACTAGTAATGGAATGAGATCAAATACGTTGGGCAAAGCCCTCAGGAACCTCATCAATAGCCGTTGGACAACTTCAATATATTACTACTGCGGCAATAGCTAGGCGTAAGCTGCAGTTCGTATTGGGTAATGAGGCAATTGGTATTCCAAGGTATGATAATTAAGTTCTTGTTGTGATCGTGCGAGTCGGGGTGTCACAGTGGCCACAGTCAGCAGAAGAAGCAGGAACTCGTGATATTTTATCATGATGGTTGACTGAACACGAGTTTGTATAGCTCAACTGGGGCCTATCGCAGCTCTTGGCAATATGCGAGTAGGAAAAGACACTACAATCAGGGCGACGAGTTATGGCATGGTAATTACGTGATCGGCATAGAAATCATCCGGGCAGATAGAGCAAATGAAGTCAACGGGCCCAGAGCCAGACACCAACATGCTTTGCAGGAACTGGCCGACAATATATTTCATTACACAAGATCATGTGTAGCTGGATGCTTTAAGTCGAAGAACAGCTTACAGAGAAGCATCGTTAAAGTTACTACAATGCCGAAAAATAACCCACATGAAATGACCGGATAGCCTCTTAAAGAGCAGCTGCAATTTGTTTTTAATCACATAACTCATTGAATTGAAATAAAATGGATTAGAAATTTAGTATCGGAAATCATGGGCACATTTTGTGCGGGACTGACTAGAAGTTAGCGAAAATGGTATCGTCTGCAATTGATACTAAAGTTTAGTTAGGTAGGATCAATTCGGAGGCTGAGGCCCCAAGATCTCTGGTTCAAAACGATCTAAGATTGGTTCTTTATCCTAGACCTCAACTCCGCCAGCGCTGGCTGTCTTTTTGACGAGCCTCTTCCATCTACGTGGGAAACGGCGATGTAGTGTACCATGAAGCGGATAGTTACAATGCTTCCGGCCTCGCGTCAGCACATATGTCGCGTGATGTTACAGCCCATAAGCTCATGCCAAAATGTCTTACTTGCTATTCGGAAAGTAACCCATCTTCGTATTGCACATAGTTTCATCCGACGATACTCGACGATTGCCAGAACGAGGCATGTTCCGTTTCCCTTTCCGTTCAAAGAGCAAGAGGAAGAACATGTGATAAAGAATGCCTAGCAATGTCGGTCTAATATTTCACTGCAAACTAATGAAGTACGACGTCTCATTGGGTGTGTAGGATGCAAGGCACTTTCAAATGATAAAATCCGGGGATGGGCCGAACAGTTGCCTACTCCGGCTGGCCAAAAGCTGGGGTACATACGGGAACTAAACAAAACCTGGCTGGTCCGCGAACAAGATCACAGGGCTACGATGACAACAGCAGACAGTCATATACAATATTGAAAAGACCGACTGTTCCGTAGCTAGCGTTAGAGCGCGCATGGGGTGTCTTCCAATGGCATTTGTCTTTCAGATTCGGAAGCCATGTGATCCAGTAGTGCACATTCTCATATTGGAGACCAAAGGCAGGGGGACCAGGATTGGGCCGATTCTGTCGACATCCCCCCTTTACTGCGAAGAGGAATGTGATATACCAACTGATGAGCTCTTATCCCACCGAGATTATACTCAATTTGACCGTTGCGGAATGCCGCCATGAAACAGCGGAAAGAAGAGGGGTGTAATTACTGTGAAGCTATACTTAAAGAATGGCCGCCGCCTGCCAGTTTGATAATGATATAGTGAAGATCCCATCCCACTCCGATTGCCTACCTCACAACACCTTGGGCTTACCACTCCGTCTTCATAATACTGATAAGGGATTGTTGATCACCCAGGATGACACCCAAACTGCTCGCGGTCGCATCAGGAGCTCTCGAGCTCCTCATCCTTACTTCTCCTACCACGGCGCAATCCGACTCAGTAAAGCGCGGCCTAGTCCATATCCCAAATTCTCAATGGCCAGAGGATAACGCCATTTGGTACCGAGAAGGCTCCTCCATAACCTGGTACTATAACTACGGTCAGAGCCCGTCGCCCCAATTCGACGGCATCTCCCAGGACCAACTCGAGTTCGTACCTCAGAAATGGGGCCAGAGCAGCGACCCCACGGATACAAGCTTCAGTAACTACGTGGAGCAACTGATTGCAGAAGGCAGGGGAATTAAGAATGTCCTAGCGTACAATGAGCCTGAGTACGGATTTGACTCTGGTGGTGCACAACTGGATCCTGCCACAGCCGCCAAAGGCTGGATCGCCGACTTTGTCCCCCTTCAGGAGAAGGGTGTTAGAGTTGGACTTCCAGCTGTGAATGGTGACGACTTTGGCCTGAATTGGTTGAGTCAATTCATGCAGAGATGTAGCGAGCAGCTCAATGGTCGAGAGTGTCCATACGACTTTTTGCCTGTGCATTGGTACAATGACTTTCCGGGGCTCACGAACCTCATTAGCAAGATCGATTCCATGTTCCCTGGCTCCAAGATCTGGCTCACAGAGTTCACAGAGCCGCATGTGGATCTTGTGACTACACAGGAGTTTTTTAAACAGAGCATCCCGTGGCTCGATGGGTCGAGCTTGGTTGAGAGGTATTCGTGGTTTGGCGCATTTCGTGTAAGTCACATGGCCGATTTCCTTCAAGAAGCGATTTGAATTTTATATGTCCTAACCAAGCTTGCTACGTACAGTCTTCTGTTAGCAACGTTGGCGTCAACGCGACTTTCCTGAATAACGCGGGCCAACTCACCGATATTGGGTCATGGTACCTTGGGGGAGAGGCCACTGGTATCCCACCTACATCTGGCTGAGCTTGGCTTTCCTTGCTGGTCAATGTAGATCGCGTCGAGTTCTATGAACAAGAGATGATATGGCAACCCCGACTCATGACGATATGACTTTATATATTACGACACGCTCGTAGGATGTATACTTCCCCGCATAGATATTATCATTGCCGGACAATGTAGCCATGCGCAAGCAGTTCCAAGTGCGCGACTATGTCCTCCATGGCTACGAATCAGCTGTTTGTCGGATGAACATGCAATTTAAGCAGTAACTAAATCTGACGGTTTGCTTCGACTAGGGCGGCTGTAGCTTATTTCAACATTTCGACGACCCACGACGACGGAAGTTGATCACTTCCACGGCAGTTCTTTTAAGCCACTGCACGATTGATTTCTCGTCGTAATTTGCATCTTGCAGTCTGAGTCGGTTCAGACTGGATGTTGTTTGTGGCCCTTGATTCAGGGGAACGAACCTATCCAAGTCGAAAATGGACACTGTGACTGTCTCCGTACTCTTGGAATAGGTGACGTGCACCGAATGTCGAGAAGACGCCAAGGTACGACAGAAAGCGACTGGCCACGCGGGAAATGAGACTACAATGTGCAGTGGAGCGGGCTCTTGGGGCATCCCGATGCTTTGGAACCAAATAATAAGTGACCTATGTCCTCGAAGATTTCCGAAAAAGGTGCACGTAGTTGATTGTCCCACTTGTATCAGGTTGTCTGTCATTTCAATCAGGTCGATCACGGGAGCATCTTCTAGGTTCCGAA
Source organism: Xylariaceae sp. FL1272 (assembly GCA_022432385.1). Classification (NCBI taxonomy): domain Eukaryota; kingdom Fungi; phylum Ascomycota; class Sordariomycetes; order Xylariales; family Xylariaceae; species Xylariaceae sp. FL1272. The sequence continues at coordinate 408,235 of JAJJXC010000012.1, read as the reverse complement.
TACTGCCGAATGGATGTAACAGCCGGGGTCCCGATTCGATTCCCGTCACGTCCCATTCTCTTCAACAGGTATTAATAGGAACGGAGCCCCGCGCTTGACTTCACAAGCCTTTAGATAGATTCCTTTCACTCTGGGTTTCCATGCCGTGGTGATGACCGAGTTTCCGGGTATTGCATGCGTACGAAGTTCTCGGTGACGATGACGCAACATATGAACCCGTGTCACTTCATTGCCCGGAAGGGCGAGTGGCGCGTCACCCGCCAGCGCTGGCTGCCTTTATGACGAGCCTCTTCCCTCTTCTATCCACGTGGGCACCGGTGATTGAGATGAAGCCGCGACGATATTCATGTCGCTGCCAACACGATTCGCCGCCGTTTTACATCCACGAGGCGGTGAGAGCGTCTTGGCTGGTCCAAAGCTTGGCAACCCACTGCTGGCGGTTTGTCCATTCCGTTTGGCTGGTGAGGTCTGATGAACTCTGGGCAGAGGGATATCCCAATCTACGAGAGGGGCTATCTAGGTAGTCATTGACAATTGCCGTGTATCTCTCCTACAGGTGACTCGTTACTTGACCTGGCATTTCTCGTTTCCTCCATTGTCTCATCGGTAAATGCCATTGAATATTGACTTCAAGGATTACTACTACTGAATTCGGGGTCTTACAGTTATTGTGGGGTGAACCTCTCAGAACCTAACCAAAGCGTCGCAGCTTTCCCTACCTTTCGTCGGACGTTGAACGACATCCTTTCTTGAGCATTTCTAGGACTGCGCACGTCTTCCCCTCCACCCGCAGCCATGGAGCCCAGAACCATGAGTCTCAAGTCCGCCTCGCGACCCTCGACCCCGCGCTCCATACACACGCCGATGCCGCATGTCACGTCCTCCCCAGTCGCAATGGGCGCAGCAGCCAGCAGTGCCGTCGAGACGGACAACCGCGATGAACCTGCTCACACCGTTGCGCGTCACATCCCCTCCGCTGATGTCGAGTCCCAGGGCGGCAGTTCGCGCCTACGGGATAATGACCCCTACAACCTGAGCTCCGGCCTCAAGACCGAGGAAGAGATCACCGCCATCCAAGCTAACACCTCTCGAAAGCGTGTCTTGAAGATCGGTCGCTCCGACAAAGTCGCCAGCTTCTACCAGAATCAGAATGAAACAATCGAGCGCCTGCTGAAAACCGTCGAGGAGCACTGCGCCGAGCAAGAACAGGCCGCCGGTGAGGACCACTTGCGTTATCAGATCGCCGTCTACGCCTCCTTCATTGGCAATATCATTCTCGCCGCAGTCCAGCTATACGGTGCTACGTCTTCCGGGTCACTCTCGCTCCTTACCACCGCAGCCGACGCCGTCTTCGATCCTCTCAGCAATGCCACCCTACTTCTGTCTCACCGCGCCATCAAGCGAGTCGATCCCAGAAAGTTTCCGTCAGGCAAAGCTCGCCTCGAAAACATTGGCAACATCGCCTTCTGCTTCATTCTCACCTCCGTTTCCATTCTTCTGATCGCCTTCTCCATCCAAGATCTCACCACCCACAAAGGTGGTGAACTCCGCAAATTCCACTTGCCATCCGTCATCGCCGTAGCCGTCGCGTTCGGTACTAAATTCCTTCTGCTACTGTACTGCTGGGGTCTCAAGGACAAATACAGCCATATTAACATCCTATGGCAAGACCATCGCAACGACCTCACAATCAACGGTTTCGGTCTTCTGACATCTATCGGTGGTTCCAAGCTCCGCTGGTGGATCGATCCCGCGGGCTCCATCTTCCTAGCAGTCTTGCTTATCTTCCTGTGGCTGCGCACCGCGTTTTCCGAGTTTAAGCTACTCGTTGGCGTTGCGGCTAGCACGGAGATGCAGCAGCTTATCACGTACGTCTGCGTCACGCACTCGCCCGAAATCTTGGGTATCGATACCGTGCGTGTCTACCACTCTGGTCACCGTCTCATCGCAGAAGTGGATATTGTCATGAACCCAGATTCGACACTACGAGATACCCATGATGTTGCCGAGGAACTGCAATTCAAGCTTGAGAGTATGCCGGATATCGAGAGAGCTTATGTCCATGTCGACTACGAGACTACGCACAAACCTGAGCATCCTATCAAGAAGAAGCAGATGTAAGAAGCCAAATACGGGATACCCTTTAAGGAACAAAGAGCAAGAGTGGAGTTTCCAAGTTGAGATTTCGGCTCGAGAGTGCCCATTCACTAAAAGCAGCATCGAGGCAAAGTAGATGATGCATTTCCATATTTTCTGCGTCTGGTTTGAGCAATGCATACAAAGCACAGAATAGAGAAAGTGGGTAGCTCAATTACCAGTTGTACATAGGTTTGGGGATAAACTGCTAGGTAGATAAATGAGAAAGAAATTGATACCCTGATTTCTTCTTCCCAATAAGGAACCCCCTAGGATTTGATACTCATGTAAAGACACATAATTTATGGACAGCATCTTTAGGCCCGTGTATATGGTCCTCAAAGCTAGATGGCGACGAGCTGAAAGCTGGACCTTCCTTACCTGCCACGAGGGTTTGAAGAGCGATCATTATTTCGTCGACCCAAAGAGACCATCTCTGGAGCCAAATATAAGGGACGACATATTATTGGATCGAGTGTATCATAGGATTCTTACAGATAGGATCCGTTGTGGATAATAGACTAAGTAATCTGAGGCGGCAAGATGCGTAATCCTCGCACCCTGGGCTCAAAAAGGAGCGGAATTAGCTTCTATGCACAGTTGGATGATCTCTTGAGTGTATCCGAGTAGAAATGCGAGGACGGGAGTGATACCAGAGTTGCGGACGAGAGCTGTGCGTAGAGTAGGTTCTACTGGCTTCAAAGAGTAGTTTTGCGACTGTTAGCTTGGGGAGTCTGTTGGGGGGTCTGAAGCAGAGGAGTGTGTATTTACAAAGTGGAAAGTATGTTCCATTGGATTATAATGATATGTGATTACGTCTATGATAAATAGGTAAGTAGTCGTGACTTCGGTGTGATGAAAGGGGCGATGTGGTGCTGTGGGGTGGTGAGAGTTGCTATTATTGTGTTTCAATGAAGGTTGTCCCATGAGTATCCTGTGGACTTGTGTGTATTCGTTCCTTGATGAGATTCCATTTCAGTAATGAGGAGAAGGGTGTGTCTGGGACACGAGCGAGAATGAGGTTGTTTATATGTCTTAAATTCGGGCTTCCATTGCTAAGATAAGGAGCTCGAATGTTGGGTGTGAAGCAGCAACGGTGCGGTCCAAAGTGTGGTTTGGTAGGACGAAACAAGCAGTATACTCTAGTCCTACCGTTTCTCTCTTTCTTACCTCATCAAGGTAACGTTAATCGTTACTTGGAGATTCAGTTGCTGTATATAGCTTGAGCGTGTGATGGAAGACTTTCGTTATGATATGCCTACTTACCTGGAAATTGAATATCGGGACAGCGGGCATACGTTATTTGTTCAATGTGCACATAGATATTCGCATCGTCGTAAAATAAATAATGAGAGGCCAATGTTTGTTGACTGATTTACTTAGTGTTTTGTTTGATGTCCATGATCCTTTCTCGTGTTGCCCGCGAGTGACATTGGTGCTGGGAAAATTGGTCACGCTGTGAACTCTTACTCCTGCTCATTGAGTTCATTGTAAAAGTCTATATGTGTGATAGTAATTCTGTGAGATGTACCCATACAGCTTATGGCAGCTAGTTGAAGAAGTATACAGATATCACACATTGCGTCGACTTCGAAGCGGCCTAGGAAATCTCCTCAGTGGTCCTTGATTTGCATCGGTTCGGAGAGATAGGGGTAAATAAAGTGTGATGATCATGTTGCGAAGAATCAGTCAGAACAAGAGCATGACTAAGTTTCCAATATACTATAGGACACCAAGCAGAAACGTTAGCGAGTTGATGTCTTCTAATCATAGTGCCTTTGAAGTGATTGCAGCAATGACAACAAATTTGAATCATCTCATGACATTTCAACCCCTTAGAGCAGCATACAGCGAAAGCTCAAGTCAATGCTGAGATAGCAATATCCACAAATAAACCGCCCCAAGTAATGTCCGCTCTGATTCAATGTAAGTTTCCTCTCAGGGTCATTATTAGTTCGATATTATTTCCCGGAATGTCCTCTTCAACTTTACATCTCCCTACGTATTTACCAATTCCACGAGTCTTCGGAGAGCGTGATACGGCCATAGGACTAGGTTCTACACTCCTTCGTTTGCTTCTGAAGTCCTATAACAACATTTGGACAGTTTTTGGCTGTAAGAGGCTTCACGCGTTAAGCAGTGTCTGCAATTTGAGAAAGGCATTCCAAATGATAGACGTACCTCGTCGTGTATGAGAGCTACGTGTATTCATCTCATGCATGCTAGCTATCCCCGTACACAATGTAGTTGGAAGCTTCCGTCTAGTTTGAGACATCATACCTGCTCTGATCCAGAGCTTGACTGTCTGGCTTTCAGGGAGATACTCCTGATCATTCGTACCGAAATTACAACACAACATAGATCGCCTGCTCGAATTCATCTCCGTAAGCAATCCATCGCAGAGGCCTCTTTATCAGCCCCTAATAGAGCATTATTACAATGTCATCATTAACGACACGTCCAGCACGCCATGCACACGCCCCAACAATCTAGTCCTGCCCAGGAGACTGATGAAAGGGGTAATATGGAAAGAAACTCTACAGGTGAGGCGCATCTCTCAAGGCACAAGAGCGTCTAGGCTATCGCTTAGGCAGGGCAAGGGAAGTGACACGTGGGGTCTAGGTTGACGATATGCGCAGGCGTTAACTCGCTACGCCACCACAACGGGACAAGCACCACCCACATTCCGTAGTGCGGGATGGACTACAACTGCGACGAAGAGGCGCCGGCTAGACGTCGATCGACCAAGGAATGTCGCGTATTGCCACTCTCCTGGATTTGAACTCCCGTGATTCAGGTACCTTCTCGCCTTACCTGTGTTGAGATTTGGACTATTTACGGCGAGGGAAAGTTCCGGCTCGGCCTTGAAGTTGTGTGTTACACTGATATTCTTGTTTATATCACATTTGCCGTCATCTATCGTCTACCCCTGACGAAGAAGACCATTGCATAAATCTGAATGGGAGAATAGCTTACATCTTACGATCAGTCTTGAGGCATGATGCTGACACGATCCTCCGTCATACAGTCATTAAGTCCGTTGAGACGCTCCGCGGATCAATGTAGTCATAAAACAATACTCGCAAGACAAAATGGTGTTGCACGGCCACCCTGAAGTGGAATCTCGGTCATGTAGTTGACTTAGTTTGGTAGGGGGTTATGCAGTGAGGTCTAATTGGTAAGGTTATACTGCCGTGCCATTTCATCAGACGGGCATTTCAATCGTCCGACGCATAGCAACCCACTTGCTTGACGCTTCAACGTCGTACCTCGAGTGGGGATCATATCGCGGATTTCAACCACAGTATCTACAGTACATGCAAATAAAAATGGCAAACCGATACCGAAATCCATACAACTTATCACGGGGCGATGCGACTCGTATGACAGACATAGACCATACGAGACAATAAGACACTGTATTGAAAGTCCCGCGCGTGGTGTGCTCGGTACCATATAATCATCTATCTGTTTTCGTTGCACGTCGTAATTTGTCAGCCGGCCGCATCTACAATACAATACATAACACTTACATACTCGTACATACTCGGTTGTAGTAGGGCGAAGAGTTACGACGAATGATTTTTGAACCGAGGTAAGAGAGTAACTAGCAGACCGCAGTAGCCGCCGTTGCACTTACAGCCACGACACGCCTCAGGCAGAGCTCAGGGTCGTGCCTCCGTTTACGCTTGCCTGTCACCGGTAATTAAGTGAATCAGATGGGCATATGTACGGTCGATCATCGCTCTCCGAACAACGTGGCGAGCGTGGGCAACCATGGGCAACTTGCAAGGGATTCGAATCCTTCAAGCTGCCTTGTTACGAGGTTGTAGCAATTGGCGCCCTCACCCCGCGCCTACAGTTGATGTACCTGAGACGGCTCGAGATTCGAGTGTGCCTTGCTGGCGGGCCCCTTGCAGCAGACTACTGTAGATTCAACCAAAGAACTCGACGTCGACTCGAAAAAGTCCTGAGGATGAATATGAAATTCCCTCACAGTACTGCTGATTATGAGAGAGTCGTGCATCCGTGTTTCCGATCAATACTTGTATCCAGCCCACCTTGTTTCGATATGCTCTCGGTCTTTCCCGAAGTGTGACAGACAGGGACACCCTCAAAGAGGGCTTGCCACCGTTCAATGTACACGTGTATCGGAAAGGAGGCCGCTAGGCTCGCGGCCTACCGATCAATAGCGGAATTCAAGAGGTGAGTATTCGCGTCCATCCGGGGTTGAGAAGAGGATTGCGGAGCCGACCACGGCCATGACTGGCAGATCCTTATGATGATATTCATTGGACAGCGCTTACCAGGGGAATCTCAATGAGGAAAACATGGCGGCATCGGTGATGCGCTGCAAGATGCAAGCCAGACGAGAACACCAGACAAATGTCCGAATAGATGCCCAGCCAGTGTGTGGGCTTATGGCTTGCCTCGTCTTTTCCTGATCTAGACAGCGACCCGAGTCAGTGCACTGCTGGAACTCTGGAACTCTCTCACTGGCCGGCAGAGGCCGTCCGATGAGGCTCAAGGGCGGTGACAGCGACGGTTAGAAGAGTGTGCTGTCTGGTCACCTCGCTTGTTCTGTTCAGATTGAGAACCAATCGATAACCTAGCACCCAGGGATCAGTAAGCAGGGTCTCGAGCCTTCTCGGCCATCATGCTATTATTCATCTGCCGAGATTTGGTTGGATGACATCCGTTCTCAAGACCAAATTTGACGCCACGAGTTTCGGCATTGTCTGCGTAATGCATCCATGTAAGAATGGCACTATCATTGCCTTGCAGTCCGTCGACAACATGGCTCGCGATACTACTGGTAGGCAGTCTCTTAGCGTTGACCATTACATAGGTCATCCTTTCTCCTTGGCGCATGGAACGCTCCGGACCTCTGGTTGACTAACTGAACAATCATTGGTGTGCAGAAACCCGCATTTGCCTTGGTACTTGGCAATCACTCACCTGCTCTGCGGTTACTGATTCTAACATGTCTCAATGTTTGACTGAGTCGATATAGGGAGCATCATACAGGGAGCATCATCAGTAGGCGACGTGGGGTAGTTATCAATGAGTCTTCCATCTCCGACGATGGCCACTGCCACTAGGTTCAGGACTGCGCCTAGTCTGCGTCGCCGGTAAACTCATCATGCCTGTCGCATACACAGTGGTAAAGCAAATCGAATCACCGTAATATCACCACAGCAGATGGTAGTCAGACTGCGCTCTTGCTTAATTCACAAGCTATCGCAAGGTTTTACCTCAGATATTGCTTTTTGTCGTATAGTTCATGCTGGTGATCGTTTGGCTCTGGTGAAAATCATGGGTATGGTTTGGCGGCGAAGCCATTTCGCGCCCTTTTATCCCTTCGTCCAAAAATGGCGAAATGGCTAGAGCAAGATGGGATAAGTTAAGCGTATTGCGTTCCATCGAACGCCGGCTAGCACGGGCGGCTTGCGGGAGCAACCAGTGCACTGGGACGGTGGCTCTGGATGGATGACAAGCAGATCCAGGCCGCTTGGACTTCCATCCGCTGGGACCATGTCGAAGGATGAGAGGATCGAGAGGGGAGGGGGGTATGCCATTGATACAGGTGGCGGTAGGGGACATGATTGATCTCCAACGCGTTTTCAATTTCCAAGCCTAGAATTGGAAGCTCGCATGAGTCGCATCGTATATTCCAGTGCCCATGATGTTCAACAAGGACAGGCCTATGGCGATAACTCCACTTGAACCCGAAAAATTAGACATAATTGCGAGTCTCTCCAAGCGAAGCCTCCAATTATGAGCAGAATATGAGCTTGTCTTCAACGAAATCCGCAATGAATGCAACCGCAAGCGGATAAAACGAGTCAGCAGTCGGTCTGCAAGTACGCAAATTTTCAACATTGCTTTTTCCGCATTAACGGAAGGTGTATAATCATCCTGTTCATTGAAATGATCTATTTTCGTCAAATTGGAAGGAACATCATCACGGCCTAGGTCCGTTGAAGAAACACTCATCATGCTTGATTCGAGGTCAGCCTGAATCATGCGGCCCAGATCTTGCCGTCGAGCTGAGCGAGCGAGCATAAGGGTCCGTTTCGATCTGACGGATTACGCCCCAAGCTACCTTCCCTCGTGGTCGACCCGGCTTGCTGGGACGATTGCCAGACCCCTGGCTGATATAGCTGATATAGGCCAGGAAGTGTTTCGTGGCTTCATTCCGCTATGACGCTTCTCTTTGCCAGTACCGTAGCGTGTGCGGTAATTTCCACACCTTGTAGCCTTGTATCAGGGTCCCTGCCACTCAAGCTAGATAGGTAAGAGAGATAGCGAGTCTTACAGGTCACGGCTCGAGTTTCAATAGTGAGAGAGTTATAGGTGGTATTGCATATCAGGGGCCATTGGCCTACCTATTGTGCCGTAAACAGCATGAGATGCCTGAGGGGTACATGCGAATTGCAGCCTACCTACCAAAGTCTCAGTGTGCGGGTGCTGTAGTACGCCACTATCAGATTGGTGCCCAAATAGACCTCCCAGCATCAATCTGGCACCATCTCCCCTACCTATGTCGTGCCCTGCTTCTCGTGTCGACTTTCCAGTATTATAGCATTCCATAAATGCCGCCGGCATCATCAAAACGGCGTCACGGTAGAAACTGCTTGTTTTCCAGGTGCGACGAGTCGTAGAAGCCAACCAGGAGTTAAGAGTGACTAATTGGCGGGCACAGGGCGCGCAGTAGTATGTCAACGGCGCGTTGACTAGGTTAAGTCACTCTGTTTGTATGTGTCTAATTATGAAGTGGCCTGCGACATGGCTTCAGACCCGACAGCGTGGTCCGCCCTCGTAGCTAGAGTTCAGAAGAGTTAGAAACGCCGTCTTCTGTCGTACATACCCATAATTGCCAGCCGGCTAGTCTCAGTAGCTCCAGGTGCTTATTTGATGAGTGCTGTGTTGCTGGAATTGCCGGTTCCTGGAAGGATCAGTCAGGGGTGCATATGAAGCATATTTGCACATGGGTTTTCGAGGCTCTCACACTCCTTGAGATCGAAACGAGATCACAGAGCGAAGTGAGATTTGGGGTAAAGCAGTTCCCAAAGCAGTAATTGCGTACCTTTTGTCGGCTGCAGTGCAACCCGAAGCAGGGGATAGGCAAAAATAAGTCCTGACAGATAGACTCCCTGCTTGGATTCCCGCTAGGAAGCATACAGTACACATATTTCGCAATCATTTAAACATTGGAAGGGCCAGGTAACGAACAGCATACAGTGCACGCAAACGGGGAGAGTTCCATGTAAGGGATAACCATGATACAGTGGGCAATTGCATACCTACTCTATCTCGCCTATGGGATTATTAGAACAACTTGGCGAGCTTGGGGGACCTTGTCGGTAAAGGTCCTCGCAGTAGAGAGCCTCGTGACTCCCGACTCGTTCATGGATCACATTTTAATGTCTCTTAATCCCTGTAGATGACATCGTTCTCCTAGTGCCATTGGCGCAGATCAAACGCTGGTAACCTATGTACATAACCCGAGGGTGTGGCTCGGTATCGGAAGATGCCCGTGGTTGAGATTTGTGGGAACGATCTCTCCATGGTATCTGGGAAGATCATCGTTCATTACCGTAACGGGCAACATGTATTTGGCGTTGACAGTTTCTCCGCTGTTTCTTCTCATCGTTCGCGAGCTGTCAGTCACGGTGGCGCGCAGCCACCAGTCGCTACATGTGACGGTCTCGACTATGTCGGTCTGTCGGCAGCATATGGCATCGCTGGTAGTGATAGACCAGATGCGATGGAAATAGATACTCTGAGGTGTAGATGTATAAAGGGCTTGGGCAAGATTCCTCTTACGGGCAGGCTCGCGAACTAGCGGTCATAATTGGAGGAGGAGCAATTAGACTCGTACCCTTTTCTCGGTCCCGAAGCCATCGGCAGAGACTGGAGCTAGACAGGGGTGAAGACTATCGCGAAACGCCCTCAAAATTTACTCCTCTACTAACGCCTCACTAAGTATGATAAGCCCATGTGCAACTATCGGCGCACGAGACACCAGCAGAGATGGAATCGTTCTCAGATCTCCGATCACACTTTTCCTGTCAGGAGTCTTTGCTGTGGTTATCAGATACATATGAAATAGCGATCGTCTTCATGGCGTCAAAGGATAAGATCTATGACATTGACTGTTTCCATGTCCATATGTAAAAGTCGAGGAGGGAATCTTAAACTGTCATCTGCTATGCTCGAAAGCTCCTGATATTTGGCATGCAGTATGCAAGGAAATGCTATGGGACCTCCGCTGCGGTGGATGACTGCGAGCATTGCATAGTATCAAGGCATGTTTGACTTGTTCCCATTGGATCTGGATGAAATGCCGGTCAGATCTCAATTGCAAGATCAGGAAAGTCTTTCGAATTTCTTTGCATCGTTCCAGATCGCCATCACATTGCTCATCAAACACGGCTTCATCAACACAAATCCAGTATGGATATACTGCAGATGAGGCCGTCGAGTAAAAGGCGATGGGACACAGTGCGTCTGCATGTGTTGGAACCCGAGGTCGGCGACGCATGCAACGACGGCCTGAATAGCAAATCAAAGTCGTCCCAATACAATTCCTCACACCCTCTCAGTTCGAGTTGGTGTTCAGTCCTTGTCCATGACGGTGCCAAATTTAGATTGAGGTCGCACTGGCTAATGAATTGGGTTGCTCAACTTGCTCCTGGAGCGTTCTATACGTTTGTTCACTTCTAGGCTTTTTGGCAGCCCAGCACGATCGTATATACTCCCTCGGTACACTGTGTGATAACATCAGATTGTGTTGGCCCGTAGCAATGTCTCGTAGCTCTCGATCGCTATCAGATGAACATTTCGATTGACAATCGTTTGGTCCGGTGTACTGTGGTGGTTGATGTAATTGGACTAAGCCGAAAAATGACCTTGGTATACATTCCTCGTTCAAGTATACTGTACCAAGACTGGACCCTTGCTAGATACGTACACAGAGCTCTGCAATCAACATAATAACGAATCGTTATCACGCAACCCTCGAATCAAGAGTCAAGAACCAGACAGCGTGTATTCTTGGGTGTACACTTTCCTTTGGAAGATGAAAAACAAATACAGTAGGGTAAACATACGTTGATCTGCCTCAAAGCCTTCGCCAAAGACGTTAGAATACCACATCCGGGTCCTCAGCTAGCCTCTTCACTAGGCACCTTTCCCCTTGGGGATATGCATCTCTGCTAGTGTAACGCTGCAAGACGCAGTCGGTGGTTGGATCTACACGTGCGGAATTCTTCCGGAAGCAAACAGGAGTCTCCCTTTCCGAATCGACATTGAAGCCATGCAAGATGATCACTCTTCCCTGCTATAACACCATCGGTTATTCTCTGCAGGGAGGGAGGATAGCAGAACTACCCACTCTCCTGGCTTTGGAAGCCTGTCCGCAATGTATTACCATGCGACCCATGATCATCAGATCAAGAGTCAGGCTGCGCGGTAAAATAAAATGGCGCAACAGTTACCGAGGGTGAAAAAGGCTAAGGGTAGATCCCGTCTAGCCCTGTTTAGCTTGGAGATCTTGACTAGCGTAGAGGTTGTCAATAGCCGGCACTTGCTCCGCGAAACTTGGGATGAGAAACCTTGCCATGGCACGTACTCGGACAGGCGTTTTTGCAAGTGGGGAGCCGACTAGTACTAGGTACACGGATTATGCCTTGTAAGTCGTTGTTGGTATGCCTCATCTCTTGCTTCCCCTCGGCCGAGAAAGACTGAACTAACATGAATTCTTGTAAAAGTACAAAGCTTGCGAGGGCCCCCTACTCTAGTGGATAGTTGCGAACAACTTCGTTTCTCCACACAAAATTTCTCGTTTAACTTTTCCTAATCAAGACACAAGCTTGATGCTCTATTGGCCCTGCTCATCTCGACGACTATGACTTCACTCACTCACTTCTTGGATTCCATTTCCGCTACTCAGCGGAGCGGGGCGGGTCATGTCAATATTGACATTCAACGGTGAGGCTCAAATTGACAGTTGTGATCGATGTCAGATCAGCGGCTGTTGCCTCTAACCCTACAACGACGATGGTAAGCTCGTGGTAAGTACCGATGATGCGGCACACTACAATTGGCAAACCTCTCATCACAAAACGCCATTAGCAACAACTCTTTCTAGCTACAACTTATAACTACGTTACATAACATAACAATATCGAGTTGACAGTATTTCTCTTTGGCGGGCGATAAGGTGGAGCAGAATCAACGTTGATGATTCAATAATACATTGGTGAGGTTGGATTGGTTGGGGACAGCAACCTTGAGCCCTGTTGATTTCTCGGATCGAGTTGTTTCCGGCGCAAAACTGTCCGGGATTCTCTATCTCAACTCCTTGTCTCTGAGCACCCACCCCGATGATTAGTGGTTTATCCAGGGATCAGGGCTAGAGACAGCGCCTCTTCAACGATCTCATTGCCCTGCATTCATAACAAAATTGGGTTTGCTTGCCGTGGCCTTGGGGTAATTTTTGAAAATCGCGGAGAGCTTCAGATGCCATATCTCTCAGCGTGTCATTCACAAAGAGCCGGGTCTATGTGTATGATATCGGGTACGGGACACGCCGGATACAATAGTGTTGAAAGGCTCGTATCATGTTGTCAGACTCAAGAATGACGAAGCAAGGCCAATGGGCGCATGAGGTTTTGCTTGTTAACCAATAAGAGAGTGCCTTCCCGACATTGACAACTAATTCGACCTATGATACCCGCATCCCACAGCCTTGGCCGCTATTAACGATTCCTTTTAGGCAAGGAAGCGCTAACAGAGATGAATCCTGATCGTCATATTACGCAGTTGCTACCCATCGTGAATCACTTCAAGTCGATGGAACGCAAATCATGAGGGACACAACCTGCTCGTATCGGCTTGTGTATTCGTGTTGTGCATGTCAAATCAAAGTGCCTCGGAAGTTTGAAGTGTTCCTCTACACTCCACACGTATTCAACACTGTTGAGGCATTATGTGATCAACAACGGAACCGACGGCTCCTAGGTGTAGACAGGTTCATCAGACCGATGTCCTCATGGTGATACCTAGTATACCTAACGGGTGTACTTGTGGAGACTTTACAAGGTTTTGTTTGCAGTGCCACACCTAGACAGTACGTAAGGTATGTACAGGTATTGCCATGCTCTGTGGCTGGAACGACTTGACATACATACACCTACACAAGGGGGTCTCTGCCGGAGCGCATGGCAGACAGGGATACGAGCGCTACCCTAGTGCTTATTTTTGAGATCCCTGTACCGGAGAGATAAACACGCCGGTCTGCTGGAAAGGGTTGGAGCGGCGACTTGGAGAGCATAGTGATATTATGGCCCGTGGACATGCCCCCAGCCCTTGATCTGTTTTACATTAGGATGACAACCCGGATATCTTGGCGGGTAAAAAGACGAAATAGAAGGTAGAACTGAACTGTATGGACCTACATATGGAGAAGGAGGCTCTGTTGCACATGTTTTGAAGCAGAAACAAACAGCCCCCTTTACTACTGCAGAACGTCTTTAGGGATCCATATCGACTGCTACGATCATCATGAAGCGATCGATCGTATCCCAATCGAATGCATCAAAGTTGTCTAGGAAAGGACACACGGTTCTTTCGAAAATGGAACTTCATTTCGCCTGCTCACCCTATGAAATGTCGATATTGGCAAATTCAATCTACTATCCTGCAGACCTGTAGTTTGCGGAGCCTGCTTATTGCTCCTCTTTCATCAAGCGCGTCTCTAGGGTTAGTCTTCTCACTAAAAACTGCAAGGTCCTTCGTCTTTTTCTGGAGGTGGCTTACATCCGTAGAGATACACATAGACAATTTGCAGTACAAGTTACCTGGGTATTATAAGCAGTTCTAATACCATATACACACCATTTTAACGGCAGCTAGCCACTGTTTCAATAGGGCTGAGAGATTCATCATGCATCATCTCGCTACGTTCGCATGAAGTTGACCAGGCCACGACACGAAAGTGCCAATTAAGGAACTGGGGGCGTCATGTCGAGACAATACTGGCATGCTGGTAAGGTTCTCCTCTACGTGTTATGTGTGCAAGAGACATGACTGGTCCTCAAGTTCAAACGACCTAGCTTTTCGTGAGAAAGCGGCGCCCCCACGAAGAATTCTCAATTCTAGCCACCATCAGAACACTCTCGTATCGCTTCTAAAAACAGGATCTCCAAGTCTATGTAAGACCGTGAAGTCGTGCTGTTTCACCGGCGTTCCGGTATGCCGCAACCATGAGGGTGTGCGGGAACATACTACCCAAGGTAGCAATGCGGCACGGGCGAACGCCAAACACGTGTTGGAGATTGATCACGCGCGTGGGCAAGGTGGTATTCCAAGTTTATGGGCCAGAACAAAAGATGTCAGACTTGCGTTCCTAGCATCGCGATTCCTGTTGTACGGTACTTGCTGAGATCAGCGACTGGGTATCAATGGGAACATCATTCAACTTTTGGTTTCATCCCCGATGCTCCATTGAAACCATCCTGCTTGGCACATTCCACAGGTGACCTTCTCTGTTCTGCCTGATTGCCCTCAGCGCTTGTCAACATACTGTGCTTATCATATGGTACAATTCCGCTGGTGATCCATGTATTCCTGGTCATTTGGAATAAGGAAGGACTATGAAAATCTGAGTATCATTCATTGCCTTGAAGGACTTCTCCGTCCCATCGTCGAGGCACGGCGAGATGAGTGATGTGACCTTGGCGATTGAAAGAAGGCTGCACCCCACTTTGGAAGCTTCTATAATTAAAACTTGCATGCTCACCATGGGCACCTTCACCCGAACTCGACCACATACATCTCTTCACAACGTGTGTCGCCTGAGATGCACTGCAACCTCAACTTGAACAGAAAACCATGATCTCTCCTCTCCTTCCTTGGCATGTACGTACCTTACTCGCTCCCTTATGCCAGCGCTGAGCGCAGTCAGTCTACCCCACAACTCTGAGAGGGTAAGGAACTAATTAGGCACACTTACTACTTCAATAGTCTAGCTTAGCCAGGTATCAACAGTTAGACCCTTGGCAACTCGTATCTCGACTAATCACGTCCTCGCACGTTAGCCTATTCGCCTGAATTGTTTTAGAGCTAACTCGTCAAAAGTTCCTTTCTTTCCAATTTCCTCTGATTATTACCCCAAGGTATAACCCTGTCGCGGTCGGGTAGATCCTTTCGTGTACCTCCTTCATGGTGACGGGTTAGGCACAGCAAGGGTGGACTGGAGCACCTCACTATAACAATGATTATTTGTACGAGTTGAAATGATCCATTACAATATGGAAAACTCGCAGTCCGAGATCGTATGCTGTGTAATTACTGTACTGTAGTCAACAAATTCTGATGTGAATAGTTTTGAAGTTTAGCTTCGTCACAGTTAACCCAGTACTACCTAACAGCCTATCGTAGCCGAAATGTCCACTTCCTCTCATAAGGTACCGAACCCTTCTCTCGAGTCATAACATTTCGGGACCGGACTTATCTGCATCTTCTCGTGTAGAACCTAATGTTCACGCTATATTAGATAGTTCCAAACCGTGCAACAGCTAAGGCATGTACCAGCTGATATCTGACAAGGCTGTAGGTCGATGCCTGAGGCATTATAGCCGCGATCTTAACTTTCAAGGTATCCATAGGTACGATAAGGTAGTTGGCAATGGAGTGTACGATTAATGCTATGCTGCATCTAAAACAGGACTATACATCAACACCTGGTTAATAGGTATGATGGTTTTGGTGTGCTTTATTTCCTACGTTCCCCGGACACATCTTGCTCTCAATCATCTTGCCAAAGATTTCTTAGGTGGTCAATTAATTGAAGTTCAGTTTACTCCCTATCTACCTACCAATGCAACCTCTGTGATAGAAGGCACATCATCCAAGACGACTCGTCCAGATCAAGATTGGCTCAGCATGGCGGTGCAAATTCGTGTATGGAGAAAGTTAGGTAATAAGCATGTCTACATTCAACACTAGAACGAACAGCACTTGCATATCGAACAGCCTGGGAGAATATACAGAACTCCGCCGCGCACACACGCATATTACACCTAAGTGCGGGGTATGTACAATTCTCGCTTCCATGATCACACGGTTAGTCGACGATGGCTTCAATCCGACGACATTAGCCCAACGGTGAAGGCCTCCGACGTCCCGGCAACGCCTACTAGCAAAAGCCAGAGAGGGTCCAGCCTCTTACCTCGGCCGGGCGCCGAAATGTGCCAGTCCAGACCCACGGGTAGGCGTTTTCCAAGACTTCGGTCTCGTCTCCGTTTACTGAATTGAGAACTGCGGTGCCGACATAGGGTATAGCGCACTGGCCGAGGCTGGTATACGAATGCTATACTGCATTGTCCACCGACAAGTCCCTTGGCAGTTGAGAAATCGTGAGAAAGGGTCCCGAGAGTCTCCAAAACTCGGGACCATGTGCCAAGTGACTTGGATGGCACAAGTAATCCTTATGTGATCAGTTAACAAAACTTGGCAGACATTATCTGGGGGGACCCGAGGGTTCGGAAAGTGCTTAGGTGCCACAGTCGACCTTAACGGACGACGGTTGAAACTACGAAGCAGTCCGGCCCAGTCATACTCCAGGTTCACCTGGCTTCAAGTGCGCCTCAAAAAGGCACGTCCTGACTGTGATCCAGGGCCGCGAACCCCAACATTCGGGGCAATAAGGAACGACGGCTTAGTATACTGTACACGAACGACATGTTTTGTAAGTGATGATTGGCATTTGCTCGTTCGAGCAGCCAGTGCGCCAAAGTACGGAAGTTACCATTTGGAAGCCTCAAATCGCATGGAACATCCTGGCATCGGGCGTCTGTGCCAGATGCTTTTTCCTAGTGCCTGAGACAAGACAGCATCAAGATTCGCATTCATGGTTCTACAGCTCAAGTCATTGGCAATGAGTTGGCGTGATAGATGAGAGACTGATATCATATTTACCGCGCTGGGATATGGAGAGATGATCTCACGACCGGGATAGGGCTAGTCAATCACATCTTCTGGGTCTTCGAAATGCAGGGGCTGCTGGAACAGATCAGGGAGCAGGTCGATGTATCTGCTATGCCACACGTCTCCGAAGTCACAGGCAGGACTGCCCTGGTTCGCGGTCTGTTTCTCTTCCTGAGGTTGTACCGGGCCTGGGTTTGTACTTCCCCTCCGCGGACTCGGTTGTTCCTGGGAGCCTTGGATCATGGGGCAGTACTTGCGTGTGGGCGGATATCAGGGGTGCGCGGGAGTATTGCTTGGCATACGCCATGTAGAGCTACGGAGACAATACCGTCATTTACAGATGTCAGGGTCAGGGAGACTACCAGGCGGAATTCATGCGCCCACAGGTTCTTCGCAGTCTGCGGCGGGAGGCCAGGGTAATAATCATCCTGATTTCAGTGTAACGAGATAAAAGTCAGCACTGCGCGCGAGCTGCAGGGATTTTCAGGTATCGACGTGTACAGTGCTTGTTCAATCTTTCTGTCTCCCATACAGTCTCGTCGTCTCAACGGACATTGTCTTGTCGCCTGGCACTCCGACAATCTCCAAGACAAAACGTGTCTGCGAAGGACTTTTTAGAGTCATGCCAGACGGTGCTGTCGGACACATCGAGTGTAATATCGTTACATCGCCACATATAGTCCTCTTTCTAATTACAGAAACGAAGGGGGGGCAATTTATGCCTCAGAGACTTTGACTGATCTTACAGTTGGTTTAGTCTACTACGGAACTAACACACATACTCAAGCCGAGGCTCAAGACGAGCTTGGCTGTACGTAATGCTCCAACATGTAGTCATGTTTGGGTTAAGTACGATGCCGGCGAAGTGCCTGGCTATCGATGCTAATCACCTATCTCCTATACTGTGCCGTAGAGTCTAGGCAGTGCATATGTCCCCGTGTGCCGGATCCAGCATTGTGCCACGACTGAGATACCGAATGCCTCATTCGGACGGTCGGTCACAATGGATAGCGATATACTGTACCGCGGGCACCGAGACCACTGCTATATGTATATTGTAATCTGTACATACAACCGTATGGTTCAGAGCCGACAGCCTAGACGCTGACGGAACACCGTCGCCTCTGATCGCCCGCCAGGCCATGTATTTCTCTGCCTGTGTACAGGCCTTGACTGCCACATTTCCGCGTCCTTGATCGAGCCGTACACAGGCACGCTTCACTACAGCAAACGACATGACCGGTACCAAGAGTTTGCAACAGGCGATCATGGCCCACCTGATAGCCCGACATCTGCGACCCCAGGCGCTCCCGTGTCCAGAGCCTGGTTTGGGCGTCAGTCTCGACAGTGCGGTTCGCTCGACCTCGATGCGTCTTAATCCGAGCCCCCTGTCGCCTCTTCCGACAAGGATTCAGAGGACGTACCGTGATGCCTGCACAGCAAGGTACGTACCTGAGCCCCTGACTCTCTCGTGAGCTGGCGGACCCGCCCTCGATCTGGGACGGGGGAGTCTGGCTCGCCTGGGTCCTCATCTGCCCTACGACAGCAACGAAATGATGAACTAGATCCTCTACCACTACCCCCCTACCCAGACCGTTCACGCCCATACACCCCTACACCCCTACACACATACTCTGCCAATACACACACTGCCTTATGATGGGCTGTGGCCTGCAGCACGCGGTCCTAGCTCGCCTGCTCTGCTTGTTTGTATACATATACAGCCTTGAGCCCCCAACCATCATCAGAGCATCCTCACCACCGGCTTCACGACTACTAACATCGACGACACTCATCCCGAAGAGACAGTAATCTGTGACCAACTTTGTTTTCAACCAGAGCAGTACATAATATCAACAGTATATAATATCACTTCACCACTTCACCCACACATTTCCCGCTCATATACCCTTCTCTCCGCGGGGCAATCGTCTTTGGCAAACTGCTATTACGGACGAATACGCCAGTATCGACGCTCACATTACACATACCATACGGTGGCGGCCGCAAGACATCCAACCGAGCAATCTTGATTTCCAACAAGGCCCCCAGGCTCTGTCTCGTCTTCTTCCACGCCTTGACCCCAACCAAGGCTCCGTGTTAGATCCGCCGTTTTGAGACAAGGCGCGGATGTGAGACTTACTTCTCGTTCATCTCATAATTACCAACCTCTTGGCCGAGGCGCTGACCTTCCTCGTACTGAAGCGCGCTTTAAAGGCGACTCGAAGCGATATACACAGCTTCGAAAGCTCACTTCGGCAAAGTAAAAATGATGCCAATGGCAAATAGCCATTCATATAAGATGTTCCATCGACCAAACCACGACCAGGCCGATTTCATGCTTTACCCCGAGCCCGCCACGAGACCTGGATACACATCACCACCACTGGATATGCGGATGAGTCCGAACGGGTTTGGTTACTCTCGAGGCGCGCACGAAGACTACACGCATGCCCAAGCTTGTGACGGTATAGTGTATCCAGAAATGAACAGCCTCATGTACCGAGGCAGAACATCGCCAACAATGTATCCCGAGGACGGCGAGCTTCGGATCCCTCCATCAGATCTATCGACCGCTTCCGCACCATCCGCGACGTCGTCCACAGTGGGATCCCCGAACTCGAATCACGGACAGCTTGCCTTCATTCCAGAATACTCACAGCCTCCCATGGGTGTCAACCCAGGGATTGTTGGTTCGAATGAATATTATGCGGGAACCGAGTATTCGGCATTCACTGGTCCAGGTATGGAAGAATTCATGACCTTCGACAGCAAATCAACTTTCGTTGGTGAGTTGGATTAGATCCCTACTGCTGTTTTCTCTCATCTATCAACCATTATGATAGACTCTATATTTTCCTTTGAGTATTTGGCATGGGATTGAACACCATTTGCACGTTCTGTACAACTTATCGCATCAGTCCCTGTGGTGGTGTTGCAACTATTGCAGGGATGTTTGCGTTACCTGGCCCTAGCTGCGCCTCCCATTTCGCTGGGTCATCGGCACAAGCCGTCTGCAGTGGAGGGTAGTATTCTAGCCTGCGCCTCAGACGACGGACACTTTTCCATTTCGTTTCCCTTCACTCACCGCCCCCCTTTCTTTCCTGAGGGATGTGCTCTTTTCAGAACTGTTGGTTTCATGTCTTCATGTGCAAGCGACTCTAGCGACTCTGTCCTGACTCGAGTTT
Organism: Xylariaceae sp. FL1272; assembly: GCA_022432385.1. NCBI lineage: Eukaryota > Fungi > Ascomycota > Sordariomycetes > Xylariales > Xylariaceae > Xylariaceae sp. FL1272. Next base: position 387,914 of record JAJJXC010000012.1, on the reverse strand, counting down.
TCGTGTAGATCCATCTCTAATTCACCCAGAAATTCGTGGGCCTATGGCACCGCCAATGTCGGCGTACGAGCATCGCAGTGCTTATTCGCCGCAGAATCCATATCCCCACTCACCTTCTCTGTCAGGCGCAACTTCTCCAGCCCCTGTCATGAGAAACGACGGCAGCCAGTCGCCCTATATGCACACGGCATATCATCCTCAGCAATATAGCCCATATACAATCCCCCCTGGTAATGGCAGACGGCCTTCCATCGGGTACCAATCACATAGCTCTCACGAATACTCATACAACAGTGACGAGTCCGAGAAGAAGCAGAGATGTCCCCACCCAGATTGTGGGAAGACATTCAAGGACCTGAAGGCGCATATGCTCACGCATCAGACGGAGCGGCCTGAGAAGTGTCCGATCCAGACATGCGAGTATCATGTGAAAGGATTTGCGCGCAAGTATGACAAGAATCGTCATACTCTAACCCACTACAAGGGTACCATGGTTTGCGGGTTCTGTCCTGGCTCTGGATCTGCTGCCGAGAAGTCCTTTAATAGGGCTGATGTCTTCAAGCGCCATTTGACTGCCGTTCACGGAGTGGAACAGACGCCACCAAACAGCCGGAAGAAGACATCTCCTGGTGCCAACAGTGGTAAGAAGCTGACTGGATACGCACCGGATGCTACGGGCAAGTGTTCCACTTGCTCGGCAACCTTCGCCAATGCCCAGGACTTCTACGAACATCTCGACGACTGCGTTTTGCGCATTGTCCAACAAGAGGATCCCGCTGAGGCAATCAACGCCCAGCGATTGGGCGAAGTGGAAGACGACAAAGAGGTGCTTTCGACTCTCGAGAAGAACCATCTTCCACTCACGACACAATCGCTTTCTCACTCCGACGAAGAAGACGATGACGAGATGGCTGATGAAGATGACATGGAGGATGCTCGGGATGCCAGGAAAGGCTCTTCCCCTTCGAAGAAGAAGGGCAATCCTGCGAACGGTGTTCAGAAGTCGCGTGGTATGACGCATTCCCGAGGTGGTGTTCCGGTGGCAACGAAGACGAAGAGCCGCAAAAACCGGCAGCATTACCCTTCCTCCTGGGGCTTCGACAAGGGCCAGATGACCATGAAGAAACGCGTGTTGACTGTCTTTGACGGGCCGCGGCGCCTTGCCAAAGATGACATGATGTTGTCTACCGAGCACGAGGTCCGCGTCAAACTGGGAGACGGCAAGTCCTATGTGACGGACTTGGACATGAACACAATGAAGCGTGCTGAGGGCTTCCTCAATGCGACCGAAGAGGAAAAGGGCATGTGGATTTCTGACGATCCGACAGAGGAAGAGATTGCCCGCATGTTGGAAATGAGCCGAAGTTGATGGCTCGGCCCAGTACATATACCCCTAATTACTTGACCATCTTGAACATATTGACACCTCTTAACCTTCGCAACCATGGGGACGAAGACACATACTCACGACGGACATGACCCTCTCCAACAAAAGGCTATAGAACATTTCAGCATGGAACGGCGCAGGGTTACGGCCACATTCACTTGTCACACGGAAGAACAGTGATTGACGAGGATGCATGATGGGGCGCACTTGGTATACATATATTTCGACTTGATGGACTTTTGATGGAAGCGATGGGACAGGTCCGAAAGGGCACTATGATTGGAATCGGGAACGATGCTCTGGGACTAATCTTGTTGGGCGTTCACGGGCATGGTGGACCGACCATTTCTTACCAACTGGTTTTGTTTTTTGTTTGACTCTGCCGCTTGTTTCTGGAACCGACGATCATCTGTTTGATGGAATGCGCCTGACAAAAGATACCCCTGATGTACGATAGTTATTAAGGCTCAACACACTGTGTCTATAATGCTTCATGATGTTATTGCATACTCCTCGGTCTTTGCGAGTCCTCCCTCCGTGATTGCTACGGCGTCACAATTATTGACTGATAACTTGAATCACGGTAACTTGTCAATACTTCCTCATTTGACACATTGTTCATCGCGCTCAAGACTGACTCGCAATACATTCTCGAACTGGTGATGCATTCCCGGTCGCACTGGTCACGGCTTGGGCCAGGGGATGCCTACAGTACGTGTTTGTAGGCCACGAGCCGCATAGTTGGCTTCTATACTGTATGCTCGATATGTTACCTGAAACCGAGAAGGATCTGACTGTGCCGCACCCTCGCAGCTGGGTGCTGTCTTACATCCTGTCAACAGTGGTAACATTACCCGCCGTGATTGGTTGGTGGCTGCTTTGGGTAGGAGTACGAAATGGGTTGTTTAAGCACACGCCCTTTGACACGAGGAAAAACTAGATATAGGTAGGCATTTGTTGTTATGTTGCCAAATTAAGCATCTACCGGTCCCAAGAATGCTCGTTATCGTCTTACCCACAGATGCCTCCCCAATCAATCGCGCGAGAGCCAGTGTCGCGAAATGCGTCCCCGTTTGGGTCTGCAGGTGTGTGGCGATGGATACCTCGTTTTCCTGTACTATGCTGGGTCTGGAGGTGTTGCAAACCTGGCGACTATGGTACGATGCCCGCACAAAGCAACGTCGGGTGAATAGATGTGAGCTGAGGCGTGCGCTTCTACAGCTGGTAGGCCGGACCAGACATGCAAAGGGTCTTGTTCTGTACCAGCTGGGTCGTCGTACCGACCCGAACCAGAGGATGTGTCTCGGCGGTTGCTGCCCACATGCAATAGTTGATCTTCGAGGCCATATACCCAATGTCTAGTAGATGCGGTGCAGGTGTCTACGCAAACCAAGGCCGGCGGGCTGCTGAACATGTCAAAAAAGTGGGATGGGTTTTCCGTTCTGAGGATGCGCGCCGGGGTGAGGGAGTGCTCGATGGCACCTGAGGGGTCTGTATTCCCCTCTCTCCTCAGGGCCGGAAAGCCAATACCTGTTCGCGATCGCGTTTCCCAGCAAATGGGAGAGAGCAGGAAGGAAAAGAAATGAGTTGTATGGGTTCGTGTGGGTATCCTGCGACGGGATTGAATCTGACAGACGGAACTGCATCCATTGCCCTTATCCTATTACGCGACATTGGCCCTACAGGTCCACGCAAGATGGAGGTTGCATTCTGGGTCGGCACCACCGATTATTGATCGGTTGGCTGTTGTTCTCACGTTCGACGGAAATATAGTCCAGACCTAATTTCAGGGAGCCAAAACCCTGACACTCGATCCTCGGCTCGAAGCCTTGGAAACTCTTGGAACTGCCACACCGCAATTCTCTCGCCTGGTGGCATTATTGACTTTTGTTCATTCATTACATGATTGATTATCGTCATAATCCCACGGTTGATGTTAAACGTATGATTAATCAGTCGGCGACTTTGCGGAATCTGACCGCCGCCAATTCACGACGGTCAGAGCCGAGTCGTCCCCCACAATGGTGGCTGTGTGCTTGCATGTTGTGCGTCTACTGGTAGAGGAAGCAAGCGCTCGCTTGACAACACCACTAGAATGACGTTGGTTATAAGGTAGTGGACGCGAGAACTACCTACACTGAGGTATGCATTAGGTGCTGCGCGCGACTGAGAGGCGCAGTGCCTGCATCGATGGATTTCCTCATCAACCTCTTCCCAATTCACCCCCAATGCAGAGAATACCTAGTTCAGTGGGAAGCTGGGGTGAGTCGGGTCGCAAGAAGCGGCCTCCAACACGGGCGTGTAATTCTCTTCCCATCGTCATAATTCATTAGACACCAGCCAATGCTCGTTGACGTGCGCTAAGACCAACCCCCCTCATACGCGCATTAGCACGAGGCAGATGTGCAGGAAAAGAAATAAGCAACGGCAAGTGTTTGGTCCTTTGTCAATGGTTCGCGAACCAGATCTCGCCTATGCTTGATGGCTAGGCGGGAGTTGAGGTGCATTCGCGCGTCCCCGTGACTTGTATGTTGTACAGTGTAATGCGTACCTTAGACTCTGAGCGTTACCCGATACATGGAACTCGGACTTCGGGTTGTCACCATGTTGCGAGACAGGAACTCGAGGCCCTTATGTATCTGATCACCAAGTTTATCGTGCAATAATTCAGCACGCCATCCAAAAGCTCTACGAGTATGTACATATACAGTATGCTAACCATCATATCATCGTCTCTCGACGAAACTTGCCTAAGCGTTTAGCTCAAGACTGTAACCAGGATGAGAGACACCTACTGACACGGGAAGGATTCAACACCACAGTTTGATCGCTGGCCCCCACTGCCTAATATCTCAGATGATCGCACACCGAGACATACATGCATAGTTCTAATTAATTGGCGAATCCTACGTACTAATTGGCATACTTTTCAGTGCGTTGGCCATACCGTAATTCGTACAGGCTAGCGCACAGACAGTGATGAACTTGCCTGTTTCATCACTGATCCTGCGATGGTTAGAATATGATCGTCAACTATATATGCTTGGCCTGGTACACTAGCAAAAGTTCCACGCCTGGGTTGTCAGGCAGTTGATTTCACAGAGTAGGCTACGGATTACCAGGAACTTAGTTGTCAATATCGATCGATGGCTCTTGGCGCTACGTGCCATCCAGTGTCTACTGATGAATGTGCCTGAAGTTCGATAGAAAAGACTTGCGATTCAACAGTCCTGGACTGTTCTCTTTTCAATTAGTGCGGTCAATGAGTAGGTAAGTACCTAGTAAACGTAGTGTCAACGATCGAGAATCATAATCAGCCATCTTCGACGTAGCTCGAATCAAGATCGCCAATGGTGTCCGACAACTTCCTTGTCGCAATGGTGCAAGTCTAATCAACAGATCAATGTATGCCACGTGTGACCACATCCGCAACTACAGTATAGCGCGTTTATTAGCGACGACTACCGGGTCGGAGCCAACTCGTCGGTTTCCTTGGCGCCAGTAGCCTTTGATATTTGCATGGTGCTTCTTAGAAGTGCAATCAGAAGCATGGCCCTACTTAGACGCCTGGTCGGAGGATCTGGCTTCATCCTCCAGCGCGTTTCGGGACGGGAAGATCCAACCCAATGGAACCGATGGGGATCTTCAGTAATCGCGCGCTTCCAGAGCCTGAGAGAGAGATCGAGGCGTGCTTTAGTCCTTCCCTCGCGTTAGTGTCTAAATCTTGAACGGAGTGTTGGTCCGGATGAAGCCTGACGCATCCTTCGGCCGTCTCGTAAGGCTTGAAGGATCTCGGTTTTCTAATCAGAATTTGGCTTACTCTAAGGCTCAACCCACGACGACTGTGAATAAGGAGAGTGAATGGAACGACGCTGGTGGAATCAAGTGTATACTCGTTCACTGAGATGCACTAATAGTAGTGAAGCTCGGATTGAGGATCAGAAGCCGGGAAAACACGACAAGCACAATACGTTCAAAGGTATGTGGCGGGGCGTGAGCTGGCGAATCCTCCACGCTTGATCAAGACAAGGCTTGATAGATCCGAAGGGTTCGGGTTCCATACTCTAATTCAACCCTACTAAGCCCAGGTGTAAAGGCGCCTTACACATCGATCGAAAGGAATCTCCATAGGAGGAAGAACGCCCTCTCCCAAACTGTGTTGGGAAGCAGCAACTTCGTCGAGTGTCACATTTCGGAAGTGAACACCTCGCAAAAACAGAGTCCACGAACTCTCCAACAGAAGTGCATTGTGCCAGCACTAGTGGCTTCCTTGCCTGGCCGCTCATTTGGTTAGATGTGTATGATCCAGGCCAGTTGGCGTGAACGTTATTCCCAACAAACTGCACCGACGATGGTCATAGCTATGACATTGCTTGTTTCAAACCGCTTCAAGACATCATATCATCGGTAACTCGCTAATCGAATAGAGAATCATGAGTCCTAAAGCGGAGTGCTAGGCCTAAGAAGCAATAACTACGTAGCTTCGTTCAACAGCGAAAACCAGCTGACTTTAAAGACCAATCCATTACAACAACTATACATGTTCATATGACAGGGACAGGGACGGCTAGTCATAATGTTTTTGGGGGTTACAGACCATTTCCACCGTACATGAGCTTAGATACGTAAAAGGAAAACCTCACAGGCGACCGGTTAGGCAAATAAAGAACTCAAGCGCATCGGCTCTGATGAACATCAACCCAGTAAAGCTAGATCCCATCTTCTTAAAGTATCAGCTTAGTCTGCTCACCACTACGATTGTTATAAAGAAAGATACCATCTAGTATTACCTCGTCTATCCCTATCTTCACCCTCAGCTGTTCACCCTATCATATCATCATGTTCCCTGAAGAGGTATATCCCACGCCAGCGCTAGATACTGATGTATGCTTCTTCCAACCGCCAATATACATTCGAAGTCGGAACTCGAGAAAAGAGTGGCGACAAATGAATTCTAACAAACATCTGGAAATCACATGAGTTAGTCGCAGAGTGCCTCACAATAAGGGTGGAAGGCGAATTAAACCTCTGTGACCGCTAACACCGTATGCGACGATCAGACGGTACGACTACACAAGGCACGAACGACATGTACTACTCTTACTAGATCAACAACCACATCATGCTCCCTCGAAACACACCCAAGCTCAAATCAACGACCAGCGAGCATGGATTACAAAAGCACATATTCGCCAGGGATCAACACACCATACCCTCGAAGAAAATGATACAGCATAAATGAAGTCAACGATAAATAACACATATATGGTATAAAATACATAACCCTCGATCGTGAAAACCGAAGTACTCGCTTCATGCCCTTCGAATACCTCGCGTGAAGACACATATAGCCTCCGAATAATACAATGCCCCCTAAAACAAACGAAAACACCTGGAAATGCCAGCGTAGCCCCCGGGCCCCGGTGAAGAAGTGGTGTTCTTCTATCAACACCTGGAAACGTGACCATCATGAATTACTCGACCGTCCAATAGACCCCATACCGTCTTGCTCCCTTGCCTCAATTATCACTTTCCATTCGCAGGGGACGATTGTCGGTCCGTAGCAGTAGATTCGGCAGGCGCAACCTGTGTTGTCGCCCGTTGCGGAGATCCTCTAGGTGTCGCATCCAAATCCGTGACAAGGTTCAGCACGGCACTCGCATGCCCCTTCACCGGACGTGGACTCAGCACCTGCGCAGACCGTGCCACATACGTAGGAGAGACCATGCCTTCGGAGCCAAAGGGCATAGGCCGAGACGGCAAGTCATCACTGTCCCGACTGCTACCCCCAAGCTTCTGCAGGATTGCTTCGCTTTGCTGCTTAGCAAGTTTCTGTAGTTGTGCCACAGGATCCTTGTAAACACGTAGCACGTTAGTCAAGTCGCAAAGACAGTCGCTTGGACGCCACCTCTGTCCATGCACACATACCCACTCGTCCTGGGATGGGACGTCATCGTCGCCTTTGAGTCTGGAACCACCACTCCAGAAATTCGGTCGACGGATAGGCGCGGGCGTGACAGGCAAGCTAGGGCGTTCGACTTCGCTCGGGAAATCAGTCAACTTGCTGCCCCGCCGTTGCCAAGAAAACCCATCAACGCCATCACCCGGACTTGGTAGCGCAATCATGCCAGGAGCCTTGGACTTGAGACTCTTGGAACGTGTGTGCTTCTGCATGGAATCGACGTATCGTTCAATCTCTGGCACGTCATCCCATGCATTGTTCCGCGTGAAAGAGGTCCAAGGATCTGATGGTGTGATTTGGATAGTCGGAGTGATTGGAGTGACTGGCTCGCTCTTTGGTTCGGTTGAGTCTACCACCGACAACTCAGTTGATGCCTGCGATTCCGAACCGTGACTTTGCTCACCAGAAAACGCGTCCGATTCCCTTCTTTCACGGTCGTGAGATATCTGGGGCTCCTCATCGACGAATACGCGGGTAGGTTTTGGCTGATTAGCTTCCCAAGGGAAAATAGCTCTCGGCGGCTCAGAAGGGCCAGTCGGAGCGTCTTTAGGAACCTCATACCACATGTTCCTTGGAGGGCTCGGGTATCGTTTCGGAGCAACGAACGGAGCAGCACTTTGAGACATCTCGTATACGGTGGCAGGAAAGTTGGCAGCTTCGGGCTTCGAATCTGACGGAGGAGCATGTCTGGTAGGGTTTAGCGACTACTCCTTTACTTGTTGTGAACAAGAGAACTAACCTTTGCGCATCCCAATTCGACATGCTTGGTTGGAATGGCGGTGGCTTGTGCTCGACCTCAGGTTGAGGAGCGGGTGCCTCTCGTGTGTGAACCTGCTCTTCGCGAGCCTCAGCTGGAGTGCCCTCAACTTTGTTTAAAGACGAAATCACATCGCTAGAAACAAAACTGGAGGGTTCGGGCGGCGGAAGCATAATGGTTCCAAAGAAAGGGGGTTCATGACCATGAGCATCATTCTGTTCATGGTGGTGACGATGGTGGTCGTGCACCTGAGTATAGGGGATATCATGGTGATGAGCTGATGGGTGAAACTCTGGTCCCCGATGGGTCTCTGGTCCCTCATGAGACTCTGGCCCCTGAGAATGGACCGGTTCATGATAGAAATGATGCCCATGGCCATATCGCTCTTCGCTCTGAGGCTTACTGTTGGCTCCAAACTTGGCAGAGGTGGGTTGGAATTCCCCCTTGGTTAGATACTGTACCAGTTCTAGATTTGACTGGATAGTAGTATTGTTCGTGACTGAAGACTTTGAGGACGTAGAGGGCCGGAGTAGTGGTTCCTTTAAGCTATGTAAGCGGGTGACATTCTTGACGAATTAGATGTGGGCTGGCAGTCTTACCGACACTCTATAATGTCTGTCGTATACTGCCCACCACCTCCCCGTCATTTCATCGAATGGAGAGTTTCCGATGCTGGAGTATCGCCCTTTGAACCAGGGCTTATCCGAGCCAATAAAATGGGCCATATTGATACTCGACTGAAAATGCCTATAGGCAGGTATGTACTGGTAATGAGCGGATGGTGTGACGTTGTAAGTGAAGCTGATGCGGTTGTAGTTGCTCCGGAAATGCATGTTGATCAGACCCTGGTCGGCGCCGTCGAATGATATCCCCCTCTCGGCCATGGCCACCATGGCGTAGTAGTCACCCATGTTTGGAGTCAAGACCATAACGCCAGTGTTGAACAGGTCGGGCCAGCCAATGTCTGGTGCTGCGGAGAAGGGGTGGGTAATGGAGAATAGCTCATCGGGAGCTCGAAAGGCCACCACGTCTGCGTCTATGTAGACAATCTTGCGAAACTGTGTCTGCTTCCAAAGGTTGATTTTCGTGAAGGCCGAATGAAGGTCGGCTCGGTTCATCAGCTCAAGATTGGCTGGGTGGGAATTACGGATTCGAGGTACGGGGATGATATAGTCGTAGAGAGTCTACCATCGCGTCAGTCCTACAAGACGAACATTCGTGGTTATAGACATTGGTGCTCGTACTCTAAGTTCGTTAATGGCTTCGGCGGACACGGAGTCGAGCGTGACCAAAACGGCGAGCTTCTTGGTTGTAGCGGCATCGCGTAGAGAATGAGCCAACACCAGCGCGCCTGGGGTCAGGTTGTTAGGGAGTATTCTACAGTGTATCGAAGGTCGATGTCCTACCAGGCAAGTATGTGTCGCTCAGCAATAGCTGTTGAAGTAGCAGTTAGAATGTAGCTTGGACGAGGCGCCATTGTTACGTGGGGAGACCAACTGTAGCATACACGTCCTCCTCCCCTCCTCCCGGCACAGCCATGTTGGTGCGAGAGAGGTCTACAATACTAAGGCAGGTTCACCGGAATGGGCGCGAAGTCGTCGTAGAACGGGGAATGAAAGACGGCGTGGATGATAGGGAGAGAAACGGGGGCCCTGATTCGCGAGACAGCTGGAATGCAGCAAATATTAATTAGGTAGGTAGGGCTGAATTCAATTGTGAAGCTAGGTATATGTTGCTGCCAGAGGGCAGAACAGAGTTCTATGGGCGCAGTAGAAGGTCAATTGGACGGTATTCTGCGCAATGGAGGCGTGGCTATGGGAAATGAGTTGGTTGATCTGCGATAGGTGGGATATTGGCAGAGAGGGCCATGTGTTGGGCGCGTTTTGTTGTTGACAAGGCACTGCAATTGTCCCGCAGCTGCGAGCTTTTACACTAGCTTGGCTCACTTGCGCAGGTAGCTGGGGGCCCCATGGACGAACAGGGTCCACCTCCTCCAATATTTTTCACAGTGGGTAGAGTACAGGTTCGGCCCAGAAGCACGTGGTCTCGAACTCATCCAAGCTTCAACCTTGAAACATGTAACCTACCTTATCGTCGTATGAGCACGAGTAGATGCTACCCCTTCTATGAGTACGAGTGTCTGATAAACAAACAACCGCGGATGGCGGATGGGCGATGGGCATCTGAGAACGGGCAGCTTTCGTTGCAATACCATTCTACGGCAGTTTAGGACTTGCCGTGTGTTCAAGACAACTGCCATGTTACGTTAGGTATCTCCCCGCATTTCCACGCTCCCCTCACTGCACAATGACCGAGACGAGGTCGACGACTTATTGTTTGCAGGATTGCACCTCGATCAACGCCTACACTCGTATGCCAAGTGACGCCATTCGAGGACGGCACCGAGACAGGTTCACATGCAAGTCACACATCTGGGGCAGAGGCTGTAGCCAATCGCCTGCCCCAAAGCTGACCTTGAATTACCCAGCTTGGAAATATCCCACTGTTTGCTGCACCCATTGGTGTTAAAGCACAGCTTTGGAGGATCGCTTTCCACACCATCTAATGCCTGATTCCCACCCACCGTGCATGATCTGTACCCATCACTAGCATACTCCACGAACGTCATCGTGAACCCCGCTCATCACGAACTGGTCATCCGCCGCAGTGCGTGCAGCGCCGATCTCCAGAAAAGCAGAGTAAAGCGGCTCGGCAGCAACAAAAAGCATCGACTGCTCGACTGCATGTATCCATGTTTTGCTTTCCCCACTTCCCCGGATCAATTGACACGGCCCATATGTTTTTAGCTGTAGTCTAGCTTCAGCCAACTGACACCCGAACAGCAAACATGCAGATGGTCAGCGAGACCTATTTCACTTTCGCTCCTTTGAACAAACTCAGTTTTAGCAGCTGTATGTATTGAAGAGAGGAAATGCCATTGCCGAATTAATTCATGCGGGTGATCATACTTAGCTGCTCATTGGATATCCGAAATTGCACCTATGGAACCCATGGATGCAATCACTGGTGTCACTGTCACTGCAGCTGCATGTGCAGAAGCACAGACTTTGTATTGATTTAAGATACGGTGATATTGCGACTTGTCATTGACAGACCTCCCTATCCCTTTAATTGCGACTCCAACTGCGTATACTTACTGGGATACTTCTCGATATCATTAATCAATAAAATCGTAGCTGCCCAAATATCGGCTACGTTCTATTGGGTGCATTGGACACAGGTAGCCAGATCCACGCCGTCAACCCTGTTACGTAGATCCGTACCGCAGTTGAAATCGCAATTAAAGGGATAGATCAGGCGCGGACTTGTTGGCGAACGGATACAAAAAAAAGGATGGCAAAAAGTGTTTGTCTTTTGATGAATCAAACGCGCCAAACCTTATCAATTTGGCAGTTATTTTCCCAAGTCTAGATAAGGGAGTATACCACCAGCCCAGTGTGATGGGACAACCGTGGGCTGGGCGCGCTCACCTGAAGTATTTGCTGGAGCTCAAACATCACTGACGACTGACAAATATGAATTCTTGTTACATACTGACCCCCATGGTCAAGCATAGATTGGGGACGTTGCCTTTGTTTGATTTCCAACTGCGCTAAGTATGTTGTTTTACGTCCGGGATGACATTGTACAATCCGAATTCCTGATTGATATACCACACATTCATCGTATAATACTCGGTGATGCAACTTACACCGTGTCGGAATATGGGTGTGGTACCCAAATAACGACTTGCAAACCGGAGCGACAGGCGTGTATCTGATCATATTTTCTTAAATATATTTCATATCATACCAAGATCTCATGGTTTGATGCTGTAACGCTGTTATTGTCGCATATTTTCAATCCAATTCCATACCCGCAGGTGATGTCTGAATGTGGGAGGCGAAGGGTGAAATGGCTACAGACTTCACCTGCACAGGGGATCGAACGCGTATCCTAGAGATAAGAACAAAAAAAAAGGCGATCAGAGTAGACACGTCGACCTGAGTGTCGACGGTCAACCCCACTGTGGTCACCTTCGGAGGAGGCACCTCTATTAAATGTTATATTTGACTCTTGAACCACAAAGCCAAGTCTCATTGGCCCAGGCGGTCAAACACCGGCTCAGTCTTCTCAAAAACATTCAATCGCGGTCACTAGCGTGAGGCCACGGAAGTGAATATGAAGAATTGTGAGTCACAGCAAATAGAGTAGCAAGAATCGCGACGCGGATAGCGGGCCCTTGTCGCTCTATACTCCTATCAGAACCAAGCTTCGTGTCTTATCGAGGTCTCAGAGAGACTCCAAAACATAGTAAAGCGACCCTGCTAAGTACAGACAACTACAAACCCATATCGAGCGCCTAGTCGTTGCGTCGAGTAAGCAATAAACTCAGAGCACTTGATAACGTCGCTCAATATCTCCGTTGCCTCGTTCGACCCGCGTATATATAGAACAATAGCAGTTCAAGAAAGCCCATACCCTACGAGAGGGTTCGCAGTGGCTAAATAGTTGAGTCGCGAACGGTATCACGAAAACTATCAGGAGCTTCCAGCTATGGCGATTTAGGCTCGATGGCCGATAGTATGTCATCATTCATCATCCTCCAATGGTAGGTGGTTCTCTCAATAGGAGTCTACCCATATGGTACGTTCTGCCTACCCTTTTTATTTCATTCAATGAGTGTGGAATCCCAAGATCAGACCAAAAAGAGAGCCGCAAGATATCCCATTACGCCATCGCTGATATCCGTGTCAAAAAAACCGCGAGTGACTGTGGCTACCTATAATACCCACATCCTCGATTCTCACTAGACCTCCTCCTATTCCGTTCTTCCACTCTCTTGATCCTCTTCTCTGATCTGTCGAGTGCAATGGGTGGTTTCTGGCGATCGACCTTGCTCCGATCTTGGCGATGACCTGGGCGTGTTCCTAAAGAAATCTGCGCTCGCGTTGAGGCTATTGAAGAGTCTCTAGAGTTCCGCTCGGGGTCGAAACTGCCGTAGCCTGAATCGGAACGCACGTTGATACTGCTTGACCTGGAGTTGGGATGAGGTGTTGAAGGATGGATTTGCTGGACACTAGTTGAACCGTAGCGATCACGGGATCTTGATGGTTGTGGCCGTGTCTCAGTATTGGGGATGTTGTATCTGCTAGGGTGTGACTCTCGAACCTCAGTGTGACGGGAGGATTGTCTGGATCCTGAGTGATGGCTTCTCCGTGAAGACGAACTTCGACGTTGTTGGACCTCCGGACTACGTCGCCTATGCGACTCTCGGCCTCGTGGCTCGTGCTCGGGGGCTCGCTCCGCATGATGTGAATGAGAGGAGCGGGACCGAGTGCGGACTTTTCTACTACGGGAGTCTGACTCCCTGTGAGAACGAGAGGACCCATGGCTTTGGGCGCTCTCTGAGCGGCCAACGGCGGATGTCATAGTAGCTCGGTCACTTGACATACTATGGTGGCGCCTTTCGCGTGGACGGCGCATTGAGTGTGCAGCGAGAGCTGGTATCCCCTTGTCACCATCGCGATACCTTGACTCTACCCTTGAAGCACGGCCGCCTGATACCCCCCGATGCTTCGCCCTTGGTTTGTTCTGGCCACGAGTGGAGGGCCATTCGTCCCTACCCTTTTCTGGTTCCCATCTAGATCTAGACGTCCTGCTATGTGTACTTGGCGCTGTCTTTGGCGGTGCTTGTGGCTCACCATCATAGACATGATCATAGCCATGACTCAAGAAGCCATTGTGGCCAATTGCAGAGTGGCCGTAAGGCTCTGGATCATGTGCTTGTGTCTCTTCATGACGAAGAGGCACGGAAGGAGCATAGTGTTGCCAACAACGCTCTGGCAGGTCGTCCACGATCAAAGTAGAGGTTGTCGTGCTGATATCAGAAGTGCCAAATCTCGAAACTAAGCCCTCGGCATAAGCCTCCAGGCGTTCCAGGTCAATCCCCTTTCTAACATGCAAATTCTTCAGTCTTCCGGGATGTTCTCGTTTGGCTTTTATCACTCGGACCAGTTCGTCTCTCAGACGGTGGACATCCTTCCAGGTCGAGGAAGTTATACTAGAATCGTCGAGCGGCGATCGCTCTAAAGTCTGTGTCCTAGTGACGTATTAGTTAGACTATCGTCTAGACACAATTTATGATCACGCACAGAGAGATTGAGAGTCGGGCAATCGTTATCCAGTCCGAGTACGTTTCGAAGCGTTTCGAGTATTTGAAAATTTTATTGCTGCCTGATGAGATAGCCACGTAGTGCCAATTCCGGACAGTGCGGGATTCATTGAACTTCTTATAAAATCGGTTGAAATCTTGGATCTCGCCTCGGGAATGCCTGATCAATCTCCTAGTGTCTTCTCTCAAACTGCATACGCCCTGTGTCTTTATACCACTGATTACCTCGATCTCAACTTCAGCCTTGTTCAGTTTGTGTCTGAGAGATTGCTTTTGCTTATCAACTCTCAACAGATGCTGTCGAGTCCAAGGCACTGTGGTCGATTTGCCTGCTAGTCCGATACAAAATACAAGTAGTCCAAGGGAGCTACCGACGATGGATATTATCATGCTAGTAGGAAGTAAACCGTCAGAGAGGCTGATGTTCGCTTATGGCACACTGCTTGCTTACTTTGGGTCCAACATGACGCCTCAAAAAAATGCAAATAGCAATCGGGCAAAGGTGTCCAGTTCCTACACCGTCCCTCCTCACCCCCTTTCACATAGACAATAAGAGACATTATAAAGATGCTTAGGAATGGAGGAGGCTGAGCATGGCTGGTGTGGTTTGAGCCCGCGTCCACCCAGCATTGCATTTTCTAGCAGCCGACCCCAGCAATGCAACCGTCCTGTTTAGGAGGTGTATCTCATCACTGGTCTAGAATGTGGTATCTTCGAATCCTACGAGGCGGAATCCAGCGCCAAGAAACAGAACAAGATCCAATCAATTCAAGCGATTGGTCTCAATTATAGACTACCATTCTGCGTTACAACTGAATCTTGGTGCCAACGCATCTCAGTCTTTCGGGAATGAATGATAAGGCGAGTTGCACATCGCATCATCACCAATTGCAGCACCCTGAAGACGGAGACGAAGACGACGTCCCGTTCACTGCATAATGAATGCTAGCATGAACAGTCGTTCAGCTTCACCCATTGCATCTACTTCTGATTCGTAATCGTTCGTAGGAGGAAGGCGCCGATTTGTAATGCAACTTATTATCAACGCCTATATAACATCTGTCTGATACTATAGACATATACAACACGAGGCAGTGCAACACACAAGCGCGTAGAGAAACGCGTTGAGGCAGTGCACACCCCACGGATGATCAACCCACGGACGGTTGACATACACCCCCTTCCCCAGCCTCCCCCTTTTCCTGGCCAATATACGTTAAGAAAACCACAGCAAACATTTCGGCGCCCAGCAACGCATTAACAAGTTCAAAGTAGCAAGAACCAACACGAGCCTGCATACTTCCGCACCGATTATGTCACTTTCCTTTTAAAAAGGGTGGCCACTCCCATATGCAAGTGCTCGTCACCATCTCCCACACTAAAAAGCAGTAGAAGACCCCCTATGCCCCTTAAAACGGAACCTCACACAACAAGACTCAATGCCTTTCTTAATCGTTACCCAGAGCGCCAAACCTACTAACACAATGAACGCCGCTACCCCCAGTCCCGTAACGGCAGCTACCGACATCGCTTTGACATGTTGCATATTTGTCGTATTTGCAGATGAGGAATTGTTGCTCAGGTCTCTTATTAGGCTGCGGTATGGTGGTGCCATGATCACTTAGTAACGTGAGATGTGTTGTTTTTTGGTGTAGTGTTCTTTGTATATGTTGAGTTGATTTCTTCGCAGTACAGTAGAAACTGGGGCTACACGGAGGAAAATGCTAGTGTTATATAAAAGGTTTGTTACCAGTCAACATGAGACATAAACTCGATTGTTCTTCACACCACAAGACAGTTGTCGAAAACACTGGCTTTGTCTGGACTTGACTAGCTCCTCTAAACAAACACCTTGAATCAACAATCGAAGTCGTTGGACTTTACAGAACTACCTCGTCAGAGCCGAGCATCATGTCACAAAATACGTGAGATCAAGGATTCTTCAAATACTATATTGGTACTTATAACACCTAAAGATCATAGGCAGGTAATGTACAATACCAATTACATCACGCAGTCTCGACACTTGGCCCTTTCTCCCCAATCTTGACCACAAGCTCATGCTGAACCTTGAGATTCTGCGCCGAGCTCAACGACCTCGCAACTGTAGTCTCGTTCTTCTCCACCACAATCTTTCTCAACGCCTTCATCAAAAACCCGGCCACCAAGTCCACGCTCCAAGTGTCGGGTATCACGGACAAAATATCGCTGACGTCGAACCAAGAGCCGAATTTATCAAGTAGTAGACTTGTCTGTTCTACCCGATCGCTAATATCTTCAAGTTGTAGAAATTCTCCTAATAACGCCCGAAATAATCGCGCTTGTTGATTTTGTGTAGGTGGTGCGCTGTCGCGCCGCTTGGGAGCCTTGAAGTCTTCGGGGCTTGGCGGTGGTTGGTTTTGTGGTTGTGCTTGGTAGATACTGTATATACTCGCGCCGCCACGGAAGCAGTATGCCACAGCTGTATCGTAATCACCTAGACGATGGACTAGGAGACGTAATGCATTCTCGTGATTCCGCTCTCGGCCATCGAGGATGATGGTCTCGGGAACCAACAGGTCTTCAGCAGTGTTACTTAGACTCGCAATGCGATCCCTAATCACAGACGAGTCATAGTCGTAGTTACCGCCCAATAGCTGGAGAAGCCTCAGTCGGCTATGCCATGCTTCATCATTCGGCGGTGCATTGTCTGTGAGAAATTGACGGTATGTTGGTTTGGGGGGCTGGAGAGCACGATAGGCCTCGTAAGTTGAAAGCACCACGTCTCGAGCCTCGGATGATGTTTGCAGGCGAGTGACAACAATGTCGAGATAGTATGTAATCAGCTCGTTTACGTAGATGGTGTGCCCCTTGCCAAAAACTAAGAACTCCAAATAGTACTTGACAGCTGCCGGGGCATCACGCCGTAAAAGCTCGACGACGAAGGCAGGCTCAAATTTCGTTCGGCCTTTGTCTTCGGCAAATACCTGCACACCCAATTTAGGGTTGCGGTTGGCAAGCCAGATACCATACTCTTGAACGAGAGCTTGATTGCTGATTTTAGAAAGATACTCGCGTACGAGTTGCTCGCCGTCCTGGAATTCACCACCATCGTTCCTTTCTCCCTCAATAATGCGCCTCCAAGTCTCGAGAACTTCTTGGGCCATCTTTTTGCTCTGGTAGAGTCTACTAAGCACATACAGACGGTGATATGACTCGATGATCGTCTGGGCTCTGTCGAAACAGTCTACCCCCTTATCAACGAGATCGTACAGCTCAGTGCGTATCGAACGTCCTCTGCCCATGCCCGGCGGTGAGTGCTGATCGATCTCAAGTAACACCGCAAGAAGAGCAGCATCAACAGTGCGGAAGACTTCGTTCTCATCGGGCACACTACCAAACCCCTTTTTGCGTCTCCAAGTACTAAGAAATTGTCGTAAAAATGCCAGGACTGGATGAGATAAACCACCCAAGGTCGTTTTTAGCTGCGCGCTGAACTCGGGACTGGAGATGAATTTTTCGGCGGTCGTCTTGACGCCGCCAAAGATCCAGATCCCTTTCCGGGTTTCAATTACTTCATTTCGGACACGTGGAATGATCGACAGTATGACCCGTGGATCGAGCTGGCTTTCAACTAGGATCTCTTCCAACGCTTTGAGTTCGTGTTCTTTAAATGGGATCTCCTCTGATCTGAGGAAGTTCGTTAATAACAAAACACCAGCTTGCTGTCGCACGTAGCTGAATGTTAAGAACTCTAACTCTGATCGAGCATCACGTCCACGGAATGAATTCAAAATCCAAAAAAGGTCTTGACGTTGTCCGGCCAAGTCCTTAGTACCGATAGCAGCATCCAATTGAGCGTCGAGCTGTAGGATCAAGGGGTTGCGGGCAGCCCACCAGATATTAGGACCAGACCAGACAGCAAGACGAACTGTAGCTACTGCTAATCGACGAGCGAAATCTTCTTCTTCGGTATTTCGAGTTGCTTGCCATCCTTCCGACACGGACTCATCACTTTGAGAATCGTTATCCCTATCGACTAGTTCCCTCTCTCTCGACATTCTCTCCATAGATAGCGCAGTACGGGAGTCAACGCTCTTCAGCGACATTGACGCTGTGTCCGGGGCGCCCGATGCAAATGGTGTAAATCGGCGTCTGCAAAGTCTGTCGATAATCTCCTGGAAATGAGTGTCATCAGTTCCAAGAAAAGACCTTATACCGAGAGGTTGAGGTGTTTTGATTTCGCTCGGGGTGGCATCGCTTGGTTCAAGCCAGTGTTTAGCCGGCCCTCCTTCGGCTGCATCGTTATCCCAACGATGGATTTCCAATCCATAGTGTATACCATCTTTGAACTCTTTACCCATTGATGCCAGAACATAGCCTTCTTCCGGAGCGAGAGACGTCCTCGACGATGAAAGGTCAACAGAACCTCCGTCTACGACAATTTCATGGGGATAGCGGTCAAACTCAACAGTGGGCCGAGTCGGATCTCCATCTGTGTTCACGAAGATGCCAATGCCTGGTTCTGAAGGAGCCGTGCCCGTTACTAGAAGAAATTCTTCCGGGCTTGGGGATACGATATGCGGCCTAAGAAAAATCGGATTCTGTGCCGGAGCTGCAGGAGGCTTGACCTGCTGATTTTCTGTTGGTTTATTTGTCACCGCACTCTCTTCCGCGTCAGTTGTCGCCGTTGCTGGCTCTGGCGGGGCCGGGCTTGCCCTGGATTCAGGTGGAGACCTCTCCTGAAAAATAGACTCCTCCGGTTCGGCAGCAGATGGTTCTTGTTTCCTATTTACGCTCGATATCAAGTTCCCTAAGCTGGCACCTCTCCTGTGAGATTGGGGTTGGGGGCTTTGGGTACGGGGATTGGCGGACGAATTACTCCTAGATAACCCGCTTGCTGGACCGCCCGATATATCCTGTGCCTGACCCATGATGGTACCTGGCTGGGCCTCTTCCAGAGAGGAGATGGGCATGAGTGGAATCTTGAGCTGACGACCAATTTCTAGCAGGGCATAGCTCCGGGAGTCAGCGACGCAGACAATTGTGTCCCTCCTTACGGACAACCTGCTGCCCGCGAAGTCGATATTCTTGATGGGCCGAGGAGCTTCATCGGCCAGTCTGACAACCTGTATTTTGGTCCTCAGTGATAGCAGTATAGTGGCTCCATTTGCGCCGTCTGTATCGTTCAGATCGACTCCACCAATCCAGCCACAGTTCTTAACTTGCAAGGTGCCATAGACAGGACTCAGCTCGGGTAAGGAATAGAATGTGACGGTGGAGTTGCACAGAATGCAAGCTTTCCCAGCGTTTGGTAGCAGCAGGATCTCCTGCACGCCCGGGCGGGGCGCATTGGCAGTGCTGTTGGTCGTAGCAAAAGCAGGTTTCAGTCGTGATGCGAGGATAAAGGTCGGGACCCCCGAGGTATCGGCGGGGTTTGAGGGTATCTGGACAAAGTGAAGCAGCTCGGAGTCCGAAGTGCCAACATATAAGTTCCGATCTAAATATTCGACGCAACTGATCTTGATATCGTCCCTGGAGCCATCTTCAGAGAGCGGGACATTTTCGAAAAGGGTGCGCAAGACGAAAGGACCAGCTCGCGGATGAGTCTGGGCACTTAGGTCGCTGTGCGCATCGGAAGCCATAGCTGGATCGACAACATCATAATATTCCGGGTTCGTTCATGGTGTTTCGGGGCAATCGGGCTGGCGGCGGCGACGGCTACGTTTCGTCGTTTGTCGTTGTTGCGATGCGTGGAGGAGCTTGAATTGTGAGGCTGAGGCAGCAACGTCACTCAGCGATACAGCTGGCTGCTATATTTACAGCGACCGCAGAGCTATTGCGACGCCAAGCTCTTTGTCAGGTACGCTGGGGTCCAAGGTCTCCACCCTTAACGCCATCAGACATGTGTGACAGGCGACAGGCGACAGAAACGCCGTAATTGTTGAGAACAAGGAACACGGACACGTTCACCATCTCCGGACGGATTGCGACGTCGACTTCATCCCATCGATCTACGGCCCAACTCAGAATTGACCAACACCGACATTGATTGACAATCGCTCTCGAGACCGGTGGTCAATTATACAAATCCCATGAAGCCATAGGTGCGCCAGCGAGCCGTGGATTCTCGAGTCACAAAACCAAGCCATGGACTCGCATACGCTCGATGCTGCTATGCCATCGGCTGTGCCGCGACAATCCGAGGAGCAAAGCACGGCTCTGGGCAATGCGAACACTAATCAGTTCCAGCACGCTATATCAGCATGGAGGAGTCCGTCACCCGCGCCAATGCCTACTGTGACCTGTTCAGAACTGACCCTTGACAGCTATCGATCTTTCCGGGCTCATCCAGAACCTCGACAATACCGCTTCCGACATTGTCACATACCAGCGTGACTCGACTGTGCAGCGCAAAGACCTGGCGCAGAAGACAAAAGACTTCAGAAAGCTCGACGATGCCGCAAAGCTTACCGAGATCAAGAGTCTTCTTAAGGGTTAGTTCGTAACACCCTTGAGCACAGTCGCAGCTTGCCCACAGTCTCTAACTATCTCCAACTGTAGCATATCAAACATTTATCGATCTCCTCACGAATCACTCCAAAGCGACCAACTCTGCCTTTTTGCAGGTCTACTCCGCATTGGAGAACGCCCCCGATCCCTACCCGCTTCTTGAGGCCTCTGTCGATTCTATGCTGGTGTCTGAAGATACCCTACCGAAGCTGACACAGGAGAATCAGCACTTACAAGATAATATTACGCAATTAACTTCGCAAATCGAAGAGACCGAGTCGCGTCTGCAGACAGAGAGCACCAACCGGCAGCAACTCGAGAACAACCTAGAGTCTAAGGTCAAGGAAGTCGAGTCATCATGGGCTGCAGTCTTAGAGGAGAAGAAAGATAACTGGGAGGCCAAGGAGAAGGCCCTCGAAGAGAAAGTGGAGAGCCAGGAGAGACTGATCAACGAGATCAAGGCCAGCTATGAGGTTACGCAACGACTGAAGGGGTCCGAAAATGCCGATGAGGAAGGTAGCAGGCAACATGTGACAAGTGCCGAGCTGGAGATGGTCAATTCTGACTTGGAACGAACCAGCACGAGATTAGCTGAAGTGGAAGCCCGGAACGAGCAATTGCGACTCGAACTTGCACAGGCAAAGTCCCAGGTCCAAACCTATGCTCCATCTCTCGAAGACGATCCGACCTACATACGAGTCCGTTCTGAGAACTCATCTCTCATCCGCAAGCTCGACTCGGCAAGGGTGGAAAAGGAGGCTTTCAAGCGGGACATTGACTCGAAATTACGCAGTCTGGAAAGGGAGGTCGGTCTACTGAAGGAGGATCGTGATGGCCTCAAAGCCAAGGTCCAAAAATGGAGCGATTACGACGATGTGAAGCAGGAACTAGAAGTCCTGAAGAGCATCGAATTCGCAACCGGCGATGACGACGATGTGCTAGTAAATCCCAATGGCAATGTGCCGGAAACCAAGGGTAAGGGTGATACTCTGGAGCAATTGCTCTTGGCCAGGAACAAGAAGCTGAGTGACGAATTGACAATTCTTCGCGTATCGCACCAAGACCTTCAAAGCCGCTTGGAGACAATACAGGAGGACATGTCGAGGACGAACGCCGACCTGGAGAGATCACAGAATCTCAATGCACAGCTGGAGAACGACCTGGCAACCCTGCAAGCCGAAGGCCAGAACGCGTTCCCATCAGGAGCATCCGTTGCTGGAACCTATTCGAGATATACCCCATCCGTCGCACCAGGGAGAAGGGGCGGCAGGACGTCACCAACTTCGTCCATCTTATCAGGCTTCAATCCTCGTGACACGGCGGGTGAACCTGTGGGAGGCGGCTCTGGTATCTTACCCATGATCACAGCTCAGCGTGATCGCTTCAAGAAACGCAACTCGCAACTTGAAACGGAGCTGTCTGAGAGCCATCGCAACGTATCACAACTAAGGCAAGAGATCGCCGCACTGCAAAAAGACAACTTGCAACTGTACGAAAAGACACGATATGTATCTACCTACAACCGTGCCGGCCCTTCTGCTTCGTCATCATCAGCCTACGCGTCGAACCCGAACCCATCGACGGTATCGATAGGTGGCACGGGTAACCCAGGGATCGAGATGGATCGCTACAGAAAGGCGTACGAGTCCAACATATCACCCTTCGCGGCCTTCAGAGGGCGCGAGTCAGCACGGGCGTACAAGCGAATGAGCTTGCCCGAGAGGGTGGTATACTCGATCACCCGGATGGTGCTGGCGTCAAGGACGAGCCGTAATCTATTTGCGGCGTACTGCGTTGCGCTGCACCTTCTTGTATTCTTATCGTTATATTGGCTCGGCACTGCGGACGCTGACCAATATGTAGGCGCTGCTGCTGTCGCGGGAGGGGCAGCAGCGGGCGGCAGACTGGGGTCCAGTGGCCAGGGTGTGAAGAAGGGGGATTGGAAGGAGGACGCCTTTAATGGACATTGATGAGGACATGTGTGTATGTTTCTACGTTCAGAATCTGTATTGTTGGCCTGATGTCGTTCTCTATGTAGACTGCGAGCCTCTTATCTAGCCTACTTTATAATTAGGGCGCAGATCCCGCGACGAGGGCTACTATTGTATATCACTGGCGAATTAGATGGAATGACAGAGGGATTCGGACATCACATCTTTTTCTCCCATGCATCTATGAATATAACCCGTCTCTGCCTGAGTTAAAGACCGAAGTATTCCCACACGGATAGCTGAAAACCATAGCCATCAAGTATTCATTCCAATGGTTAGAACGGCTCACTAAAGCCGTACATCGATGTATCAAGAAGCCATGTTCACGTCTATCCACAGGTTCTCATGCCACGCCGTCCGGCGGCTCAAGATGCACAGATGGACAGGGGGCACGTTGAAGAAACGAAACCCTGGTCGTCCTGATTCGCTCGCTTCGTCGGCGCCGAGCATGGGCCAGCGTCTCTCTCTTACTCTGCCCACGTACAATCCGTACTTAGACCCGTAGATTGGGTCATGCACATTATTTGACACGCGAGACACGTGAGCCTACCGAGACTTTCCTAGGTATCAGTTATCCTCTTACGTCTTCGTGAATCATTTGCCGCCGCTTGGCCGGGGTGTGGCCGGCCGAGATGCACATCAGATATAGCGTTTAGCTTGAGGCATATGATCTACTGATTTTCGTAGATTGAATCGTAGATCTGTCGACGACGTGGTTCTGGACTATGAGATCGACTGTTTGTATGGTAGATTATCACCGAGGTCACGTCACAGGGCTACAGCATTTTTACGTAGAGTAGAAGAATGGGCATGTTTCATTAACTGACGACAAGGCGAGCAAAGGCAATGATCGGATTTAATATCAGCGGTTGTACAGGCGAGACGCCGCGATGATTATGTGCCTGTCTTATAAAATATAGCGATATGCCTTGTTCAGGTGAAGGTGTGAAGACCACCTGAATCAACCTGACAAGACACACATCAAGTCATCTTGAGATATCCATGCGAATGGCAGTAGAGCAATGAAAAGTTAAATTCAATATTTCATCCGATTATAGATCGAATCAAAATCCGATCACCAAGTATCGAATAATAACCTTTTCCTTCCCGCAACCACAATATCAAGACATCCCATCGATTGGACGAGAGGCACCCAAAGCATTTGCACTCTACAAGATCCCACACAATAACTTGTTTCTATTTTTGGGCCCGCTAGCCGCCGCAATTTAGATAATTAGCTCGCTTGGCCAAGATTTCATGCGGGGTAATTTGGTTCGCTCGCGGTCCTCGAGAGAGAATACTGGAGCGATGGGTTGAGCGTGAACCCCTGCTCGAAAGTTGAGACCCTTTCGCGGATCTAGATTTGATCAACCGGAGATCTATTTCTGACTTGCAGTTATAGTTTAGATGGATATCAATAACGATCATGAACTAATGATTAGATTCATGCTTCAAGTCATAGTTCAAATGACAAATTCCAGATACCAACGATGCAACTTCGTGTTTGAACGTTGTATTGTAGAGGCGCAATTACGACAATGGCTGCAAACAACGGCAGGCTGGAATGAGTTTGATACCTGACACAAACAGCAAACGTGCCGAGGACCGTGACTTGATGTTGCACGACTTCACTCTATTGTTTTTGACGTGTTTACCCGTTGTATACCTACCATTCTTGGGCAGTCAGATGAATGATTCCGAATCATTCAAAATCAAGGTTTTAAGACATACGCAGGTACCCTCCATCGCCTATTTCTCTACTTTAGGTAGCTGAACTGACAACAGGTCTTGGAGGCATCCAGTATCTTATCATAGTATAGTCTCTCGTCTTGCTCTATGCTAATAGGTTATGTAGAGAGTGAATATGATATCTCATAGGTAGCTGTCTGTACTGTAGATCTTTCTCCGACTATTGGATTCCATGTGCACATACACTACGAAATGCAAACTGCCGCTCTGCTCAGACTCTGCCATACACGAGCGAGTCTTGTTCCGTCCCCCATAGCCAATCCTCCGGTAACAACCAGCAGATCAAGAGATTTCTTCAACGCTTCAATGCAACATCACCAACCTCTTCTTTCCCTCCACCTAGGCGTAATACCACTCTAGCACCATAGCCTACTGCACTGCAGCATTCCTCTCCTTCAGGGATATAGATCAGGGCAAGTCTCGAATAAAACAAGCAAGCAAAAGCTGAACCACGGCGCTTGCAAACCGCCTCTCGCCCAATCAAGCCCAGCAGCTTGTCCACGTCCGGCTAGATCCCAGTCGAAGATCGTTCAACTCGTCCACTCAGGGCCCCTTGTTCCTCGCTCCCGGACTCCACAACGACCTCAGACAGGGGTCCCGTGCCCGCGCTCAACCGCCCATGCCCCGGATCCCGTAGTCGACAACCCTCCTCTTTCTGCCCTCTTTCCCATCTCGCCCACCCAGTTGGCCAGCGGACTGGCGTCAAACATTCTCTAAAGCCGCCCGCACTTTCGAACGCCCATCGAATGAGTAGCCTATGCGCGCCATGCCCCATCAGGCTTAGATCCAGTCGTTCCAAGCGGTGTCCGTAGTATCCTAAATTAGCCCACCAGAAGAGAGACAGCAGAGCAGAGTACCGCGGACCTCAGATCATGGCTGCATCCCACCACGCCATCTACCGCCCGGTGGGAACGGTAGTAGCAAGCATGTGGTAGTAGTAGTAGTAGCAGTAAGGTAAGAGGTAGGGTAGCAAGGGTCTTTGAGCCGCTCGCTCTGCACCATCATCTACAACAAGAATAAAAGTCGTCGACGCCGCCTTGAGCTCAACCCTTTCCTGTCCTCCCTCTCTACACATATATCCAAGTGTTCCGCTTCACATATCTCTCGTTGGGATAATTTTTCCTTTTTATTTCCTTTTCTCTTAGGTCATTTCCTTCTATATTTTCTTTATTCTCGTACGTTTACTTAGTACATCTATCTATCTATCTATTCATCCATCTCAGGAAAACGGAAGGAAAGGGTCTGATTCATTTGCTTTCCTATTGTTCGTCCTGACTACCTACTTTACGTCCGAGATTCCTCCCTGACGACGATCCAATTCGGTTACTCAATAACTCCTCGTGGCCCATTGACATCTGAATTCGCGAGGAAGGAACGATTTGGAAGTAATAGACGACATAACGAACGAAGTGAACCATTCTCATCCACCTTCAAATCCGCCCTTACCCCTACCTTCACCTTTTCTACTTCAACGACCACAACAACCATCGCACCACCCACCAACCCACCCAACAACACAATCAAGATGCACGCATCCATGATTCTCACCACCCTCCTGGGTGCCGCCACCGCGCTCGCCGCTCCCTCATGGCCTCAGCTCTCCAAGAGCAGCTCGTCGAGCTTCAGCGCTGAGTCCTACATCGCCGACTACTTCAACTCCCTCGCCAGCGCCGTCAAGAACGCAGCAAGCACTGCCGGTACTTGCGACTTCACGAAGGCTGTGATGCCCATTGGTAAGTAACTAAACCGGAAATCACAACTTTTCACCACCTCTTTCTTCACACTCGCCTCACAACACATTCACACCTTCCTCTTGTGAAAATATGAGACTCAATTCACTAACACAACCCCAGAGGATGGTCTCCCCGCCGTCAGCTCCGGCCTCGTCTTGAAGCACGTAGCCATTGGCCGCGGTAGCCAGAACTACACCTGCGACCTGAGCAACAGCACCGCAATCCCCGTCCAGACAGGCGCTCTCGCAACCCTCTTCAACGTCTCCTGCGTCGCCGCCAACTACCCCGCCCTCCTTGCCCAGATGCCCAAGGCCGCCCTGGCCTTCGACATCGTGACCAGCTCCAGCCCCAGCGTGGACTCGAGCTCCAAGCTCGGGCCCATGTCTCTCGGCGTCTCCGGCAAGCACTTCTTCACCAATGCCACGACTCCCTTCTTCAATCTCGACTCGGCCACGCTTCCCCTCGGCAAAGTCCCTGCCCACAAGCTCAACTCGAGTAATGCTCCCGCTGATGCGCCCAAGGGTCTCCAGGGTGAGATCGCCGTCGCGTGGCTCAAGCTCGCCAACAATCCCGAGACCACTGGAAACACCAAGGAGATCTACCGCGTCAACACCGCCGGCGGAAGCCCACCCGCCACGTGCACGGGTCAAGCTGCTGAGTTCGTGGTTCAGTATGCTGCTGAGTAGGTCGATTCCTTTCACATGTGCTTTATCCCGAGAGCAAATAAGCTAACAACAGTCGCAGGTACTGGTTCTGGGAGTCCCCGTAGTGCGAGGACGACGAAGAGACCGAGTCCGAAGAGTAGCAGATAAGCGAGGAAAGCACGCAGGGAAACTCTGTACAAAGCAGACGCGGATGACGGGAACCAAAAGAAGGCACAGGTAGCAAACAGGCAAACGGCACCTCTTTTCCAGTGTGACTGCCAGATGTAGCGGTATTCGCACATCATGTTCCTGTTCGCTTGACGGCACAATCGGAGATGTTTCCCACAAAGTCATCTCAGATCAGTGTCGGTCGCGAACACGGGGCGCCGTCTACCTTGCAGCCAACAAGTTTCCAACTTTGTGGCGTTAAGGAACATCGTTTTAATTCTTCTTCGACGAATATACCATTTTTCCCATTTTCATCTCATGCCGTGCTGTCTTTGGTGGGATATTCGAATCTGTGATGCTTGACGTGCCTGGGTATACCTTGCTGATAAGCAGAAAGTGCCTCATGACTTGTTCGCGAAATGTGATACGTACGTGCCTGGCAATCTGCGACCACCTCAGCCTTGGCACTCGGGCTAAATACTGTCCCAATATCGCGCCGTCTTATTTCCCATTTGCAAGCCGCGCCAATTTGAGTGTTATATTTCACAATCGCCACGTAGCTCAATTCCTCGCGAAATACGCCAAACACGCCAAACGAAGTGATATGGCAACAGGAAGCTATAAGACAGCTCACCATACCTCGGCTGCCATTACCCGTTTGATTCGACGGAGCTACCCTTGTGCTTGCGTCGGCGAAATAGGCATGCTGTTAGTGATAAGAGGTCCCATCAGAGAGGTCCCCATGCGAGCCATGAACGTGGGGGAGCCAGCTCAAGGAACAGTTGACTCCACCTACCCTGAGATGTAACGCCCGAGGCTCTCAAAATCCGATCAGAAGATGGCGATCCCCATAAGCCAAGCTGTAGCTAGGTACGCATGTAGGTATGCAAAACATGTTTCCACGGCCAGCTGTCCTCTGTATCAGTCTCTGTATATCCTATATCGCAGACGCGGTATACACTTACATACATACAAGGCGGGGCAAAAAGCAGGGTCGATCAGCCCCTGCTTGTACTATATAGATGAGGGAAACGCAAAGTCTAGGTCGAAACCAGTCTTCCCCATGAAGCGAGTACCTCCGGGCCGGAAGAGGTCCAGCAGGAGAACCCCACCGGGAGTTCGGGGAGGCTCCCGCCATCATCGCGCCAATCACTTCACGTCGTCTGGCCCTTCGGCCTGCGTCTCCGCCGCGCTTGTCCTTCCCTTCCCCAGCCGAACCCAGCAAACGGTCTGGCGCCGAGCACTCCAGGGGCCACTTGTTTCGCGGGCGTGACGAGTTTGTTTGGACTAAGGCAGACGTTCGTCGTGAGAAGGGCACGTGAATCGCAAAATGGCGTTGTACATATATTAACGACATGGCCAATTGGGCCTCTGATTCTTATTTAACGTCGTGTCCTCATGCTATATCCTCGCATCGCGTTGCTTCTTGACCTACCTCACTTACTCTTGACGATCATTTGTAGCTGGTCGCCTGGCCTGTAATACTTGGTATTGAATGAACTTCTTGTGCTGTCTGCAACACAGACCCCGTCGTCTCAAGATGTCCAGACTTGACGGCCTGGTCTTCACCGTCACTGGCGGTGCTAGTGGCATCGGGCTAGCGACAGCTCAAATCTTATCCAAGAGGGGGGCCACAGTTGCCATTGCGGATGTCGACCCATCGGCTTTGGAGAAAACCAGAGCTTACTTCGAGCCTCTGAATGTGCCTCACACCATCACCAAAGTAGACATATCGAAGAGGGACGAGGTTGAATCCTGGATCAACGGCACAGTAGAGAAATTCGGGAAACTGGATGGCGCTGCCAACGTCGCCGGCATAGTCGGCAAATATCACGGTTTCCGAGAGATCAAGGATATCGAAGACGATGACTGGCACAGAATTATTGCCGTCAACTTGACGGGAACAATGTTAGTCATGATCCCAGACTAATTGGCGAGACGGTTGAGATTATTAACACTTCAGCAGGTACTGCCTGCGTGCTGAGCTCAACAAAGTGGTTGACGGTGGCTCTATCGTCAATGTCTCCTCTATTCACGGCTACAAGGGTACGTGCTGGGTGACAATTACCATCCTCCTTAATGTTTCCATCGAGGCTAATTGAGCAACTGCGTATAGGCTTCGCCAAACATGGCCCGTATGAGTAAGTATTTCCTTCTTTTTAATCTCTGACTATCGACGTTGTGTGGTTTCAGGTACTTCTGAACTCGAGCTCTGATTGGTCTCCCGGAGCTCCTCAAATCTCACTGGATGAGAGTGGTCACTCACACCCTTTCTCTGCAGTGCCAGCAAGCATGGTGTAATCGGTCTCACGAGGACTGCGTCGAAAGAGGCTGGTGCGCGCGAAGTCCGGGTGAACTCAGTAGCACCAGGGGCCATCTTCACACCGTTGATGCAAAAGAGCTTGAAGGAGCACAACATTCCGCATGAGACGCCCCCAGTCGAGGATGAAGCGGCATTCAAACGCCAAGGAACAGCAGAGGAGTGTGCCGAGGCAATCGTCTTCTTATTGAGCCCGGAAAGCAGATATATAAGCGGTGCTATCTTCCCAGTCGATGGAGCCATGTAGATAAAGAGGTCAGGGGTTGAAGTGCGAAGAGGGTGAGCGTGCAACAGCGTCAGACTCAGAAGACATCCTCAGGTTGGATCTCATGGTCCTTGCCGTCCTCTCGGATGTGCTCGCGATTCTTGTCACGCGGCATGGCCTTGCGCATGTCGTAGGCGTCTTCACCATCAGCGGTGGGGTCGTCAACGTTGTCGCCGTAGTAATTTTTGACGACACGGTATACGCTGTAGCCCATGCTCTCATAGAATTTGATAGCCTTCTCGTTGCTCTTGCGCACGAACAAATCAACAAACCAGGCATTGGCCTGCTCTGCACTGGCCTCCAGCTTCTCCGTTAGAATCTTGCCAATGCCCGTGCGGCGAGCCTCAGGGGCCACGGTGAGGGCTGTAATGTGAGCGTGCCAAGGAAGATAGTGTTCGGACCCCTTGAAGTAGTCCGGAGAGCTCTCGGTCTTGCCCATGACTGGAACAGTCAGTAATAGTTTTTGTAAGATGTCGTCAAATAATGAGGAACATACTATATCCCACGATGTTCCCCTCGTAATCCTCGGCGACCTGGAACATGGTGGGCCATTTGGCAAAGTATTGGTTGTAAAAGCTCAGATCATAAGTCTCGGTCAGGGGATCAAGATTGCACTTGGAGAAGCGCAGTAGATCATTTGGGCTAAATTGACGAAAAGATGTCATCGTTGCCGTGACGGGGATGAGTGTTTCCGAACGGCAGCGAGAAGGTGATACCTCTGCAATGACTAACACCGAGAGTGTTAAAGTTGGGGGTCGCGTGTGATGGAATTTGCAGGCTTGTTTCAGCGTAAAGTATCAACTTGTATGTAAAGGATTTCAAGAAAAGAGGTCAACGAAAGATTGGTGATCTCTCAAGAGGGAAACTGAACTTTGCAGGTTGCAACAGGGTGTTTGAGGTGGAATATGGAGATGGAATGCAGCCCTTGATGAGTCTCTCAAGTCGGCAAGGTACGATCTAATACTAAGGTACCTCTTGTGTCGTGCTTTCACTTTTTTACTACCTAGGACCTATGTGCCCTGATGGGTGGGTGTAGTGGTGGAAGGGATATGCCTGCCAGCAGCGGCTTCTCAGCTTCTTCGGCACCTGCTGTTGCAGGGCCATGCACAGAATAAGTGACATACTGTACTTATCTCGTCCATCTTAGCGCTCCTATTACCAGAGTTATACCTAGTCACAGTGTAGCCATTTAACTGTGATACATATCCCTTATGCCTGCGACATACAAAATCACAAATTGTGTTGAAAATGGGTAAGGAGGTGTGAAAGGACATGAAGCAAACCTTACGATGAACCACACTTGTTACCTGATCTTTGATCGCAATAGGTATTCTGGTGTGCGCTGTCACTTTTTTCTGTTGTAGCCTTGCTGGGGCTGGTGGCAATGGGGAGTGACAACTGGCAATTCATGTGGAACGCGGCAGTCGCGGCCTGAGAGCAGGACTGCCAGGTGTCTTGCATAAGCTCAGGCTCCAAAGGAGGTCCATGGAGCTGGTCACTGGTATCCGCAGCCAATCACCCTCGTCACGTTGCTCCGATAACTCAAAACGAAGATCATCCCGCAGTCAGCTAGGAGGTAATAAGTCAGGGTCGAATTTTGAGATTTGCATCTACATACTCCTTATTACTATCGTGCCTCCTTCAATGCTTTGATTGTGCTATCTGCTCTTGTGCTTACCGGTTTGCTCAGCGCCTGTAATCACAGAAATTCACTAAAAGATACATGTTCGTCACGCGACTAGCCTGCCACGTTTCTGATCGGCTCGAGAAGCAACCCATTAAGAGATACCCACCCTCATACTGACTTGTCATTTAAATTGGCCCTCACGCCTTCTTCATCAACTCAACTATAGACGCAGGCATTGTCTTAATCTCAAACGTGCCTTGTCAGTTGTTGCTTTAAATTGCGTAACAGTCCTGGCCACCCGTCGCCATCGTTACCACGTAGAACAAAGCACCACCACCTGTGCTTCCATCCCAGCCATCCCACTCCCCCCATCGCCGAGTACCAAACAAACAGTCATACCGCTCTTGCCTGCGAGCTCTCGAGCTACCGCTTGTGCGCTCGCCATTTCTGACCTCGCCGATCACTTCACATCACCACACACACTTGCGCCGTCATGCCGCAATCACCGCAGACGCCACGCCATTCGCGGCACTCCTCCACCGTCGACACGGGCTACTCCGCTAGCCCCAACGCATCTCCCAATCCTCACCGCCAGTCCAGATCCTCTTTCGCCGACCCGATGACGCCTTTGCGAAACAGTATGAACGAAAGCGACATTCGGGGTCTGAGTGGCATGGACAACGGTCTGGGAAACTTGGCAGACGAGCTTGCCGATGCCCTGTCTGGTTCAGGCGACGAGGGCGACTACTACGACGACGATTACGAGAATCAGGAGGCCGTGCAAGAGAATGGCGAAGGCATGACAGATAATGGTGTAGAGCTCCCCAACAGGACCAAGAGCTCGAGTCTGGTTATCCCGTCGCCAAATGGTCGCGGTCACCGTCGCACAGGTAGTGCCTACGACGGAAGCGAATACGGCTCGGAATCAGATCTAGAGTCGCCTGGAATGCCACCTAGCTTAGTCGCCAAAATCGATGCAGTCGAGTCACTCGCTCGGAGGGGTACCGAAGCCACTGGTGGACCTGCGGATGGTGTGTTTAAGCGTGTCACAGATGGTCTGAGGGATCTTGGTTCGCAGTCTTCTGTTGAGGGTAGTACCACACGGTTAGTTGATATTCCTAGCACCTTTCTTTACCGCTCTGATTCTGACTGTTACACGAAGGTTAATCACGGCCCATTCCGCGTTGGCCTCACATCTCACCCACCAGACGAGACAGCTCCACAACCTCACATACCCTCTTCTGTCGCCACTCGTCGCTCCCCCAGACCCAGAGACCATCGATGCCCTGCTACCAGTTCTCACTTCCGTCTCCCAAGATATGCCGCGACCCGCCACATCCGCATTCGACTCACTAGCAGCACTACACTCCGTCACTTCTGATCTCGTTCACACCCTAAACTACCTATCAGACACCCTCCACATGTCACGGCAGACGACCACCACAGCTACGCGCAGATTAAGAACAGCCAAAGAAATGGTATCAGAGATGAAGCGCGAGGAAGAGCTCAAAGAAGAGGGCGAGAGGTGGCTCACCAAGGGCAACTGGGGCGAGAGACTGCAGAACCGCGAGTGCGCCGGTGTCTGCAGGGACGTAGTTGGGGGCTTCGAGGAAGTCTGTAATGGCTGGCGAGCACGTTTATTGGCACAGGCTGAATCGGCTTGAAGGGTGGATATTACGTATAGGAGACACGACATTGCATTGCGTTGCGTTGCATAACGACGACTGGTTTTTTTGTTCTTTGTTATATCTGGAATGGGAGTCAGGGGTTGTGATCCCCTTATATTGGTCTGGACCTGAGACGCCCGGCGTTTGGAGACGAGATGTCTGGTTGAGACTAGATTAGGTATACCTTGTTGGACTCCGTGATGTGCATTTGGTTCATGGCGTGGTAGTATACTAGGATTAGGATGAATACCCCCGAGACTAGAGTTGTCGGTGCTGTTGAGAATACAGAAAAGTTGTCGATTCTGGACTTGGTTGGGTCTGTAGTACTGTTACTGATGCGTTGATGGGGGGATAATCTGCTGGATTGAGGTTTTGACTGCTCTCTGGATAGACGACGGGCACCTCGTGAATCGGTCACGGCATAGATGTTATATTGATAGATCACTTGGACATCGAACTAATAGTAATGAAGCCGGCCAGGTGTGTATATATAAAGTGGTTATGCTTATGGTTATTCAGTAGATAGTTGGAACATCTAATTAGAATCGTATCCCATTATTATTTACTCTAAATGTGCGTTTACAGCACTTCCAAAAGCATCCCTGATCAGTCGTCTCTCGCCTCCTTGAGATTTCCACTTTTTCCATTTTCCTTGTTGTAGTTGAGGATAACTACGCCGTGATGAATGCTCCTGTTTTACCAAGCTTGGCTCGAGTCCCGTGCTGGGCAGGAAGTCGGCGCCACGCGTCTCGTATGTCAGGACATCGTGCGCTCCCGGTATGATGTGTAGGTCCATTTCTTAGTTCTTCAGGATCTCGATTACTCTCTCGAAACGGTTCTGCTCTTCCTGTGGTCCATTCTCATCGATATTCGCCTGAACCCTGGCAAGAGCGGCCACGATGCGCTCTCCCCTTCTGCGTTCGTCCGCCATGACTGGGCCGGGACGGACACACTCGCTCCATTTCTAAGTGTGTAGTAGCTGAATTGTGCGTTGAGTGGATAATGCCATTCGGTTTGAAGACGAAGGGTCCAAGGAATTGTTATTCAAAGAAAGTGTTCGATTTTTTTTGTTCGGCAGCGCCAATGTTGTAGCGTGCCGTGCTGATCAGGACGGTATGGAGGCTTCATGGCCTACCTCCCCGGAGTCCGATTTAACTGGCCGTTGTTTGGTTGAAGCGTTAGGGGATGCGTGCCCAAGATACAATAGAACTGGGAATATGAAGCAAGCCGCAGCAACAAAATATCCCACGTTTTCATCGCCAAAGTATCTTCCAAATGCCCAGAATCCGAGCGCGGGGTGGAGGGCGGAGAACACACATACGAAACAAAGCGCCGCGGTTTGCTTCGCCTCGTGTTCACGAGCTTCCGCCGGGGAGTCTCCAGAGTTGACTGGCCTGTCGGTGTATCTGGGTTGTGTACAGGCAGGCAGACGTACGTGTTCGAGCTCGGAAGAGGGTGGCGGTTGGTCGGACATGGTTGGGAACGGGTTGTGTTTGTGGTTTTGATTATAGAATAGTGCACCACGTTCGTGTAGTGAAAGATTTGAAGCCTGATATTACCGCGGCATTCGCAGAGTGTGGGTGTGTTTGGAGCAGAGTGGAAACGGTTATGGTATGGAAATCAGAAAAGGATTGGGTGTGGCATGCTCAAATTGATATATGAGAAGACTAAACCAGTAAGCTTTGAACTTGATAAGGAAAGTTTGCATCGTCATTTTATTCATATCGTGTCAACCAGCCTGTTGTTTCTACACGCCGAGCGTCCTTCTCACTTCTCCTCCCCCGACCCTCTATCCCTTCTCCTTTTCATTGTGATAGTCGATGATAGATTGTAGTATGGGTCCTGCCGTGTATCCGTCTGTCTTGTTCCTCTCACTGTCTCCATGTGAAATAGATGAATTGTTTGCGCATTGATCCGATTCCATCATCCCGCTTCGAATAGGGCGATTCCGAAGCAAGCATCTCCATGATATAGCATGCTGCGCATCCTACGATACCCTAAACCTCCGTTTCCATATTGCAGAATTTACATCTAGACTTGAATGACCAACCGGACACATATGGAATGGCGCAAACGGAAAGGAAGAGAATCGTGAAGGATCCGACAGCATTGATGAGATCCTTGATGTCTTCAACACTCTTATATCTTACAACTCCCTCGACTCCTCGCTCCAGGAACAAGGTGAACAGTGCAATGAATAAGATAGCCTTCCATAGTCTCGACCCAAATTGAGATCCTGCCGAAGGTGGGTTAGGAGAGGCAGTATCCTCGGTTTGTTGGGCTGTTTGTTGGGCAGGTCGTTGAGTTGTTTGTTGGGTTGTACCATAGTCGGCTGAATCGTTTGGGACAACAACTTCGCTCAATGGGACGTATCGGTAGGGTTGCTGTTGTTGGGCCATGATGGATGATGTGTTTATTGCCAGGGGAGCTGCAGAGTACAAACCAGCTCAAAAATGGATCGAGGACAATTAGAATGTAGAAAGCGAAGAAGGCCCGGGTAGAAGAATGAATGTCATCGGCACTGAGGGATTGCTTAGGTTAAATAATGTGATAGGAGAAAGGCAAGCCAGTAAAGTTTTGACTCGAAGATGAAGGTTTGCATCGTTATGTTTTCTTTTAGGTTATTAATACTCGCTCGCTACTTTTATACGTAGAGTCGGTCTATTGCGCGACGAACAAACCTTCGCTTTTTAGCTTAGACCGTATCCTCGATTCGTTCAAATTCTTATGTCTACGGCTTTGGTTTCTTTCTTCCCCTTTCCTCTGTCTGTATAGTCGTCACAAATAATTGTGGTGATGATCCGGCCTCGGCTCTATATAATAACTCGTGTTATTTCTCGATTGTCGAGAGGTTGTTGTATGTCGGCTGGGTGATATTGTTCGGGATTGAAAGACGGGCCTAATGGAGTATGGCCGAGAAAATGTGGTTTGAAGTGACGTTTTAATTGTCAGGGACTTGTCAGAGTGTGGAAATGATGACTGAACATGATCTTTATGTCCAAGAAAAGGAGAAGGCCTGTCTCCCAACATGCAAAGAAATTCGTATCGTCACTTTACATATGACTATCAGTAGTCTACATCCTTGCTTCTAGCGTTTAACCATTACTGATGAACAAACCTTGACCTGTGGCCTAGATATGTACTTGACGGCATTAACGTCTCTCGCTGATCGTGCTATTTATAAGGCTCGTGGCCGACATCTGAGAAAATGAGTCAAACTGTACCTTGGTTCTGTTATCAGGCAGAACAGTGATGTTTTCAAGTACTCAGCAGTCGTCAGATTCGACTCTCGGGTACCATGCCGTCATGATCAAAGACTAATGTATAGGATGATCGCCATCCTGCTAAGCGTCAGTTCCAGGGCGTGGGGGAGTGACGTTCGTCAAGCAAAATCTTAATAAAGGAACATGTGACTGAGGTCGTCTTCCTTGAGGGCTTGAGAAACGCGATGCGGCTTATTTTATGGAAGAAAAGCTCTCGACTGAGAGTAGGGCGATCTATAACCTGTTGTCACTCTCATCAGTCATACAAATCTACTTCCTTCTACTAAACTAACGACATTTCCATCTCCTCATCAACGTACCGCAAAAGTGGTGGATAAAAACCGTTCTTCATTTGGTCAGAAAACTCTTTTCCTTCCTTACTTCACGACACGAAAGTCTCGTGCGCATTGCACAGAAAAACAGTACTAGAGAATACAGTAAAGTCGGCGGTGGCCACTCAGGAAAGCTAGAACTACACCGACCGCAGAAGCTCCAAAGCCAACTGAAGACAGTCAAGGCTGTAATAGACAATAGTTGTACAGAAGTATGAAACCATGTCCTTCATCCTTGACCACATCGAGGGTAATGTCGCATTCGTAAACCCTTTTCTTGAAAGAACACTTCCCCACACAGAGCCGCAACCACATCCTTCACAGTTCCAGGTAAATTTACTGACCATTGCTGTCCTTGCGCAGCATCTCAGCCACATCGGAGTCAATACCATCATCGCCACCCAAGCCCGGGAACTCATCATCCTCAAGTCGCCGCTTCTTAGACCCATTCGACCCGGTCGCAACCGACTTGTGTGGAGGCGAGACAACAGTGGACTGAAAGGTAGCCTCGGGAGGGATATTCGGGGAGAATTCGGGGGCAGGGTTGTTCAGAGTAGGTTCGAAGTCCTCGTCGTTGGATGGAGGTGTCAGGGCCTCGATCTCAGGCGCATCAGGCTCTTCCATGGCCGGCTCGTGTTCGTTGTTACCGGTGACATAGGGCTCATCATTAGGCAAGCCAGCCATGATAGCACGTTCGACCTCGGTCTTCTTATCCTCTACCTTGGACTTCTTCTCCATGAACGTCTCCATGTCATTCTCCTCGGCTATCAAAGCCGTTCTGTTCGTATCGAGGATCTTCTGGAGCTCGTTGACAAGGTCTCGTCGTGCCTTGACACATTGCTCCACTGCAACCTCAGCTTGGGCCAGTGTCTTGAGCAGGCCGTTGAGTCGAGCAGCATAGACAGGTGCGGATGGAGCACTGATGCCCGGGCCCATGAGAGCGTCATAGTCCGCGTTGGCAGATTTCACTGCAGTCTTGGTGCTGAAAATCAGCTTGGAGATATTCTGCTGAGGTTTGACCAAAGGCGTCAACTCAGAAGGCGTGGATGAGGACGCAGAAGCGAAGATGGAGCCACCGCCTCCCAGTCCGCTCTTCACAGTACTGCGCGCCTTTTCGAGATCTGAACATGGTTAGCTGGATGCAGAAGACGATGGTTCTCGACAGCAATGCTCACCTTGAAGTCGGCCCTCAACGGCAGCCTGGATAGGCTCCTCGAAGATGCTGCGCTCCCTCCAAACGTCGACAACTCTTCGGATTCTCTGCTGGATCTCTTGCGGTGCGCCCTTGTATGCTACAGAAACAGCCTCGGCAATAGCGGGAGAAAAGGCCGTGAGGAATTCCTCCTTTCTGCGAGCCTTGGACTGCTGAGCAACTTCTGCGAAGACCATTAGCAGGGCGTTTGAGATGACATTGGTCATTCTATAGAGCGGGAATGTTTGACGTACCGTTGGCAAGGTAGAGAAGACTCAGACGTTTGTTGCTGGAGCAATCCTTGAGCTTCTGCAGCCAGAGCTGGACGGTGCGGTCTGCATGGCGCCTGTACACGAACAACAATCAGTCAGTCTGGACCACATATCGCAAGTAAATCAGACTGGACTACTTGTATAATGGATCTCTGTACCTGTAGAACATGATCCACTGGGACACGCTGACGATACTGTCTTGCGTCTCGGACAGAGACGAGAGCTTGGCCAGCACGGCCTCGTCGTTGTACGCCATTTGGACAGATGGAGGTTGGGATATATAGGGGTGGTCTGCTGGATGAATGCGGAGATTGGGAATGGGAGTATTTGTCGTCAGATGCGCTCAACGCTTGAGTTTGTGTGCCTGCAAATATGTCCGCAGTGCTGGGTCACTCAAGTTGACAGACTCAGGTCAACGATCTACGTGGTGGTGTCGCAGAAGGGTTGCGCATCAAGATGGAACAGAGCAATGCGCGGCAGATAAGCTAGCTAGGTAGGTACTTTGAATGCCTCCAGGCCCACAGCGCCGAGTC
This sequence comes from Xylariaceae sp. FL1272, assembly GCA_022432385.1. Taxonomy (NCBI): domain Eukaryota; kingdom Fungi; phylum Ascomycota; class Sordariomycetes; order Xylariales; family Xylariaceae; species Xylariaceae sp. FL1272. The sequence continues at coordinate 349,385 of JAJJXC010000012.1, read as the reverse complement.
TAGAGTAGTATGCTATGAAACAAGATGAGGCATTGGCAGGCAATGGTGACAGTGTGTTCGACGATACCCTTCCCAACAGCTCTTCCAGTTGATAAACAAAGCTGGACGAATCCTGGGTGGGTCTGAGAGGCTAGCTAGCTTGATGTCGTAGGTAATGCGAACTGGACTGATGCGGTTAGTTTGGTGGTCCGAGTATATCTAGAACAGTATCAACCTGATGTTGAATGGCAATCGTCTAAGATGTGCTGGCAACTTGACATGAAGTTGAAAGACACTGATGAAGATGGTTCGATGAGAGGTCCAATGGAGGTATGACGGGCCTCAGGAAGGGAGAGGTTGAAGCACGTGACGATAAAGCTTCAGGCAGCTCAATCAACAGAGATGCACCAATGATGTCGTCGAGTATAATGGAGACCGGCCTTGTTGATGGATGCGATTTGGTAAAGGCGAGGCTGCACCAACGGCCCCTGCTACAGTGCTCGAGAGGGTACAGGTACGTCAGACACTGTAAAGCTACTTGCAGTGTACCTAACACATCTCCTGGAGGTTTGGAGGTTTGCGACCACGACAACGTTTGCTCAGCAACAAGACACTCCATCAACCCAATTTAAATCACCCACTAGGCCTTGCGATCTCTTCAACTCAATTGGTTTCAGATCCCAAAATACCCCGACACCAGACGTCTTCCCCAGTTCCCAACGCCCATCATGGCAGACCGATTCCCGTCTTTAGACGACTTTGATTCGGGTGGTCAGTAAACAGCCAGCCATCGCATTGCATTGCATAGGCTCTCACTAATGTTTCTCTGCTTGCAGCCCAGACCGACATCAAAGAAGTCGGCTCTCCTTCCGCCGATGACTTCCTGGCCCGCGAGCGAGCCCTCCTTGGCGAAGATGCCACCCAGTTCACCACCGGCAATGAGTCCGCTGCTCTTGCCGACCCTTCAGATGACCTGCTCGGAGGAGGTGATGCTTCAGGCAACGACCAGTTCAACAGCCAATTCCCAGACATCACATCCCCTGAGGTATATTTCCAGACATAAGTTATTACGAAATCTTCGGTTACTAACAGATGGGAAACAGCAAGAGACCATCACCGGCGGCCCATCCGTAAACTTCAACTCCGGCTACGCCGCCTACGCCGAAGAAGAGGAGGAACCCGAGGTGATCAAGAACTGGCGCGAGAAGCGCGACGCCGGCAACGAGAAGCGAGCCCAAGAGTTCACCGCCCAGAAGGAGGAGACGATCAAGGAGGCGCAGCAGAACATCGACGATTTCTACGAGAACTACAACAACAAAAAGGAGAAGACCATCGCCGCCTCGCGCAAGGACGCCGAGCAGTTCCTCGCCAGCCGGGACGACACGACGTCGGGAGGCACGAGCTGGGAGCGCATCGCCAAGCTGGTTGATGTTAGTGGAAAGGGCCAGAAGGGCGGCGCTAGTGGCTCTGGCAAGGAGCGATTCCGAGAGCTTTTGATGTCTCTACGGAAGGACCAGAAGGCGCCTGGTTCTGAGGGTTACTGAGCATACAAGCTCACGATATGATGAATTGCATTGCACATAGATACGGACAAAGTTGATGAGGCCTGATCGAAAAGATTGTGCCTAACCCGACACAAATGAGGCGAACGAAGCTTGTATTTTAGACTAGCCATGCGAAAAAGGTACACAGTTCAGTGGTAGGCGCAAGGTCTAGGCGGTGGCAGAAATTGGTAATATCACCTTTATACTGTACTCATGGTCTCGTAAGCCTTATGGCAATGTGACACATTATCAACATCCGGCCAAGACCCGATCCTCTGCATATATTCAAAAAGCCTAGGTCATGGCGTCCTGAGTAATAACGCGTGCAGATCTGAGACCGTTGAACATGTCTGGAATGACCAATTCCGTGGAAATAACGATGCGCCGAGGCGTATTTTCTGCTGAACATACTAGCTCGGCATGGCTTTGACGCATCAATTGCATCACTAGGTGCGATAGGAGCAAGTGATCTTCATACGCAGATCAGAAACACAGGCGAAGCAGGCAGGCAGCAAGATGAAGAACGTTGCGTATGAACGAATTTGTCTATGCTCGACATAATAAAACATGTGGTAGACACCTCTGCTGTAAGACCACCCTGTCCACCCTCTCCGTCATCCCCATATCCGTCTCTTCATCCTTTCTTTGTTGGGACAATCTAGTTCTTGCCGAACCAAGTGTTGTAGCCGAGGATCTTGCGACCCATCATGTACATGGAAGCTATACATAACCGTTAGCGGACATGAAATGACGCATTGGCGAAGGCATCGGAAGAATAAGACGAGTACGCACCGCCGAAGGTTCCCCAGAGGGCGATCTGGTAGGGGACGAAGATCATGTTGGATCGGGGGTTCTGCGTCATATTCATGTCAGCCGGGCGGGCGGAATCGGACAGCAGGCGGGTGAACGGGGGAAGCGTACGATCTTCCAGAGACGGGTGTGGGCATTGTAGGCTTGCTGGTAGTAGCGCTGGTGCTTGGGCACGTTGTTGGGGGCGTCGACGAGACTGGTGATGGATGATGCGTTAGCTTTCGGTCATGAACCTCGGAGGTCAAGAGGTAGCCATTGAGGCGCAATTCGAGGCGTATGGGAGGTTTGGGCTAGGGGGGAGACATTGACGTACCCCATGGTGACGGATTTTGTGGTTGAAGCGGAAGGTTGATCGGGTGGTGAGCTGTGGTTTGGAGCTGTTGGGCGGTTTGAAGCTGGGTTCAGAGATCAGATGTTCTTGGACCGGATTGGTGACGGGCGTTGCGTGATTGGTCTGTCTGCCGTCAATGTTGGGAGGTGACTAAGCGCGGTTTCTTCGGGTAAAAAGCTCTAGAGAGAGCTGCAAGGGGAACTTCAAGCCAAGCTCTTGCAGGCTGCATTGCATGTCTTGCATGTGTTATGTAAGCCGACGACCCCTGCTACTATTTTCGGCCGCATCGTATCTATCTCCATACTTTTTTTCTTGAACTTGACATATCGAGGTTTAACTCGGATACTTTGTAACAGCTCTATTCAATGCCCATCTCCATGTCCATTAAGACAGAATTTCGGCTCTCATCTACGTAGGGAGGTCACTTGGCATGTCACCCAGTCCGCAGTAATGCGATTGGCGAGTCGATTTTGGCGACATGATGTGAAGCTACAGCGTCCCATATCCTCTAGTAGAGTCTTCTTGTTCTACTCGCCTGCGAATCACAACTCTCCCATACTATCCCCGACCAGCATAGACTGTCGTCAACATGGCCGACGTTCTTTGTCGACCTCCAGCTCCATTGACCTTAAATGGAGCTCCGACGCTACTAGAGCGGTGGTGAGAGAACCGTCAATCAAGCGCTCGCTCCGTCGGAGAAGGTTGCGATTCGCCATTCCCCGTTCCGCATATCTTCCTCATCATGTTGTACGGACTGATGTCCAAAAGCCCATGCCTAGCCGCTACCGACATGCCAACCAGAGCCTGAAAACCACTGCCGCGTCCCCTACCTTGCGCCATTACATCCACAGACCATTGCTCGCCCCCTTCTCCTCTGGGCTGCTATCCGATGAGTCTTTAGGGCGCAAATTAGGTAGATACCTGGACGACGTGGGCAGAAGTTCTTCAAACCACGTGCAGCCTGCAAATCCTGTCGTCGATATTCCTGCCACTACGTCCGATGTGGTCCAGCCACGTAGCGACACAAAAGCCCTCCGTGGCCGGGCCCGACCCCGAAGACAGACACGGAAACGCATTGTGAGAGCAGAATCGCCTGTACTGAAAGCTTATCAGTTCAAGAAATGGAAGTGGCTCATCCAAGACTCAGCCCGACTTAACCTCGAGTCTGACTTGTTCCCATTGGACCACATGGGCGACAATGTTAACCGCCTGCTGGTCGATAGATTCGACAATCATGGCGATTTTGAGCTATGGACCGCTATCCTACAGTTTCAGACGCGTATCCATGGGCCCGAGGGGACCGCACACGTCTGGAAAGGTCTCTGGGGTCGAAAATCCTTGTATAACATGGACCATCCGCTGGCCCCCACCTTCTTCCGCACCATGTTGGAGGCCGCACTCACATCAACTGACGAAAAGATGTTGGAACAGGTTTGGATCTACAGCGAATGGATGCTGCACATGCATGGGTCTAAGTGGCCTGATCTTTACACGACAGTCCTAGCCCATATGTTAAGAACTCATCAACATCAAAAAGCTTTATCGTGGCAATTGCGTCTATCACCTCATTTCTACCCCGGCGCCGACGTCTTCGCAGCCCTGATCAAGGAGTTCGCCACTGACAAGGAGTTCTCTGCAACAAACACGCTGCACGACCTCTACTTTATGAATCGAGACCATCAGCTCTACGAGACCCTTGTACCTTATCTGTTCAACCTCGGAGAATCTAGGCTAGCTAAGCGATGGCGGGATATTTGTGTGAACGTTGGCGATTATCCATCCAACCCGGCGCCCGTCCGTCCGTTTTTGAGATTCGTTCAAGCCTATCTCGAATCGACGACTGACTTGGCTCCCGAGGAACTCATGCTAGTGAATTCCATTTACGGGGGTGCCGAGGAGACTCAGCCGGACTTCTCTCGGGAATTCATCAACCGAGTTCATGGACGCACTTTTGGCATCGCTGTCAAGACATACAACGACAACCTTGGTTCGAGATGGTTTGCAAGTTCATGGGTTTCTCTGGATATGGCCATATCAACCGTGGCAACGTTGGGCATTGCCCAGATCGGACCCCTTTCTATGCAATCTATAGGATTAAGAGGGCAAGGTTCTGAGGAATTTGCACGCCGTATCCGTCAGCTCAAAGAACAGGGTATTTCCGCCACAGACTGTGGCTATAACCGACTGATTCTCCACCTTGTGAATCAAAAGGATGATGAACTCATCAACGACCTTCTCCAGAGCGATCTACACCCCGACGTTTTTGATGATCTTGACCTACAAACTCGTTTAATTGACAATGCCACGAGCAGTGGTCTTCATTGGCGTACCTTACGAATTCTCGTCACTTCTCAATGCATGGCCTTTGAGCGCTCGGCCCGGACTCTTTCCAACGATATTGTGCAGGCCTGTTACCTTAGAAGGGATCTGAATGGCTTGCGGAATATTTTGGAGGATATGCGAGCTCGGCATGTTCCGCTTGATGTGCAGCAAGCTGAATTCATCTTCGAAAGCATGCGAGAGCAACACAAATACAGAAAGAGGGGCATCACCTTCCTCTCGGCGAGATTTCATGTTGCTCTCTTTAGGCAGTTGACATCTATGGATATTCCTGTACCATTATCGCACTGGAAGATGTTAATGCACACAATGATTCGAAACGGATGGCTAGGAGAGATGCAAAGGCTCTCCCTAAAACTTGTTGACTATTTCCTCAAGTCAACGTCTTCGCGACCAGGATTCGTCCCGTTGTATTTTGAAGACGTGCCAGCAGCCATGAGAGAGCCTGCTTCGGGCGTCGAGAATCTCATCGGTATATACATCCCACAGGATATCAGCGTAGACAACAAGCTCCATCCTTTACAGCGATTATTCAACTTCAAGCTTCTGGAAGAGCTCATCGACTACGCGTTCGCACCGGTTGACCAAAGACACATAGTACACAGTGCGAAGCCCAGCAAGCGTCACGATACCCAAGCATCTCGGATCCAAGCTTTTTTCCAACTCCTGCATGCCTTGCACCAAAGGGGCGTGCATCTTCCCATCGGAAAGGTGAGAGATTTGGTCTGTCGGCAGCTGGTCATACTCTACAGCGTGAGAATTCCACCGAAAGAGGACTACGAGGCTGCGAGAAGAAAGAGGTCGAGCAATGTCTTGACGTTGAACCAGATGAGGAGCCTCATTGGGGCTGCCTGGGACAACAGTGACATGCCGATCTTACCCCATGTTTGGAATTGGGAGGAGTATGTCAGGTCTCATTCGACTAAAGCGCCGATCAAATGGAAGCGGAAAGGCACAAATGGCAAAAAGTCCGCGAAGAGAAGGGCTGAGGAGGTAGTGTAAGCTTCCGGGCTGTATGTAATGAACATGGCGGTTGTCTAGATAGGGGATAGTCTCAGGATTTGGTTGTAAGAAAACGGATTTATATAGTACTACTTAGATGATACCCAGCACGATATAGAACATACTGCTACTGTACAATATGGGCTGAAATATGTTTAAAAACAGCGTCACTTTGCTAACTTATACCTCAATCTGCGACCTTATCCACAGTGTTCAGAACAAAGAATTGGAAGAGCCAAGTTCCCTCAAACCGGAGTGTCTTCCCGTATCAATCTTTCAAGAACACGATTGCTCTATCCCTGTTTATGAAAGCCTGGATTCGGAACAGCTCAATGATTATGCAAATCTCTCATCTACGAAGAACAATTTCTATATAATTGCGAAACAAGCTGAATTGAATTTCATACATTCAAACCACTAGTTACTTCACTTGTGTCGTTTGTTGAAACGGATTATGTCAGAACTCAAACGTAAACAGGCACCTGAAGATCGCAATGAGATGACCCTGTTTTTGCTACCACAGCAAGGCAATGTTTTCTACCAGATCACTGTCGAGTGTGTTTGAAGTTTGAAGTTATCATTATTTTCTGGGCGACTCTCAATACGAACAAGAAAAGACTCCGTACCTTACTTGTTGCTAGTTCGGTGCGGCAAGGGAAAATAGATAGAGCGGGGCGTGCAATTCCACTTCGCGTCAATCATTTGCTTCGACACGTGTTACCAATAGACTGTTGTCGCGACCTCGTCAAAGCCTCTCGTTGTCAATTTGAGGATCGTAGTAGCATCATCTAGGCGAACCATCGCCGTCAGAGATGTCGGCGTCTTTCTAAAGGCACCCTGACTTCAATATAGCTGACGACGAGCTACTTCGTCGGCTTACACCCACGATGCTCAAAGACTCCCTTAAGAAGGTTATAGACGACTCTGCGAGGTCAAGCGTATTTTCCTGCTGCATGTCAAACGCCACATTCCCCAGCCCAAGGCTCAGTATAGTCGACTATGGAGATGTAGGCCTGCCCCTCGCGGAACGCGATGCTAAAGCCATCATTGCCCACTGCTATAAGAGTCCATTTGGCAAAGGTGCCGAGATTCTCGTTGATGACAACGTCCGTCGCAGCTGGGAGTTGAATGTAGACCAATTCACACTGCGCAACCCTGCTTGGTCTGCAGCCGTCGAGAATATCTTGCCCAAAGTTCACAAGTCACTAGGCTTGCTGTGCCCGCTACAAGATGTCCGAGCTGAACCCTACAAACTTCTGCTTTACGAGGAAGGTGCTTTTGTTAAACCACATCAAGGCAGGTTTGCTCGAGAGCATATTCAGCGGCGATGTCTGACACATTTTTCGGGGGTATGTAGATTCGAAGACGCTGGGCATGTTCGCCACTCTTGTCATCGCATTGCCCTCATTACACCAAGGAGGAGATCTCTCTCTACGCCATAATCACGAAGAGATCAAACATCAAGACATCGACGGCATCTGAATTCAGTTTTTCTTGGGCTTCGTGGTATGGACCTAAGTGGCTTCCACAGGAATACGTTGTCTACTTTGCGTGCTGACGTTCATTACAGGTATTCGGATGTCTTTCATGAAGTACAACCAGTAACTCAAGGCTATCGACTCCTGCTGACTTACAATTTGGCCATCAACCCTGCCTCTTGTAGTAGGGTGCTGACCATACCACCCACACTAAGCACTTATGTATCACAAATCAAGCAGCTCTTGCACACCTGGGATGCTGGCTTAGAATGGACGACATACCCAGCTTATCTGATATAGCAGCTCGACCACCGATATACCTCAGCTACTTTAAATCTCAGTCGCCTCAATGGCAGCGATAGGGTCAGAGCAGAGTGCCTCAAGGCCGCGGCCGTGGAGACTGGGGCCGCCATCTTCCTCGCCACGGCTGAACTCGAGGTCTTCATGAACGAAGGAGATTATGAGGATGAAGACGAGGAGATTGAAAGATCGTCACGTCTTAAGGGTGTGAAAACGCTGGACGGCACAACCGTCCTTGTATCATTGGAGTACAGCCAAGACAGATTCATCAATAGAGAAGACTTCGAGGAGGGTTCTCCTGATGACGAAGAGTATAGTGGCTTTACTGGCAACGAGGGCGCAACGGCTACGTACTGGTATCCTGACACCGTAGGCGAAAGAGACCTCCTGGTCGCAAGAATGAAATTGCTGACAAAGCTATGACAGGTATGTTTCGTGGTTCCCCAAGCAGCTCTCGACAAGTTTCGATTTCAGGGAAATCACAGGTGGCGATGGGCTTGCAAACGCCTACAGGAACTTAGACAGGCACCGCCTACACCCCGTTTAATCCAGTTCTGCAATTCCTTATTGCAAGCCGCGAGCCGTGCGCCGGAGACTCAATCTATTTTGAGTTATATCCCTCCATACGAAACTTGGAATAATCCGGAAGCGCCTGCTCAGGAAGCCTGTCTAAAGGATGTTGCTTGCATAGCGTTAGAAGTGAGCCAACTTAACATGTTTCAATTAGCATTTCAGAGGCAGAAAGAACCGCTGCCCACTGAGAGTTCTACCACTTAGGCCGATGCCTCGCTTAGACAGATCGTAATGCGGCTGACAGACTGTAATTACCATCTCCTTGACCGAAGCTCTTACTTACCTTACGCGTTCTGCTTTTTCGCTAATGCTGTTTATTAGGACGTACCCGGCCTTTCGGGCATATGTGGGTCTAGCATCTAAATACAAGGCATTTATCCAGCTGGAACAGGGCTTCAACGGAGCTTCTGAGTCACTGAACTCAGAGGTGCTGGGCATGTGGCGATGCTGGTTTGAGACGGCCTTGCTTTCCAAAGTCCTTGTAGGCGCAGGTGAGCTTACCAGAGAGGATGGTATGGATTTATCGGCAATCTATTCAAGTACCTTACGTGAAGACTACAAGTACGAGAAACTGTACTCTACTAGACCCTCACAACTGATGCTAACGACCAGTGGCCAGAACCCGCATACGGAAAATGATTTTTCTGGGGCCTATGGGTGGCATGATTGGGTTCTGCATCAGTATGGCAGCTCTCGTCCAAGGACAGCATCTGAATGATGCCATCGGACGCCCGCTCGTTCGAAAAGTTCTTGGAAGCATCTGGTCAGATTTTCGTCTTGACAACGCGCATATGGCGCCAGATGTTGAACCAATCCCGCTGCCCGAACGCACTCGCGGTAAATTCCCCAGAGGTGAGGATATCGTCGAGCTGGTCCGTCTCGTGGGTATATATCAGGATCCGTTCTCTTCGGAGCTGGAGCACAGTGGCGCTGAGATGACCGTATCAAGGACACCGCCGAATCCCCTCAGACTCTCCCAAGCTGACTGTGCAGCAAAAATACTCGCCGCTTGTGAAATTGCCGACCCGATGGACATAGTCGGCACTTTTCTGCCCTTTATCAAACTTGTCATTTCTAACAAAGTTCCATTCTTGTTGACTGGATCCGACGACAGACAAGAACCAACAGAAATCGCAAAGAAAATAGTCCAATGCATCATCCCGCGCTTCGCAACACTCGTAATTGGAAAGCAGCCCGAAGCCCCCAAGACGTGGGCAATAAGTCCCGTAGGAGGCTGTCCGTGTACTGACTGCAGCCGCGTTAACGCGTTTCTGCGCTCGCCGACGGAGCGCATCGGTCGCTTCCCCATGAGCAATGATAGGCGCTATCACCTGGACATTGTATTCAACGATAACATAGGACGCAGCGGAGCGGACTACGCCATCGAGACGATCCGGGTGTGTAAACCTCACGTATGGCAGATGAGCAAAACCAGACTCACATACGACACTCAGCTCACGCAGTGGAATAATAAAGATCGTGCGGCCTGGCCACTCCTCCTGCAGCTGCTTTCGGACCAACCTGACGACAAAATCTCGGAAGAACTCATGGGCACTAATATGTACAGAGCGCTCCGAAGCGAGAATGCCGCCGCGCTCTTGGCCCTTAGCCAACAATCTTCGAGAGGGCCCCTTCTGACGCTGAATGATACCAATGCTTTTGGAAAGAGAGCTCGTCCTGCGGATGGACTGGCAGCAGGGCCATCGGCTTTTGCCAAGAGGGTGGCTAGTGGAGATGCTAGAAAGCATTCCCAATCCCCTGCAATCGATTTGACGGAGGGATGAATGTTAATCATGTGGTTCCCATATCTTGCTTGACTTAGCTAGGAATACCCTCCTCGCGCTTGCGATTTTGTGTACTGCCCGCGCTGTAACACCGATAGATAGATACCCTTGTGCTGATTTTGTGTTTTTTATAGACCTGTACTGTGGTTAGAAGAGAAAAGAAAGAAGAACTTTGTATTACACGTCACGCCCACGCCCAATTGTGTACTGGGTCTTCTCATCTTAGGTGCTCATTTAAGGTATCGATCTAAGGAATTGTGGTTTTGGAACAATCTAAAGCCGTACCGATATACTTTGTGCCTCTTTTAAAAAACGAGGCCTGTTATCAGTGGATATGTATGAAGTCACCGATCTTGCACTGCATACAAATTTTCAGAACTTGATCGGTGACGATTCTGAAGCAAGCCCAATTAGCGTCTCAATAAGGTAGTTTCGACGTTCAGATAGGTATTGTTGGGTTCTTGTCCCGTCATGACTGATGCGTATAACATTGAATCCTTCCTGGGATGCGCAGAGACATCATGAAACGTCTTCCTACCTTTATTTCTCTTTCGTTGTAGACAGCTGTGCTTGGTCGCTGTCTCGATGTGTCATATATCAAAACTTGGGGCAAGGGAATATGGCACGCCTTGTATTTATCATGGTTATTTGTAGACGAGGTCTTAAATGTCTCGGCCGTACACAAGAAGAATCGTTCTCGTTTGGTAACGATACCAGTGGCCAGGTAAGTCTTGAGTACTTGGCAAAGGGCATCACATTACCAATTTCGCCTGCTATGGTCACCACGCATGCTTCATACTTGTCGTGTTTAACGATCAACAGCCGTGAGGTGTTCTCTTGCACGACTTGACTCGAGATCAACATACCAGAAGCATTAAGATCAAAAGTTGGCTATTCATATCGACTATACCTACACATGTAGGATAGTTCTATTTTTCTGCTTATTGTGTTGTTAATAAGATGGATTCTAATCTTCCGCTGAAAAAAAAATGGAAATATAGTAGCGTGTTTTGTTATAAGCACACTAACTCATTCTGATTCAGCGTCAGCTAAATCAAAAGGAGGTCTGTTAGTTTCTGGATAATAAAAGTTGAACAATGGTTGGCTAGCAGGATTGTTTATTGCAGATAGTCTTTATTATGGATGGTAGCACTTCTTTAAGCAAATCCTCGGTTTGACAGTCATCTATCTCAGTTGGTCAAAAGTCATCGAACTACTTAACCCATTGGTTGAGTTGCTTGGTGGTCATATTCAGATAGTAGTAGTTACGGTTCCGATAAGTTTGGTTCTAGTGGGATTTGCGCTTACGATTGCAAGGCTCGAACAAGAGAATGCTAAAACTAAGAAGCATGATAAAGAGTTCGTTTCACAACGGAATTGATTAGAACTGCGAGTCGTCATAACCCTTTTTATTCTGCATAGGAGGAGAATTATACGCATTGCCATTTAGAAAAGAAAACTCAGTTGACGCAAGGGTTCAATTACTCCCGGGGCCCTGGACCATATTCCCTATTGTGTAAAGGAAAAACAGACAACAGACATACGATGCACAAAAAGGCGCATCATGATGCAGTTACATGGGTATGTTACGGCTACTGAAATCGTGCTTCTGCGCTACAAGACCGAAACGAGCTTTTTGGTATTTCTCTCCCCTTTACTTCTGCATCATGAGTTGGACGAACTCGTTGTCTGTTGGAAGTGTTAGCAGACGGTATTCCCCAATTTGTATAAGCATGCGGTGAAAGCGTAAAAGGGAAACGTACAGTCGATACGTCCATCGCCGTCCTGGTCGGCCTCGCGGATCATCTCGTCAACCTCTTCGTCGGTGAGCTTCTCTCCGATAGAGGTCATGACGTGGCGCAGCTCAGCGGCGGAGATGAAGCCGTTGTTGTCACGGTCGAAGACCTGCCATGGTGTCAATCTCTCTATTAGGTGTACAGGGCTGAGTAGGGATTGCTGACCTTGAAGGCCTCTCGAATCTCTTCCTCGGAGTCGGTGTCCTTCATCTTACGGGCCATCATGGTCAAGAACTCTGCGCGGTGGTACGATTAGCCTGAGCCCTATGCGCCGGAGCAAGTGTGTATGGCTTACCAGGGAAATCAATAGTTCCATTGTTGTCCGCATCGACCTCGTTGATCATGTCCTGCAGCTCAGACTCGGAGGGGTTCTGGCCTAAGGATCGCATGACGGTGCCCAACTCCTTCGTAGTGATTTGTCCTGCATGGCGCAATCTCTATTAGCATGGCTCGGTTCGGTGTCAGGCGGTAGGTTCTGAGCGATGTCGAGGCTGTATTCGAACACATTGTAAAGAAAAGAAAAGGAGCGTCGAAGAGGTGCTCGATCAAGAAGCGATTCAAAGATGCGAGACTCACCATCGCCATCCTTGTCCTACATCGCGACGTGGGTCAGCGGAGGTTTCAGTACAGCAAGGAGAAAGGGGTGTATGCGGCGCATTGCTTCCACAGGAGAGAGAGAGCTCAAGTAGTCACAGAAATCATAATGGGGAAATACTTACAAAGAGAGAGAAGGCCTCCTTGAACTCGGAGACCTGATCTTCGGTAAGAGAGTCGGCCTGTTGTGGTGGTTGGGAATCAGCAACAAAGTCCTACAGATACACCAAACATAGTGGCCGTTGAGATGGCGGGGCTCGCAAGGAGAGAACAAGGCGGGGGAGGTCCGATTGCTAGCTTGGACGCGGGGGACCAGGGACGGGGGGCACGCAGGAACTGACCATGATGTGATTTGTGTGGTGTGTGAGAGCGAGTGTGGAATGAGAATCTCGTGGCAGCGGGATTGCGAAAGAATCGGAAAAGAGGATGGAGCTATCTAAATAGCAGCGGTGGGTAAAAGAGAGGAGGGATGTCGAAAGAGGTGTGGTCTAGCCCACGTCGTCATAAAATACGTGATAAAGGCGGGATGGGCAGATCTGAGACAAGTCACTATTCGGTTTCCAGCGCTGAGGGGGGCATGGACATAGCTTCACTGCCCTGGCACACCTCAGCGTTCACACCTCTTGTATGCCGATGCTTCACTCTACTTTTCACTGGCACTGGCACCGGTTCCATGCAGATCTCAGCTGCAAGTCATGTCACTTATTATCGCTTTCATCACTTCACGTCAATCCTCAGACTGTTAGGGTACCTACACCCCATTCCCCCGCCATACCATCCATTCAGGTTTCCCTCTTCTCCGAAATCTGAGCTGCATGTACCTACCTAAAGGTCCAAAGTGATATGCGTAACTTCAGAAAGACGTTGCGACAAGAAGCAGCCACCAACACGGCGTATCAATGTTGGGTGCCTAGATACTGTACACGTAATAAGTCAAACCAGTTCCAAATCTGACACGGCATTCAAAGAGGACTCCCATGACGATCCCACACTCATCGTCCACTTGATATCAGTGTGCCCTGGCAGGTGCGAGTCTGGACGTACATACCTACACATGCTCGCCGAGTCTGCCTTGCTGAACGCCTTGTGGGTGCGCGGCCGCCGCGTGCGATCAGGGGCTCTAGAGCACTAGCATGACTGATGAGAGTGGCCTGTGCGGAAAGACATTGTATGTACCTAGGTACTTGCCCAACTTGACAGCTTGGCTGAATTGCTGCCTCGTGCCTCAGGCCTCAACTGAGCGCTGCCAAAAGTACGGGGCATGCAACAGCTAATCTGTACTCGGACAACCAACCCCTGCCCGCCATTTCAGCTGCTTGAGCCTTGCGACCGGCGAATCTGACAATCTGGGCCGTTTCCTGCGGCCCTATCGCAGCCTTTGAGCTACGTCAGCTTTAACTTCAAGCAACCTTGCCTTATTACTTCCTGCTCAGCATCGGATTCGATAATTGAGCCGCGTCTTGTCCCTCATGTCTTGCTAGATCGTAGTTGTACACTTAGCTGTCTTCATCTCTGTAAATCAGTGTTCCATACTACTGTCGCTCCATCCCGTTGTACACTGCCTTTGCGAAACCCCTGTATCCTCTCTTCTTAGTACTCATCAAGCTCTCGCCATTAAAACGGCCAAATCATCAGCTTTGCTCGCGGCATTGCGCCCTACCCGCGTCCGCCATGTGGCGAGACCGCACCAACCTGTAAGTCGCAGAAGAGGCGCAAGCAACCAGGCCCTCGGCCTATCGCTGACGAACCAAGCTACATATCCTACCGCCAATCCTACGCCCACCACCCAGCCAAGAAGACACGATACGGGCCCGGACCGGGCGGTAATGCTTTCTCCAGCGCCATATCCGGCTCCGGAGCCGAGGATACACAGGGGCTGCTGTCCGGCGCCGACTACCAGGACGATGGCGATGCCGTAATCGAGATGGATCTCCTGCCGCCGCGGTGGGCCGACATCAACGACGAAGTCACAGACATCCTGACTGAAGTGGCCACAAAGTCACAAGCCCTTGAGCGGCTGCACCAGAAACATGTGCTACCAGGCTTCAACGACGAGGACGCCAAGCGCAAGGAAGAGTCCGAGATAGAGCGCCTCACGCAAGCCATCACCAAGGGGTTTCACGACTGTCACCGATGTATCAAGCGCGTTGAGCACATGGTCCGCGAGGGCCAGCGAGCCGGTACCATGACACGAGCCGAAGAGGTCATGGCCAAAAACATACAGATCAACCTCGCGACCCGCGTTCAGGAAGCGAGCGCTGGGTTCCGGAAGAAGCAGAGTGCTTATCTGAAGAGTGCGTCTATCCAATTATCCGCATTCTTTGGTAGAAACTAACAATCACCAGAACTCCGCGGCATGTCTGGACTGGTCCCCTCACCTTCCGGTGAACGCTCGTCCACACCCCAACCCTACGGACAGGTCAGCTCCGCCGCCTACGCCGCCGATCCCTCTCTCCTCGAGTCCGACGCCGACCGCTCATACTCCCAAGTTGCGCTGCAACAAACCATGGTTCAACGCGCCACACACAGCAATGATACAGTCATCTTGCAGCGTGAGCGAGAAATCGAAGACATAGCGCAAGGCATCATCGAGCTCTCTGATCTATTTAGAGACCTACAGGCTATGGTCATAGACCAGGGGACGATGTTAGATCGTATCGACTACAACGTCGAGTCCATGGCGACAGACGTGAAAGCCGCGGATAAAGAATTGGGCGTTGCGGAAGGGTACCAGAGGAAGACTACGAAGCGGAAGGCGATATTACTCCTCATTATTGTGATTGTGGGTGTGATAATATTAATTGCTCTCAAGCCGAGGAAGAGCGGCGGGGCAGGTGGTGGAGGTGATAGCGATAGTGGTAGCAGTGGTGGCGGGGATGTGGGCGAGACGGTGCAGAATGAGGGAAGAGCGGAAGATATGTTGCTTGCGCTGTTACCGAGAATAAGTAGTACTGTACGGTGAGGTGTTGAGTTGCCTATAGGTACGAGAGACACCTGGCTATTTCGACGCTACGCGCTGTAACAATAGAATCTAATGACATGATATACCACACGATGTGCATGTCGACAAGGCGTCACTTGTGATCACCATAATTCGATTATTGGTCCTGTTGGTCTCGGTCATGGTTGCTTGTCAGTTAAACTGATACATATGCCGACGGCATAATTTGCTTAAATTGCAAGCTTAACTAACTGGTTTTTGTCATATTTGATAAGAGGATCCGAAGGCAGAGGCAAATAGAAGAAATGAACACGTATTCTGCGTATACGACACTGACCAGGAAAGGAGGAAAGGGATTGAAATATGGAGCATATTGGTAAAGACAACAATAAAGAATAACAGTGACGCTTCGCTGTCACGGTGATAACATTCTACTCAAGGTAAAATGATGAAGATGGATTTTGCCGATTTATATAAAACATACCATAGCTAAGTCTCGCAGAGCTTCTGGTCCTATTAATAACGAGACATGACGGGTTGGAATCAGGATATGATAACCCTGATTATTTGACATCTAAACTTCTTCGAAGATAAGGAAAGAGCTACCACGTCTGCCGATCCAAGTGTTGCACAAGCATCGGTTTAGGAGCCGATACTTGCGCCTAACCTCTCCCCATCACGATTCAACGTCTATCTGAGACGGCTCTACCGCCATACCTGTAGTCTCTGACTGTCTGTATCTTCAGTATTCTGCGCCACTGCTAACTTGACCTGCCGGTGAAGCTGTCGCGGTGCCATTGGAAACCCAGTTGCTCATTCATAGCGCCTACTCATATCTCGACATGGAGTCTAATTTGTGCAAGTTATTTTTCGGCAGGGTAAGAGACGACCGTAGAGTTATCGCAACCACCTGAGGTGAAGTAACTCTGAGATATGGAGCAATATCAGTGTGATGAACATGTTACCCGCACTTTCAACACTCACACGTTGACAGAAGCTGCTGTTCTCACGTCTATCATCGTAAAACTTCTCTAAGGCTGTTTTTTACAGGCCAAACAACATATTAGCATGTGTTGAGTCTTGGTTTGGCTCTCTTAACATCTTGTACGATTTAACGCAAGCTATAGTTGTATGTTAGTCCTATGCCCCTCTTCCATCCATGAACACTTGCATCCGGTGTTTTGCGGCGAGATGATACATATAATATTGCACCATCTGTTCCTAGTTTTGCTCCCGAATGCTACCATTGCATGTTTCGGTCCCAGTCTCCATTTTGAGGCGCAGTGCCGGTATCTGCGTAATACCAGTCGGCCGATATCGAATTGTATGTGTTTATATTTGTAAGTAGTATGAGATATAATAGATAGACAACTTTTGCTCGAGGATCAGGTAAACAGTCTCCGAAGGCAGATACGCAATGAAGCTGTACCAATTGATGTTGCCTGGAATAACCCTAGTGCAATGTATTTCCAGGTACAGCACATCCAAAGGTCAACTACATGTAAGGGGGCGTGCATGTTGAGCCGCCCAGAACGTACCTAATATGAACACTTTAAGTGCGATGGTTCTGGGACTTAGGCACTTTCCATGTTCATCGTATTTGTAGGTACCATAATCCAACTTTTAGTTTCCATCTGCATTAGTGGTTGTCTTCATTCACGATGACCTTCCCCTTCAACGTGATCGAGCATGTTATCCCCGCCCAGCATCTGCGAGAATGGCCACAGGCGACGGCGCAATCTGCGGAGGATGTTTACAGATCCACATCAAGCAGAATAAGCCGCACGATAATCTTGATCGTGAAGAATGGGGATATAACTATCATCGCCGCACATGCCTGTGGATTTCCGAACGAGGTTTATGAGCCACTTTGGGTCGAATTATACGCCCATTGTAAGATGCGCGGTATCCGGCTTCGTGGGATCTGGGTCGCCGACGCTATGAATCAAGGATACAGCGGGCACATAAACGAGCAGCTCCTCGGCAACGACCCCAGCGGCAATGATGTAGCCCGCGACCTGCTCTATATGGTCAACATTTTTCGCTCCCAGATGCCAAAGCCTATTATTGGCATAGGTCACTCATTTGGCGCATCCGTTCTCACCCAGCTTTCACTAACCCATCCAAGCCTGTTCACAACACTTGTACTTCTTGAGCCGTCTATCAGCACCCTTGAACGGAACGCAAGTGTGATTAGCGTAAGCCAGTTATTAGCCGTACGTCGAGATGTTTGGCCGTCGCGAGACGCTGCAGGAAAATCGATTCGGGGCTCGCGTCTCTATTCTTCGTGGGATTCACGCGCGCTTGACGCATTCATTACCCACGGGATATGTGAAACACCTGGAGGGAAGACGACTCTAATGACTCCACGACATCAAGAAGTCTTACTTACTTCCGGCCTCTGTATCCACATATTCGTGCAGATGGGACTCTCGATAGGAGCGGTGCACCCGACTACGACCAGGCAACACTTGGCTCTCCGCGCCAGAACGATCCGTTCCCTTTGTATCGCGGGGAGGCCACCATGGTCTTTAATCAACTTCCCCATGTACGACCTTCGGTATTTTGGGTTTTCGGCAGCGAGAGTGGAGTAAATAAGCATGGTCGACTGCGGACTAAGATGGTAAGGTCGTGCGGGAGCAGTACGGGTGGCAGTGGTGGTGTCGTGGCTGACCGCGGAGCGGAAACTAGTCTTAATGGCTACGGTCATCTGCTGCCAATGGAGGCCCCAAGTCTTTGTGCTGAGCACACCGTGAAGTGGATCGAGCGTGAGTTGCAGCTGTATCGAGAAGCCAAGGATAGGTTTGACGCTTGAGCGAGGATGCCGCTGGTCGAGAAGACCATGATGGATAAGCAATTTCTGAGTGCTATCAAGAAGCCAGCCGATGATGCGAAACAGGTGGACGTGACTTAAAGACTAAGCTGTAATAAACAGGTCGATGATTGTCTAAGTACCTGTCGTTTGATCGGTGATACAAACTGTGCATTGATATTTTCAATGTGACTCCCGCATGTGTATATTGCCCTTATTATACATCAATATTCCGTAGCTCGATCAAGCTGAAAATAGGCCTCGAGGTAAATCTGGCTCTGGGGAAGCATCTGAAATTCGACGTATTGAGTGTTGATGACTCAGAACGTATGTGAATGCAAAAAGCCCGGTCTTTTTATATCCAATGCTACATTCCTCTAATGTCTACTGGGTATTTGCCGAGTTAGACATACTAGGTACCAGTTTGGCATACTAACGCGTCACATCCTAACTATCCGTTTGCAAGCAATCCCGCCTGACGCAAAGCTGCTTTAACCGGGACAGCGGAGCTGCTATACGATAGCATTCTACTGCGCGCGGAGGGAATGCGTGGAGTCGAGAGAAACGTAATTGAGGGTGGTAGTCACGACTCACGAAGAGCGTCCCGTGGCAGAGGTTTGAGGCCTAGAGAATTGCGATGGGAAAATGGATATAGTCCTGGAGGCTTTGTGAATATCTCGCAATCAATGAATACATATTTGTGCGATGACTCCTCATCTGTATGGCAAGTAACTGAGACTTGCTTTAAATAGGGCGCCAGAGACTGTCAGAGGTACCTAAGTTACCTCTTATTTTCTGCTTCTGCTGGGGTGAAGAGTTGGTGCTGGGGAAAGGTGTGACGGTCACACGACGTACCTGCCTCGCACTGCTTGACGGCGTCGCCCATTTGACAATTGCCATCAGAATTGCCACAATCCACAAGACCGAGAGCAAAGGCTTTCGCATTCCAGAGGCGAGAGTCATGATCAACTTGCAATTGACTTTTACCTAACCCCGAGCGCTCGGACCGGAAGAGATCGGAGCTTCCGCAACAGCCAGCAATATTGCATGACGGCATTGGGCGCCCACTTTATTTTCTGCGTATTATGTACGGCTCACTGCTGAGAAATCGATCCTGTGTCAGGTTTGCGCGCTAAACCATCTCCCACTCTTCCAACAACCGACCCGCCGACTCTGAACGGAGGCGCAAACCTCCTCTCCCGACCGCGCCGTTTGCTTCACCTTGCCAATGGCTGTCGCGGCGCCCCTCCGAATGACGACCACGCCTTGATAGCCACGCCTCAACCATGGTTTCGGCCACTGCACGCCGCGCGCTGTTGCTCGGCCAGCGCGGCCTTCCGGGCCCCAAGTCCAGTGCGCGCTCATCAATCCCAACGCTCAACGACTCCTGCCTCTCTCCGTACTCACGGAACAATCCATTGACTGTCCGCAGCTTCTCAGGCGCTGCGAATCGACGCGGAACCACTCAGTCTCCTCTCCTAGCCTCTCTCACAAACCGACCACCAACTTTGCCCTCGCATAATATAATCGTAACATCAACCTTCACGACCATCGCCTCGAGGCAGTTCTTCAATACCAACATAAACCAGAAAGAGATCTTAGACAGAAATGCCGCACCAGGCCCAAATGCCGGTCAGCCGGACGAGATTGCGGCTGCAGGAGACAAACCTAAGGGCCCCAAGCTGAATCTCAGAGCTCGTCTGACGAAGGAGAAGGACGACACTAGAAAGTTTTCTTCGTTGCTCGAGATATGGCGCCTGCTCCGGATTGCCAAGCCTGAAACGCTGCCCATTTTGGGCGCTTGCGGATTACTGCTAACCTCGTCAGCTGTGGCTATCAGCGTACCGTACACTATTGGAAAGGTCATGAGTAAGTTTCCGGAAACAGCCGAAAGACTTGAATTGGCGTGTTGTGCAACTAACACGGCTATCAGACATTGTCACAAGTGCCCCTGGATCAGAGGAAACCATCTTTGGATTGACCATGTACCAGTTCTTCCCAGTGCTGGGTGTCGTCTTCACGCTTGGTGCAGCCGCTAACTTCGGGCGTATCGTGCTCCTCCGGGTTATCGGTGAACGAGTTGTCTCCCGTATGCGGACGCAGCTGTACCGCAAGACCCTAGGACAGGAGGCCGAGTTCTTCGATGCGAACAAGGTCGGAGATCTGACGTCACGTTTCATCGCGGATACCACCATCGTTGGAAAGAGCATCACGCAGAATCTGTCTGATGGGTTAAGAGCCATCATCAGCTGTGTTGCCGGTTTTACTGCCATGGCTTGGATCAGCCCCAGTCTAGTGCTGACTATCTTGCTTGCGGCGCCTTTCATAGGAGGTGGTGCCCTTGTTTACAGTCGAGTTGCCCGAAGACTGGCTGTGCAGTCACAAAGGGGTCTCGGTGCACTGAATAGAATCGGAAACGAGCGTTTAGAGAACATCCGCACCATCCAGGGCTTTGTCAGCGAGGCACAAGAAGTCGGACGCTACAATGTCGCAGTTCGAAAGCTGTTCCAGATCGGGAAGCAGCAGGCTATCACAGACGCCCGCTTCTTCTCCTTCAATGGCTGGATTGGAAACATGATTGTCATCGGCCTACTTTGGCATGGTGGCGGCTTGGTACAACAGGGTATTCTGACTCTTGGCGACTTGACGACTTTCATGATGTACGCCGTGTACGCCGGAACGAGTGTTATAGGCATCACTGGTTTCCTCTCAGAGCTGATGAAAGGTGTCGGAGCCGCGAGCCGCCTGTTCGAACTCGAGGATCGCAAGCCTGCTATCGCAGCTACAAGGGGCACACCTGTCACATCTGCTAAAGGCATGATTGAATTCAGAGACGTCGGCTTTGCGTATCCCACTCGCCCGGATAACCAAATTTTCAACAATCTAACTTTTGCCATCCCATCCGGAAGCAACGTCTGTATCGTTGGACCTTCAGGCGGTGGAAAATCCACCGTGGCTTCCCTCTTGCTACGTTTCTATGACATTGACAGCGGTACCATTAAGCTGAACGGTGTCGATATCTCCACTCTTAATGCGAAGTCCCTTCGACGATACATCGGCGTGGTTTCACAAGAGCCCGTACTGTTCTCAGGTACAATCGCTGAGAATATAGCATACAGCAACCCACGTGCAGACCGCGCCGCCATTGTCCAGGCCGCTGCCCGCGCAAACTGTACTTTCATCAGCAAGCTGCAAAAGGGTCTTGACACAGAAGTCGGATCACGCGGGACACAGCTATCTGGCGGCCAGAAGCAACGTATCGCCATCGCGCGAGCCCTTCTCAAGAACCCTGATATCCTCATCCTCGACGAAGCTACATCTGCCCTCGATGCTGAATCGGAACTCGCCGTTAACGCGGCAGTAGCGCAGCTCATGAGCGGCAACATGACGACGATTTCCATCGCCCATCGACTTTCAACGATCAAGCGCTCTGACAAAATCATCGTGCTTAACGACCAAGGTTCCGTAGCTGAGATGGGATCGTTTGCCGAACTGTCAGCGGACAAGAACAGTGCCTTCACGAAACTCATGGAGTGGCAGTTAACAGGGGGCGAGAACCCTCATCCACCTGCCCATGAGCCACCTCATCGCCTCGAAACCGAGGAAAGGGAGGAACCTGAGGCGTTTGATGAGGTTGAGGAACTAGAGGAGGAGATCATTGGGAAGGAGGAGAGCAAGAAGAACTAAGAGCTGTACGATAGATAGGTTGGGGCACTGGCCATTGCATTTGATGATACCATAGACGGTTGGGCCGCGTTGTACATATAGTGAATTTGTTGAATAAATAGCCTGAGGCTCTCCACTAAGAGATGGGATGAATAAACTGGAAATAATTCTTCAATTTTCGATGGCATGGTTCATCAGGATGTCTTTTCTGCCCTTCAGCATAAGAACATATCGGTGTTATAAACAAAGCATGGGAAACCCACATGGCTCATCCTATCTCCCAACAATAAGTACAACATATATACATGTATATGGAGTCTGTACATTACTTCCTTGAGTCACTTGTAAATCCCTACGTGTTGATGATGATGCCGATTTGAGTCAAGGAGTAAGCAATCAAAGTGAACACTGAGATCAACCTGGACGAGGTGCAGTTTCGCCCCCTTTTCTATACAACGGTCATGAGTCAACCGTTTAACGACGAGTAGAGGCGCATTTGTCAGAATGCAGATTGGTTGAATATGTACGAGTATGTGAGCGTGTAGTTACGTGCTTGTCGTGTATGTGTCTGATGTGCTAGGGGATTGGTAGAATGGAGGGGGAGAGGTAGACCGAGGGATGGGAGGGGAGGGGAAGGGGGGAAACTGGTTGGGTCGCATAGTGGTATGATTATGTGTGTTGATTGAGTGAGCTTGTGGTGTGTGTACTATATGCGTGTCTACTGGACGTCCTGAGTTTGCTGAAAGGTGGGCAGACACAATCGAGAATAGAGGGTGATCGGTGAATCAGAGCATGGAGTGTGTTGATTTGCGAATTGGTTGGAATATTGCAGTGACAAAGAGACTTCGAAATCGTCTAAGTTCTGTTCTGTCTCTAGAATGTATGTTGCTTCGGGGAATGGTCTCGTCGTCAACTACGTTAGACGTGGCCGGTTGTGTAAATGACGACAGTAGACCTGTGGCTCTAAGTTGAAGTCAGTGTGTGCTCTACTCTACACGGGAATGGTGGGTTGATTGATAGTTTTTAGCGTCTAGAGGTGACTGCGTACCAGTTCCTAAGTTCTCCTTCGTGCATGAGACGCGGAAATTCGTCCATAACACCCAAGTCTACTCATTCTAGACACAGTGGAGGTAATACGCTGGGCTTCGAAATCTGTCCTCTGGCCTCTAGGCTTGTAGGTTCCCTGGCGAATGACCACCACCTTTCGGTCGATTGCGCCTCGTCTACACGGGAATGGAGACTTCGAATAGATGATATTATAGACCCCACGCGATAGTCGTTGCAAAGCAAACGACGAGCTGCACTTTAATGTTGAAGAGGTACCGGCATGGCGCTATATTGATGGAACTGGGTCCAGGATCATCGTCAGAGATATACCTCAAAGCTCTTGAAGTTGAACAGCACGGCTGATCGATATACTTCCATGAAATTATTGCGGTGGCAACCAGTGATTTATGTTTCTGAGCGTCTGCCTAGAGTTTGGCGAACTAGGCATGCTCTCCATGAGTTCAGTTTGTAGCATTCCTCCTTTTCATAAAAGAAATGCTTTCGAATGCTCGTGTATCAAGCCGTTGCGAAGAGGTAATAACGTGTCCAATATCCGATCTTGCGGCTGGACATATTTCGAAGTCGGTGGTCTGAAATCAAGTGTAGGAACCCGGTATCGCCGAGGGTGTTGCGTGTCGGTGTTGTGTATGGGGATTAGAAGAACCCCCCGATAGACGGAACAAAGAGAGGAATAGGTGTAACAAGCTGTTAGTGCAAGGATGGGATCATGTCCGGTTAGCTTCGGAGAGCCCCGTATCTATTTGTTAGGATTTGGAGTCAGCTCATTATGGTCGTTGTGGGATATTGGGATTGGAATAGGGGCGTCGAGATAGTACTGTGATGGAGGAATGCAATAGTCGTATCATTCGGTTCGTAAGTTCCTTAAGGATGAAACTTGACTCGGAGCTAATACCTAACCGTTTTCAGCG
The DNA here is from genome assembly GCA_022432385.1 of Xylariaceae sp. FL1272. Classification (NCBI taxonomy): domain Eukaryota; kingdom Fungi; phylum Ascomycota; class Sordariomycetes; order Xylariales; family Xylariaceae; species Xylariaceae sp. FL1272. The sequence goes on along the minus strand of JAJJXC010000012.1, from coordinate 325,459 downwards.
CAAAAAAGGCTTGTGAAGTAGGTTCGAGTGTACCGGTGACATTTGTTGGATCCTCGGGAACAAAGAATGACCATAAGTCTCATGGAATGAGAGGACGTGTTACCGGCGAGAGCGTCTGTGTTAGTATTTTAATTAAAACCGCTCCCTTTGGCACTTTCACATGGGATCTATTTTTGGATGGAATGCTATCTAGGAGCTTGAATCGTGATGCATCACGTCACGGCACCAGAGCAGGAAGCTCCGGAGAAGCTTTAGTCTCGCGTTCTTATACAGGCCAGGGTGATACTCCTATCTACTTCATAATGTCCTCGCCGTGCTTCCAAACATGTACAACGCTGTGTGTATCACAGAACATTTAGAGTTTTAATTCCGGTTTGGAAGACCTGCATTTTTAAGTCAATGAGACGAGATCGAATCTCGGTTCTGTATGCCACCTCATTATCTGGGCACACAGAAATGATGAGGGGAAATGTGACAGGGGCCTGCAATATATTGACCTGAGCAAGGGATGCTACACACCTACTTGACCCAATGTACCCCTTAGCATCACGGTTATCTTGCCTGAGTCTTTGTCCTCTCGAGTTCTGCCCTCCCAACATCTTACACCCCGACCTATTCGACTTCTAACACATTCCTCGATTGTTACACTGCGTGCATCCTACTCCGGAAGCAAACGGCGAGACTGCTCAACAGTCTTACATCTCATATGCCTTTCTTTGTCCTGCGCCAACTGCCAACTACGAGATGTTGTCCGAAAAAAAGGCCGTCAACCAATATGGCTCTTCTCGAATCGAGTCTATAAGGATGTTTATCACCCTAAGCTCTGAAAGCCAATGCTCTTCTCCTGGTAGACTACTTATTTGTTTCCTTGCACACCTCAGAGGTGGGTGACATCCAGATCCTCCCTTTGATCGCAATCCTTGTTCACATATTTAATATAACATCTTATTAAAAATGTCGGACGAAACTGGTCCTTCTGGGACCGAGGACCTGTCGTCATCAACCTCGGGCTCATCGCACGGTGATACATCCTCACTCGTTTTACATACTGGTACTGCGCAGGGTCAGGAGTTTGCTGATGACCCTGAGGGAGCATACACGGGTCTTTTCAAAAGATTCTACCGCCACTTTGTTACACGGTATTTTCACGGACGTTTGGCGCCGATAGATAACGCGCCACCGAGCGAAACTGCTGACCTTATTCGAACGCAAACAGCTCAACAAGCAAGAACCTGGTTGCAGGCCATAAGTGCAGTTCTCAACCCAACACGATTCCCAATCCCTAACCCATTCTCAACCGGGTCGCCCACTACCAGGGAAACACTATACGAGCAAGCCGAAAAATTAGAGCGAGGCGACGAGGTGAGACAGCTCCGGGTCAGGGTTCTAAAGAGAATCGAGGAAATAAAAACCTTGGCTGCTGGTGAAAGCCAGACCGAAGGCGACGATAGAGCAGTTGAACAGCCCGAATCTGTTTCAGAACAGCAGCAACTACTTAAAGTCATTATCAATAACGCCCACGACAAAAAGTCCACACAGCCTGGAGCTATCGCGGCGAGGAGACCGAACATGCGCAATCCTGCCCAGACAAATCGAGGCATTGACGACGAGACAAGTCTTGTAGGGCAGGTGCTCGAATTACAGCTCAAGCAATTCTTAGTCAATTATAAAAACATCGACAAACTTCACAAGGCGGAGAGATATGCCAAGGCCATTGACGTAGCCAATGAGCTTATGTCGAAGGTGGACGATTTTGCGCGCAGACACAACGAACAGCGACACCAAGGAAGGAGAGTCAGGTATACGATAGTCTTGGCGACAGGTGTACTTGTGTGTCTTCTGTTATCAACTGCAATTTTGGTCTTATCTGTTGTCTTGAATCGACGGGCTGGGCAAGTTGCGTATAACCAAGGGCAGCAGAGCGGCGAGGGTAGGGGGATGAGCTATTTCTCACAGCTTTGCATATCATTGAAAGATAGCACGTTCGAATCTCGTGTACCGTGTTGTCACGTCTAGATGTAACTTCTGGTCAAAACATCTGACACTCGTAGATGAAACTTTTTGATCCCTCTTTCGAGCTGGCTTCCGGCCGGACATTATTCGGTACGCGTGAGTCGGACGCATTGACAAGAGACATGAGATCTTGAGCGAGCCGAAAATTGCAATCCTTTTACGACTTCAGAGAGAGACTAGAACATACCCGGGGGATTATAAGAAAAGTGAAGCCCACACGACACCTCCTATCTATTTACAAGAAGATCAAGGCTCATAACATACGCGAATACAGATTAGTTATAACTACTTTACTAATTCATTTAGAACTTTTTACGTTATTCTAGTTGTATTGCGGACATATAATTAACTAAGGTAGTAAGCTATCTAAACAAATGCTGAAGTATGCATAGATAAGTCGCTATGTTGCCCTTTTTCTACCTGGCGATGTCTATCCAGTCGCCGGGTTTGCGGCACAATATAGAGCATTGTACAACAATATCAATATCACTCGGCTTTAATCTACTTAAACATATAAGTGCGAGTCCGTATGCTAGCTGTGCATGTATCTGTTGTGCTGAAAAATAGATAAAAGGAATCAGCGATCGACGATCCTGGACCCGAGCGAGCACTGAGGGAGGATATTAGAATCGGCATCAGCGTATCGGGGCTCCCGGACGTGTTGACTACCTCAAGAATTATGTTAGTCGGGAATATCGTGTCCTTGTCGATGGCGGAGGCACCTCCGAGAGCATATGTAACAACGATTATAAACGTTCCGTTAAGTGAAAAGCAATGCAGATGCCAGTTCAAGAAGAAACGAAGCATGAATATGATCAAGAGATTAGGCTGCACGCTGAAATCGTTTGTACACTAGCGATCATAGCTCTGTAACTGATGAACTACAGACACGGCGTTATAGTTATGTCGACAGAGGGCAGAATCACCGCGATAGAGGACACACACATACCGAGCTTGTTGAGATCAAATAACAGCGCAAGATAACATAATATCGCAACTTCATCGCGACGGTACCTCGGGGAGTAAGTTGAGTTCAAGCCTAAGCTTTGGTTCGACAAGGATGGTACCGACAGCCAATTTGCTCGCGTTTGATCGGATACTCGTTCTGGAAGTGTGTATGGAGCCGTCGGCAAGCACTATCAAAAGCCGTCTGGAGTTGCTAAATGGTATCAACGAAGATGTAACTCGGACGTGACGAACACGAATCCTCGATAGTAGCGTGCTGTTGAATGTGTGATTCTATTTCAAGGGTCTCGGTAGATTCGAACAAAGAGAAGAAGAGGTATGACAGGCTGTTGGTGCGAGGATGGAATCGTATCCTGTTGCGTGTCGACGTTGTATCTACTAGTTGGTAGTACAACTCGCGGTACCAGACTTTGATATTTCTTGTATGTTAAAATTTCGATAGAATAGGGGTGTTTATATAGCATCGTTGTGAGGGGCTAACGGATTCGCATCTCTCGGGCTGTACGTCTCTCAGGATGAACCGCGACTCGATACCAACTGGTAGCCGTCTGCAATTCAAATTATATTGCGAAGCTCGAAAATACAGGCGTTGGGTCTCTGAGAACAAAAGATTAACCTGGAATGCTTTTGACGTTTCCGTGGACGGGAAGTTCTGTGGTAGCTTTGACGACTTTTAGGTACTAAATCGACTCCAAGACCCATACCAGTAGACTTGTCTGAGCTGGGTATATAGACAAAAGCCTATTTTTAGACGGAATGTTGACCAGGAATCCAAATTAATTGATGGATCGTCTCGAAGATCGGGAAGATGCCGTGTGCAGTTAGCATGGTGTTGTCCACAAAGGCCGAATGAACATTCCCTTGCCACACAGCCTTTTCCACACCGGTACTTCCAGGATACTCAGCTTTGGTGTGTATGACAAAACTCGATCTTATGTATCATATACCAATAGAGTTTGATTGTGTCCATATCCGGACCGTAGAAGTCGTTCGTACGAGAGTGTTGGTTCAACGACGAGAAACTTATTGGAATGTCTTGACCGTATTTCTTGGCAGCGACAACTATGGAGCTTATCTCAAACGATCATAATGTAAAGATTTATCAATAGTGACTGTTCAAAAATTTTCTTCGCTATCGTCATGGAAGTCCATCTGGAGCTATTGGTATAATCATGCCCCTGTTGAATTATGCCCACGTCGTTAATTTTGCGCATTGCTATCCTGAAGGATAGATGCAACCCCTGGCTTCGGTATATGCACAAGAGGGGTTTGAAATTCTAGCTATGTATTGGCTTGAGCAAGGGATGCCACCTCGCTTGGAGCTACCCAGCCTGCATATTATGACTTGATTACCCTCACCCCACGATTTCTCTCAGACTAGTTCCCCCACCTTCTTTCGCACCAACTGCACTTCAGGTTCCGATGCTACAACTTCGTCTTCGAAAGTGTACACTATACAATTGACTCGTGCGACCAACGACTGGCATGACAGCAGACCAACTGAACTGCTAACTGCTCTCTTTGTCTGTGACTAACTGTGGACAGCAAAATGATTCACGAAAAACCTGTTAGCCAACATCATGGTGTTGATCGTGCTGGATATAAAAGACTGGCTTTTCTTGTAAGTCTATGAGTGCATACTATCTCCTCCCAAGCAGTCATTCTCTCATAGTCTCCAGTATTGCAGAGCCTTTACTTTGTTTGTGTTCTCTCTTTCGTGTCGTGTTCATCTACTCGACCAGTACGGCCCTTCAAAATGTCTGATCACGCGGGCTCCTCTCAGGGTTCTGCACGGGGCTTTGCAAGCTCGGGCAGCGTTGTTCCTCCCATTGACGAGCTTGTTGCGCTTCTACCCAGGGAAGGCAATCCTCAAAGGAACTTGATACTGGGATGGCTTCAGCCTCGTCTACGTTATGCCGACATCCGCGAAAACCAACATTTGGCAGCATGGTTTCAGGGACTGCAGACAATGCTGAGAGAAGTGTGGGAGGTAATTGTGCGATGGGCTGGAGGTCGCGTAGACCCAAACGAGATCCTGCACCTCTTGTCAGAAGCAGCACAAGAAAACAACGGCGAACTAGAGCAGGGCAAACCGACACTCAAGGCTCTCGTTGAAGAGCTGCAAAATCTGATAGATCCCGCAAAGCATGAAGACATGGCCGCAGCCGACGATGTCGCGCAAAGCAGTGCAATACGAGACGTAGAGAACTACGACGAACGCGTCAAACTCATCCGCGGAATCATAGGGACGACGCACGACAACGCTAGGGACCTGGCTAAGACGGTTACTACCCTCTCGACAAGTATCACCTACCCTGCCCTCACAAATGTGCAAATCCAAAATCTGTACAGAGAGATCCCCGCGACCATCAACAACGCCATTGCTAGAGCCAGAGTCGACATCGTGGAGGCCAACAAGCTGCCCATGGCCGAAAGAATCGCGAAACAGAGAGAAATAGTCGATGAACTTTCCGAGTCGATTGAAGATCGCATGACTTCATTTTACAAGACTGCACACCAAATGAACAAAATCGGGCTCTCGAAGCTTGGATACTTCACCACCATCGCGGGATCGTTCTTCGCGCTTATCTGGGGTATATTGCAATTCTTCCATTGGGTCCGCGTCACGGTGGCGAGGTCCTAGACTTGGGTCTCATCGGCGGTCACAACCTATTGGCTCTCTTCGTGCTTTGACATCACGGCTTCCGCAACCTCGTTCAAAGCATACCATGTTGGAACCAATGTCCGAATCGAGCAGTGGATTTCGATATAGTCGAGACACCTGGCACTCATTCATTGTCTTTCCTATCTGTGTTTTTTTTCTGGACCTCAAAAATATGGGATGAGAACCACCGTGTACGATCTGAAATCATACGCAGCGACTCTCTGTGGAACGCCCTGATCTTCAAGTTGGGTCGCCATTGGACGTTGCGTCCGAGTCGAGTTGCCTAAGGCTTGCAACACGTATACGAGTCATGCCTCCAATACTTTTTGTAGGATTGGTATTTCATTTTCCCCCCTTTTGGGTCTGAGCTCGTCTTTTTGCTTTCTGTGGTCTTGGAGTTCTAAACTTGCTGGGAGTCGAGAGTACGGAATGTCGGATTAAAATGGCTGGAGAGCCATGGTGCTTGGGAAGGGCGTCTCCTTTCTCTTTTGATTAAGAATGCTTATTTGGATTTTGGAATGAGAGTCCATGGATTTGTTTTTCTCTCTATTGATTTCAGTCTTTCCTTTATCCGGTACCTCGCCTGTTGAGCGGTTAGCTGCGAACACTCTTTGATTTTGGTAGCAATTGTATCTCATTTTCAAGATTGATGTGTCATGAATGATCCTGATGCAATGTTTTATTCCTGTGGACGTTGCAGAAGCAGAATACAACCTTTGAGGCGATGCGCTTTAGCACTCTCATAACGGAAATATGCACCTACAACACGGCATGATTAAAGAGTCTTCTGAATGAATGTCGCCCATCATAAAATAATAAACCAAATGTGTAACCTGGGAGCTATTCGCATGCCGCAATCAAAGGCATACCCAAGGTAGCCGACGTGGATCTGGTTGTCTCACGAGTCACGATCCGTCTCTGCTTGCAGATCGCTAGTCAGAGGGTGAGAGGCATAGCATAGAGAGAGTCATGAAGACAAGACATGAATTACTATCGCAGATCAGGATTGGAGACAATAGCTGCAATTACTCAAGAAGAGCCTCGGCGTCTGCACGCATGAAGCCAGTCGGGCATGGAGTCTGTCCGGGCGTGTTCGAAGTCGGGCGTTCTGAAGCATCCGTGACGCGTTTAATAGCGCTTCACTAAAATCCTACAATAGAATGGGGGCGCCGTTTTACAGGTGTCAATCCCCAGACCCACCGGCCAGCCAGTGTCGCATCCAACATCTCTTGCCCTGATCTCATCTCATTCGACGGTTTACGGGATTGGGATCGTGCCGGACGCCCTCGTCAACAATCTGACATTGTGCCTCGGTCAATCAAAAGAAAGAAAAAACACTATCTTTAACTGCAGGATTCTTTCTTCATCATTCTGCTGAGAGCGCATATAGCAAAGACGATCACTCTTGGAACTATCGGTCGCAGCCCTCGCTCCATTGAGGTACTACACGTCACACAACCATTCAATCCTGCTTCGGACACTCATCCAATCCATCAGATGAGAATCACAGTTTGAACCCAGCTGGCATTGGTCGCACCTAGAACTAGGTCATACCACCGCTTCGAACTCAGTTCGAATTAACAGAGCGAGCTTCGCCGTTTCATTTCAATCGTCAATCTTGAACAATTCCAAATTCATTCATCTCACCAGCATTCAAGATGGTGCAGGTCACAGAAGGCACAATTAACATCGATGGCGCGAGCCTCTTCACAAAGACATGGCTGGTAAGTACAGTATAAATTGCGGCACTGCACCGACTACACCAGCATACACATCACCTATCACCCACGCACCATGACCACTGCAAGCCTTTCACATAATCCAGACCACCTACTGACCTAAACCCAGCCATCGGGCCCCCTAAAAGCCAAAATGATCATGATCCACGGCTTCAGCGACCACATGGACCGGTACCTAGGCTTCTTCCCCTATCTCGCAGAGCGCGGGATAGCAGTATACGGCTTCGACCAGCGGGGCTGGGGCCGCAGCGCACCGAAACACGAAGATAAAGGTAAGACCGGTCCCACGAGCCGCGTGCTCGCGGACATGGTCACCTTCATCAACACGCAGCTCCCCTCCGACGTCCCCGTCTTCATACTCGGTCACTCCATGGGCGGTGGCCAAGCTCTCACCCTCGCCTCGACGCCGGAGCACGAGGATGTAGTTAAGCAGATCCGGGGCTGGATCCTGGAGTCGCCGTTCGTTGGGTTCGCGCCCGAGATCAAGCCGAACTGGCTTACAGTCGCTAGCGGTCGTCTGGCAGCACATGTCATGCCTAATTTCAAGATGTACAGACCCATTCCACCTGAGCACATCACGCGGTCGGTGGAAGTACAGGAGTCCATCCGTAATGACCCCCTCATGCACGACTACGGCACTCTGCAGGGACTTTCCGGGATGCTAGACAGGACGAATGCTTTATCGGATGGGAAGTTGGTGATAAGCAAGCATGTCCACTCGCTGTTTATGATGCATGGTGATGGGGATAAGACGACGAGCCACGATAAGAGTAAAGAGTGGTTTGATCGCCAGACTACGATTAAGGATAAGCGGTTCAAGACTTTCGAGGGGTTCTTCCATCAGCTTCATGCTGACCCTGGGAAGGAGGAGTTTTATGAGGATGTTGCGTCGTGGATTCTCGAGAGGAGTGGAGATGGGGTGGCTGCTCCGGAATCGAAGTTGTGAGACGTGGGCGAGAGGTGTGTAGAACCCAATGTGAGAGAGCATGGCTTCATGATAATGCGGGTTGCTTGGACGACTTTTGTAACAACAGTACATACTGTATGTTGAGTCAATTAATGAGAAACGCTATACCATACTCCATTGGCTGCTCTCAATAAGGTGTGTCGAATTGGCAATGCACATTATCGAGCCTATTCCTCACATGGATATCTGTACTTGTACTCGCAAGCCCAGATATGACTACTTTAGATTGGGTGCATCAGATGCTGGTCAACAGGGGATAAACATCCAGTGTATAAATGCAGTTGATCCTACTGCAGTGACGTAGTCAACACCCGGACTCCTACTAACCAGTACATCTTTCCTCAGGAGGCCGCCATTCAAGCCCCAGCTTCTCAAACACTCGTTTCTCCGCAGTCAGCATATCCGGCGCCGGATTCCCATTCTCATCGCTCTCAAGATCGACCCATTCACCGTTCCCAGTACGGCTCCGAGCACCACTACTGTCAAACTTCAGCTGCTTCTCGTGTTTGGCATAACGGCGAAGATCACGCTCAAATGTCGTGGCGCCCGACCAACCTAGCACCGCACACCCTGCCGTCTTCCATGGGGATATTATGATGTCTACTCGGCGCCGTGTATTGGGATTCTTAGTCGCCAATGTCTTGTCCCAGACTGGATCTTGCCACATGACCAGCGCCTTATCTAACGTATCGAAACCTCCGGCTTTTCTGTCCTCGCCTTTCCAGGACACCGGCTCTTGGCCTCGTTCGGAATTCTTGTCAGACATGGTGAGCATGTGAGTGATATAACCACTCTTCTCGAGGCTCCTGACAATGGCGTTGATAAAGAAGTTAGTGGCCTTCGGGTTTGGGTGGCTCAATACCACGTCCACATCGCCGGATCTCAATTTGCCCCTTCGGTAGCCGCCGACGATGACCATCTGGAACCCCTCCTCGATCTTTCTGGCATGTTTCAAGATGACATCACCGATGTGCTCAACTTCGGTGCGGGAGATACCTTCCTGGATGTCGTCGTAGTACTTTACACCGATTTGCTGGACTCGAGTGATAGTATCCCAGCCGTTCTCAACGATATCGTCGAGATCCCTCCAGCCCTTGTTGTAGAAGTCGTTGGCAGTTTTCGCCGCCACGCCCCATATTTCGTAGAATAGCAACAGGACTTTCAGCCGCGAGTCGGAAGCAGCTTCTTCAACTTCATCGAGATAGCCGTTGGACTTCCATTGTTGCCAGAGAGCTGCGATTTTAGAGCTACAGCCGGGTAGTCTTGCGACTTCTGCGAGGGAATCAGTATTCATGTAGGGATGTGACGTGAATGGTAGACTTACCGATTGGAGATGAGAGTAAATGGGGGTAGGCTGCCACCGCCGCGATACTCGATGAGTATGCCCTCACTCCCACTTCGTCGCCCTCCAATTGCCTGAGCGTTCTGACCTTCTTCAACTGCTCGATGAACGCATCATTCGGTGGGTTGACGGGCGTGGGTCGTTGACAGGAGTACGACGTATGTAAATATTCAGGTACAGGGGGCAAGTTTGCCGCTTCCTCGTCTTCTGAAGTCGTCTGTGGCACAAGGTGCGGGGGCTTCGTTTGACTGGACCGGGGATGGTAGGTGGCGTGCGCGTACCCGGAACGCGATCCATCTTGCGATGGGGTTATCGTGCCTTCTATCTCTTCCCTGGCACGTCTCAGTATGTCTCTGGGATCTGGCCTAGGCTTGTTCACCACTTTCGTGATGATGGGCGACTTTTTCCGCCCTCGGTATACTAAATAATTGTCGACGGGCAGTACTTTGCCCTGCGCTTGGCTTTCGACGAACCAAGCGAGTTTGACGACTTCAACTATCGAATCATCATTTTTGCGAGGACGGTTCGGGGACGGAGTATCATCGTCAGCATGTCTATCCTCAGATTCGGTATCAGAAGTTGCGCTATCGTCGGATCCAGGGGAGCGACGAGTCTTTGCCTCAATCTTCCTGCGCTTTGCGCTGGGCTGTGAGCTTTCTGTGTTGTCGACGGCGTCACTTTTGGCGGGCGCCAGGACCTCTTCGGTAAGAATGTGCCTGGCCTTGAGCTCTAGAATGGCGCGCAATTTCTTGTTCACTTTTCCTAATATGATTCTGGCTTCATTGATGTCATAGGTCAGGGTTGGGATCTGACTTTCGAGCTCTGGCAGCTCATGCTCGTTGAGGTGGGTAGGTAACAAGAATATTGTCGGGAACTCAAGATGGTTAGCCATGGTGTCGGCTGCTATGGCTCTCTTGACGCGGATCGCATTTGCGTTTCATTTTCAAGAGGATCTGATCCCTTCCTCTGGGCTCTGCTGAATCTTACAGCACTGCTACGTCATGTATAAGACGTCGTATTGGCTGGATCCGATCTGTGAGATTTCCTCATGGGTCGCACGCGCGAACAGGGGAATTGCTTTTAGGGACACCTTTCCGAAATACTTCGCGAAATGGATGGTGACAGAACTATGAATAGACGATGGTTGCGCTCGCTGCCTGCAAGGTGATTGATTCTTGTGTATGTCGTGGGAGCAACTTGCCACAGTGATGTCCGGCACATTGAAAAGACAGTGTGCAGGATGTCTGCTTTACTGTATATACCCCCTTTTATGGCCCTTACAGCTTTAGCAGCTTACCTTATATCAAATTCAACCGGTATCTACAGTACCGAATGCAGTGTGATTATTGGGAAGATGATGTCTGAATAAATCGCGGGCTAGGTTTGCCTATTGGATTTTCCTTAGTTATTTTCAACTCTGGCCCGACTTCAACTTCTTGCAAAACACAAATCATTACTCTCATACATACTTGCACGTATACATGCACAGTGCTTGTACATTCGTGTCTTGATCGGAGAAGTACACCGAATCATTCTTCTTATGTGAATACATCTCTCTACACTCTATGCGATTTTAACTGCCGCCAACTTCCAAATGAGCAGAGTCAAAATTGGGAATATCCGAAAGAGCTCATCCGAAAAGTGCTTGGGCTGTCCCATCAATTAAGGCACCACCACCGCCCCGACAACCATGATGTAGCAGTTCTCACATCTAGGGTAGATTTGATTTTGAGAATCTTCGACTCTCAAGATGCTGTGAGGCCCCTGATATCTGCAGGTGGGTTCTTTTGACTACTGTGACAGTAACGGATGGGATGTTGTCTCGAACCTGCCCGATTAATTAGGCCTGTGACAGCCTACGGTACAGTATCGCAAACGGTGCGGCAGGGGCCCTGGAACTTGCCGTTTAAGGCTCCATTGTCAACCTCGGATTCAATCAACCTACCTGCCACTCGACAGACGGCATTCAGTTCATTCTCAATCTCAATTCACATCGCACCATTTCGCACGTACCTCGCCCACTTCTAGGCCACGACCTTGTAAACCAACCACAGAGCTTCGAGAGAGACCACATCAAATCTACTTACGCGCTGGCGCGAACAAACGACCACCATGGATCTTGTGTCCAGCATTCGCAAGACAGGATCGCGTGGAGGTGTCAACTTCAATTGGGAAGACGTCGCGACCTCTGCGCACCGCGAAAACTACCTTGGTCACAGTCTAAAAGCCCCAGTCGGTCGCTGGCAGCAAGGTCGAGATTTGAACTGGTATGCGAAAGGCGACGCCGACGAACAATCTGCCAACGAGACAGCCGAAGAGACCGCCGCCCGGAAACGGAAAGAGGAGCTGCAGAAGGTCAAAGAAGCCGAGGAAGACGCTATTGCCCGCGCACTCGGTCTGCCCATACCCGTTCGAAATGCCAGCGGAGCGAACGCTGTGGACGTTGGCACCTCCCGTGTTGGGACACAAGAAAGCTCTCATCTAGCAGAAGACGCTGCTGCATCGGGCGAAGCGCGCCCGATAAGACCTCAGCGCCACGAAGATTCCGAGAGAAGACACAGGAGGAGACATCGCAGTAGGAGTCGAAATCGGGATAGAAGCAGGGACAGGGATCGGGATCGAGACAGAGGTCGGGACCGTGGCCGTGATCGTGACCATGATCGAGCCAGACGACGCGACAGGTCCCCAAAGGCCCGAGACGAGAGACATCATCATCGACACAGAGGGGCAAGGGATGATGAAGACGACAAGCATGATAGACGATCACATCACAGACGAAGGAGTCACAGTGCGGAGGGTGATAGGCATAGATCCGACAAAGCTCAAGTTTGGAATCGACACAGGAGCCGCAGCGCAGAGAGATCTGATCGCAGACAGGGTTACAGAGATGGTCATCGATCAAGGTCAAGAGATCGCAGAAGGAGCAGAAGCCCGGACCGTCGGAGAAGGAGGAGCCCGGAACGGGACTGAGCAGAACAAACTACACTAGCTCTGTATATGTGGCACAACGAAAATCAAGACTCGGCTATGATTAATCTACCATGATGCAGCACATGAGTCAGGCTCACAATGTATTGTCCCAGAAAGAATGCGAATCTATTCTCTATGCTTCGCTATGATTTCCGGATCGATGTTGTCTGATCGTATTGGTCGCCCAACCTTTGTAATGAAGCGATGCATTGCCAACCTAAGTAATAGTAGACAACCATAAGCTTAGGTGATAGCGCGTTCCTTTCGTAATGGTTCATCTGGCGCCTAACACCCAACAAGGGTTTTTTGTTTGCCTCTCGTCTACAGCTGGACCGTGCTAGTATGACCATGTCCTTAACCATAGACGCAAACCTGGCTTGGAAGTGTCCATCTCGCCCATTCAGAGTTAGAGATTATACCTACCTTAACTACGGTGTAGTACTTATCAATACGAAATACGTATCCCCTCGAGTGCTGTTCCAGCTGCAGTACATGCCCGGTGGGCCTCAGGGTTGACTTATCGATATATCGGACCAATCAATCACTGCCAAGCTACTCTAGGCGACTCTGTAGGCGACTTCTCAATAAGACGGCTGTCCAATAAAAACTATATGTTAAATCCGGATAAGTGATCGATTGGCCCGATATATCGATAAGTCAACCCTGAGGCCCACCGGGCATATACTGCAGCTAAAACAGCACTCGAGGGGATAGGATCATAGGCGTGAAGTTGATAGAACTGTACCTAAAGTGGCGAGGAAGTGGGTAGCGGAGTTAGCGGGGTTTATCATAGGTCTCAGTGCTGTGGCAAAGCAATTGTTGCCTGGAGAGCCTGGTCCAGCGTCATCGGCAGGCTATGCCGAGACAGGCAATGAAGCAGACGTGGGCGTGATTGGAAACTCGGGGAGACCCTTGCCCCATTGAGACAACGGATACTGTAGTGCAGTAGGTAGTCTAATACAATCATCGTCACCGTCGACCTTCAAGCTGAGACTTACCTTGTTTGCGATCATTCAAGAGAAGGACTTTGTTTGCTTCACCGAGCCCCTACAATGCTCAGTGACTCTGACGTTGCTTTCACTAGCCTCCCTTTTCTTATAGCCTCGGCAATCGGGCGCACGTGTGTCTTTGTTCTCATACTTCTAGCGCCAACCGCGAGCATCTGCCGCCTAGAATCATCTGCTTGGGGGCGACTCTATTCGACTCGATTACATTCCGCAGATATCACTCTCTCGTCCCTTTTAAGGATTGCCACGCCTTGACTTGCTGCTTTGCCTGACTGTTGCCGTTTACATACATCATTTTGACCTTAATTCAATACAATCCACGTTACGCTTCCTTGACCTCCGTCATGCACTTTGTGATCCCACAGACTACCCACCCTTCATCTACCTAACATGGATTACGGAAAGCTAAGAGCTGCGGCTCTCAGGGACGGCGAGGATGAAGAAGCAGTCACCGTCGATACCCGAGCACTCATCGACAAGGTCCTCGCACGATACTCTGGAGAATGGACTACGCTTCGAGAGCTCATCCAGAACGCCGCCGACGCCCAAGCCACCACCGTTAAGATCAAGTGGGAGACCTTGCCCTCTACCAACGTCCCCCTCCCCTCCTCCACCGACAGATCCGAGATCTTGAAGCACACCATATCCCACCACACTCTGCGTCGCCTGGTCGTTCAGAACAATGGCCAGCCCTTCGCCAAGACCGACTGGCACAGGCTGAAGAGGATCGCCGAGGGCAACCCGGACGAGACTAAGATCGGTGCCTTCGGTGTCGGCTTCTACAGTGTCTTCGCCGACTGCGAGGAGCCCTTCGTCAGCTCCGGAGACGAAGCGATGGCATTCTACTGGAAAGGCAATGCCCTCTTCACCAGGAAGCTCCAGCTACCCCTAGACCAGCGGAGTCCCGATACCACTTTTGTCCTCGACTACCGGAACGCCACAACCACTCTTCCCAATCTGCTCTCTGTTAGCCAGTTCTTGGCCACGAGTTTGACATTCGTCGCGCTGGAGAACATAGAATTCTGGATAGACGACTACAAAGTGTTGGCATTACACAAAAAGGCCAGTCCAAGTGTAGATGTTGCCATATCCAGAGACATAGAAACAACGACCAAGGAACGGTTGATGAAGGTCCAAAGCGTGGAACGCTCCAGTGCCCAGATCGATGCTTCGTTCATGAGTGCTGTGGGATGGAGGCCACAGGTTGCTGTCTCTAAAATGGAAACCTACGGCCTCGCCACCTCAGAGGTGCCCTCTCTGCGTAGTTTCTTCTCTAGGCTGACTTCAACATCGTCCAAGGTTGCCAAGGCCGTGAAAGAAGAGAGGGCTGTCCAAGAAGTCATCTCTGAGGATATTACCGCTTTGTCGACGTCGAGTATCTTCCTTCGAGTTACGACCGCTGCTCTCAAAACGTCTGTCACTGGCCAATTTGCATCTGAGCTAGAGAGAGCTACCAAGAAGCCGCCCCCCAAGGTCACGAAGCTCTCCATTCTAACCTCAACCTTTGATGACACGGAAGCCTCTAAGAAGTCAAAGAGTTCCAGCAATGTCACATCAGCCACCGATGTCTTTGCTTCGGTTCTGCCCAGCAAGAAGGGCGGACGTGTGTTTATCGGGTTTCCAACTGCTCAAACGACAGGTGCTGGTATGCATATCTCGGCGCCCTCTGTCATCCCAACCGTGGAGCGTGAAGCTATCGATCTCAATGCCCGATGGATAAGGACTTGGAACATGGAAATGCTCCGAGCTGCAGGCATTATGTCGCGGCTTGCCTTTTCACATGAGATGACAGAGCTTCAAGCAAAGCTACAAAAAGCTGCAGATGCGGCGGGGACGAAAATCACCGCAAGGGAGACCGCCAAGTTCATGCCTGAAGCTTTACATGTGTTAAATTCATTTACATTTGGCGATTCCACACCGAGCGGACTTGTGTCTCAAATCATCGAGGAGACATTTTGGACTTGCTACAAACTGCCCTTTGTGGATATTTATAGCACACGAGGTGTGCTTCCAACAAACAAAGTTCGGCTAGGCTCCGAGGAGCTCTCCAAGTTTGTTGATGGAATTCCGGTAATTCCTTCAGAGATGGAAACAATCGGCTTTGTTCGAAAATTGACGGACTTTGATTTGCTATCGCAAATCACCATGGATGATGTCCGACAGGAACTATCAGGCAAACCACTAACTGAAGATCAGCTTGTCTATTTCATCCTCTGGGCAGGCAAGAAGGCACGAGAGGGTGAGCTAGACCCGGCTACTCGCGATAAACTCCTCGACGTCGCGGTTGCAATAGTGAATAGAAGCGGTGGTCAGAGCCAGGGCGACATCATTGCGCTCGGCAGCATTCGGTATTTCGTGACCACGCAGAAGTACCCCCTGGGTGTCCCAATTCCTCCGGAGGCGATACCGTTTGAATACACCAAAAGTTGCTCGCTTGCCGATTTACGAGCCCTTGGCTGGGAGCAGTTGGACTTCTTGCCCTGGGTCCGATTTCTTATGGAAACACGGTATCAAGATATGACCAAATCACCGGAATTCGCCAACAAAATTCTATCCGTCCTGTCAAAAGGCTGGGACAACACAAGCCAACATAACAAAACCACAATTGCGGCCTTGTTACAAGCGCAGACTACAATGCCCACTAAGGCTGGGATGAGGAAACCACAGGAGTCATTCTTCCCGTCTGTGAAGTTATTCGATGATCTCCCCATCATCGATTGTCCGCAGCTGAAAGAAAAGTTCTTGGTCTCATTGGGTGTCAGAAAGACGCTAGATCTTGACACGATTTTCAAGCGTCTTTTAAACCCTCCAGCAGAGAAAGAAGGCTCCGAACAGGCGAGATGGAGCCATGTAGAGCTCATTAAGTATTTGGCATCGGTCCGAAACGATATTCCAAGCGAGGACCTTAAAAAGCTGAGGGAATCTCGTATTTGCCCTGCCGAGACGGGATCCTTTGGCAAGGAATCCACGCGAGCGAGCTCTCAGCTTTACAGAGTCTCTGAGCTCTTCGAGCCTAATCGGCTTCTAAGGGGTCTTCAGCTCAAGCTGCTTCAGTGGCCTGGCGGGACTGTGAACCGTGGATCCCCAGAAGGGAAATTCCTCAGTGCTCTTGGCTTACGCGTACATCCCTCTGCACCAGAGTTGGTAGAAATGATGTCCTCCCCAGACGAGAGCCTACGTGAAACTTCAAGGTCGTATTACACAAGTTACTACAACACTAATGGGTATTCAAACTTTCATATGGGAGCTTGTACTCGGGCATTCCTCCCACTCCAGAAAAACCCAAAGCAGCTCGTATCGCCATCTGAGTGTTTTGTCAATGAAGCTGCTGCCGTTCTTGGGTTTGATATCCTGAAGAAAGAACTCCATGTGGATGCACAGAAATTCGGTGTGGCTCGAGATCCGCCGATCCGCGACTGTGTTCAGGTTCTCATCAAGAATCCTCCCAATTCTCAACAGGAAGCAGAGTCAGTGTTCCGTTACTTTGCAAGTCGGTTGAATGATTTGAGTGGAGATGCTACTACCCAACTTGGAGGGCTTCCCATTGTGCCAGTTGTACGAAGAACCCGAGCGTCAGGTGTTTCATCCCATGCGGACTCCACCAAAGGCAAGACAGGGCCGGTCGTTCACTTGAGTCCTCGGAACTGTTATTTGGGGAGTTCATCGATGTATAGTGAAATCTTTGATTTCGTCGACTTTGGGACGTCTGCCAATGCATTCCTAACCGCTTGCGGGTCCAAGAACGAACCTACTAAATTGGAGATTGCCCAGTTGGCAGCGGGAGAGCCTGCACGACTGCTGAGTGTACTACAAAGTCCTGAGCGATATCTCAACCTTCTTAGATTTCTGGCCGAGGATATGGCTATTCTGAGACGGGAGAAAGAGTTGTGGAAGAAGATGAAGACATCCCCTTTCCTTTTGGCTTTCAAAGAGATCTCGAGCCCTTCGAAGGAAAAGTCCGCCGACCACGAAGAGGAAGAAGAAGCAGTCAAAGTATATCAGCTTGCAGCACCTTCTAATATCGTCATATTAGACGACTACATCAGCTACAGGCTTTTCAAGGAACACCTCGTTTGTGCCCCAGAAGAGGATGCACTGGAGTCGTTCTATCTGGCCCTTGGTGCCCCGGCACTCTCTACCGCAGTCCAAGAAGAACTGAAGATCGGATCTCACATCGAGAAGCAGGATGGTGCGGTTTGGCTCAGGAAGCATGTCCTCGAGCGATCGAAGCTATTCATACATGAATATGCCAAGTACTTCCGTGATGCCATCAAGCACGATGCTAAATGGCTCGAGAAGAACCTGACTGTAGAGGTCGTACGATCCGTTGCCCTTCGTCGCTCCCTTGGCAGATCTGGCAAGTCCCATACCGAGAAGAGGTCAGCGGCAAGCACACAGACTCGCATGGGTTGGGTCCTCTATGTCGCGGCTGAATCCTCGCGTCCTGACATGTATCAGGTTGGACAAGCTCTGTGTCAACTGATTCTCACCCGACCAAGTCAGCAAGCTTACTTCTTCTTTGAACCGTTTCTTAAACTTGACCTTCTGGACTTGAGGGCACGAGGTTACAATGTTGACCGTATTTTGCGAGCAAAGGCTGCAGAAGCTAGGATTGCAGAGGAAGAAAGACGACGTGCACTAGATGCAGAGCAGGCCAGAATTCGCGAACGCGAGCAAGAGTTCAATCGAAACAATCAAGCGGCGCCTCCGGTGCCCGCACGAGAACAAAATAGAACGCCGCCTCCACAAATGCCTGGCAGCTTCAACTCCCCTGAAGAACATGATGCGCCGTCTGCGCCTGTCCCGATTCCTTCGCACACGAGAAGAAGTCGAGGGCTCTTCTCAAATCTTTCTAAGCGATTCGGATTTGATGCCAATGAGGAGGCGGATGAGAAGATGCAGAGGTTCCTTAATTCTACACCAGATCCTGCGCAACTTCCACCTGCTGAGTCCTCGTCTGGTTCCAAACCCAACCAGAACGGGCAAAATGGCCAAGTTACCAATCCCGCCATCGTCCAACAAAATCTTCTCAACGCTATCAAATCATCGCGTGCCTACGACTCATCAAATCTGTACTCGCCTCCAAGTACTCGCGACGTAAAAGAGCAGGCGACATACTGTGACGACAATGCGGGCCACAACATCGCTCTGGTTGCTGATGCATCGAACGGAATGCGTGTTTTCGTCTCCAGAGATGTGCCGCATCTTCAAAAGGATACTTTCTTGGCCGCGAATCATGGCGCAATTAACTCATTCGCAAGCTTGCTGAAAGAGGTTGGCGAGGTCTATCAGATGAACAGGAGTGTTTTGCACATCTTCTATGACGAATCTGGGGGCACCATTGCGTTCAATCGCGATGGAAGCATATTCTGCAATCTTCGCTTCTTCAAACAGTTGCATGCTGAGCAGAAGAATCCTGAGGATCGTGCGGCGGCTGCGGTGTGGTGGTGGGTTGTGTTGGCGCATGAACTCGCGCACAACATTATAAAGCCGCATAATGCTGACCACAGTTACTATACGTAAGTTTATCCCCTTTATTGCACTATGAACTGATGCAACGTTGTTTGTATCATTTGAGACTAATGCGAGTGATAGTGAGTCGTTCATCCAGCATTATTTCCCAAAGATGATGCTTATCGCCACGAGGATCGCGAATACGGCACAGCCGGTACTTCAGGCACCGCTTGTGCCGCAGAGGCCTGGATCGAAGGGTTCTGATGCTCCGCCGCCATATCGGGAACAGTGATGCGTAGATGTGAGCTGTTCCAGAAAAAACATCTTAAGTGTTAGAGAGAAGGCCTGACTCTTGGGCTGGCGTATCGTTGCATTGGGTGGCGCTTGATATATCTAGACTGGGTCCATACAGACGCTGGTGCTTTCCGCATGGTGTTCAGGGGTGGGTATTTGCTAGGACCGGGAATATACATTTGTTATACACGTTTTACTTAAAAATGTCATGGTAATGCTATTGTGATTTGGTACCTGGCAGTTTCGCGATGCTGGAGTTCCCAGGGCGATGACTGACGGCCTTTGTACCATTACTTTTGGCCATGCCGTTCTAACGCAACTCTGTTTGACGTCGTAACCTTCATTCATGCCGTTGATTTTGTGAAGATGCTTATTGCAAATTACCTTGAAATTATTCGGTCTATGTTTTGTTCTTATTATATGCTTGCTGGCATACTCATTGTCCGCCTGCGCCCAGTTGTCCATAGGTTGGCAGCAAGACGGTGGATAACAGCGGTTATAGAACCGTGAGCCATATAGATTCCCTCCGACGCTGTATCGTCGAGATAAACCAGAATTTAGTCGCAACAGTAGGTATATTCTTTAACATCCCCAAAACATAGGCAGATCTCATTTAGGAATCATCATCTATGGCAAACTTCCAGTCGTTGATCCGTCCCATCTACAAGAGCATACTCTATTACCTAGTCTAACAACAAGCACTTTAGGTAGTCTATCAACCTACTCAGTAACCCACCCTTTCCCCAGCACGCGCTTCTGCGTGATCTTCTTGACAGGTAACGGCCACCCCTGACCACCCGTATTCTCAGCTCGTAGGTAAGGCACAACGAAGACCTCTCTTGTCGTCGCACCGGGTGCAACTTGAACCTCCTTTATCGGCTTTCCGTAACTGATTAACGGCGTGCGCTTAGCTAGCGCGGAGAGGTGCGCCCCGGTCACGTCTGTCAGTGCTAACATCCTGGTTTTAGGTTTCTTGTCCATAGCGCCCGAGGAAGAGACCTGGAGGGCGGAGTATATGATGTACTCTGGTAGTTCGGCCGTGCTGTAGTGCGCGAGGTTGGAGGCGGGGTGGATGTAGACTGCCCTGTCGATCAGGTCGTCGTTATGGCTGGAGTGGATGGGTTGCAGGGGCAGGTAGGGCACGTCGATTGCGCGGCGGGGTTTACGGTGTAACTCTGGGGGTACGGGCGCCAGGTCCCCGCGGATGGCGACTTGGTCGATGAATCCTGCTGCTACCATCTGTTTCAAGGCTGTGATTTGGATGGGCTTCGGCCGGTCGAGTTGCGGGTTGTAGGTTAGGTTGCGGTATGCTGGGATGTCCTTTTGGAGGAGCTTGGTGATTTGCTCCCGCAGGTTTTGCGTCTCGACTAGGGCTTTGTACCGCACGTAGCGGGATCTGCACCATTCTTCCGAGGGCGAGTGTGCGAATTCCCCGACGACTTGGAGGATCTTCATGGCGTCCGAGGCGTCGTCTAGCGAGCGGAAGTTGCGGTGGACTTCGTTGAATTTGCGCCTGGCTCGTGCCAGGGCGTTTTCTTCGACTATGTCCTCGTTTGTTTTGTAGTCTTGCTCGTTTGCTGCTGCTTGCGCGGGTATGGCTTGCGTTTCTGGGATGAAGATCTCTGGGACTGAGAGGCCTGCTACTAGGGCGATTGCGTAGGGGAGGCAGTCGTGCAGGTGCCCAATTAGCAAGATTCGTGCGAATCGTGGCGGCAAGGGTAGTTTTGCCATCGTTGTTCCGATCTCAGTTGCCTGTCCGCTTGGTGTGATTGCCGAGAGGTACTGGAGGAGTTTTTCTGCTTTGGCAAGGCTTTGACGGTCTGGAGATGTAGGGAAGGGGAAGTTCACAACGTGCTGGAGCTTCATTGCTTTGAGCTGTAAGACGACTCCCTCTAGTGGCATCTTCAGAATCTCTGGGACGGCGAACTCTGGAAGATCTCTTTCGTACACTGCGGACGAGTAAAGTCGCCAAGCGTGACCAGGACCGGTACGACCTGCTCTTCCGGATCTCTGGTTTGCACTAGCCTTACTGGTGAATCCGACTTCGAAGCGTTGTACACCAGTCACGGGGTCGTATTTACGCTCCTTTGCCCGTCCACTGTTCACGTTAGTTGCCAGTCAAAAAATAATGGAAGCCGCTTCACGTACCAATCTATGACGTATTTGACCCCTGGTATAGTAAGTGATGTTTCAGCAACGTTCGTAGCTAGTATGATAGCACGGTGGCCTTCAGGTGGTTCTTCAAAAACTCGCATCTGCTCTCTTGTCGGGAGCAATGAGTAAAGGGGCAAGATGTGCATTTTGAGCGGTTTGGCTTTTGCCGAGTCGTCAGGGTCATCGTTGGGTACGTCGAATTCTGCTTCTTCTTCCTCATCTAGCTCATCGTCCTCGTCGGATTGTGATTCGTTATAGTCATCAACCATTGTGTCCGGGTTCATTCCCAACTCAATGTCTTCAGCCTCAAGGGGCCCGTCATCTGCAGAAAATCGGACCTTGGGTAGAGAAGCTGCCGTTAAACCAGTAGTGTTGGCCCTCAACATCTTGCTCAGCCTTGAAATCTCGTCGTGGCCAGTAAGGAACACAAGCATGCTTCCGGGCGGCAACTTTCGGTGTCCTCGAATAATCTTCTTGCACGCCTCGTCTACATAGTCATGCTGCGTTCTCCTTGAGAAATGTACCGTTACTGGATATTGCCGACCTTCCACATTTAGAACTGGTGGTGGTGTCGGAAATAAGGTCGCATTCGTCACATCTTCCACGCGAAGAGTGGCAGACATGATGATCAACTTCAGTGGAGACACTTTTGGATCCTCCTTAGATAGCTCCTCTCGAAGTCTGACTGTCCGGCTGAGCAATCCGATCAGAATATCCGTATTGAGACTCCTCTCGTGGGCTTCGTCGATAATCACAGCAGAGTAATCACGCAGTGATATATCATTACCAATTTCTCTCAGTAGAACACCATCCGTCACGAATTTGAGTTTAGTTTGCTTAGTAGCAGTGCTATCAAATCGAATCTGATATGCAACTGCAGCAGACTGGTCACCGAGCTCTTGTCCGACGCGATTGCTAACAGAGACTGCCCCATATGTTAGTCTACAAACTAAATTATCGTTTAATCAGAGAATCAACGAGAACTGACCTGCAGCAACCTTTCGTGGCTGAGTTACCACAATTTTCCCCGGCGTGGGCGAGTCTGGAGAGCCATATCCAGCTTCGAACAACATTTGAGGGATCTGTGTACTCTTTCCAGATCCAGTAGCACCGCAAAGCACAACAGTGTTATTGTTGTGAATTGCCTCCATTATCCTTTGCTCCTCTGCAACGACTGGTAGCTTATGACGAGCCTCTTGAATTTCCGCCGTCCTGTTGACTACGACACTGAAAGCTTTGCGACCTGTGTCTTTCGATGGCTGCAGTTCCAACGGCAGTGGGTCCTGCTCTATCGGCCGTGGCTTGAAATCCTTTGGAACCGGGATATTGAGTGCACTAGTGTCGTTGGCAACAGACTGGTAGCCAAGGGCTTCGTTTCGTGCTTGATGCGCCCATGCTTTGAATATGGATGACCTTGATTTGGGGGTTGCCTCTCCATCATCCTCATCATCTCCAGATGAGGAATCCTCTTCGTCACTTGTATCAGTCGCCGACTCATCCTCAGAGCCTTCCGAGCTATGCTGGGACTCGGCCGAACTGAACCCATTCCATTCTTGCTCGGAATCCTGATCTTGATCAACATCCGCTTCTGAGTCGACATCAGTACCATCAAGCGACGCATCGACCATCGTGATTTGAGGCTTAGATGAAAACTTGGACTTGACACCTCCTCTCTTCTGTCTTTTCCGTAAAACGGGCTTGCCCTCGTCGTCTACATCCAACGGCCGCTTGAGGCCAGATCCCGCTATGGCTGTAGCAGATGCGGTCACTTCAGCGGTGTCGGCTTCGATTGCTTTGCCGTCCGGATGTATTGACTTGGTGTTTGCCTGTATCGTGCCGAATTTCGTCTTGTCATCCACATCCTCGTCCTCGCTCTCGTCCATCTCATCATCTTCACTCTCAGGCGCCTTCCTCTGCTCAAATAACAAGTCTTCGTGTTGTGAGATGCCTGCTTGGTGTTCTCTCAACGCCCTGCTCATCTTCTCACGCTTCGTCTCTTTTGACTGGCCTAAGTTCCGGCTGCTGGCGAAAAGACTCGTATCGATCTTGTTAGCCGCTAGTTTTTTGAGAAGCTCTCTGTTTTCATCACCCTGTAGCTTCTTGTCGATGTATTTCTCAAGACGCTTCGCCTTCTTGCTGCTCATCTTGGTGTCGCCTTTCAAGTCCGCTTCCAACTGGGTCTTTCTCGCCTCGGCCGCCGCCTTCTTATCCTCGGGCAATATCTCCAAAGCATTGCTATCGGGACGTGACTGAGTGGTAGGTTCATTTTGGGCACCTTCGCCTTGTTGTTCAGCCGCTGCCTCCCGGGCAAGCCGGGCAATCACTTTATGCTTCCTCTGCCTCGGCACGAACTTCTTCGCCATTTTGGGTGTTGTTATCGTGAGTTTGGTTGTGGTACTCAAGCGATGAAAATCAGATATTTCGACGTGCATGTAGAAATTTTTGTGGGGAACAGTTGTGTTTTACCTAGCGCAGTTCTGAATAACCCACTAGTAGGTACATTGAGGAATCTGGACCAAACCCAGGGCCGCAAATTGATTAACGCAACGGCTGATAAAGTGCGAAACGATTGAATCACGATCGGATCAACAACTCGAGACAGCTTATGAATAGTCAGTAGAAACGAAATGGGAATGCCGTACGTGTACGACCTACATGTAGCCATGCCACTTATTCTGTCCATAGCCCATCCGTAGCGGTTACCCAGTCGCCACTAACCGTATTGGGTCAGTACCTAGCTGGCCTGCTGGACCCTTATGCAGAACCCCGCCGAGCCCGCCACGCTAAAGCCCACGTAAATGTCCCACCCTCTATCTCACTGCTCAACCCATTCATTCGACAAATAACGTGTTTTCTACTATATCGATACTATATTTTTTGACCGTCCGCACGGTCAACGCTCCGGGGGAGAGAACATGGACAACATTCAAGTAGTCGACGAGTCCTTCCCCGCTGCTTCAAAGGACGCGACTGGTGAAATCGACGGCATCTCCACCAAAGCAGAAGCCTTGTTCTTTGCCGACAAGATCCTCTTGACCTTATGCCAGGAAGGCAGACTTTCCCAATGGGTGAGTCCAAACGATCAAAACGCTCAGGATACAGTGGAATTGAATTGACCTAATGTAATTCATAGATACAAGTGCCTTTGTCAGCGCCGTCACCAGCATCCGTAGACATGGCTTTGGCAAGCCCGACTCTCTTACCCATGTCACATCTCACACCCAAAACACTACTTGGAGGTGGAGGTGAAGAACGCGAATCTTTGGCTCAGTTGTACGCTGTCCAAGTTGCAAGTTTCATTGCTAGGAAAGATCCCGAGGAGCGTCGTACTCTGGTCTTCGGCCTAGGTCTTGAGAAACTCCGGCCCGAGCGAGAGGCCTTCTTTGATGTGCTGGAGCTAATACAGCAGGTGTTGTGAGCTGCAAAGCGGCATGGAACCTACGGTTTAAGTATTCTGCGTCGACCCGACTACACTCAGCCAGCTACGACCGTGGAACTCGGAGCTAGCGCCATCTGCGCTTCCTTTTCCAGAAACTCGTCTCTGCCTTGTTTAAACCTCAATAAACACCCTAGAGAAGGACAAGTGAGTCGCGGGCAATGCAAGCAGGGACAGAGCTGCAACATACAGTCACCACAGCAAATGGGAGTGTATTTCGCTGGGTTGGATTCCGAGGTGCACGATGGGACAACACCCTCGACGCAATTGAAGTTCAAGCCTAGGAGCCGTCAACAAGGGGGACAAATGAAGATTGAGGGACTAATTACACACCAAAGAAGAAAGGCAACGAGACACGCTCTTGTGTTGATTCATTGGTCACCCGATGGACCGTGGAGATGTATCTATCATTGCAGAGACGCATCATGAAATCGCCAATGTTCACGACGAGGGTGTTCTCGATTGGTGGTGCCTTCGAAAGCTGTTAGCAATCGCTGCATACAGTCTTCTGTCACAGAACTTGCTTTGATCCATTGACCCTCCTGCGTCAAAATCTGCAAACCTCCTACGTGATCTTGCCACAGCAGTGTAAACAGTTGCATGTCAGTGTGGCTGCCAATCCCAACGAAGTTCTCTTCAACTTCCTGCTTAGTTCTCTGGGGATAGTAATTGAAGACACCGCTATTTACACGCAATCAGTGATCGGCATCTCTGAAAACCATACGAAGATCTCCGGGTTTAGGACTCACTCTGCTCCTGGATGTGTAACTTTGTCGTCCCAGTATCCCTCATCAAGATCTAGCGAAAGAGCAAACATGCGCACCAGCTTTCTGGAAAGCCTCAGACATGCACCCCAATAAGCCAGACAGTCCTCTTTGAAATTCGGCAGATGCTTCGTGCCTTCCCATACGAAGTCCTCGGCCCTAATCCAATGGCGGACTTCCTCAGGCAACTCGGAGATATCTTTTGGGTTGTCGGGATCGAGCTCAGGGGCGTAGCGAAACGAGAAACTCTCGCGCACGTCGAAGGACTCGCTTGGTGATAGCTGGGATTTTCGACTGCCTAGATAGCCGTTGTAGTATTTGCTATGCTTGTGGGAGTCAACCAGATTTTTCAATTCGTCTGACTGCTTCATGAAAGTAATGGTTTGCTGCTTGCAACGTGCAATAGTCTCGGGAGTTATCCCGTGATTTTTTATGTAGAAAAATCCATTCTTGACTGCTGCAGCTCTGATTGCTGCACTGACTTTCTTCCGCTCCGATACGTCCTCGGAGAACATGGGCGTCAGGTCGATGACGGGGATCTCATCCGGCGTGCAGTCTCGGGGTGGGTTGGGCAAGACATCCCGGTACACTGGGCCGAGAGCGGTGCGAAGCTCGAGTTTCGTTGTCGACATGACTGCTTGCGGAAGAATTATCCCAGGTTACAAACTTAAATGAGGCTCCAAGTAATCGCGATCTCGTCAAACGACGTGCCTTGGATGCACTTGACGAAACTATAACCGAACAGGAGCTCACAGTTTAAAGGTCCAGAGAGGTGGGCGCACCTGAGCGGGGTGTGTTCTGGGCCGACGACAACTTCCGATCGGTATCAGGGAGTGGCCATGATGCTTTTTAGGACTTCTGGATTGCGCATCGAGCTTTAATACCTTTTTTTCATCTGATGACCTACAGCAGCAACACTATTCCGGTCCTATATCGCGTCTCCTTATCCATCTTGCACCTATATCCGAACTCCTACGGCTTCCGGCGGGCTGCGACCCCTCATGTTAGCTTGGTTCCGAACAGCTTCAAACTATATCGCCATATCAGCAGTCCATCTCCATCCATAGGCCAAATAGTTAAATCTCAAGTAAGGATCAGAGTACCTGTGCTGTCTTCAGCACTTGGGCCTTGACATACAGCTTGTCTAGCGGGCAAAGCTGATTCTGAGATGTAGGAGAGTACCAGAAAAGGGGGGCAAGCCCAGATTCAATAGACTACGATTAACGCCGAAGGCCATAGACCACGCCCAACACTGGAACGATGGCGACCTTCCCCCCAGTCAGAGCGTGCCTCTTCGACATGGACGGCCTCCTTCTCAACACCGAGGATTTATACACGCAATGTGCCAATATAGTCCTTCACAAACACGGCAGACCACCTCTACCCTGGTCCATCAAAGCCCAGATGATGGGAATTCCGGGGTCAAGTAACGGCGATGCGTTCCACTTGTGGGCCAAACTACCAATTACACGGGAGCAGTTCAAGGCAGAGCAAGCAGAGCAGCACGCGCTGCTGTTCCCTGATTGCCAGGCCCTTCCGGGTGTCAAAAAGCTGCTGAAAGACCTCAGGACAGCAAAGAACACAGACGGATACTCGATCCAAATGGCGCTCGCTACAAGTTGCGTGGCCGAAAATTTCTACCTCAAGACTCGGCGTCCTTCGACCTGGGCGTTACTCCATCTGATCCCGCATAAGCACCATGTCCTCGGCGACGACCCGAGAGTCAAGAGCGGCCGTGGGAAGCCGGCTCCTGATATTTACCTTGCGGCTCTGAAGTCGATAAACGAGGCCTTACCCCCGAAGGAACCAAAAATCACGCCAGCAGAGTGTATTGTATTCGAGGATAGCGTCTTGGGAGTCGAAGCGGGTCGGCGAGCTGGCATGAGGACGGTCTGGGTCCCCCATCCTGAGCTCCTGGCCGAATACGAAGGCAAAGAGGCGGAAGTTCTTGCTGGTTGGATCGGACTTTGCCCCATTGGTCATGAGGAACAGCTTGGAGAGATTGGAGATGGGTGGGGTGAACAGCTCCCTAGTTTGGAGAACTTCCCGTATGAGAAATATGGCATAGTGCTTCGAGGGTCGTAAAGTGATGACAGAATGCTACTGAGAATGTCCTATGGAAGCATAAGAGTCTGAAATCTTCCCAAGTACTACATGTATTACCTAGCAACCCATCCTTAATTGAATTACAGAAGAATGTAAAGCATACTGTCTGTCTCCATACTTCAGCCTATCAACGAGGCGCAGACCACTACGACTTACAATGCCAAGGGCATCAAGAGAGCGATAGCGGTCTCACCACAATGACACTCCTTTGCAGTAGCGTGCAATCAGTAGGTCGTAGACAGCCGAATTAACAGCATCGCCAAGACTATGAAGCTACGAAGTTCCTCTTGTTCAATGATTTTCCGAGGGCAGAGGACGTAAAGAAAGTCGAGGGCAAATCGTGACCAATCGCTCTCTCTTATTTTGGAAAAATTCTAGACATACGAAGCATATGTGGAACAGTACTAGGGAGACGGGTATTCAATACGAGGAAATGCATCACCTTGTAACATAGAAAGTCCTAATGATATCTTCATACATGCAGTATATCCGAATCGAGACATATTTGGGTAACCAGTCGAAAGGTGGTTCCTGTATTGTCCCGACAAACCATTCCCGAGTCTTGGAAGAAAGACATGGCCCACCTAGCAATGCATGCAAGGGCATGTAAGACCACAGTGAGGCAAGACCAGAAGACCATTGCGGGTGAAAGTTCACGTCTTGTCATAGCAGACAAGATAAACTGCTTCAAAACCCTCGACTGCCGATAGATATTCAGACTGAACACTCGTCCAATAAACACAATATCTTGCTACCGAACAATGCCCTATTGAAATGCACCAAAGGAGTGACACATTCTTCTCGATGCGAATGTCCCACTGTGATATAACGACTACTGTGTTCAGCCTTTGTACTTGCAGC
Organism: Xylariaceae sp. FL1272; assembly: GCA_022432385.1. NCBI lineage: Eukaryota > Fungi > Ascomycota > Sordariomycetes > Xylariales > Xylariaceae > Xylariaceae sp. FL1272. The sequence goes on along the minus strand of JAJJXC010000012.1, from coordinate 296,721 downwards.
CACACCATGCCGAGTATCTGCCCGGAGTAACGTATAGCAGTGGTTGTTTGGCTCTCACGCGAGATCTTGTACAAGGCTTCGGCATACCGACTTAACATGCACATGTAGGTATGCACAGCCCTTCGTTCTCGCGGCCTTGTACCCCGTTCACTCGCGGATGAGCGCATGACCGCACAAACATCCATCACCAAAACGACTCTGTCACTGTGACGAAAAGCGAAAGGTAGGCGGCCACGGTGTGATACGGGCATGAAAATGTACAACTGCAATTAAATAACTCCTCAGTTCTACCTCGAGCATACTTCCTTGTATCGAAAAAAGTCGAAAGGCGGTACAGAAGCCGACCAACCTCACAGTGCGCATGGGAAATTCGTAAGCACACCATAGATCCGACTCAAGGCAGAGTCACCAGCACGCTGCCGGATTATCAGAGTGTGCGTGTTTTAAACAGTAAGTGCTTATGCTACAACCTGTACAGGAGTCATAGTTCCTTTACCATCAAGATTCAAGACTCCTGGACGCCACTTGATGAGGACTTAGGTACCCATTTAAGGGCGGGTGCAGTTCCTTATTAGCATCTAATCGGTATAGGACACTCTTCCTTCCGGCATCTTGTCTGTACTGTCACTCTACTGTCTCACACATTTACTTATTACGGATGTCTGCGCCGGTGTGAAACATACACAAGCACAGAGCCTGTTCAAGCAGGAGCACTGATGTAATGACAATATTGAAGTGTGGGGATTTGTCGTAAGAATCGTCGACAGACACCTTAGCCTTCGCTCCATAAGTCCTGATCGCGAGGAAATTCACTGGCAGATTGAGTGTGTTTAACTTCTGTTGAATTCATTGTAAGGGCCCTTCGACCTAAGGCCAATGACCGGGACGAGAATACCTATCTAATCCGTTGTGAGAGATTCCATGTTGATAACGTCCAAACAGATTTGTGTTGCAGCATGCCCATCCGACAACAGTAAGCCCCTCTGGAATGTTGCTGTCTAATCGAACAGTCAAAGAAATCTTGTAATCATGCACCAGCCATACTATAGCCATACTGACATATCATTCCTAGGATGGCTCGAAGCCAGTCCTTATGCCTTGCACTCGAAGACAATCGGTTCGATACCGGATGTGTCTACTTCGATGTCACCTCGAGGACAGCGGCGGTGGAGCATGGCCCTCCCATCCGTTGTGTGTTCCAGTATCTCCTCCTTCGTCCCGTAATCCCACCACTGAATCCACGTCCATTGCGAGCTTTTCGGCGACAAGGTGATTTGATACTTATGACTTGGGATGAATGGTTGAGGTTCAGTTGCTTCGACGATCAGATGTGATAGCATGCGGCCGTTCATGCTTGCAGCCTGAGAGATGTCCGTGAGACGAATGCGAAAGGGTGTTTCAAGTACAGTTTCTGTTCCAGGGTGCAGCGTGTGCAATCTTGATTCGGGTACCCTCACTTTGATACGCTTAGGTGGTTCTTGGAAGCACCGGTGTCTCTTGGAAAGTTGGAAGTCAAACCCATCTGTCAGATCCGTGACGATAAGATCGCGTCCCAGCAAAAGCATCAGCTCCGGAGCGAGAAAAAGTCCGAGGACCGTAATGGGAGCATGATGGTGGGACGTGAGACCTATGCGTAGCTTCGGCGGCTCGCATGATATTGAATAGGTTGGTGGGTCGAGTTGAAGCGTGGCCGTCACCCTGGGGAGCTCTTCAGTGGCCATGGCGATTCAAATGAAAAAGGAAGACGATGATGTTCATAGACACATACGCAGATATCTTCGGTGCGCAATGTTAGTGTGTATGGTGGTTATGTCAAAGGAGGAAAAGTGATGTGTGGTCGCGCTGTGAAGCGAATGATGAAGTCTCGTTGGAATAACGGCGGGCACCGTGAGTGTCACATGTGACTGATGAAGATAGGTGTCTACATGTGTACCAGGCAGGCGCGTGTAGCACCTCTCCGGAGAGTTTGCTCCAGTTTTTGTGACGTTCTGGTGATCCGGTTACATGTGCGGGTACGGCAGGTACGTCTAGTCACATGAATCTGTCCGTGTACATGTACCTTACCTACCAGACGTATATGTACTATTGCACCTAGGTATATTTGAGGTGTGTCAGGTAAGACTAATATATGGTAACATTTGCGTTCTAGGCTACCTAAAGGGGCCATGTTAGGATTCCTCCCACCATTCTGCATATAATGCACTGGCAGCTTTGGCACGGAGATATTGCCATCTCCTGTACATCTACAATGTGACCGCGATGATATGTATGTGATGCGTTCCACGGAAGACAGCGTGAGAGGACCTTGATGGCGTAGCCTTGCGACGTGACGACTGCACTTGAGGCACGGGGGTAGATACCTGGTGCTCATGCTCTATCCTAAGGATTTTCGCGCTTGAGTAGATTGGTGAAGCATATGATAATTGCCTGTACCTGTAACACCACTGATTGATGAATTGTATAGGGCCAGCAACGACATCAGTAGTCGTGTGGAACTCCAAGGCCAACACAGTGTGCCGGTAGTGGTATGATGTGCAGGTGGTCCATTCATTTATCTATATTCTTAGAGAATGTCATTGGCGGTGGCACGTTGAGAATAATCATCTTCACGTTCCTCATTCCTGGTGCCCTCACATCTGAGCGCAGACAGACAAAGAGTTGCACGCTCTCGCTGTCTATAAGAAGGCGAACATTTCTAAGAAGGTGGCGAAAGTGCTTGGGAGAGGATCATAGACCCTCAAAGGGAACACATTCATCCATGGAGTTAATCTTCTCTCTTTAATTCTCGGAACCTAACCCCTCGTTATACTGATGGTTAGATACTTCATGTTTTCGTATCTTGACATTGACGCTTCCACCCAGTTTCGTCATGGTTGTCACTGTTGAGCGCCTCAGTCTCGCACTTCTCTTCTTCAGCGATAGCTTAACCGCATTTATCCCCCAGAACTCATCGGTCTCTCTTCATCAGGCACACGAGTGGATTTATCCTGCGTGTCTGTCATCCATAAATCCCTATAATCCAGTTGAAGGTGGCAGACTTTTCCCAGATCCGAACACGAACGACCGCGGTGGATTCCAGGATGCCTATTACCTAGCCATGTGGGCGGTGGTAACCCCGGATCAAGACAAAAGTAATACGATATTCAACAAATATTTCGACCCCAGGGACAAGCTAATGGTCATGGATATATTTACCCGCATCATGTACGACGGTTTCGGGAATCCTGCTATGTCCAACATATATGTGACCGCCTCAGAGCCGGATCAGCTGCATGACTGGCCTGCGGACTCGGACGATTTTGACACTGCCCACATGTTGATAACTATCTACGAAGACTTTTGGGTGTATCGATCCTTCAGTACGCCTCCTAACGCCTGCCAAGAATGGGAAGAGGAAGGCATCACGCAGGACATGGTCACCCTGGGTCACCTGCTGCTGCATGAATACACGCACTGGGACTATTTCCTTGATGACCTTTCACATGGGAACATCGTCGACGAGTTAGACGGAAAAGCTCGTGGATGGGAGAGATGCAGAGCTCTTGATAAAGGATTGGCCAGGTATAACGCTGAGAGCTATGCCTGGTATGCCACAGAATTGTTATGGGCGACTCTTTGTAACAAGGATAATGGATATGAGCCAGTAGAATCGAAGTAATAACCCATGACCAGCTCCCATGAAGATCTAAGTCTTACTGTCCTTTTCACGAATCAGCCCCGGGGAGCGGATCAGAGTCCTCTACATGAGAAACACGCTGAGAGAAAGGAGATGGAATTTTTCAATCCTATTGACAGCCTGCCTGTGTCGAATTTTTTGTATTTGGTTCGATTGATAATCAAGCCAGCGTTCATCGCGACTTGGGTCATAATTCAAACCTGCCAGTTAGACCATCGCCAACTCACCAAATGTCTGAGCTTTCGATTGGCTTCGCAAACCTCCTCGGGGATGAAGCTTATTATGAAGTTAGACAATCGTTTCCTAATATGGTAGCATGCTATAAACAGACTCAATCAATCAGACTTCAACAACTAGAGCAAGAACCTGTACTGTGCGCAGCTGCATCAGATTCTGACCCCTTCAGGAGTCATATCAGCCAGACGGACTATCAAGCTAGGAGAGCGCAGATGCTTGCGCTTCTAGACGACTGGCTTAGTGATGTAAACGACGAGGAGGCTTGCAGCAGTAGTGATGGCGACCACGAAACAAAAGCGAAAGCTGATGGCATGCAATCGAGGCGAATCCTTGCCCAAGAAGTTAAAGCCAATAGACCGAATGCTTTACTTGCTTGGGTTGGAGTTTGCTTTGCATCTAGAGTGAGATTTCATTGCCAGCAATGTATTACTACTAAAATCAATATAGATTTTCCTCAGCCCGAAACTTGTCAATAAGGATGACCGTCTAGGGCTTATCTACATCATTTCTCGTATGGACTGGTATGGTCGTCTCCCGAGAATGTTGTCAATGGGTACTGGTATCGAATACGCACAGAATCATCTTAGGCGACGAATCTGCGATCTTTATAGAGCCATCATTTCGTACGAAATAAACGTTTTCTGTTCTCATTCCGGAACACTTGCTTTCTCCTTTCCTAGCAGCATATACAGGCCTCGGGAGCCCAGCGGCATATGCCTTGAGACGATCAAACGAGCCGAGGAAGCGCTGCCGATATTCAACCAAGATGCGGTGCAAACCCCGCTCATGAAACAAGTTGAGCTTTGCGACACCTCACAACAAATGGAGCAAATAACTCCGAAGGCGCGAATAAACTCCATCGAAGTTTCAGATGAATTGGCAAGCGAGGTATCGGGGTCTTTACCCGAATTGTTAAGGAGTCTACACGCCGATAACCAATGGCCAGCTATCCCGAGTACGAAGGACGACCGTACAATCCAAGACGTATCTCCTTCGCTTCTTTTGCGAGACGAATACATAGACCTCTGCAAATGGGACCAAAAGGATAGGACCCTCCTTTGGATCAGGGGTGCTGCTGGAGAAGGCAAGACTATACTGATGAGATCAATTGCCCAATCAATACCAATGCTGTCACACAGCAAGCTTATTCCAGAGTGTCATTCGTTCTTTTCCTTCAACTTCCGCAGCTCCAACGCAAATAATGCCGCTACTGCACTCAGATATTTGATTCGAGGAGTTCTTATGCATCAACTAAGCCTAGCCTAACGAGGGACAGGTCGCCTTTCGATAATCCGAGCGACTTTTTCGCATTGTCTGGGGTTCTTTACGAAATGATCAGAAACCTAGATTTTCCCAGAACGTATTTCATCGTCGACGGCTTGGATGAGTGTTCCTCTGAGGTTGGACAACCAGGTCTACTGGATTTTATGGCTTTTATCCGAGTCTCGATGCAATCAACAGAGTATGTCCGGTGGATCGTGTCGAGTGACTCCGCGTGCGAACCCATAAACTTGGAGTTTGCCGACAAGCCAGATTGCACCACCATTGACATAAGCTCGCTCGACCTTTGCCATGCTGCTACCGACTATATACGACGCAAGGCAACGAGATTCGCGGCAGCTGAAGGCTATGATGAGGATCTCAAGCAAATAACCATAAAGGCTCTTTGCGAACGATCACCAAGGAACTGCTTACAAGTTGACCTGATTTGTGAGGCTTTGAAATCAGAACAGAAGTGGTACGTTGAGAGGATTTTGCAAGAAGTCAAACATCTAGACGACTTGAATCATCTTTTAGAATACTTCAAAGCCTCACAGAGACGTCTTCCACGTGACGATGTAGAATTCTGCCTTCGGATACTCAACAGCTTGGCCGTCGAGGCGGGTGACAAAAAAAGTGATACCGCGAAAGACAAAACCACACTTGTGAACCACCAAAACTAGCACATTATTCCCTTTAAATTTAGAGATCATATTGTAAGGAACATCGCATTAATATATCTTATCTTAGTATTACTTACATGCGAATTTTGCGTATTTTCGGATTTTAAAACAATGACCATTCGGAGGAAATAAGGGGTTGCGGTATCACTTTTTTTGTCACCCGCCTCGGCCGTAATCAACCGATCATTGACATTATCCGAGATCAAGGATTTTGTGTGTCCCGAACCCAGGGTTGATCTACGCAGCCTTGTGCGAAAGTGCAGTTGTTTCCTCCAAGTCGGAAATGACGCCAATGTTTCTTTCCACCATTGGTCGATACGAGACTACGTGATGAAGCAGATCCGGCCATTTGTCGAATACCACGACACCCAAAACAGAATTCCTACTGTCGACATATGTTCAAGCCTCGTCACTATCGGGCTGAACTCGCTGGCCGAGAGTTTGAGTGGAGATGATAATCACCACCCTAATTCCACCAGCGCACTGATTTTGGGCTGGGCGGAGTTCTTGTTCCACATGATCCGAGAACTTCCGAAGGAGCAATCAAGGGAAGTTTTCACACAGAACATAGTATGTCGGACAATCGACAAAGTCGTGGAATTTCTAAGGCAATACTTTTTAGTCTGGTTCGAGGTTCTCGGAGCAGAAAAGTTGTTGGAAAGAGCTTCCATTCTGCTTCGAAATGTCAATCTACTCATTGACGTAAGCGAGGCTCACTATGATTCGGGTGAAAGGGCTAACCAACTGTATAGGGAAAGGACAGTACACTGATACATAGAATCGCAGAACTCCGGAACGCACAATGCATCATTCATCTTCATCTGTCGGCAGAGACATCAGCGCAGTTTCCAATCACAAATACTATGCTTTTCTTCTCTGGAGCAGAAAGGTGGAGGGAGAAAAACTACGGAGACCAAACTTATCAAATGAAAATTCTCCATTCCGGAGACGGGTGGGCTCATGACTTTGGGTCGCTGAAAGGGTGTACGTGTTGACTTTCCGCTCCGTAATGCTTTCCCACTGTCAACAGTCCGCTATTCTTCTCGTCAACTCGTTTCTATGCTCAAGGCACTTACTTGGTTCAAACAGATAACAATTGGGTCCGTTGCGTAGACTTCTCTCTAGACGGTCGATTGATCGCATCAGGGTCTGATGATGGCAGTGTGCGCATCTGGGATGCCGCGACGGGCACCACTCAACACATGCTCGCGATGGAATCGAATTGGGTTTACTGTGTAGCTTTCTCTTCCAGAGGCCACGTTGCTGCGGGCACCGACGAAGGTCATGTGATTATCTGGGATTCTTCTTTGGTCTACGAGCTCTTTAGACAAGAGAGGACAATTGATGGTGTTTCAATTTCATGACAATAAGTAGCCTGAATTGACCAGAGCTATGTCCTTAGAATAGGCAGCATCGTTCAAATGGAGTTCTATTCCCTTTCCATGAACAAGACCCAAACCACTGCGCATGTTGTTGTTGAAAAAGGGGCACAGCCGGACTCCCAATTTGAATGCCACAACCAGTCACCCCCCTTTAAAAAATAGCAACAGCATTCGGCGGACTCGCAACCCCACCAGGAACATTACAAGGCTCACTACTACAGAAGAACTCCAGTTTCTTACACACCTCCGCCAATCTCTCCAGATCAAATAGCTCTCCAATCGGACACCCCACCCCGCGAGCGAAATCTCATGCATAGCCCATTCCCCTCGAAGGCCAACCTTCGATTGACGGCCGATCCCATGCAACGGCGGAGAAGTGGTCCTAGACCTAGCGTAGTACTTCCTCGGGTTGCTAAACGCCACCGAAGGGATGCGGGACTACGGGTTGATGGTTCCGTATCTGTTCTTCGGATTTGGTCGCGGCGTTGCCATGAAGCCTAGGTCGTCAGTGCTTAGTAGACAGTGCGACAGACGAGCGCGGATGCGTGTGTCACATTGCGCGCTGAGAATCGTATGGAGTAATTAGAGGAGAATCGAATACTCACCAGAGCGAATGCACAAAATCCCCAGAACCCGAGCTCCGTCTCCTGAGCCCTAAGACACGCCTCCAGCTCCTCGAGCGGGACCGCAATAGTCTCAAATGCATCGTATTTCTCGACCCTCGACTGTGCTTGGCCCTCTGGTGACTGCTAGCTGTGGTAGTCGATTAGGACGCCGCGGCCCATTATACCTTTTTCTGACCACGCTATTTGCCGTCAGTCTTTTCTTTTCATATTCATTTTCCTCTCCCTATTTTTCTTTGCTTCTTTCCCCGATCTTCAACCGCCAGACCATCCCTCCAATCCCACCCCAACAGTCTTAAATAGCTAGAAGCAAACAATCGCAATCAATCCCCAAGCCCTACCACCCTTCCCACGTCCATGAATATCCCTCTGCGTAACACCCCATTAAACATCCTCTCAGTCCCGTTCGCAAGATGTCTCAGTCCATCCCACTAACTTAAAATTTGCGTATCAAACGGCTACATATCGTCGTTACGGTCATGGCCGCCTGGTTGATGATTTCCTAATGGAAGACTACACGGCCGAAGTATGTGCGGTGTGGTTGTGCGGTCATTGGCCTGTTTAGGGAGATGGTGGGGGTTGGTTAGTGAGTGTTGGTAGGTACGGGGGCGAGGGTATTGAAGCGGAGGAGAGAGGATTAAGAAAGGGGATGGGGGGTGATGAAGATTTTGAGTGTTGAACGGGTGGAATGGTGTGAGATGGGCAATGAGAAATAGGGGCCTTTCGAAGAGACGGAGCAGTGGTTTCAAGGGTAAGTCGTCTAAAAAGGGGGTTGGATACGGCAGCGAGGCGGTGCGCCAATCCGTCACCACTTTAACCTTGAAACCGACATGAGATACCGGGCAACACAAACCCGTCATCAGCATTGCTACATACCGTTTCTCCGTTTGATCTTATCTTTCGTAGCAGCGGCAACGCACTTATTCGTGAGTCTGTTCAAGAAGCCAAGCTAGTCATTATCGCCGTATAAGTCTCAAGCGGCCAAGCCAGGCGCATCTTTGCGGAGTGGTAAGTCTTTGAAGTTAGGCACGCCGTTTTTGGTTAATTTGAATCCGGAGACGGATGGTGTCATTTCGACTTTGGATGTTCAAGTCGCAGTTCAATGAAGAGGATCGCGAGTTAAGGTGCTGGGTTTCCTTGAGAGGTCAATTGAAATATTTGATGGAGCTCTTGAAGCTCTTCTCGATAGGAGGATCAATGGTAAGAGTTTCTAGAGTTTCTCATAACTTCACAGTAGAAGTCAGTCGTACAGCTAAGTGACTGAGGATCATTTCGCACGAACGTCCAGGACAGTAACAAGTGAAGAGACGTCAGCATTCCATTTCTAAATCGCTCCCTATTATACAACTTACCCTATGCCCTCTGCTACAAAACGGTCGTCATCCTCTTCAATCACAAGCCAGCAACGACGAGCATCCCCGCAACGACATCTGAAGAAATGGAGTGCGGAGATGGCAAAGTTCAATCACGACCATGTATATCGCCCATATGATGTGTGCAGCGTGATATATGAGACGGTTTTTAGTTCCACCTTCTTCCCGCCCTGCGCTGAAGGGCGAGTCGCTGCATTGCGTGGTTGGCAACTTTCAATCACCCTTATATCAACCTAGGAGACTAACCCTCACAGATCTTAAACTCGAATTATAAAATGCGCGTTTCATGTTACTTTTTCTGATTTCTCACATCTTCCCGACAGGACATAAACGATGCTCCAGCACACGAAGTTCTCAAATTCGGATTCTTGCACCAGCCTATTACGATCAACTCGTATCAATGTGTGCAAGCCGATGCAAGCCTTAAAGCTGTGTATTTCGGAACCATGTCCATCTCTCGACGAAGCCACTTATCATCTGAGCACTGTTTCTCTACGTTTGCACCTAAACGTAGCCATCACTTGGCAATCCCATCAGCTCCGTTTTCAAAGTCTCTTTCGGTTATCCGTAAAGCCGTATTAGGAGAGTGCATCCCGTATCGAACCGCAATAACGCCAAAGTCTTTGGGTCATAAGAGTCATCCATCATCACTGCGCAGTAGAAGAATCCCAATCCCAAGAGGTGGCATAAGTGGTATAAGCTGAGGTCTAATCCATTATCATTCGCCGATTGACGCTTCAAGCTAGTATACAATGACGACATTGAGCTCGCTATCGCTTACGATCCCTGAAAGATGTGTCAACACGAGTTTGATGAGCCTGGGCCAGATGTCAAAACTTACATGCTAAGTCTCCTACTAAGCGACTGAAGCTTGGTATCATTCTCGGCCTCTCGGGACGCTTGCTCCAGTGCCTGCTGGCGCTCCTCTTGCTGTGTCTTGACAACCTCTTCGTGGCTTGGTGGCAGCCGCTCGTTCTGCAAGTCGACTTTTCTGGCATCTTCAAAATTGGTAATCGCATTCTTGATACCCTCAGCACCGAGCATCAGCGTGCCAGCAGGCAATCGGCCTCCAGATACCGTCTTGAGCTCCGTGACTCTCTCGGACTCCTCTCGCAGGACGTTGAAGACACGTGACATGCGTCCGATCGCCAAGATTTTGTTCTTGACGGCGCGCTTTCGAGCCTCCAATGAGGCGTCCCCTGGGCTGGCGATTGGAGGGGAGTGGGGGCCTGCGGTAGACGAGGGTGTGTCTTGCTGAAGCTCTTCTTCGGAGCACGTGCTCAGAATGGCGATGAGCATGTCGGTGATCTTCTCGCCGACAAAGGGCAAAGACCAGGTGAAGACATCCATGAAGTTGGGAAGCCAGTAGGGGTGGGGCGTGCAGTTGAACTGTCGAATATTCATAACATTGTTCTCATATTTCAATACCGCTGCCTTGTTGTTATAGACATCAAGATAGTTGGGTGCTGAGAAAATGGTCATGACACTGGGGAAGCCAGTCGTCCGAGTCTTGCGATACATCCGGTAGCCTGCGTCTTGGGCCTCGTGGGCGCGGATGATGGACAGGAGGTTATTTTTCTCTAAGAAGTTGCAGGCGGCGTGGTACGAGAAGAAGTAGGAGCAACCTCGTACGTGGTTGTGCATGAAGTACTCGTTTGTTTTCTCCTGTCCGAAATCTTCGAGCGGATCAGCCCAGAGAATGTCACACATCAGGCCCTGGGTGGGTGGCTCTCGGAATCGATCGATCTAGGATATGTTAGCGGAAAGAGGGTCGCAGCACGTGAGCACTGTTGGCTTACATTGCGCAAGTCATCGAGGGTGTGCAGCTCGGGGCTCAGCCCGCCGTGTATGCACAGGAACTGTTTGTTCATAACGGCGGCCAGCGGGAGACTGCAGAAAGACTCCATGCAAGCATCGTAGATGACTTCGGAATACTTGTGCTTGCATTCGAGCTTGAAGGTGAAATAGTCGGTCAAGTGGCGGCATTCATGGTTGCCGCGCAGCAGCCACAGGGTCTTGGGATAATGTATCTTCAAGGACCACAAGTAGAGCACACATTCAATACTGAAGTAGCCTCTGTCGACGTAGTCACCCAAGAAGAGATACCTGGTCTCAGCCGGGTCACCTCCGACCTCGAACAGCTTCATCAGATCGTAGTACTGGCCGTGTACATCACCACAGACGGTTATGGGAGCGTCCATCTCGAGGAGGTTGGGCTCCTGACGCAGCAGCTCGGTACCGGTCTTGATGATCCATAAGGCTTGCTCCTCGGTCAGGCGACCCTCGCGGTAGAAATGCTGCTTCAAGAAGGTAATGTTGGGCTTGGTGTGGGACTCGTCCTGGAAGAACTGGTCGTCGGAGGGCTTGAACATGGCCGGGGCCTGGACATCTAAGCGCACGTGGTGTGTCAGTGTCGCGGTCGCACTGGCGGTCGGCGGTGAGAGCGGAGGGAGGGAGAGGAGAGGATACCTTTGCAGACTCGCTCGGTGGTGTTGACTTGGGTGCCATCCTCCATGGTGTGGATGGTGAAGTCGATCTCGGGCAGAGGCTTCTTGTGGCGGATGGCGCGAATGGCATTGTCGACGTGGGTGTTGCGCTGGTCGTCGCCAGGCTGCTGAGGGGGGAGGTCGCCTTCAGCGTCCATGTTGGCGGTGGGCTGCGCCGTGGCAGCTCGTCGGACTTGTGGGCGTGCGGCTCTGGAGTTTGATCAGGAGAGGGGGGGGCTGTCGGTGATAACAATACAGTAAAGGGGAATAATAGGTACGGATGGACGCGGGAGGTGGTGGCCGCGAAAGGTACAGGCGGGAACTGGGATGTCGGAAGGCTTCAAAGGCAAAAAGGTCGAGAGTTCAGGGTTGTGGATGCCAGGTGATGATGGATCGAGAATGGCTGTTGCACCTCAGAATTGGGCGGCGAAAGAGAGAGAAGTGCACTTCACCGCGGGACTGCACTGCTGCAGGGTGAGCGGTGGCCGTCTAGCCTAGCCCGGGGACGTGCTCTGCTTTGGACCACATCTGCGGATGTACTTCGCGGCAAGGTATCTTCACCGCTTGCTTCAGGCGTGATACGGTGAGATACGAGAGACACAGGGTACATCACATACTGGTCTCGCTGCCCCTCTCTCTCCCCTCTGTGCGCGGTTGCGTGTGGGGTATCGTTGATTTCAAGGAGGGCAGCCAAGATACCCGATAGCTAGAACCTTTCAAGCACCCGATCCCGCATGGATCTGACGTGTTTGACTACCAGCTTTCTCATTGCTTTGAAGATTCCCAGTTCACTGCTCGAATGGGACTGCGACGTATTGGATATCCAATTTCGAAACCTTGTAAAGTTGTCCTAGGAGGTCACCAATTCTACATGCACTTGCGACCGCGTGGCTTCAGCCGTTGACCAAAGGGAGGCCGCCGCCACTAACACCAAACCTGACATGTACTACACGAGGCGACCAAGATCTCTCCAATACCCCCCGACCCCTTGGCGCCGTGTGGTTTCACTTCAGCTGACCATTGCTGCCTATCTACTGTTTTTGTTGATATTCGTCCAAAGTGCAATTCTGTCAGATCTGGCATCCAATGGCCGCCCGAGATGCACAAAAGCCCTAGTCTTGGCAATGACTTCATAGCACCGGCCAATCGACATCGGATCGGAGCTAATGTCGACCTCGGAGACGTTGTCGAGGTAGTGGTTCTTGAAGTCAATGTTAGCATCCATCAAGACAAACCCTGCTCAGTCAATCGTGTGGTTATCTTAACATTAGTAGTATATTAGGACTAGCTTGTCATTTCTTAGAAAGAGTGACTAACAACCCTGATTTGGCATGAACGACCGTTGTCTGCTAGGAGCAATTGACCAAGATTCGGACTGACAATTTGGAAGTGCAGTTTTGTATCAATAGTATTAAATATCTCCACAACCCTCCACCGTGGCCGACGCCTCGAGAATGTTTGTCCAGAGAAGTAGCTTCAGAACATCTTCCCGTTTGCTTCTCGTAAAGGGACGTCGATACTACCTGACCTCTATCCTAGGCCAGTCTTGACGTGGTGCATGTATTCGTCCCCTCCGCGCTCACGAAGCGATGCTGTCATCGCTGCTCACTTATTAGAAATGAGTACTCAAATAACTCATATTCCACTAATATCAACTATATCATAGCTAGGCTCTCGGTACGGGAAGTACATTTTGAGGTGCCTAGGGCCTTGCAAGCAGACAAGAGGACAAAGAAAAATTCTATGGTTGGTTCGGGAGAGCATTCCAGGTGGATTTCGCATTCCAGGTGGATTTCACATTCCACTACCATTGCCACCAGAGGATAAGTTCCTAAGCAATGGAGTGGAATGTCATTTCCAGCAAGGAAGATGTGGGTGGATATTTCTATAAAGTATGCTTTCCCGAGTTTCACGTTCTCCCCCACAAGACAACTTACGATAGCACCAACGCACTTGGCTGCTATTCGATCAAACATTAATACATATTCCTTGAATCCTTGTAATTCGCAAGGCGAAAACGACCTTTGAAATGTCTGTTGACCTGAATGGTATGTCCCTAGTTCTATTGCATACATGTACTCGTAGTCCCACTCACTAAGATATCAGGCGTTCCTAGAACTGGTAGTGATCCAGCGCCAAACAAGGACCGAATGGAATGGGATAAACAGCTTCGCGAAAAGGTTCAAAACCTAGTTGGACCGCAAGTCCAGATCGATGTTGGACTCAGACACAACAACCGCGACGACGGAGTCTGGACCACGACGATCTCGCTCTCAAGGCCTTGGTCGAGCAGTGAACAGCATGCAGTGGGAAAATTCAAATCCGAAGTATTCGGTGACGGCCATGAGATGAATAGATTTGTATGGCTCTACTACCTCCTCCCCCAGACCAGTAGAAGGAAAGAAAGTACAGGTCCAAATGCGACTGGAAGAAAAGGAGGTGTACGAGGCGGGGAATAGGGTACGAGGAGAAGTGACAAAGCGGAGGGAGAATGGTTTCGGCATTTACACTTTCTCCCGAAGCTATCTCGGTTGATGTGCTCGACTGTTTGGGCTTTGCAAGCATCTATACAAGTGCTTTCGGGTCATCATCATGCCTTTAAAGATGCCCGTAGACTTGTAGGGGTACCTACATCATTCGAAAGTCCAGAGCTATGTTATTCGGTACCAACGGTAGCTCTGTTACTCATTACCTAAATCAAAATTCAGAGCGCAACACATCTCAGCCTGCGATGAACAATTAGTAGATTCATGCTTCTGCATAGGACAGAGACTCCTATCATCACAGACTGCATACTTTTCACAGTCGGTGGAGCGTGCGACGACTCTGTATTGATGCATTCAATACGTCCCTCATTCGAGCCGCATTAAAAGCCATAATGGTTTTGTAGCCGCAAACTATCTCTACATGTCACTTGATTAGTATATTTCCGCGGACTATATTTCTCGAATCACTTCGTGTACATAATGAAATATCATGGGCTTAGCGAAGCAGCCGGTAACGCCATCATTCCATGGCCATCCGGGGACAAAAACTGTTTCAACGTCCTTGTGATTGACTAAGATTCTACAGCCAACAATATCTCGAGGATCGGCGTACGACTTGAGCGCAACCGAAGGAATGTGAAGTTCGTAGGATCTCTTTGTTTTCTCGACGCATCCATCAACGTGTGGCACCTTAGCTATCAATTAGGCGCAGTTATTGGCCGTAAGCTATTGTTGGTTCTGCTGGTCTTTCCATTTATCGCACGAGGGTTCCGAAACAAAGCGCTACGATGTATTTCAATAATCGATAGTAGTCCGTACAGTACGGCTTGTAAACTATCTACCTGTCTCGTAAACGTCGAGAAGAACTTGTTTTTGACACTCTGTCATAATTGCTCTGATCAATCACCCAATTACGTTTATGATACTGCCCGGTCCGACGCATCATGCTATCCCTCCTCCCGATCATCCTTGCCGGCCTGCAACTCATCTGTCAGGCAGTTGCACAGGGCCAGGATAACTTCGAGTTCAGCATAGGCAAGGACTTCAAAACCAAAAGCAAATGCCGCACTGCCCTGTTCTACGATGAAACCTGGGAAGGCTCGCCCTCGGTGGCAGACTGCCAAGAGATGCAACATTGGTTCGAAGAGCACCCACACACCGCTTTCCAGCTTAAAATCGGCGACGACGAATCTTCACATCGGATCATTTGCCCTGCCAAGCATGGATCTTGCGTTTTCTCGTACCAGCGCCAAAAGGGTGCTTATGACGTCGACCTAGCTGGTGGTGATATCGCAGATCTTATTCGCGACTCCATTGCTGCCAATCAAACAGACGGAGTAATTGAGATGTACGGAGAGATGGAGTGCGGGGAGGCAACTGTGAATTGGTGGATTATTCCGCAGTCACTGGTAGATGATGAGACTAGTCCTTACGAGGGCTGTCTAACTCGGGGAAAGGTTGAATGAGGAGGGCTGGATGAGTTTCGAGGATAGGGCACAGCATGAGATGACCACATTATACGCGTTCACTATGTCCTCAATTTTTTGAAGGAGGGAGACACAAGCAAGAAATTAGAATGGGAGAAGGTGATACCAAGGTGATCATAGAGTGCAGAAACGAAGCGATAGCAGAATCATTTTCATCACTTAGATCTGATCAATTACCCTCATTGACGATTTGGTCTCTCGCGCAGTTACTCTACATGATCGAACAATGTATACCATAAACTTAGGTCTGAGAAGTCGGATCTGGAATGTTGGCGCAACGAGTAAGAGGTGGATCTCCAGATCGTTTGTAAAGGTCTCTATCCTCTGGGCATTAACTTATAGCACCACATAACGAGTTTCTTCGCTTCTTCTTCGGCTAGTCGCACCCACGGACATCGGTATCCGATGTTCACTTCAAACCGATCGTAACGTGGTACCCTCGTGCCTTCATTCCTATTGCCCCCAACGTTCGCGAATCCACCTCAGTACCGCGAGCAGCTGATAAGTAGATACTTCAAAGATACTTGAGGGGCTTTTCTACCGGTCCAGGAATGGATTATAGTAAAACCAATATCCAAATGCCTACTCTTCTGCTGATGTTCATGGTATCGGAGATGTTCTAGCTATATCAGCTACTTTTGGTGCTGTTCAGATCCAACACCGAAGGCAAAGAAAACATAGAAACTCAGTTGTTGATCCTGCTGAACATAGCAAGTAGATCATACGTTCCACCATCGATCGGAGTCAGACAGATGCATTGCTACACCAGTGAATGGAATGCCGCTACCTATATGAAGGTCGTAGGCAGCTATCTTGACGGACGAACGCTCAGATTCTCTCAGAACTTTCCCATATCTCTCACGAGACACATCACGATTGCACTGACACATATCGCTATAACAAGCCCTCAAACACTTCCAAAGCACCAACACGAACTGCAACCCATTCTGAACAGTAAGTTGTTTATCTCGTTGTCAACTCGCACTCGTTATCCCGATTGCAAGCAAATCACGCCCTAACGCAGAGCCACACCAGCTCACGATCATATATCAAAGTCCATCTTTCAGCTCGCACCTTCCACACTCACAAGTTGCATCATGAGTGATCAACGTATACACGACGAAATCGACAAGAAACTTAAAGAACTATTCGGAGAAGAAATCCAATACGGAACCAGCATTGAATCCCTAATTGGGAGAGGACCCTCGGGTATCCGTACCACGACTATCTTAATCTGTACCAACACGGATTGGACGCAGGAGCAGAAGGAAGCTATGGAACGTGCCAAGCCCCAAATATTTGGTGACCGCCATGTGTATGAACGCCTTGTATTCGAGCACTTTCGTCCTCGAGAGACAAGGAGATCGGGAAGATGACGATCAAGAATAGAATAGGAACAAGAGGTGTGTGTGTGTATGTGTGTGTGTGTATGTGTGTGTGTGTGTGATGGGGGGCATTAGCCAATGAGTGACTTCAAAGATGGAGTGCACCGTCAGATGAGTCGTGTGCCCTGATGCATGTGGGAAAGCGGACACACGTAGCAAGAGGTCGTATAGGGAAGAGAACATTGTATACTAGAGGGGAGAGTAGAGATCAGAGGGTAAGAATGGAAGCGAGTCCAGCGATGCAGAAGCATACTTCGAGCAGCCTTGAGAGCCATAATGATTCTGTGCTTATGAATTTCCTTTATATGTTAGATAATGAACTGCAGACCGTATTTCTGGAATTTCTTCGTCGTGTTGGGACAGACAATGGTGGGCTTGGGGAAGCGGCCGGTAACACTATTATTCCATCGTCACACGACGGCAAAAGTATTTCATTGTTCTTTCATGAATGCGCACAAACTAGGGACGAATTCGAAGAGCATCATTCGAGCCGTGTGGAAGGTATTGGAATTTTCGGTACTATTGTGCATACCTACTTGTTCGTCTCATTCGTCGGCAATGGAATTCGACTGTTGTACGGGGGCATCGGTTGGCTGGATTAGACATTACTCGCCTACCACCGGCATTCCATAGATCGAAATGTTCTTTGTTCTGCTACAAACTAACATCCCAGGACGAATGTGTCTGTCCCAAATAAATGTCTATATATAGATCGTATTTTCTAGTGGCTTGACCATTGATTACAAGAAAAACAATGAGGGGGGTTACTAAGGTACTAAACACTTCGAATGAGTGGCCCTTCCAGCATTAAGGGCAAGGTATATTTCTACGTCGTATCAAACAGACCAGTCACTACTACTGCGCCAAACCGGCGCTTTTAAGCTCATGAAGCAGCTTACACAGAGCTTACAGGTGCGCTGTTTATTCTTGTAATTTCGCTGTTCGGTCGATCCACATCTACCAGCATATTTCTGAGCGGAAAAGACACATAGAGTAACAGCAAGCAGTCTACACGTAAACCCACTTCTTCGTCCTCGCCTTGCTTCAAGTCAAAACTCACACCACGAACACCATGTCTATCCCCCAGATGGGGAATGAGGAACGAGAGAGGTCAAAGACTCTCGAATCCAACGTGAAGCAGGCACTATCGAAGGCGCTCGGGAAGGACGCCGAAGTCAAACTGGAGTGGCCGTGGGGAGAAGGATATGGTTATCCTGTCGCTCGAGTCTTGAAGATATTGATCTCAAAACCATGGACACCAGAGTTACAGCAATCGATCAATAATATCATCGGCGAAGCCCTTGGCAGCGAATACACATGCAAGACTCGCGTCGAATTCGGCCAAACGGATTCTCAACACCAGACGAATACAGAGTAGCAGATGCTACCAAAACCAAGGCTTAGAGGCAGAGGAATAAATCAAGAGCAAAAAACGGTATATCAAGGCTCAGAAATTTCGGGTTCTTTTTGGGATTTGGTAATGTTCGGCCATGGTAGCAAAGAAACAACCTGCAGGGAAATGTCAGTTAGCCGGGGTTAACATGACGGGCACTCCTCACATACCACACTGTCATTCCACACACACCCGGAAGCGGAAGTCCAGCGTATAACCCATATGGACTTCACAGTGCAGTCGATCTATCACAATAGATACAGTCAAAACTGTGCTTGTCCGCGATATCTTAAGTGGATTAACGGCGTGATGACTTACGAAAGGAATCCATCTCACAATATATCTGTATTTGACGTAGCGCTTGCCATCCCCCAATGTATACACTCATGCATCCTCGCAGACTTCTTCAGGCCAACATGAAGCACTGTTTCCGGGGATTATTCGTCGAGTTTCACGTGTTTGCTCGTTGTTGAACGATTCTCACATGTGACACAATCATTTGGATTCTGTCATCTGTTCAACAAACACGAGGCAGTCTGGCATGAAGTGCTACGGGAAGATGCGCTGTGGATGACACAAGCTCGTCTTTCTTAATGTATCCTCGAGAGACGTTTCCCTCCACACAGGCTAGAAACTGCCTTCGCGGCTCTACTGTACCAAATTCCGGAAATGTTCTCAGGTATTATAATATTGCGCCGTCTGAGTGCACGAGGTACTCCGTTTATTCGAACTTGTCAATCACATCATCACAAGTGTAAGTCCCGCTTGTCCGTGCTCTGTCACTTCTTTTTTTTATAGATATGATGCCTCTATGCATTGCCTGTTCCTCAGTTCTGCCTACGATCGCTGACAGAAATCTCGTATCGGCGTAGAAAGAAATTGAACTATTTTGAGATCGCCGTACAAAATGGCAAGCGACGATAAAGATGCCGGCAGAAATGCCCGGCTCGCATTACTCAGCGAGCGACTTATAGCACTGTATAACAGAAACATCATATGGAAGGCCAATCGAAATTTCTGGGTCCAATGTCGCTATATCAAGCTGCCTCGCCCCTTTGATGGTAGCTATCAACGAGCAAGGGCCGTATATATGAAATATTTACTCGGGAGATCACGGATGAGGACCGGCTATTGTGATGGGCTATCAGAACCCGGGAGAGGGAACCCAAAGAGAGGAGACGCACAATACTCTGACGATGTACTGGGTTGGTATTGCTGAAACTGGGACGATATGGAAACGAGGAGAATGTGGTAATAAGGGGCAGATGGTTTGATCTGGGTGTAGTATATTTCTTGAAAGTAGGAAACGAATTCGATTTGAAAGAGACACTTTATTCGAAGGTGTTATGTTACAAAGTTCGAATCGGATCAATTTGAGATGACCCTCGGGCCCGCTATCCGATCACTTGCTTCAAGATATCATGTCTATTAAAGTTAGTGTTCCTCCATCGTGATATGTAATCATCGCGATTGACTAGAGATGTTAGCTGCACTTCGGTATATTCATGTGTATCTACCTAATTAAGATCGATGAGAGGGCAAACTCACTGTAAGCACCACAGATTCTTCTGACACCCGTGAAAGCACTTCTACCATGCAACAAACGCCAATTATCGAAAACTGCATAGAAGTGTCAGCATAGATCTCAACATCTCGTAGTTAAAACCCACTTAGTAGATTACCCGGCTTCAACTGAAACCAATACTCAATCTCCTTCCGCTTCAAGATTTCGTTCCACTTGCGCGCAGCTCTGTACCAATCTGCTGGCGTATACTTCGCGCCAAAGGGGACAACGCCGCGATCATCGTTGTTCCATCTAACCCGATGCATCGCTTGCTTTTCAGAGTCGTACTCGAGAACGGGATAGAGCTTGTCTGGAGATATCGTGACGCCTTCGTTGCCACTAGCATGCCAGGGGAGCCTCACCGACGAGAGAATATCGAAGGATTCCGGGTCTTCCTTTCTCAGTATATTAGCTGCGTGAAAACCGTCGACCAATAATGACTGTCCGCCAAGAGTCTTCTCAGAGGCCTTCTCAGTGCTAGTGTCGGTGTGCGAAAGCAGGTGAAATGCCTGGAGTCCAGCTGGATCAGTGAAGTAGGTGGTATCTGTGTGGGCGGCTAGCGCTATATTCGTGTAGGCTGTATCGGCGAGAGCAAGGTCTGGTACGAAGTCATAGAAGCCTCCATAGTGAGTTTCTCTGATAAATGCAATCTTCTCTAGTACGGTCTTTGTCGTGTCTGCTGATTCCGTGGGAACTCCGGTCACGAACACGAATCCATTTCGTTTCTGTATATTTATATAAGCAAGACGCTGGGGAGCGGGTTCGAGGAGGCAATACATACGATCATATCTGTCAGGCGGCCTATTGCCTCCGCTTCGTTTCCCCCCAAATCACTGTAGGGAACTCTCGAGCTTGGACACCCGTCGGCTCCAAAGTGTTCGATGCTTACACTCATCAGTCGCTCGATGTACCCAGCATACAGTCCTAAGATACTCACGGGGTGGAATCTGGTTCTGGCCTATTGCTTTTTATGTAAGACTCTAGAAAGTCCCAGGTGTAAACACTCTCGTGCGAGCCGTGTGACCCTAAGGCATGAGTGAACATTCCAACATCCCCATTAATGTAGAGGTTCGAGACTCATAGTACAATTGATCTGAATCCCATCTTTCAATACTTCAAGTTGCGCCGGGTGGATATCTTCGGGAATCTGTATACGGTGACTCTAGTTAGTACTAGCACTGGCTGCGTCTGGAGTCGCTGGGAATGGATGGCTACCGCGAATGTATCGAAATTCCGCTGTCTAGTGTCCTGATGTATACACGCGCTACAGCGGCAATTGTCTCTTCACAGATGAGCGCGACACGAGCTCCTTCATATCAGGGTACACTATAACGAACCGTAGCCATATGTAAGGACTTCAAGAGTGGTCAGTCTCAAAAACTCAATTAACGTCATGAGCACTGTTGCTCATATTACACTTCCGGAACTCACATTTTGCCATTGCTAGGGTTCACGGACGTGTCTTGGTAGCTAAACACGACGTGCCCATCACGTCGGTCCCAGTTCAAGACGGACAGTTTGCCCCTCGCTGATCCTTGAAAGCTCCTCTGGGAGATAGACGATTGTCTCGACTGAGCGATTCTACTGCCGGATGGGCTCGAAGCAACGTCAGTAAAACACGATTCCTGTCTTGCGCAGTGGGACTTACCAGAGAGAGCGAACGCTAACTCTCGTCAGTTTTGGTAGATACATTCTGAGTCTCGGTTCCCGAATCGCCTTAGTGCCTGTAGTGTAGAATTACTCGAGAGTGATGAAGGGCCAAGATAGCTTATGCAGTTAAGGCATAAGAATTGAGTACCTCGAGTGTAATATCATCAATAACAATGAGTATTTGATGAGAAGACGAACGTACTGTAGATGTTTTGGTAGTTTGTAGTGAGATGCCGTCAATCAACCTCCTCGGCGGCTAGCTACATCCCTACGCCCTGTAACCCCGCCCGCTGCCACCGACACGTGCATTCGAAACAGTATGGAATAGTGCCCATGCCACTCCGCGCCAAACCTGGCCTTCAACAAGACAACATAGCGTTCATCACGTACCGGCGTCAAATGGAGAGTAGATGACCATCGCATCATTCATGTCCCATTCTTATGGTCACTAGACTCTATGTCTGCTGTCTATGCCAAGGCTTGTGCCGAAATACAGCAACGATTCTCCAACGACCTTAGATCGGGCAGTTCAGATGACGAGTTTACGGACTCCATCTGATGCCACACGACCACATCGTAATTCTGTCACAAATCTGTCTAGATAGTACTCGCCAGATCCTGGACTATCTTCCTGCCGAATGCTCCTGCCGCCACGATGATATAGGGCTTCCAATCCATTTTCTGGTCCGCCAGGGTGAACCTCCGCGGATAATCGACTCGGTATTCATATTCAAGGAGACTGATATTTTCATATTTTGGCTCAAGGCTAAGAGTGCGCTTCTAAAACATAGGAAGCGCGCAAATTCTACTGGGTTTATGTCTTATTCAAAATGTGCACAAATTCGGTATCGACTAATACTAGGACTAGAGGACATCTCGAAACCTGGGACAGCGCTTTCCCATGTAAGAGGATCGGACTAACATCAATTTCAATCGACATCTTCACGGCAACGTGGTAGGCAACTTTGAGCCGAGGCTCAGGCATGGAAAAGCGAAGAAGACCGTCGTTACACTGGCAACCCGACGAGAATATCTCTAAACCCATGTTCAAACATAACAAACACACATGTTGTCGCACATCTTTGAAGACATTCGACACTGCCAGGGCTTATACGAAAGGCGTATCATAATCACTTTGGTCAGAACCTTATGCATGTCTCTCAAATATGTTGTGCAAGGAGACGTTTAGAAAGACAATTCATGGCCCTGTATCTACCCTCAGTTGTTGGAGACGGTTCCATCACTCGTAACATAGTACCTAGAACATGCGAAATCTTCCAAGTCCTAGCTGCTGACTTGACTCGGTTAGGTACTTATAAGTCAGTGACACAAGGTGTCAAATCTAGGATGAAGGCCACTTAGATTTCAACAGCGATGTATTCTCATTTCTTAAACGGACTATTTCAAAATGACATTTTGGTTTAAAACTCGCTCGGCTAAGACGCCTTCGCAAATCGCGGAAGAGAGTACGAAAGAGTCCCGCATGATAAACGATCTCCGCGACATCACCTACAAGATTATACCTTTCTTATTTTTCGTCATCGTCGTCTTCTCAACTGGCGCTGTCCTTGCCGCAACAATCTATGTGAAAGTTTTGCCACCGCGCGGGACGATCGTGATTGCCAGCTTACTACTGTCTCTTTTCATCTTGTTCTTTTGTGGGTTTTCCTATTTATACACCAGGAGAAAACGCATGGGAGATATCGAACTCGAACAAAGATTGAGCCGAAGTGCGAGGAACCAGGCTGAGAGAGGACAGCAATTAGTGGACAGACATGACTCCAACACCCAGCAGGGGCAGCAAATTGACCCAAATCAAACGGATCAACTTAATGAGCAGGCACCCAGTCCGAGGACTTATAATCGAAACCGATCTGCTATATGGGGCACTCGCGAGTCGCCTCGGACACCAATCGAAATTGGTGCCACAACCGAAGCAAATGTTGAGAGGATAGTACCACAACCAACCCCCATACGCGATTATCGAAGGCCAGCGGTACATGCTCTGTCACAGACTCCTGTTCCCATAACAAGGTCTTGGAATACTCGCCAACACCGTCTCCAGTCAAGAGTAGAAGCGCACCAAAGGGACAACTTTCAACCAGGACCTAACCCTCCGCTACGGGATAGGACAACCAGTCAAGTAAGTTTCCATCAACTAGTAAAGAAAAACATGCCTCGGCCGTGCGAAAATGCTGATCACTTAATTGTCGATACAGCCAAATTCGAATCTACACCCTAACGCAAATGCTTCTCCTGAACCACTTCACCCAACTGCGCCATCACATCTAAGAGCCCCCTATAGGGAGTATCGTTATGTACCAAATCCCATTCATGCTGCGCTAGGAGAACTAGACACGCCGGCACCACCACCGCAAGTCCACCACCGTATACCAAGAGAAAACAACAGCCTCACAAATGTCCCCTCACAGCTTATTCCCGGAAACACACAATTTGACCCTTCGACTAGAACCCCAATGATGGACCCTCACCGACGTGTCGGAGCAACAAATCCATATGATACACCTATTACACCTATTCTCAACCCGACAGAGTCAAGATCGAATCCAGATGATCGTGGAGCATTACCCTCAAGACACAACCCCCAACAGAACACATCCCACGTTCTCTCTCCCACACAAATTCATGAATTATCAACACATGGACATCAAAGGCGTCCTGCTCCGTCCACAGCTCAACACCCCATGCCCTACCAAACAACACAACCAACCACTATCCCCTCAACCTCTCACGCCCCTCCCATCCCATCAAACTCCCTCACAAACCCGCACCCCCCCGACCCCGAACTAACGCCCGCCCCCCTACGCACCCCAGGCCGTCCATCCCACAGAACAAATCGCCCTCAAGGTCCACGACCACCCCCCACAACCACCATTCCGTCGCGAAGCAGCAGCAGAAGTCGCGACAGGTTCGCACCAAATCCATACGTGTCTAAAGGCGCACAGACACAATCGCCTTGTGATACTTGAGATGATGTGCACGTGAAGTTCAGACACAAAGGGTCATGGGTCGAAAATAGGTGGAGAAGATTGGAGTATCGTGGTACCGTGGAGATATATACCTACATTCATAGATCCAGAAATACAAACACATATTCTATTTGCACGGGACAGGATAACTCTCCTTTAACCCTCGGCACATCAGAAAAACTAGCATGAGATATCCACATCAGGATAGACAATCACAAAAGCTATGCAGTAGATGCAGGTACGAATGCAACCAGGGTACAAAGTCCCTGTTCCAACATAGCACATAATATATACACGGCCATCTATCCTACACTCCTTCCAATAGAGTCCCTTATCCGTTTTGCGCGCCCAGATACTCGATTACACAGCCATAAAGGCTTGAACGAAGATGCCATCAACTCCAAATCTACAAGCAGCAGAGGTAGGCTTCGAACATCGGCCTGGGTGTTCCAAAACTACACAAGCGCACTACAAATTTGTGTGGCTCGGCTCTATAGAGGGGTTTTCCTCTTGATCCTAATCCGCTCTTTTATTACGATAAGCTTCGATTTCCATCTGTCTGATTGACGATCGGACAATGGCCGAACAGCTGCTCCGGTTGTGCGACTCAGCGACTCAGCACCATTTGTTAACCGCATCGGTTACTAGGAAATGGCCGCCCACAACTGAGAAAAGTCAGGGCGACTCCGCGACGTTGAGCCAAGTCCATATCTCGCACAGCCGTCGAGATAGAACGCTGAGCCGCATCATACAAGCGGCGTATAGTTTTATCAGAACTTTGGGCGGGAAGACCTATAGGCCTCAAACTAGTGATAGCTCGTCAAAATGTCGGCGCCACCTAAGCGGCATTATTAAATCCCAATGGCGCGTTGAGTTTGAATGGCTTTCTTCACTGTGCTGGAAATGGTGGTTCCTGTTCGATTGGCACGTCTTGGACTGGAGGCGGCACTACATGCCCACCATCAACTATTACTTGTTTGTCGATGCGCGTGTCCGTGTCTCCATATTCGAGTCGCTTGTACGTTGTTATGCGTGCTGTATTCATGTCGATGTCGAAGAAACGAATTCGTCGAATGTACCCGTCATAGCCGCCATAGCCGCCAAAACCACTGCCGCCGCCGTAGCACATCCAAATTTGGGGTCTGCTCTGTTCTTGGTCGAGCGAGAGCATACAATAATCGTTGGCGTGGTCGCTGCGGGGAGTTAGCGCTATGCTTCACACACACCGAAGGTGGAGTTCACTGACTGTCCGCAACTAACCATGACAACACCCTCCTCAACCAAGGCGTCGTGGAAACCTGAGTTAAATACTGGGGCTGTTACGCCTTCCAAAGGTGCTCCGATGAAAGGATTTCCTGGAACGACATATTCGGGCAGGGGAATATGTATGAAAGCCAGATCCATATGAATATGGGTATACTCTTTGTGATTTTTTTTGAGACTTGTTGCTGTCTGCTTGAACCAGTCAATCTGAGTTTTCTTGATCCAATCGTAACCAGGCCATTTCCGTTCATCGGGCGAATAAGAATGGGTATCGAGCATATATAATGTCAGGGCGGAATGCTTCGAGTTGCCCTGTGCGAGGACTTCGAGGTAATAATTTCCCACGCCAGCGATATCTTCAGGACCGGCCCTGGAGAGTGAGTAGGGCAACTGTTCGATGAGTGCCATTTGTCCTGCCCGAGACATAGAGCCTTCGTCATCGTGATTCCCAAATATCGACACGTAGGGTATTTTGTGCCGAATAAGTATCTGTGCATACTTGAAGATAGCCTATCACGACAGCGAAGATTAGCAGCCAAGATATAGAGGAATGCAATGACAAAGGTGGTTTGTTCATACAGTTTGGGCGTCTGGAGCGGTGTCGCCATTAACCTGATCGCCGCTCAACACAACCAAGTCCGGCTTCTCTTCCTCGATCATCTTGAGAACAAAGTCCAGCGTTCGAGGATCTGCCTCACATGGACCGCCATCGTATTCGTCTGGAACCGGGTCACGACAATGCCCCAGTCCAGTGCTCAGATGCAAATCGGCCAGCTGCATAATCTTGAACTTGCCATTGTCCCGGATACGGGGCTGTGGCTTCAGGGACTCGTCCTGGCCGCCGCGCCTGATAGTGAGGTGCGCCGAGGGCATGTCCGGGCTGAGGTCTAGTAGCAAAGGGGTTCCCTGTATATGCCAACCCGGCCGAACCTCGACACTATCATCACCGAATAGTACATCGACGGAAGTGAGAGCTTCCTTGGAGTCACTGGCATGAGGTTTGGCAGAGCGCAGAATCCAGATTCCGGCGGGTCTAGACTCCCATTTGGCATTGGCCTGGTCCTTGGGGATGGTGTCCGGGACTTTGCCACCGACTTTGACGTCGATAACAACCTTGTCGTCGGCAGTCAGGTCTTCCTCCTTCTTCCGCTGGACATGGACATAGGCACTGGAGACCCAGGCCTTGTTCAAGTAGAGATTCTTGTCTACCCGGTGCCACAGTTCGGGATCCAGCTTGCAGGAGGAGAAGAGATTGACCTTGGAGCACTTGGTGATGGTGACATCGGTGACGACGAGCCCATGGTGGTGCTGGGGCATGTACTCGTGGACAGCATTGGGCAAAAGGCGGAAATTACGGTCAAGCAGGAATATGACGATGAAGGCGAAAAACGCGGCGGCGGCGAGCTGTGTGATGGTGCGCACCTGTTCCAGAACAGCAGCAATCAGCGGTCAGAACGGTTACGGCAGATGTCGACGCCGAAGCGTTCGATAAGCAGCAGCGCAAGTTCAGGAGGGGTGGGCCATACGATACGTCGCGTCATCATGGAGGGAGGTCGCCGACTTGACGGCTACTTCACGTAGGGGTCGCGCTGGTGGTTGCGCGGGAGCAAGAATGTACAGGTAGCAATAGGGGCGGCTGCAGCATGCTACGAGTCATTTTCAACGTCCCCAGTCATGCTATGCGCTGTCACGTAGCGCGCACAGGCAAGCCGCGATCACTGCGTATATCGCTGCGCCGTCGCGGTGGTGAATTACAGTGTGGGAGGGACTGCGCAGCGGGTGACAATTGGTGATCGACGATGAACTTGGCCTGCAGATTACGTGTAGATTCGCGAGCCCCAATGTCGGCGGCAGCATTTCGACGATAGACCAAGTGGCACGGTACAGGGGACCTAATGGCAACCAGCCAGTCCGGCGGGTGGAGCCTTGCAGCCGGCATTGCAGCCTCGGTGCAGCCTCGGTGCAGCCTCGGTGCAGCCTCAGATCGCAACAAATGCCACATTCTACCCAGTGCCCGATGACTAAGGTAATCTGCATGGCCCTCCATCATTCATGCCGACATGAGGAGCTTCCAAGAAAGGCATTTGCATCTGATACCCATCTCTTGGCCGGCTGCTCTTCCGGTCCCGAGTTTTGCTCTCGCCGCCGAACCGTCCCGTCAGCACGAGCATCACGCTGCTATATTTGTTGTTCAGACCTACTCGGCACGTCCGTGCACGCTGTGGCGCTTACCGTTTCTTGAATCGCGTCAGCCGCATCATTTCTGAGAAATGAGCCCATTTCGCGCCGGCAATCATGAGGCAAAACAGCGCTGGGTTCTAAGAAAGCCCGTGTAAGTATCTTTTTAATCTACAAGTGCTAGATAAGGTAGGGTGCGCAGTATAAGTCCCAGATGGTTGCAGCCGGGCAGCTTGGCGTGGTGTGTCGTAGCAAGTTCCAGCCTGCAGGATGTGATTAGGGACGCTCGTGTGGATGGGTGCATCATGAGCATGTTGGTTGTCGGACCACCTTAAAGTTCTAGAAGTATTCTGTACAATAGTGATGAGTGATCTAGCATCATGGGGTTGGCTGCGATAGCATCCAGATCGATTCTCGACTAAGATCGTCGTCTTGTGAGCGATCACGACCACACCTTGATCCAGTGCACGTATGATCTCATCGTCTCAGAGTTGCCAAAAGTACGACTACATACGTGACTGTTGCAAGCCGTAGTAGCGTAAGTTGTGAGTCGTGATAGCCTGTGTGCTGGATGTCAGAGCATACAGCCTGAGTCATGAATCTGGGGAAGGAGGGAGTGCCACGTTTTGCCCCGAAGCTTCGGAAATGTCCAAATTATTTCCATCCTCATACACAGTAATCTCTCCCAGACCTCTGACAACGGCTCCAAAGCTAGCAACACAAGACTCCCGTCGGCTTCATCACTCCGGTAGATCTTTCATTTTGCTGTTCACCGTCTGGTTAGCCCGATCAAGAATCCAGAGCTTAAAGGTCGTGATGAATGTGGGCCGTGGCTATCAGCTGTGCAGACCGCTGTAGAATAGAATAATAATTCGACTGATATAGCGAATACTCGTTGTCGCTGAGGCTGCCAAGAGCATCACCACGTGGCCCTCGGAACCCCTCAATTTCACCAAGGAGCGGTGAAATCTTCAAGTTGCGTGTGAGGTCTCTGAAGAAAAATCTTCATCGTTGTCATCGACTCTTGTCGTATCGGTCCGCGTCTGAGGGTTACATCGCTGCCACACCACATCGCAAACCACCAAATGAGAGCTCTCGAACAGATTTCTGCCCCTTTCGTCATGTAGGCCCACGCAATATGTGTGTGTACTAAATATGCAAGGCACGGTCTCCCCGAGAGTCCAAGGCCCTCGAGTTTCGCATGCATTGTCGTTAAAGGAAAAGCTACATTCATGTATACGAGGCAGGGCAATCAGAGGAATAATAGGCCCGAACGTCAAATGAGCGCTGGGGACATTCTTGTTCGCTTGTTAGCGGCTTCGCAGCTGAATTCAACTTCACCGTTCCACTACTCTCACTGGTGAACTAGCGAGACCGAGGGCGTAGTGGACCAGGCGACTATCTACCGGCGTCTTCGGAATTCCAATAGCCGGCCGCGAAGAAAGTAGTGTGGTGGCGAATCGGCGTAAACTCCAGTCCTCGGTCCAGTCTTACCTCCCACCTCCCATCACCCATCGTCGCTGTCGAGCTGTGTAGGGAATTGCTACGTCCAGGGAAGAACCTGGTGGTCAACTTTGGTTCGTGGCATTGGGTGGGAGACCGGCGACGGGAAACGGCGCGGGCGGGAGACTCGCCCACTAGCTCAGTAGTGAGCCTCCGGAAAGGGCCACAGAGAGCTGGAATCGAAGTCTCGAAAGAATGAAGTCTACCTGGACGCGTACTTAGTATGACGAGATTACGACGTTCTCTCGGCGAGGTGCCCTGGTGGGTCATGATGCTAAATATGGAGTCACGGACTCTGAGACGTCGAGGACGTGTAGGAAGATCACCATCTTAGTGAAATGGGTCGGCGGGCCATTAACGCGGGATACAACCCAACCCACGTGTGTTGCACCCACAAGATTTTTCCTTCTCGAAGCTCCGGCTATCTCCAGTGCCAAAGACGCAAACTTATTGGAAAAGATGGCATTAGCCCGCCTTCCGTCATCTGCACGCTTGAGTAGTCCCGTTAAACACGCTCGACACGCTCGTGTTAATGCTTGCAGACTGCAGAACGATGCTACCTTAAACGTATTTAACATATTTATTCCATTGATTGAGGTTTGACATTTACTTCCCAATACCAGTCTCGCCAGCCTGGGTTGTCCAGAAGCGGTGTAGGCCATCCTCCCTATCAACACGTTGCTGAGTGCTCGTCAAAGACTAGTTGAGCAGCGCGTCTCGTGTTAGGTAAAACGCACATTTCCTATGTTCTTCTTACCTTTACTTTATGTGTTATCCACAAGTACCCGCCTCTACATATTGTACAGGTTGGTAGGTACTGCCATATTTCTTTTATTACACTCGCCGTGGTTGGTCTGTTCTTTCGACGGGCTTGAGGTTCGTCCACCTCTACATGGAAGTACCTAGCCAGTGACCAAGACCCCAAAACACTGGCTGCCTGTTTCAGTGTCTCGAGTGTACAGAATCTGTTCGTAGGGGTGAGGCATCATGTGCCACCTTGTTCCTGGCTAGTAGTTTGATGAGCCAGGGCTTTCAGACCAGCTCGCCAGGGGTAGATGGCCTCGCCGGTGGCCACGGGCTCCGTGGTATCCACGATTTGTTCCGTAGCTGAGTTAGTCGCATCGCCTGCAATGGTAGTCACAGATTCATTTTGTATTGGTACTAGCACATACAGCTACGATAACGCCTTTGATTGTCATTACAAGTGACTGTGCGACTATGAGCAAAGTGTTATTGCTCTGGGCTCAAGAGCGGATGATCGATAATAAGTTGAAAATATAGTTCATTCTGGCGATAGGCGTCCGAGAAGGGCAAGTAGTTGACTGATACCTACCAAACATCTGCAAGTCAAGGGTTTCAAGTCACAAATTGCGCTTGGGGAGTGTGGGGGTTACAAAGCTGTGTCGGTGGGTTGCCATCTAACTTCAACTTGGTTAGTAACGAAAGACTAACAGCTAGAAACCACCCCTTCGAGGCCACATCCACTTCCGTCCACTCTCCTCAGGTGGATGGCTACATCCTGATTCCTGTGCCAATCAGACTAGACGACGGCAGTGGCCGAGTCGACCAACACAACTCTGGGATCACCTTGATGTTTGACGTCTTCCCCATCAACCTTGGCGAATCCAAGTTGATATTGTTGTTGCAAAAAATAAACCAGTTTGGCGGTACCTGCAATAGTCTGTTATTAATGACCCAGACCCCTGCAGCCATTCATTTTCTATGAACATCCCGTCGTAGATCGCCTAAGTCGTACATTATAACCGCAGGGCTTAGTACCTGACAAAGAAGACCAGGGGTATAGCAAGGTGGACGTCATATTTAAATAATAAAAGCAACCAATTCCCGGTCGTGAAGACCGTTGATCACATTGTCTAGCAGATATCTGGATAACTAACAGTCGTCGGAGCCTTACAGCTTCATATACCGTCATATACTACGTACATACCAAAGTTCCCGTCGCACGATTAATCACCCAAGTTCAATCACGACTTGCACGACAACCAACGTACAGCAAGACGAAGATCCGAAGCATTGTCAGAACCATAATGTCGACGACTACCAAGGACAACGATGGGGCGGGTATACGCTTCTGCAAACTATGCAACAAGCCGATAATGAGTGGTAGGTTAACCTACAATTGATCGCCACCTGCTTGCATGTGCTCACTCTATGATTGGTATCAGAAAGCGCTTACAAACGCCACGTTAACTATTGTCGTCGCACATTGACCAAGCCCAAGAAACGCAAGCGTTCTTGCAAAAGCTGTCATATCGCTAAAGCCAAGTGCTCCTTCGAATCTCCATGTACTCGATGCGTGTCGAAAGGCCTATTTTGCGAATATGAGAAGCCCCAAGCGTCAACACCCGGTAACGAGTCATCCGGCGAGGCTCAAGACGCTACCATGTCAGAAGGCTCGGAGGGCAGCGTGGGTACCAGCGCAGATGAGTTCATGGTCGAAGTAAACCCACTCTTACCGCCGTCATACACTCCTACCATACAACCACCAAGAACAGCAATGGAACTTCGCGAAGACCTGACTCAACAAGCCAGCATTGCAATTATACTTGAAGTCATGCAAGGGCTTCCTTTGATGATGACCAATATGGAGACATTGCCTCGGATCATACATAGACCGAGCATGGAAACCAACCTACCCGAAGCTATCAGCAAATGCATGCAAATATCACAGCTATTTATGCACCGTAACTCGAGCCCACATGGTCGAGCAATGTACCTGTCAGTCTTGAATGAGGAGATAGCACGTCTTGTGCACGTACATCCCAACGCATCTCAACCAGATCTCATGGCAGGACTTCAAGTACTACAGATATACGCTACTATGACGGCACTGGACAGCGAGGCCTCCCGGACGAATCAAGCGCCTGAGATGCAAGATGAATACTCCTTCTATCTGATGGCAAGTCTCTTATGACGACATGGGATTCGTGACATATGCTTATACCTACAAGCAGGTCTACAACCGTCAACTTTTCACATACGACAACTACAGTCCTTTCGACATCGATAATATCGGTCATGACAACGAAACATGGGAAGAGTTCATCTATGCGGAAACGCGACGAAGGTGAGCCTTTCCGTCATTTTCTACCCTTCAAACCTCAATACTCATGCATCTACAGGGCTGGACTATTTTGGTTCCTTCAGAGCCGAGTCCTAAACATCAATAGGGCATTCGTATCCCCTCCCGTAATGGGATATCGTGGTCTAGCCCTCCCAGCACCAGAATCTCTCTGGATGGCAAAGACAAGGGAGGAATGGCAAGCCGCCCGAGCCCGTATACGAACCCGAGGAATCCAGCACGGACCTTATGGGACAAGCATGCGAACACTAGGAGATCTCATCGACGCGCAACATGCACCGCCTGATTCATATTACGCGGAACAAAGGCGGCAGTGGCTGGCAACTTCGGGGAAAGACGAAGTGTTACTTCTTATTGGAGCGAGCATGATCTGACCCTTCCACGTAATGATAATGATGTAAATGTCAAATGTATATTATAGAAACAGGGTATATACGCATGAGAGGAGCACAATATGACGCGTTTTCGTGATTCAAACCCCCACTCCCAACATCACTGTGATCATTCTGATGATTATCTGAAACATCGCTCTGGACCAAAGATCTGTAATCTTCGACCGTGTTATTGAGCACAAGGTGGTATTAGTTAGGCCACCCTGGAACTCGCTCGCTCAACGAAGAGGCGTTCGGCGGTCCCGTAACATCTGGTCACGCCTAAAGAGGAAATCCTCGGTCCCGTAGCATGAAGAAAGTGGCAACATCAAGAAGGCCGCATTTCAGGTTACGCGTTTACAGGCTATCGGATGATGAGGTTGCTGTCTCTTCGCGACATTGGGCGCAGTGGGAATGGGATTTTACAGGGCGATCTGTCAGATTGTGCCTTAGAGTCAATGCCACTACACGCAAATGCTATGGGAGCTAGACCATGGACAATTTCTAATACACCTAGATCTCTTAGTCTCCCAGTTGCCCCACGGCAGGTCCTGTCAATTGCAACATCGTAGAAGACTTAGACTATTCAATGCTTGTATTTCAAATGCTTGTATTTAGCTCTCCACTAACTGCAAGCAACGTCGATCAAACACGATTGATAGCGGCGGATTTTCTCATGGGGATCGAAATTAATAATAGGTAATCAGGTCAACACTAAGAGTCACCAAGGCAGGGGATCCCAGGTTCTAGAAACGTCACCCCGGAACGACATCATGCATCAAAACTTCAGTTCAGTTCTTCCAATGACCAAACAGAATTGCACCGGCCAGAGCCCCGGCGATGTAAAGCACCATACATGGGCGAGTGGGTTGCGATTGCGAGCTCGGCGACCATGCTCGCTACCAATGCGTCGAGTCTTCGGCCATGCTTAACCCATGTTCGACCAATGTAAATAAGCCACCAGTGGCTTGAAAGAACCTCGCCATACTCACTTGGTTTTGTTTAAAGTATAGGTACTTTCAGTTAATGCGATTAGTACAATTACCCGCAAAAACTTGCTTGCACGAATACACAAGTATATTGTAATCCCGGCACACTTGCCAGTCTGAGGTTTATATTATAAGCATTCGATAGGCCAGGGAACGACGAGGACTCACATTGACACATCCTCGATGATTAGCAATCCGTCACTGAGAAATCAAATTCGTTATTGCAAGTAATTCAATAAGCTCCGGTGGAGTCTCGGAACGAAGCCATGCGTGAAATATATCAATCCAAAAAAGATGTGCCTCGTTGTCAGACTCGCGTGGCTTTCAAGCAGTCAGAACTCAATATCGAGCCTCAATTGATAAAAACTAGCATTGAAAACATCACGACCTCCGCCTTTAGATCGTATGTATCGTCAAGCCTTAGAACCACGGAGCCAGCTCCGGATACCTCATTGCCATCGTACTACGTACCTGTTACACAGGCAATGTGCTTTTGCAATAAGATCGGGTTTTAGCTGACCACAAGCTATATCATTCGCAACGTCGTAATCATTGCAGTCGGGGCTAAAAAGGCATGAAAGATTGCCATTATTCACACCACATCAAGTCAAGATATCCGCATTACCAATCTCGGCTGCGCGTAACCCATAACTTGTTATCAAGATTCAAGATAGCCAGCCAATCACTGACACAACAGGGGAACGACGCCAGGGGAAGGGTCATCATGTTATCCCCAACCCTCGTTAACCCCCACCTGTCAAAGACTCATTCGGAACAAAATCTCAGCCCCATCCCAATATGTGATCGTCTTCAATATGTAAGAACAAGCATTATACGGCCCTACCTGCCTTGCCCCGTGTTCTAGCCCCTGTGCATTACCATGCAGCAGCAAGGGCAAGTCCGAAAACGACTATACGTCCCGCATCTCGGGACCGAGATCAACGGCTTCTGTGCCAGTGACTGGGGACATTGCAGATGCATAACAACGATTCGCTGCAGGCAGTTCAGTGACAAGTAACGCATGACCTCCCAAGTCAGGACGCATCTTTCCTCAAAATCAATGTACTTGCTATAGTTTTCAACTACCTGCATTAACACCTCAAAATGATACTGAATATCAAACACATGCAAGCAACCACTCCTTAATGTTACGCACGTGGGTAATCCCGGCTTGGCCGCCTATGCTGCTTCGCCTGGTGGACGTGCTGAATCCAGACATCACGACGATCACACCCATGCCGCCGTCGTTCCCAAGTTCTATGTACATGTATGTCTTTCTTCCAGATGCTTATCTCATCAAGCCCAAGGAGCCAACAACCCACTTTCAACTCCATACCGGCAAAAAGAGGATACCAACCCTCGGCGTTCCAAAGTTGCCTACCAATCTACCGACATCGCCGACTACCTGGCTTTACGTACCTTGCATACATGTACATTAGTACGCAGTCATTACCTTGTCGAGCCCACATGGCGAGTTCAGAGCCATGGAACAATCTTCCGTGGAAATCCCTCAGAGGCTGCCTCTCCGTCCCTGACTCAGGTACCCATGGTTCCGTCCCACTATACATGCCAAACCAAAGACTGTAATTCCATTCTTAGAATCTACATAGAATCGGTTTCTAGAAACCCATGCCCTGCCTTCTACGCTGACAACCACCAAATAATCCCTCTCGTAGAGTATCCATCTCTCGGCCGGCCATCTCCTTGCAATCCGAACCTCAAACTCACCATCCCACATCTAAATCCTTAGACCCTCACTCTAAGACCACTCTCAACGCCCCAAACCCACTACTTCCAACTCCTAAACCACCACGAGCAAACTCCCGAATTAGTCAACCCGTTAGCACAATCCCTCCACACTCCTCGCCAGCCTCATCCCAAATCCCAAACACCAAACACCAAGCGCTGTACTACACCTATATGCCGGCACAAAGCTTGGCATGCAGCGTCCTTTTCAGCCAGGGTCTGCAAAACACAACGATTCGATTTCTCTAACGATCCTAGGCTATCCGCTACTCTGCAACTAACCAGGTAGTGTCCGTGCCCAAGTGCCAAGTACGTTGACAGCCTCAAATACCCCCAAACGATACCGATAGAGACTGACATCTCCCACTCGTGGAACCAATCAATAACGTGGGCTTTTTCTAGGTACACGTATCCAAGAGCATTACAGCAATCACCACTGACCCTAAACGCAGCATCAGGCCACTCAGCTTGACCACCTTGCGACTAGTTAAGTCCCTCATCAACCACACACCAATACCCCAAGCCCAAGCAATCCTATAGGAACACACAACCCTTACCTCAACCCTTAATAATCAACAGCTATTCCCCTCCAATCCCCACCTCCTCATCACCCTACTATATCACACTGCCCTGCAAACCACTCAAGTCTCTATACCACTTGATCTAGGGCTCGACATATCAATCCATATCCGCAAACAAAGAAAATCCCCAACGAAGTCTCGGCAGCCATTGGCAAAGCATACGATAAGTTAAGTTGACCCTGTAGGTCCACTGAGGCTAAACCAGCACTCAACGGGACAGGTAAGGTAAGGTACACAAGTAATAAATCGAATGCGTTATGCAGCACACGAGTCCGCAAGTATCTAAGTTGGTAATGTATATCACCATATGTACTCAGTGCAATGCCTATGAAACTAGCAACAAACATAGCCGTAAAGCTCCAATCTCTCTTCCAATCTACAAACGCACAACTATACACCATCTTCATATCAATCTCTCATCAGTTGTTATAACCAATATCGAGTATATTCACCTCATAGCACCTTATTCTGCTTCTGCGATCCATATGCTCATGCCTCTAAAGTACCTAGAAGGGATACTCTCCATCTTGCCTCTCTCATTCCTAATTTGACTTCTTAGCAATACACCATCCCTATTTTATTCCCAACCCCCCAACCCATCATCATCGTTAAAAACCCAACGCTCCTCAAAACCCGCACCATCACCCCAACTCCCATCCGGTCCAACAATCTGTCTCTCATTCCCCTTCCCCTTTCCCTGACCCTCCCCTTTCCTCTCAATATCATACCTAATCCTCTCCATAACCGTCTCCCCCCTCTCAGTATGCATCGAACCCCCATCCCCATTCCCATCCTCAGAAATCCCCTCACCAGCCCTCCCAGTAAACTTCATAAAAACCTTACACCGCCGCTCCGCACTCTCAGCCCGTTTGCGCCACATAGCACACTCCCGCTTCGCCTCTCTGAGCTGCTCGCTCAGCGTCCCAATATCCATCTGACTCTGTGTCTCCAGCTGTCGCCTCAATTGCGACACCTCCTCGTTGCGGAACTGCACCAGCCGCTGCAGGTGACGGATTTGCGCATAAAGACCAGTACTCGTGGAATGGCCGCTCGTTTGTCTCGTGCTGACTTTAGCATAATCTGTAGTGTCAGAACGCCCATGATCAAAGTTCTGACCTGTAGAGATGGCCGAACTTGGCCGCATGAATAGTCCGACGGGAGGCTCTTCCTGATGCGGCACCATGGTCCCTAAGCTCGGCAACCCGGTGCTATTTTCGTCAACATGATGCTTTTGCACATTTCCCTGCGGTTCCTTCTTTATAGCTGTAAAATTCTTTACGGGCTGCAAGGAATCTCGTAGAGATTGGAAATGCCTTGCATTCGCATCTTGTTGTTTACTCGTCATTGACATGGGATGGAGATACCTTGATGGGCTGGCTGAAGGGGTGGTCGTACCCCTGGTAGATGATGCCTGTCCCATAAGCCGGCGATCGCCTGCCGTTCCAGGGGGTTGGGCTGACAGTTTGGGACCTGCTCTGGGAGACGAATGCTGGTGATCGCGGGCCATTTGCATGACAAGGGGAGACCCTAACGCCGACGTACTTTTTCTGGGAGACCCTAACACCGACGTACCTTCTCT
The DNA here is from genome assembly GCA_022432385.1 of Xylariaceae sp. FL1272. Lineage (NCBI taxonomy): Eukaryota > Fungi > Ascomycota > Sordariomycetes > Xylariales > Xylariaceae > Xylariaceae sp. FL1272. The sequence goes on along the minus strand of JAJJXC010000012.1, from coordinate 258,733 downwards.
GGGAGACCCATGTTTTGCTGACATGCTCCAGCGTTGCGCGTCATCAACGTCCATCAACGGCTCCGTCAGCACAAAAGAACCCTTCTGGTGAATGTGCTTAGATGGTGACTTGTCGATACCGTACTGTGAAGACCGATCCAATGTGCCACGACTTCTTCCTTCAAGTGTTGGAGTTTGGTACGCTGGCGATGTCTTTACAGCGTTGTTAAACAAAGCTGCCATGGCCTTCATAGCGCCTGGCATGGGTTTGGAACCTTTTCTGCGCTCCTGCGAAAGAATGGGGCCCGCGCTGCGCCCCGTAACCGTCGAAGGGTCATCTCTCGTACGAGTCGGAGTTGTATCTCGGTTCAATGCACTTGACCCTGGCGTGGTTCCCACTTCAACCCTACTTCCTGGAAGCCTTGGAAGTTTCGATTTCTGTTCCACTTTCTTCTTGATCAATTGCCGTTTCCATTCTGGAGTCCCTGGTCTTGAATCTGCCTCCATCGGCGAGAACCGAGTTGGATTGGAAGACACATTGCCAGCCGGGAGGGTTTCATGCTTTGCTGCCATTAACTTGACTAGGGATTGCTCATCTGGTCCATTTGAGCCTTCCACACTTCTCCGTGGATTAGAAGATTTGTGTGGCGAGAGCCGCTCTACATCGTATTTGCAATATTCCAATGACACTCTGGGAGAAAAGTCTCCCTCTGGGGTCGACTGACTGGCGTTGGTTGTAATGTCTCTACTTTCATAATCAAACCGTACACGAGGGCCTGCTGGCGTCTGGAATGGCCGTTCCCCTCCGCGGTTTATCTTGAGAGACTCAGGCTCAGCGGCAGACTGACGAGACCATTCGCTTGTAGTATCCACGACATCAACATGTGTAGATTGATGCCGTACCACTGAGCCTTTCCGTGGTGTCACGCATTCGACATCAGATGCTTCACTCTCCGGTACCAGTTGAGAGGACTAGTCGCGTACTGGAGACTTGCTGCTTTGATGAAAGGCTTGAGAAGATCGAAGCCCTGATGGTGGTCGATCTCGACGCTCCAAATGCTCCAGGTCACGAGGCTCGAGGTCGGTGCTGAATCGAGGACTCCATTCGCACCCTTTTGTCCATTGCACTTGAGTTGCTTGTGGAGGCTGATGGCCTGAGTGTGTCGCTTTCTGCAGCGGTGGATGACACTCCACCTCGGAAGATTCGCGTTCGTGGTTATTTTGAGGTACCCATTCGCATTCCTGGGCTTTTCTCGCTTTGCCCAGTTGTGAAGACCGAATCGACCGTGCAGACACCTGTGGCATTGAAAATTCTATCTCAGGGGAGTACCGTTCCAGAACTAGAGGGTCGAAGCCACTATCAACACTTGGTTCTACTTGATTTTCTTCTGGCCTTGGACACTGTATCTCGGGAGGTTCCGCTTCCTGAGCATCTTGAGCAGTCCACCCACACTCTGCGATGTTACGAAGACGGGGTACTACCAAAGATTCCGCTCTCGATCTCATAAGAGGTTGCGTTGAAGCCTCTGCCTGAAATGATCCTGGATGATTCTCCGGGGCCATCGTTTGCCTTGCGGATGTTGGCTCCGTCATGTACATGATGGGAGCCATAGGAGCTAATGGATCAGGCAAAGAAACCTCACTCTCGAGACGCTGGTGTAAGCTCTCAATCTCTCGTACGGATTTCACTGACCCCAAACTGCGCATCTGTCTCACCACATCTCTCCAGTTGACAATTAGCATTTCCGTGATGGCATTTGCGACATGAATCTTGTCCAGCGCCATACTGGCTTGTTCGCAGGCGGCAGTTTCGTCGTGGCGCTTTGCATAGGGGTGATACCGATGTGCATGTTTTTGGCTGTGTCTCTGCCTCTGCCTTGCTTTGTGTTCTCTGTGTCTTTGTCGATGCCTCTCTTTTCTCGACATCGGCCGCGTTATAGGTAACAGAACCAGCCCTGTCGAGAAATTTGCCACCTTCATGACATAAGTGTCGATCATGTCGCCTATCAGAAGCGGTCCGAAAGTGATACCTAAGGCACGGTAGCCCATCAATTGTGCAGTAGGGAGTGGGTGTCCTTTTTCATCCTCACGAGCCGTCATCTCGGCGGTCCGACCAACAAGACATAATAATCCGAACACGCTACAAATGAGCTCTCGCTGATATTGTGACTTCACTGTTCCAATAGCTAAAGCGATGAGACGGGCCCTGAGCTTCGTTTCTTTCGTGCGATATAGCTCCGGACCAGTCTGCAGTCGACCGTACACTGCAACGAGGCAATCAAAAACCGATAACGACCCCAATATGCCACCAGGTAGTCCAGCTAGTAGTCGCTTGAAAGTGGATGCAATATCGTGGGGGTTGCATTTGATATGCCCGGGAACGGCCGGACACATCGTGGTGCTGGCCACACCTCTGGTCTTGCTCCCAGCGCTATAATACTCATACAGTGCATTCGACACCCGCATTGAGCCCGGCACGCGGAAAATACCTTTCGTACTCGCTAATTTCTCGTTAATCGACGTGGTGGTTCTAGCAAGAGCTCTTTCTGAGGTAACTCACCATTTTGAACGAGCTCCTGAGCTAGAGCGCGGAAGCATGTAGGCAATACTAACGAGCAAGGGGCATATCCCGAAGGCAAGAAGAAAGTGCTCTTGCCACAGAGTCGAACGAGTTCTCTAAGACCTCGATCCTTCAAGACGTCTCGTTTATGATTGTTGCTGACAAGATTCAGAGCCACGTCACTTAAGCTTCGCTGGCGTCCTTGTGGATAGCGACTATTTTGTGCTGGCGGTTCTGATGCATGGCGCAGCATTTGAGATAGCCAGCTTGGTTGCCTCGTCTCCCGGGCAGAGGTCTCCGGAAAGTCTCCCGGAATGATAGGACGCACCCCATTCTGGTCGGCTAGCCGATTATAGGCTTCGACGAAGATATCTCGGTCATCTACTACATCATCGTCCGACTGATTCTCCGGATTGACACTTGAAGATGTCCACGTATTGCTGGTCAAATCAAAGGGTATATCAAGGCCTGGCTTGCTGTGGCTTAGATATGGTAGCGCTGATCCGGCTACTTCTTTGCCTTTCCCTGTCATAGGCGGCGATGAGGAGTGGTGATGTTGGATGTGATGCGGATGGTCTTCAAGGCGCTCATGATGGGTATCGTGATGAAGATGAGTAGACGGTGCCATGTCTCCTACCTCCGACGGCACACTTCCCTGCTCGTCTTTGGGGGATGCGTGGTGACTTTCAGAGTGAGTCTGATGGGACGACATTTCATCGGGTGATGAGAAGACGGCGATGCTCGGGACGGATCTGAATAAGAATTCCAGCCAAAAGAAGAAAGAGATTGATAATGCCAAAAGAAGCTACTCAATACATAGGATGCTCAGTAGAGTGGCGTACAAGACCAATAATTTGTGGAATACAAAATGAAAGATGTTCGAATGACGAGCATCTCTCTTTGCTGGCGGTGAAGGATGAAACAACCCAGCTTTCATGATAGACGAAACATTGCTCTTTCCCTCCTGTTATGGTACTTACTTCCATGAATACGTACCTACCTTAGGTAGGTGCAATTGAACCGACCACGCCTGCCTACCTACTCGACGTCACTTCGATTATCAAATGAGGAAATTTTCGTGCCTGCGGCGTACAGAAAGGGACCGACATGCTAGCAGTACAACAGCAGAGCAATGGTACACCTAGAACCTCGGGCTCAAGACAAATTGAACCAGACACAGATAAACACATTACAGTTAGCAAAATGAGACATGTCGAGGTTCATATTATCAGTGCAATACCATTTGACGTGGGAAGCGACGAGAACACTTTATTCAGATAGTAAGTTAGTGGCCAGTAGCAGCACCAGCAAGGAGATTCTTCGTGTATCGTAGGCCACGTTATTGGCATACTCGTCGTAGTTTGGTAGCATGGTGATTTATTCTGCCCGGAGCCAGTAGCGATCATGCTCTCACAGCTTGTGTCTGAGACCTCAGCAATGCATTTCGCAGGACTGTACAGAACTTCTGAGAGGGTACTAGAAACACCATGTGTAGTCTCTTCGTTCAGATCGTCGCCTGAAATCGGGATCCCAAGATTAGGGGTAGGAGAAAGTCTAGTAAAAATCCGCATCCCGTATGCAACCTTGCCTATGTCTTCTTAAACGCCATACACCTGTGCAATGCCCTCTCCCAAGACTCCGTTAGTCAGACTACCTGCCCTCCAGATGCCACCATATTATCCACATGCCATCTTTTCAGTCATGAACGTGCGTCGTTAAAGTCATGCTATCACTTCATTGGAGGGAAGTACTCGCCCTCATCGCCGTGGAACAGAACATATTTGAGTATGTCCGACAATGAAATAACTCCCTTCAAATGCCAATGGTCGTCAATGACCACCAGCCTGTGCACTCTTGATTGTCGTAAAGTCGTGAATATTGAGTCTAATCGGTCGTCTTCCTGGCACGTGTAGATCCCACCAAAGTCGTCTCCTCTCTTAGACATGGCCTCGCCGACGGTGGTCTCCAACTCCTCCACTACTCCGTTTTTCAGGATCGGTATTACATCGACAGCCTCGAATACGTTGAGGACCACATTGTTCTTATCGACGATGGGAACAGCCGAAATATTGCAGGTTACCATGGTATTGATGACCTCCAGGACCGATTGATTCATGAGGCCTGTCTTCAGGTTTTGGTAGGTTCCCAAGTTGATTTCTCGGACCGTCTTCTTCAGGAGGGCCGTATGAGGCTCCGTGTTGACGGCAATGAATTTTAGGATACGGTACTGCGTGATGACGCTGACGACTGTCTCCCTGCCCGTCTCTTCATCGATATCGACCAAAGGAATGCGGCGCGCTCGGCTGTTAAGCATGCGTTTCAACGCTTCGTACAAGGGTTGGGAGGGATGGACGGAGACGGTCTCGATGGGAAGGACGCCAATGGCTTTTTCAATGTCTGCGATGCATGCTTGGTCAGCTTATCAGTGCGCGCTCAAGCGGCGCTACCCCGCATGGTCGTCGAGTGGGCGCAAGCGTACCTCGAAGACTGCTGAGGCGGAACTTATCGACATTATCAATATGCTCTGGGAATTGGCAGTAGTATTGGATCAAGTTGATGTAGTCTGTGGCGGTCAAGAGCCCAGCAAATCTGGAATGATGGGAGTCCCAAAGGGGTGCGGATACAATGCCTGGGACGTCGACCGGTCAGACAGACTCTCACGCATTGTTGCGGGGGGTGACACCATACCGTTCTGGCTCAGAATGGCCAGGCTCTTCTTGATGAGCAGGTTGTTGTCGAGGATGATGAGGCGGAAGGAGAGTGGCAAGACATCGTAGCTGGTTCGGACACGGAGAAAGTCGCGAACGCCTCTCTAGACACGACGGGCAGAACAGTCAGCTTGGAGAAGCTCAATGCATGACACCATGGTAGAGCCCCTCTCTCTCTGCCTCCATCTTCGACCCCGACACTACCCCAGCGTCGCGGCGCCGGGTGAAGCTAGGAAAGACCACGCAAGATGATGTGTTTTCACCAATGGGGCAGGAAAGAGATTTAGAGATATAGGCAGTATTGTTGGATAGTCACTCACCAGGCCTTGCATCTGCTCTTCGTCAATAGGACTCATCGGGGACGGTAGGGAGGGAATTGTGCGACTGTTGGAAGGTCGCAGGTACGAGGATGGCTGTACGAAAGGCAGCTCGTGACCGGTCCTGGCGAGCGGCGGGATGGTGCCTATAGAGCCTAAGGTGCCCGACGAGGACTTGGCTACTCCTGGAGGAGCTGGGCCAACGGGGGGCGCAGGCGCAGTGGCAGAAGCAGGAGCAGGAACATCGTGTGGCTCGCCAGTGGTAGCTGACACTTGTCCGGCGCCACTGGCCGCGGTGGTGTTCCCTCTGGTGTCGGCCTCTTCCATGTCCATCGTGGCCTCGGCTCGGCTGCTGCTAGGACTGGGACAGCATACAGCACCCGATGCGGCGGCAGCAAGCTGTCTGGTGGCAGGCTGCGCTGTTCTGTGGCCCAGTTGGCGCTCAGTGGCCCGATCTGCTCACCGAGGCGTGTGATAGGTAAAAAGATGGCTGGAGGGCGTCGGGTGACGTGAGGTGTGCGGTCTGTAAAAAGCGACAGTCGGCGACGGTTTGAGACCCCTTTCCTGGCAAGACGCACGAGGTCACGTTGTCACAGGGGCACGAAGGCTTCGCTGGGTGCGCTTGGGATTGGATACAGAGTATTTGTGGATGGACCTCACCGGATGGGATTGGGGGAAGAGGGGAGGGGGGCATTTGGTGATATTGCGGGGAGGGGTGGGCGATCCGGGGTGTCGCGCCCGAACATGGTCTGAGGTCGTCGGTCTAAAACAAAAACAGACGGATGTCTTCCTACTTGGACTTCTTGCAGGTCGTCCACCACTACCACAAAACTAGCAAAACAGGATTCATCCGGAATTTGAATCAATTATAATGCGCTGGGTCTAAAGTCATTGGCTGCCTTACTCGAAATAACTAACTGAAAGGAGCAGAAGGGATCCATGGCAGAGCTGCCACTGTGGAGAGTATCGATATCTTCAACCTTTCACTTCAGCGCCTGAAAAGGTACCTAGTGATATACTAGGTAGTAAGCCACTAGTTACGGTAGCTACCAATGATTATCGTATGTTATTGACGATTTTCTAATTTTAATCGTACGATTGGAGATAACTCTCGACTCTCATGTTCAGTGTCTTAGATCTGATCTGCAGACACGTTGATATCCTCGAGTATGGAGCAGGTGACGTTGCCGGCCCCCACTACCGGATCTACGGCAAACGACATCTATGCGACCATGATGATGCCTCTTGTCCGATCTCCTTGCGCTGCAGGTCCACATAAAACCACGACCACGAACTGCATGGCAGTCAATGGAGATACAACATGTTGATCTGTCGATGTCCAGCATGTCAATTACGCTAACCCTGGTCCACAGCTCTAGATGTCGGGATGCACTGGTCTCTAATCATTCCCGACGCTGCATGATCTTGGCCAGGGGAGACCTTGGGGCCAGTGACTCTAACGGGATAAGCTCTGCTATTATTCTGATTATTTTCACGGGAAAGAGAGGGTAGGTTGTTACTTTTGATAGACTCTAAATGCCGCACAAAGTGTTAATGGGGAGGAAGCGTATAACATGGATATACCTCAACGATTCTGCTAGTCTGCCACGCGCACCATTTCCACATCGGTAACTTCTTCGGTGAGAATTGAACATCGATCTATAGCCTTGAGACCATGGCGAGTGGCAATAGAAACGCTTGCGAGAAAGTATTCCCGATTCTCAACAAAGGTGTCCTGGACAAGATATCTCGGTGACCAGGAATGAAGTCATATAGTGTCGGGATCCAAGCACTGATTCACTTGTATACTCATATAAAAAAACTGCGCAACCAACAACACAGCGAGACTCGCCTTCCTAACTATACGTATGCAGAAACCGAGATAAGGAACATGACTTCACGTTGACATGCAAAGTGCAGAGCGCCTATGCTATTGCAAGCAATCGAGACTCAGAGATTGATTTAACTAAACCACTTCGATGATCATGAAGCGGAACATATCTCAGAGCTACCACCACCCCTAATCAGTGCATAATACCAAAGATAACGACGTCGTCATAAACACTTCCTTCTGCGACACGAGTTCCCCCGACCTGAAAGTTTCGTGAAGTCGGCAACTAGTCGAGAGACCGCTCATCCAATGAGACCAACGGCTGACGCAGTGATACCCAGGTTATGGCACTTGTTCTTATCAGGGTTGTGGTAAGTGACGGTGGTGGCAAAATCGCTGGGGAGGCAGTAATTCGTTTCATAGAACGTGATCGTGCCGGCAGGCGAGGCCCACTTATGAAGGACTTCAATGGACTTGTAGCCTAATAAAACGTTGTTGTCGCATGTTCCCGAGAGTACTTGGGTTTGGGCTTGGTTCTCGACGGGGGTCGTGCAGTTGTCATCTGAGTATACGGCCAGCACGTAGGTCGCCTGGGCCCCCGAGGCGAGTAGCAGGGGCGTGATGAGGGTGACGAAGCTATTGGTAAAATGCATGATGGCTTGCTTATTCTATAATTTTGGGTTAGTGTTGAGTGTTGGTGTTGGGGAGTATGTAGAAGATGGCTGAGGATGTTGTCGTGATGTGGGTGAAAGCACCTCGTATTTATAAACCTATTCCACAAGGCCTAGATTCAGCCGATCTCTTTAGTGGAAAGTTGTGACTTGCGATTCGATCACAGGTTTGTGATTCTGGAACCACACTCTCACGCGTGAAATTTCTTCTAAGGGCCTCCTCTGAAGTACACGAACAGTGATGATATGTCGAAGAGTCCATTGGCACTACTTCGTGACTCATCCCGTTTTCGTCCTACCTTTTTCGCTGAGATTATAGAGGACGTAGCAGATTGTTGTGTGGAATTCCTAAATTTGGATGTGTTCAGCAGAAGAAGAGGCGCTCTTAAGTCGCAGGGGGGACCAGGAAGAATAAACCGACAGAATGCTCCCATGCTCTCAGTGCACTTTCATTTTGAAGCGTACTTCGATCCAACTGGTGACCTAAATCCCATATCATGGAAGTTGGCGGGCGTGGATTCATAGATATACTTCGCCTGCTGCGTCATAGAGGTGGCAGTCTTGAGAGAAATGAATCACACAAGCAAGGTGTGCAGCCTGATATAAACCTCTCAGTGACTCAGTGGTCAAATCCATAACCTATTCACACTGATTATCTACGAGCCTCTCCGAGATAGTAGGTGAAGTCATTGCAATAGGAGACGCCACAGGAACATCAAACCGCTACATGCACCGAAGCGGAAGCAGATCTTCACTGCTGGGCTCGAAAATTGCAGAGTCACAGGAGGATGGATCATATCAGCGACTGACGAAGCAAGCAAATAGCTCTGCATTTATCTATTATTTCTATCTTCGGCACTACACCTTCGCGGGATGTGATCTAACATTGTATTCATCTTGAACGACGTACAACGCATAATGATTGCCAAAATTCAAATAACAAATTTCACAAAATACCTAGTTGAGTATCCTTGCAGAGTCATAGGTGCAATGGTCCAGCAATTCAGACCTCTTGATTACCGTGGATGAACTTATCCCTATGGCCGATTGCTTCACAACTTAACTTGTGTTTTTCCGCCTGGATTTGGGCTTTTACTGGACTGTCTCAACAAAAGTCCAAGTCCTAATACAAAATTCTTAGAGTTCAATTCTGATCTCGAGAAGACACGCATGCTATACATGCATTTATACACCTCCCGACGCAAATAACTCTGAGTATCCAACAAGATCTACCTCCTCGTTTCCCATGCTCTTGAACTTAGTCAAAACAACCAATGTACTTATGAAATCGCCTTGGAGAGTACCCTCTTGTTAACGGCTTTGACACCAATATTTAACTACAATAACCCCATTCGGTTCACCCAGCAAAACATCCACACCCCAGTTCCACCTCAACCCAACCTCTCACCTCTTCCTACACAGCACCTCCCCGTTCCCAATAACAATAAACGCGCCCTCTCGTCCCCCCCACTCCCTCCAAGCCTCACTAATCCCCTCCAAATCCCCCTTCGTACAAATCCCCCTCTCCAACCCCGTATCCTTAAAACCACTCTTCAGCGTCCTCTCCGTCCAATTCCTAGCCCAAACAACCGCCTCCTCACCCTGATAATTCCAGCAATCCCACGAGAAAACCACATCCTCCTTCTCAAACCCCGCTTCCCTCGCCCAAGCCGCGACATACCTCCCAGCGTTCGGTTCGCCCCCATTAGCCCTCGCGACTTCCTGATACACCCGCCCCCAGACGTCGAGCCCATGGAGCTCAGGATACCAAGAGAAACTCTTGTAATCCGCCTCCCTCGCCGCCACAATACCCCCGGTCTTACACACCCGTCTCATCTCCCTCAACACCGCTACAGGCTCCTTAACGTGCTGCAGCACCTGGTGACAAACCACCACGTCGAACTCCCCATCTCCAAACGGCAACTCATTTGCATCATGCACCTGGAACGTAACATTCCCAAGCCCCCGAGACTCAGCAAGCTCTTTTGCAGAAGATAAGACAGAGGCCACGGTGTCGATCCCTAGGACGGAGCCTTGAGGCACGAGAGCCGCGTAGTCGACTGTTATGCTGCCGGGGCCGCACCCGATGTCTAGGATCCGGTCCGTGGGCTTGATGTGCGGGAGGAGGTATGCGGAGGAGTTGGCTGCTGTGCGGCGCCCGTGCGAGCGGAGGACTGAGGCGTGGTGGCCGTGGGTGTAGATTGCTTGTTCTGGCATGGTGGGTTGGTTCTGCGTTGTTGGATGGTGAGGATGAGACGATGCTTGATGTGGGATGTGGCAATTCGTAGAGGGGCTTTTACTTAAGAGATCTTTCGTGAAACATGAAGAGAAATATAGGAAGGATACTTGGGTTTTTGATCAATCGCGGAGATAGGGCGTAGTATAGATACATGTATTCGAGCTGAACTTTGGTGGTGGTACTACAGTTTGAGGTTGAGCTTTGCCAAGCCGATGTCGGAGTCGGAGGTTTGGTTACCATCGACCTGATATCCATTTCCCTCTTATACACATTGGCCAAAAGAATAAGGCAGCAATGTTTTGAGCAGAGTTCTCGGAGCTGAATGCTGTTCGTCGACTTAGCTATGGTCTCGTGGTGGTTCCGTGATGTTGGATGCTTATCAATTCGTCTATTAGAGGCGAACGGGGGCCGCGCTGTGGACTCACGTTGGCTTCATAAAGTATGGACGCGGCTAGTATTTGCATTGGGTGAGCAACTCGTATCTAGAAGTGAAATATGTTTCAGGGAAGTGTGAGCTGTCGAATCCGCTTTGCCCAAGGGATATACCATCCATAACATATGCAAAACTCTACCTACATACAATCCATACCTTCATCATCATTCAGTCATCCATATCATGATCGCTATCGCTAGCATCACATAATAGCACCATCAACGCAATGTTGCCAATCTGCATCAAATCTTCCCCAACCGGAGTCAGGCATCTCACTCATCTGCAGGCCATGCACAATCATATCATAAGATCCCTCTCGCGGCTGCTTTCCCTGACAGACATTTCCTCCCATCGCAATATTCAGCAATATAGTCCAGTCCTCGATTGGGCGGGTTCCAGGCGGCATCAGATTCTTCATAACGGGTCTTTCGTCAATGTACCACATAAGTCTGCCGCCACCCGCCGACTTCCCGTCTGCTTGGACTCCGGTACGGCTGCACTGCCACACGAAATCGAAGCGAATAATCCGGGTTGGCATGTCGGATATATGGGTTCCCCTCACGAGGTGCTTATGTGCGTCTTCTGCGTTGTAAAATCCCCAATGCAGACATGAGTGGTTCTCACAGTCCCCATTCCAGCTTTCGGCGATATCTACCTCTCCCTCATGCGGCCAGACGAAGGGTTCGCGCGGCAACAACCAAAAGGCTGGCCATATACCTTCGGCGCAGGGCAGAGTAAGCCACGCTGTGAGACAGCCATCACGTTTACCCAGTGTGGCTCGGCTCACAAGCCTCGCAGAAGTGAACCGGGCCTCTTCATTTGGATGATCAGGCGCGGAAATCGCCTTGAGCACTAGTTTTCCATCAGGGGTATAAAAACTGTTACCGATATCTGATGTGTAATTTTGCAGCTCATTATTGCCCCAACCCCATGGATCGCCGTGGCCTTGCTTGTGCTCAAATTCGTGCGATACTGGGATATCCGGGGTGAAATGTGGTTTCCAATACATACTCGGATTTGTGTAATTGAAAGATGTAGCGCGGCTTGGGGGCTTAGAGTGAAAGGGAATAGGAGGAGGCATCGGATCGGACGATGGATGTGAGTTGTATTTAGCTTGGGCTTCTGGTTGTGGGCCTTGGTGTGGTCCCTGACCTGGCAATGGTGGCGATATTGCCTGTGGTGATGCTAGCGCTTGGGACGGTCCTTGGTGTGGTGACGACAGTGGGTGCTGTCCTGGGGCTGGTAGTGGTGGTGTTAGTGGATGTTGGTGCGGCCCTTGCAGCGGTGCTGATAGTGGTAGTTGATGCCCATGGAGAGGCGGTGATGCTGGCTGTTGATGTCCATGTAGAGGCGGCGATGCTGACTGTTGATGGCCAGGCAAGGGTGGTGAGAAGGGTTGTTGATGTCCAGAGAGTGGTTGTTGCTGGTTAGGGAAAGGTGGTGAGTGTAGTGCTTGTCCTGGCAGAGGCTGTGATAGAGGCTGCGGCGGTGGTTGTGGTTCGAGGTGTGGAGGTCTTTGCTGCTGCCATGCTGGACCATGATCAGTGTACTCCTGCCACTGTGCCGCATGGGATTGATCCCATTGCGCTTGCGCCGGATGATAACCCGGACCCGGAGCATACGGTTGATAAGGCTGCCCGTACATAGGTTGCTGTTGATACGGAGGGCCATACCCTTGCTGTGGACGGCCGGGCCCGAGCAACTCGTCGGCCGTCATCTTCAGTTTGTTCAAAGTGTCGCGGAAAGACATGTTGATAGGCGGTCGAGAGACCGTTGCAACTAGGGGATGGCGCTCTAGAGACCAGTCTACACGGGACCTACAGTAGACAACTTTAGTCTCCGTGGATGCATCTAAGGAGTGGTAGGAACGAGATGAAGGTCTCTCATAGACACAACGTTTGTAGAAGTCATGGATATGAAGTGAGGAGCACTACGCAGAATTGATGGCCTCATTTCTGGGCATTGGGCTTGTTGGAAGATCAAGATAAAATGCGCAATTCCTGGTTGGGAGTGTGTTATCTAGGTACAGAGTAATTAAAGTACACTCAGCTTTCCCTCCCGCTCATAAGCACGGAGACCGGAGCTGGGTGATCTGTGTAACGTATATACAGTTTAAAATACAGTGTAAAAATTATTGTCACACTATCTGATATGTCATCATCCAACTTGGATTGGGAGTATTGCAAATCGAGCTTTGAACAGTCGGTCCGTCTTTCGCCTCCAGTGCAATGAGAATGACAAGACAACGTCAATATAAGACAAAGGAGAAACTTGAAAATGTTTGGACGAATTTCCAGCGGCGATCTCTTCAGGAAAGAAAATGCAGCTATTTGAGATTGCGACGGTGACGATGCCGCCCACCTCGTAATAGTTAGATGGTGGGCATGGGCAACATAGTGGCAATATGTACGATGCTGAAACCAGTATTGAAGAAAGTCGATTGCACGCAACCATTATCAGCCGCCAAATCGGAAGCATACGCGCATGCAAACATCCTTTATGCTCGCTTATCAGTATCCTCAAGTGTCGAGAATTTGAAGAGGCGGGTAAGGGCTGAGAACGCCTCAGATGTGGCTAGCAATCTTCCGAATGGGCTGCATCGTATCGGCAACATGATATTCAGCAGCCGTTCCGCTTGATATTGGGAAGCACAGCGTGGGCAGTTGTTCATGGTGCTATCAAGTCTTTGTTGTTGTCGGCAAAGGGCTTCATTTAGGCCTCTCAAAAAAGCAGTAATCATAGTCACGTCACTGGCTTAGTTATGATACACAGAGCCAACACAGGCGCGCTCGGCTATTAGTCCCGTGGTGTGGGCTGGCTCGGTTGGGAGTCGATGTCATCTGATACGTCAAATCTACAAAAGGTAGGTAGGATTGAAGGTCTGGTGAGATGTCGAGTCAGACCCCAAGGCAGCAATTGGCGAGACTGATAATACCCATTGTCTTCTTGTCCTCGACATAAAAAAATGAACATGAAACAGATAAACATAATGCGTAGGTAGGGGATGCATGTAGGATTACGAAACGAGGGTCGAGATCTACTGTCGTACTGCACGGCAATGCGACTCCATGAGGATCTTTTGGAGATAGTATCAAGGCGGTGGCGCAACTTCTGGATATTCGGTATCGAAGCATCAAGGCTTCGCACATGAATATGATTCCATTGCCAGTTTACGAATACTGATTTTATCGTGCTGGACGGTGTTTTCAGAGTAGCCCAAGATGAAGCACGAAGCTGGAGTGGTTTGTCTTCCGTGACTAAAGTCCGTTCGTATCAGCTTTGAACGCCATGGGAAGCACAAAGTTTTAGCATGGTCCTGGTTCGCGAGCATGTGGCTTTTGGACAGTTGCTGAATATATGAGTGTGCTGACCTCTGATGCTTGGGATCTTTGATTGGCAAAGTGGTGGTTCGACAATGGAGGCGAATCAGGGCCAGTTGGTGCATCCATCATGAACAGCTTCAAGCACCCCACCATCGAGTCCCGCGGGAGCTGCGCGTCTGCATCGCTTGTGGCTTGTGTTTAAGTGCTGCACCTGATGCAGAATGTGAGTGGTGGAGTGCCTCTTGGAGCTATGGTGGGCCTGCTTGGCAAAAGGGTCGCTTGTATCGTATACATCGTCATTGATGTCCGTATGAGTCACCTTGGGTATTGAAGGTGTGTTGCTGATCGATGCAGTCAGGAAGTTTATTTGAAAACAAGGCAATGTCCTCGTTTGCAAAAACGAATGAACTTCTCATGAGAAGATGGGAGAAATCCGTTGTCGCTTGTAGCCTTTAATAGCCATCAAGTTCTAACGAATAACGAACAGCTAGTGAACGTTGTGAGAATGGGCTAGGAACGGGTTGCTATCTGAGCGCAGTATGTACCTAAGGTATGGGTGACGACGGGATTGGTCTGCATGAAGGGCTCTTTCCGCGCCGAGATTTCGGCGGCGAGTATGCCGTATGTACCTAGTACAGCCCACGCAGTGTGTAAATGCAGCTGATGCGAGGTATCTGGCTCTGCGCGACCTTCTCTGGGCCACCACCACGGTCGACAGTCCCCTGGTCGACGGCAGCCACATTGGACAGGGTATTACGAGACGCTCGACCTCTTGCAGCACCCGACTCCCACCAGCCTCTGCACCAGACCCCAGACCCTTCATTTGGCAGTGCCTGCCCGGCCGATCTTGCCTCTGTCTACATACATCCATCTTTGCCTACCACCTCGAGTGATTTAAAGACGTCCATGCGGTTGATACCTTGCTGTCCCTCTGCTCTTTCTCTTCCGTGCCGGATTTTGGACGTTTAGGTGGGTTTAGGCGTGAAGCGCGACAGATACCCACCCGGCATACGAGGGCTTGCTTCCATGCGCTTGTGCTTAAGGTCCTCCTCCACTGTGCCTACCCGACTTTGCCCATCGAAACCTGCCGTCCCGTCGACGTCAACAGATTCATTCCACTGCACTTTCCACGACGACCACCTTCCCTCCCTCTCGTCACCATACCCGTCGCCCTCTGCTCCCCGACGGCCTATACATCTTCTGTCGACCCCGAGCAGTAGAATCAACCCCACAACGGCCGCTCATTCGCCAGTGTCATTCCTTAACCCGACTGCAGTTCTAAACCTGCCCAGTCACAGTCACCCCAGTCACAGTCACCAGCGATACCCACCCAAGCTTCACTTCTTCCACCTCGAGTCCGCAGAGCCCATCGCCCCGTTGTCCGACACATCCGCCGACTGAGATCGAGCACCAAGCCCATCGCGATGGGTGTCTGCCAGTCATCATGCTGCGGAGGTACTGCTCCTTCCCTACTGCCGTACCGCCTTCAAGCTCCCAACACTAAAGTGTACCAGGCAAATCCCGCGATGGTCTCTATGAGCCAGTCCTGGCCGACAGCGAGAGAGAGGCTGTTGCCGATCTGCTGCAGTATCTCGAGAATGTGAGGAACCTTCACAACCAGCACCGCCAGAGCCACGCACGTCTAATCTTTTGGTACAATACAGCGTGGCGAGACCGATTTCTTCTCCGGCGAACCTCTTCGTGCCCTGAGTACGCTCGTCTTTTCAGACAATATCGATTTGCAGCGCAGTGCTAGCTTGACGTTCGCCGAGATAACGGAAAGAGGTACGACCCTCCCCTAGATTCCCAGCAGACAACCAAAGCCATGCGCTAGTCTTCAATCTAAACGCCACTCTATCTATCGGAACTCAGTGCTGACCCGGATCAAGATGTGCGCGAGGTTGACCGAGACACCCTTGAACCCATTCTATTCCTCCTGCAGAGCCCCGACATAGAAGTCCAACGGGCTGCTAGTGCTGCACTAGGGAACTTGGCTGTTAACAGTATGTATATTCGCCCTTGGTCTACCGATCTCTGTATTGATCAAACCATCACAGCCGAGAACAAGGTTCTGATCGTCCAGCTCGGAGGCTTGACCCCTCTGATCCGCCAGATGCTCTCTCCCAACGTCGAGGTACAGTGCAACGCTGTAGGATGCATTACCAACTTGGCGACACACGAGGACAACAAGGCTAAGATTGCACGATCCGGAGCTCTGGGTCCCCTCACACGACTGGCCAAGTCGCGAGATATGAGAGTTCAGCGTAACGCTACCGGCGCTTTGCTCAACATGACCCATTCAGGTGAGATATCGAATGAACAGATCACTGCGAGTACAACATTCTTACATACTTGTAGATGAAAACCGCATACAGCTCGTAAACGCTGGGGCCATCCCTGTACTTGTTCAGCTCCTATCGTCTCCCGATGTCGATGTTCAATATTATTGCACGACAGCCCTTAGCAATATTGCTGTTGATGCAAATAACCGCAGGAAACTGGCATCGTCTGAGTCGAAACTTGTACAGTCTCTGGTGAACCTGATGGATTCGTCATCTCCCAAGGTGCAGTGTCAAGCCGCTCTAGCTCTTCGGAACCTAGCATCCGATGAGAAGTACCAGCTTGATATCGTTCGTGCCCAAGGTCTCAGCCCTCTCCTGCGACTTCTCCAGTCGTCATATCTGCCACTTATCCTGTCTGCTGTCGCCTGTATCCGCAATATCTCCATCCATCCTTTGAACGAGTCGCCTATCATTGAGGCGGGATTCCTAAAGCCCCTGGTGGATCTGTTAGGTTCGACGGAACACGAAGAGATTCAATGCCACGCCATATCCACACTCAGAAACCTGGCAGCCAGCTCGGACCGAAACAAGGCCCTAGTGCTTGAGGCCGGTGCGGTGCAGAAGTGCAAGCAACTTGTCTTGGACGTTCCGGTTACCGTGCAGTCCGAAATGACAGCAGCCATCGCGGTGTTGGCACTGTCTGACGATCTCAAGCAGCACTTGTTGAATCTGGGTGTGTTCGATGTGTTGATACCCCTCACTCATTCACCGAGCATAGAGGTTCAAGGTAACAGCGCTGCTGCTCTCGGGAACTTATCATCTAAAGGTCAGTTAATTAGTTCCACATGGCTCCCGGGCAACCTTATTATATCGGAGACACTAACGAGACTTATAGTGGGTGATTACTCCATCTTTATTCAAAGCTGGCTTGAACCCAACGGAGGCATCCACGGCTATCTGAGCCGATTCCTGGCAAGCGGTGATGCGACATTCCAGCACATCGCCATATGGACACTTCTGCAGCTGCTCGAGTCAGAGGATAAGACCTTGATCGGTCACATTGGCAAGTCGGAAGAAATCGTTGATATGATCAAGCAGATTTCGAATCGGCAGGTCGAGTCAGATAATGAGTTTGAAGACGATGACGAAGGTGAGGTTGTCAACCTCGCTCAACGCTGCCTGGAGCTACTCGGTCAGAGCACGTCAAAGGCGCACATCGAAGGATGAGTGACTACTACTGTTCAAGTTGTGTAGCATCATATCGTGTCGTCTTTGGGGTTTACCTGGTTGCGGACATCATCTTTAGGTTACTTTACAGCATCCCAAGCGGACAGGGGCGGCGAAGGAGGAGTTCAAGGCGTATCTATATAAGCCAGCGTGTGTATTCTTTGGGCGATGGCTACAATGATTCCAGCTGGGGAGTCCAACTAGTCTTTGATACTTTTCTCACACGGCTGCATATGGGCATTGGAAGGTCGGATCACGACCTAGGCGTTTCTTTCTTTTGTTTCCCAAGGCATCAAAGCCGCAATGGGGTCTCTCGCGCAAGCACTTGACAGGCATTCACTCGATACCTGGCCAGGGCTGTGTCTAGAAGGGACTAGTCATCAAATAGCAGGTGTTCTCCTTTCAAGTGTTCGAGTACATACTTTGTGTAATTAGATATGCTGTGCGCCGCAAAGATACTTAATACTTGATAAATGATTTCATTATGAGTGTGTCTATGAACAGTGCTTGGCTACATGTAAGCTAGAGTTGCAGCCGATGTGTAAGCATGCGGTTTGTTACCTTGGCTGACATGAATATGAAATTAGTTGATGGGAGTATAGGAGAGGATGTAGTTGAGGCAGTCTTGAAATACCACTACCGCGCTTCGTGTTCATCGCTCGGGCTATGGTCTTGTGAATTGCCTGGTGGGTGGTATGGTGGTGCACTGTGCTGTAAGTATATAGGTCATGATAGGGGCTACGTCTCGCAACCGTGTTCCTCATAACGCTGCCACAGATGGATGTCTGGGGCAGCGTTATGGTGAACGCGGCTTTTTGGCTTTACAAAAGCCTAGATAGCTAGGGGATGTGGTTCGGTCGGTGACGAGTTGAGCCTCTGTGGTGCAATATTTTTTTTTGCCCGTTTTGTTCCTTTGGCTGTGTTCATGGCTGTTATTGCTGCTTGCTTTGTTTACTAGTGTTGTCTGGTTGAGGTTTATTGGCATTCTGTATTTGATAGAAAACACCTTGGCTGCATTCTTTCCTCCTATCTATAGTCATCACTGTATTCTCCTACTTAAAAGGTGTTGGAGCCATTTGGCCGGCAAATCTTATGAACTTTACATTTGAATCCGGTTTATAATGTAGTTGCATTTAATGAATAGTGGATCCAAACAATTCATCTAGAATGTAATACCTAAGACGGTCGGTATGTGACAGCCAGCCAGCCAGCCTATTGCATGGTACTTAGTGTCTAGTATCACGGGTATATCAATACCTGACTCCTCGCCCTGTTTCACACACCCAGCCGTTGTTCATTGACCCAAATTCGATACAACCAACCCTTTACGAAGTTCGCGTTATGCTGTCAGCGCCATCTAGTACGGGTCACCAACCTGTCTCACAGTTGTCGGTGGTAACGGCATCGGTACAACGAGGTGAGGTGGTCTAGGTGCCTTCTCTCTCTTCCACTGCGGGACGCATTTGTGGTCGCAATTATTCCCATCACAGCCCCCACTCACGAATCTGAAGCTATCTCCCGAGTAGCCCGTGATGTTCAGGCAGCCTTTGTGGTATACTGGCATGCGTACGCATTCCGACTGGCAGGAACACTGCGGCTTGCCAACTGGAGTGACGACCATCTGTACCTCTCCGAAGTCTTCGTTTTGATGGGGGCCGTGCATCTTGATGGACTTTCTGTTACGGCGTGCTTGGTTGAGACAGCCGGGGTTGCCCATCTAGTTTCGATGGTTAGTGTTGGCTAGGGCGTTAAGAGGTAGATGCATTTCTCGGCGGCTATCTAGGACTTGCTTCTAAGGCGGTCCTGGATTTGAGCGGTGATTGACTTACATCGACACTTCTGCCGCAGCCCACACTACAGCTGTCATCATCACAGAATTGCGCCCATCCTATACTTCCACCCCACCAATGGTTAAGATCGTCGACGGAGACCACGGGGTCTATGCCTTCACTGACTGCCCGTACGGACTCGTCGAGCACTACGATTGGAGCGGGAGTTGCCCATGAACCCTGAGCCTGACATGGGTAGATGACGGTATTTACCGCCGCGGCGGCGAGGGCGAGACAGTTGACTAGATGCATAGTGCCGAGAGAGTGTGTGGTAGCGAAGTGGTTTGGAGAGGGCGGTTGGGTCACCTTTCCCAAGGGAAAGCAATTTATCGATGTCCTACACAAAGCAAAAAAATAAAGGAAGCGAATGCAGGCAACTCGAAACTTCAGTCTTATACGTGATGTTTGGCATGCATAGTAGGAAATTAATGAGAACATTTATGAGATGGTGCGCTGCTACATGCCTAAATTCCCATCGCTTGAAGTCAAAGCTAACACTTAACCGTTCGCGCATAGGATGATAATATGTGCTTAGACACAAACTTACCGAGCTATAAAAATTGCATTGAAGTTAGGGTTTGGACTATCAACAATATTACATTCACTATACGATCGAAGAGACACCACTCTTTGCGAAATTTGGTCTGATGGTTTGATGCGCTTGCAACGACGGCTCTGTGGTGTATGAATATGGATTTTAATTATACAATTGTCCTGCGGGACTAAGAAATAGCGTAGCGCAATTAGAAGTTCAATAGTTCCTGACATTAGCTACTGCCGATTGAAGCATACTACATTGAGAATCATGTGATACGAACTTGAGTGCAACTGGTCAAACTCAAGGCATACAACGGGCTGACATGATTACAAGCAAAAATTTCTATACGGAGATGAGAAGGCAAAATCTTCCAGTAATGAGGGCAGCGTGTACCTATGCCCAGGATGGTGCATTGCTGTGAGCGCTCATGGAAATAAGTTACATGTGTCAGGTTGAGATTTGGGCTCGCCCATCTCCTATGTCATCGTACTTTTGACACTCAAGACCAGGGTTGGAATTAGAGTTAGTTATGCCACTCACCATGGTAACTTTAACTAACTTACTATTAAGCCTCTCGGAGTGAGACATAAACTCCAAACTTTCTTTCCAACCTTGCCCAAGACGAAGTTTTTGTAAGTCTTGCCTTTTACAGGACAATGCATACAATATGCATGATTATCGCACTATTGGTGCCATCTTTTCAAAATGCCTGGCCGCTTAGGATCTATGGAATTCGGGCACATAAACGTAAAACGCGAACAATAATAGCGATCAGCAGCCTACTGCTCATGCAGTTGTAGCGCAGATGGTAGAACGTGAACGAATTATTGCTACAACACATTGTGTAAAATGTACATTCGGAGACGCTCCCTTCTCCACACGGGTCGATCCGGCGTGGAGCAGTGATCGCCATGCTTGGACTCGGCACTAGTTTTCTCGGATGCGCAGACTCCCGGTGATCTCCCCCGGCAAACAGACCCTCCGGTTGGTGGCGCTGATACCTTCTCGGCACTCTTCATCATTACCTTCAGAATACTAATCCTTCCTATATGTGGCTTTCCTAGTACGGTAATTACTTGACACATCCCGTCGCGATGGCGACATGCTGCACTAGTCGTTGAACGACATTCTGGGGTAATCTAGCCTCCCTTGGTGTTAGTTACAGACTTCATCCGGTCGATGTGTCACGGAAATATCTACATTTGACTCGCTGGCCTCCTCCGCGTGTCCGCATAGACCAAAATGGATTGTGATCAATCAAAATTGGGATTGGACCTCCATCATACTCCTTTTGTGTTTATGCATTGGTACCACATTCAGACCCTGAGATTCCACATATCCATATGCTAACACCGATTCAGATACTCTACAAACTCGTGTCCAGAGCTTTCCGCAACTGGCACAAAGGATTACAATGACTAATACGATGATCCCTCATCTTGGATATTGTTAGCCTCTCGGAGTGGTACATACCCGGAGATCGATGAAATCAGATAATATCGGGCTGGAAGCAACCCACGGAAATGCCATCGTCATATTACGGCATACTCCTATCCCCTCAACATGCCATTGGTAGCTGTGCAATAGTTCCATGCTAGTTTACGGAATCGTCGCCCTGCATAGGATCTTGAACGTTCTCGTCTCGCGCGATGTAATAGCTCTCTATTGTGTGCCGTGTCCCATGGGGATAGTCTAGTAGGAGTCAAGTTCGATGAATAAGGGGGAAGCGATAGCAGTATATAATAAACAACGATTGCTCTGAATTCTGTGCCTCAGTCTTTTGAAGGTGTCCTGTATCAAAAGCATAGACCATTACTCTTGATCATCTACCTGTCAATCGCCAACTTGCTCAACATGCGTCAATCCACAGTGATCGCCGCCCTTTCTGGCGCTGCTTCAACCCTCGCTGTCCCAATGCTTGAGAAGCGGGCTGACTTCGCTGCCCCTTCTGGTGGTGACACAACTATCCTAAACTACGCGTTGACGCTCGAGTACCTTGAGCGCAAGTTCTACCAAGAGGGTGTTGCGAACTACACCGAAGCTGAGTTTTGTGACGCTGGTCTCCCCAAGGTGAGTCAACACGCGCTGCATTGGCATGCCATACGGTAGAACATCTTTATATGGTAACCCCAGACTAATACCTATACCTAATAACAGGACGTCTACAACAACCTAAAGACAATCTACTATGACGAGCAGCAACACGTCTCCTTCCTCGCAACCGCACTAGGCAAATCAGCAGTCCACGAGGCAACATACAGCTTCCCCTCAACGACCGCCTCTGAGTTCCTCGCCTTAGCCGGTGTCCTCGAGGGCGTCGGTGTCTCCGCCTACCTCGGCGCCGCAGCAGCTATTGCCAACAAAGCCTATGTGCCCATCGCTGGCTCCATCCTGACCACTGAAGCCCGCCACTCGGCCTACATCCGCCACGCTTTGGGCCAGAAGCCCGCCCCCAAGCCCTACGACACACCCCTCGACTTCAACCAAGTCTACAGCTTAGCCGCCCAGTTCATCACCGGCTTCGCCCCCGGGGACCCCGCCCTCCCATTCAAGGCTTTCCCGGCCCTGACCGCCATGCCGAGCTCGCCGGTCGTTCAGCAGGGCAAATCGTCGATTGTCTTCAAGGGCGCTGCTAAGAACGCCGGTCTCCAATCCGGCACCAAGGTTTATGCTGTGTTCTACTCTGGCCTGGATACGTACTACGCTCCCGTGACCAAGAGCGGTGATGACGTGAGTTTCATTCCCACAGATCGTACATGTTTGGATGCGATACTGATTAGGCGTGATAGTACACACTTGCCAAGGTTCCCGGCGCCAACTTCGCCTCTGCGGGCCAGCTCGCTCCCACTGGACAGGTTTACGTCGTGCTTAGCACCGCTGATGGCAGCAGTGCTAAGGCGAATGATGAGAATACTATTTCTGGGGTTGCGATCGTTCCTTTCCAGTCTTAAGGGACCTTGGGAAGTAAGGGGTGTTGTGCTGAGAGATTGATGGAAAATACCTACGATACTTACTTTCGATGCTACTGCTACTGGCTTTGTTCGAAAATTTGACTCTTAATCTCAATGTGAATACGATTATGAAATATTGATTTCATCCATGATGTTTCGGATCATGTTGCTCAATCAACGTGTCGGAATGATGGTATCGTGATCAAGTTCGACGCTGACGTACAGCTGTCACTCTATTGTACAAACCCTGTTCGTACACTTTCAAGCTATGCAATTAAACCTTCCAATATTCTATTTCAGTAGTTACGTCATTGCCGGCTTCTGCAACCCATTCTCAATTCTGGAGAACCAACCCATGGGGTTCCAACCTTCTAGACAGACCTTCGCGGTCACCTTTCCCTTGATGAGAGCTAGGGGTATAGGCCCGTAGTCTCGGCTATCGCGTGACCAGGGGAGGTTATCTCCCACCACATAGCAATGGCCTTTTGGCACCTGGGGTGTTGTTAGACCTTGTTCAGAAGGATAAAGCAGGTTTGAGGGAGAGACGGGGTAACTGACTTGTATCATATTTTCTCTTCCGACTCCTCGGCCTGCACGGTCTACTGCCACCACCTCCCCTCCTGTATGAAAAGTCTCCCTGACAGTGGAGGGCGGTGAGTTCAGCAGAACGTAGTCACCCGGCATGCCGATCACGCGTTTGAGTCCCTCGCTATTTGGTTCTACGGGGATGCTGAATGTAACGCAATCACCTACGCGGACATCTTTGCCCCGGCGGTAGCTAAGTGGGGAAGTCAGCGATTGCTCTTTTTGAGTTGAATTAAGAAGTCCTGTAGCAAAATAGCTGTAGATGAGGAGTGAACTGAGGGAAATGGAATATTTCGGTTGACAACAGAGCTTACCTACCGTTTATCAGTTACGAACCAGTCGTTCATGGTCAGAAAGGTGGGCATCATCGATGGACCGTAGCCGGGCGCTACGCTGACGCCCCGAGACCAGAGGACGTGCAGAAGGGCGAAGCCTTGGGCTGTCGCGAGAAGCACGCGGAACGGGTGGCCCAGAAATGGCATTGTGAGTCGAGAGGATGGGGGTGAAGGAAAGGTGGATGTGAGGTGGGATGGTGGTTAGGGTTTCGATGGGAGAGATGAGACGTGATGGTTTTATGAAGAGTCCATTATCGCATAAGGTTTCCAAACATTATGCATTTCTTGTCTGGATTGAATCGGCCTTCCAACTCGCTCCAAGACTTGGTTGTATCCTCGAGATGGCAGACAGGGCCAATGCGAGTCGGAGGTATTGTGTGACTGGTCAATTAATAATAAGAGGTGAGGTTGAGACATGCATCAAAAGTCTTGGCGTTCGTCAAATCTCATCTGCAGCTACCCGCTCGCTTCCGATTGGTGCTGAAGCTCAACCTCAAAAGCTTTGTCAACACTCCTGCAGCCGCGACGTGCCCAATTCAACAATCATGACCTCCACACAACACCGTCGCATTTCCCACGTCATCTGAAAATCGGACTACTCTGCGGCTGACACGTCTCTTATCTCGCGCCATGATACATTCCGGCCACCTCCTTACGCCCGCGCGGGCTCTCCATCGAGTCTTCCTCCTCGCACTCAGCGCCAGCGTCACCACAGCGCGCGTCGCGACAAAGCCCTCAGTCAATCTCAGATTCCCACCGTCGTCACAATGCACACGCTTCCTCTCCACGACCATACCGCGACAGCGCATGGTGATGAAGAAACCCAAAATCACCGTCCGATCCCTGCTCGACGACTCCTACGTAAAAAACGCCGCAATCCCCTACACATGGATCCGCCTACGCGACGAAGAAACCGGCTCTCTCTCCGAGCCCCAGCTCACGACCCTCGTCCTCTCGCGCCTGAAGAAAGGGTACTCCCTCGTCATGCTGTCTGCGCCCCGGCCAGAAGATCCAAAGAGCCCCGCAGAGCCAATCTGCAAGATCTTCGATGTCAAAGCAGAACAAGCTAAAGTCCATGAGGCGGAGGCGGAAGCTAAGAGATTGGAGAAGGGCACAAAGACTCTGGAGTTGAATTGGGCCATTGCGCCGGGTGATCTGGGCCACAAGATGAAGAGGATGAAAGAGTTTCTGGACAAGGGGTATAGAGTGGAGATGCTACTCGCGAGGAAGAGGGGTACGAGGAGGGCGACGCGTGGGGAGGCTGAGGCATTGGTTGAGGCCGTGAGGGAGTCTGCGGAGAGTGTCACCGGCACGGCGGAGGTTAAGAAGGCGGAGGGGGCCGTGGGCGACCAACTCAGGATGATTTGGCAGGGGCCGAAGAAGAAGAAAGAGAAGGCACCGGCGCCATTAGATACAGCTGAGTAATGCGACGACGGGCTCGACCCTGAGATCAGACAAGAGCGGTAAACTGCACGTGCAGCCTGAATACGATTTGGACCATGTTTCGCTCGCTTATTCGGATACCACTGCACTTGATTATTCGGACTTGTGGTCGAAGGACTATCCGCTTTGTTATTCGATATTTGAACGAGAACGCCTGCCAGTTGTTTGTCAACATCAGCAATTACAGTTCTTGGTGCTCACATAAACCAGCCGTCAAGTCCCCGAGAGGTACCCAGGCGACGATAATTATGTCAGCGCACAACTTAAACTACCTACTACTAGGTAGTTGCGCTGGTTCTATTGGATGGGTTATTATGTGGATGGATGGCGGTTGCCTAGGTATCCTATTGTGCGAGGCGTTCCTTCCTACCTTAGGTACATGTAGACACGACCTGAGTGACTGGCGCCTGCCAACTCTACTTTGGATAGCGCCTACCTTAGAAAACGTCGTTCATGCGTTAACTCATTCAATGGACCCCATCTCTGGCATTCACAAACTTCACTACAAATTCACACAAAGCCTGACCACGCTCGCCTCGCGCTTCCAATTCTCACCCCAACGTATCGCAGTACTCCAACGAGCCGCTGTGGCAACGCCATCGCATCATCTTGCCAGGACCGTCATCATCGGCACCATCGCAAAGAGACGTCGTCACTCAAGGCTAGATCTGAAATTCATCATCACCAATAGCATACCACGCCTATTCTCGCCCCGACGTATCCTAGTACTCCAACCGCGCCGCCGCAGCAACATCGTCGCCTCATCGTGCCTGGGCTGTCTACACCGGCATCATCCCAGATAGACATCGTCACTCAAGCATAGATCTGAAATCCATCTCGCCGGTAACATTGTCCGCCTTGACCGGACACACCACCGGACACACCACCGGACACACCACCGGACACACCACCGGACACACCACCGGACACACCACCATCCATAATGGACCCTTTCAACGATCTACCCCCCGAGCTCCAATTGGAAATCTTATCCCAACTTGACTCTCCGGAAGATTGTGCAGCACTGGTTCGGGCATCTCCTGTGATGTGGCGACAGGCCCGTTATTCGCATTACAAGCTTGATAAGGTATTTCTCTGTCGAGACTTCAGCCCACGGCTTTTGCAGATTGCTACTGCGGTTGTTCATTTTCCCAAACGCGACACGGCTTGGCGTCGTCATGAGCAAGTCGATGAATATCTCGAACTATGGGCCGCCGGTAGTCTGCCGGATCCCTTCGCAAAGAAAAACCAGGATATTCTCGCACAGGTTATACAGCTTTATCGACGTATACGCATACTAGCCCAGGACTATATCGCCAAAGCTACGTCAAAGCCGCAAACTTATCCTTATCGACTTCCAAACCTGGAGACTGAAGCTATGACCGGAGTCTTCGACATGAGAGATCTACGACCCATGGAGAAGGAGCGCCTGTTCAATGCCTTCCTACGATACGAACTCCTTTGCAAGATATACCAGCCAGAGTCAAATGAATATGAGTTTAGGCGTCATGCGCATCACCCAAAGGGGTTTCTTTACTTTTTGGCCGAGTGGGATTGGCAAGTTCTGGACATTTACGAAGAGTGCGAAAGCGCCCCCTGGGACATCGAAGCACTCGTTTGTATCCACGAATACATAGGCTCTCTTTATACCGCCATGGTTCCCAGCTATATGAGCACGTATGCCTGCGAGCCTCCCGTTTGTGCCGGAAAGTGCTCATCCTGGCTGGAATGCGCGATACCGGATCCCGAATCGGCGCCTTCAGACAACGTACAAAGCAGCTCAGCCATCGAGTCCGTACATAATTGTGGCCATCTTCGTATGTACGATATGTCTTTTTATCGCCCCTCTGCTATTACAGCCTTGGCCGCAAGTGGCTTGACGAGACTATGTAAATCGCTTGCTGGCTTACAAGAAGGCAAAAAGCTGAACTTCAAGACTCTGGCAGAGAAACGTTACAACATATTGCCCCGCCATATTGCGGAAATAGATGCTGATCTTGTAGTTTATTCTCGAAGTGAGAACGACGAAGGCCCACATGAGCCAAATGCTTGGCGAGTTCACCACTCGGAATTGCCGCATGAAGTGGAAAGTACCAATGCGGCCACTAGACTGCGCTTGGGCATATACCGGCAACGCGCCTGGGTATTCTTTGACGACGATCGTTTCCATGCAAACAGTTGTTATGGACGACTCCCGAGCCATGAAGATATGAAACAAGCGCAAACACGAAGCTATAAAACAGAGATAAAGGGGCAGAAAGTGAGGGGTATACAATCGGCAGATTGCTACTGTTTGCCCGATGATAGGACAGAAACATTCTTTTCGGAAGCGGACATCAAGAAGCTCCGTTTGTGCTTTTGGTCAATCCCCCCAGAAAGCAGATTTTTTGAGTAAATACGGCACATCTCACGGAGGTGAGAGACGACCGAGCAAGGAAGCTTATCGAAGTGCTGCGAACGCTCATATAGAGTGAATGAAGGGGATGAGCTTCCGACCAACTACGGAATAAACATGAGAACAGCCGCTGTATGTATACAAATCTGACACGCGGTAATATGCTCGATGGAGCAAGCCGTATTCCCATGTATGGGAAGCCGAACAAGTGGGCCACTCC
Source organism: Xylariaceae sp. FL1272 (assembly GCA_022432385.1). Classification (NCBI taxonomy): domain Eukaryota; kingdom Fungi; phylum Ascomycota; class Sordariomycetes; order Xylariales; family Xylariaceae; species Xylariaceae sp. FL1272. The sequence goes on along the minus strand of JAJJXC010000012.1, from coordinate 230,867 downwards.
TTGACACACACCCAGATGAGATGAGGCTTGTGCAAGGCGTTGTCAGCTCCGAGCAGCGCCCGGATGAGGCATTGGTGCTCAGGTGAAGGGCATCATGTCGATGGATTAGATGAGATACTTGTATTACGCGCTGCCTGATACCTAAACGCCGTGGTGCATCGACTATGCATGCGATTATATCCCAACATTTCCAATCATATCTCGTTATCCAAGATCCGCATGCCACCTCCTTTTCTACTACCTCATGACGAAAACACTACCACCAACCACACCAAGCAGCGCAGCCGTGGTGACGAAGCCAGCAGCTACACGTTGCGTTGTCGTGATTGGCGGTAACTCTGGTAACTTCGACTCATCGTCCGCCCCAGCATTCACATCACCCACCGAGGTCCCGCCAGTATTCGCGCTAACAGGTCCCTTGAACGTATCGACCTGCTTGACAAGCGAATACTGCAGCGCAGACAGCGCACTCATCTGCTCCCCCACACCGACAAGTCCGTCGAATCCGGTAGTGTTCGCCCACTTGAAACCGCACGCGGTCCCGGGATCGCCTTGAAACTGGTCCGCGGGCGGCGAGCCCGAGCACTGCGTCGCCGCCGCCGCGGCACTGCTCTGCACGAGCGGCATCAGGGTATCGAATGCGAAACTGGCGACTTGTGATGAAGCCGTGAACCACCGCATGAGGTACCCCTTGAAACTCTGCTGGTCGTTATTACACTGGCTAAACGGCTCGCACGCCTGCTCGTAAACAACGCCATCCTCGAAGAACAGCTCCGTGGCCCGCGTGGCGAGGCCTTGGGTGCGCTGCCGCCACACGTCGCTCCCGTTGGTGAAGTTGTACAGCACGGCGGCGCCGTGCAGGAATATGCCCGTGTTGTAGGTCCACTGCTCCGGGCTGTGCACCGTGCAGTTCTGCTCCACCCCCGCGCCGTCCACGACGTTGTAGGCGGAGTCGATGAACTGCACGTCCTCCATCCAGTCCCAGACCCGCTCCGCCCAGTCCGCATACGTCGCGTTCCCCGTGTACCGCGCCAGCCGCGCCGCGATGTTGAAGAAGCACCCGTTGGATATCGAGTTCTTGTAGTTGAAGCCGTTGTTGAAGGTGAAGATTTGCCAGCGCAGGCCCCCGCCGCAGGTATCGGGGTCCCATCTGCTGACGTACTCGTTGAATACTGCCTGTGCGAGGGCGAGCCACTGCGGTTGGTCGGATGGCGGGTTGGGGAAGTTGTTTTCTGCTGCTGACATGGCGGCCATTGCCCAGAAGCCTTGGTCGTCGTTTCCTTCTGTTTTGGTTTGGTTCGTGGGCATGAAGTCTGCGTCGTCGCCGGCTTGGTGCAGCATGGCTTGGATTGTTATGTCGTTGTATGTGTCGTCGCCTGTGTAGAACCAGTAGTCGATTAATGTACCGAACATTGCTCCGGCTTCCCACCCTGGATATTTTGTGAGCTATAGGTTTGTGTGATTGTAGAGGTTTGACGTACAGAAGTATGGATCTGGTAAGTTGCCGGGCGTGTCGCCTGTGACATTTCCTGTGTAGTATTTTAATAGACCGTACGCAACGGTGCTGGCTGTTTGTTTTATTGAGTCTAGATGGTATTAGTCAATGGTCATGCATGACTTGAACGCGTCACTCACCATCGCTGCTGATATCCAATTGTAAACCATTTGCAGCACTATTCAGTAGGCCCAATATGCCCACCGTATGTAATACTCGTCGCATCTCAGGAAAAATAATAGAACGGATTGACCGAATGAATGGACCGTCGGACACAGAATGAGGCGCCTATCGAGCGATTGAAAGGCAGGCAATCGTTTGCCCAATCATCTCTGTAAGGCGACTTTCTATTGTTCGCACAGCCGTCGAGGCGTTCTGCCAGCACTGGCGGGATCAATCGAGGTTCGTTGTTCACAATCGTCGAGTCGATGAATTGAATCCTCCAAGAAACCAGCCTCCGAGTCAACAAAAGGTCACCAGGACGAAGAGCGCAAAAGTACCACAAAGAGACTCGACCGGGAGTAAAGAATTGAAACAAAGGAACGTAAGTAGAAGGAGAAAAAAGTCGCCTGTACCAACAATGAAGAAACGAAAAACGAAGCTCCGATCTAGAAGCAGTAGTGTGAAAGAAAGAGGGAAGACGAAAATAGGTGATGATCTAGAAACATCGGTACGGGTAGTATGGCCACGGCTCATCCATCTCATCTCATCTCATCTCACAGCCGCCCTGTGTTCTGCAACATCAGCACGCCGTCCATCCCCACAAACCCAATACTACTGTGGCATGGCCCGCAAAGCGACCGAATGCCATCGTTTGAGCTTGGCGGCCGAAGCACGGGGTGCCGATGCTGAGACGGCGAGGCTGTGTTGTGCGTGGGCGGATGTGAAACTGAGGAGGTTCCAGACTGGGGTGCGAGCTGTCTCGTGCGCGTTACCCGAGTTTAGAGTGTGGTTTTCCGCCCCCTGGCTGAGATGAAGTAATCGCCTCGACGCGTGGTCTTTATACTGTGACTCTCATGATCTAAGTCGTTCAATTGAAGACTGGAATTTGAATGCTGCTCAGCTTCGAGAATTCAAACTCAATATTCCAATCAGGGACTCGAACAGTTGTGAGGTAAAGGAATGAGAAGCTGAGCTGTGATGGTGGTTACAGTTGAAATGCGGGCATGTGGAACCAGTGACCCCAGGGCGCTCTGGGCGCTCGCTAACCCTGACAAACCCCAGCTCATTTGCTGTAGGTATGTTTAGGAAGTTTGAACCTCACGACGTACAACTCAAGCGGTCACTGTAGGCGCATGATAACAATGTCAAGCATTTGCGTGCGATAAGAAGTCAGATGGTATTGACGGCCCTAGAGGGTGAACATAATTGAGTTGGTCTTGTCTGCGGCGCAGGAGTACTAGTCGAAAGGCATAAGTGTTTTGACGAAGCATTCAATTGAAATGGTATCAAAGACTATCGGTCGCACCCAACTTCAGATTTTCAACATGTGAACCAAGCAAGTAACCAAATTGACAAAGAGAACGCGAACGACCTAAGCTTTCACCTTCTTAAGGGGAGGGGCCTCGTCGCCATCATCGTCGTCATCTTCAGCCTCGACCATGTCGTCCTCATCCATTTCTTCGAAGTCGGCGTCGCTGATATTATCTACCCCTTGAGCTTGCACTGTTTTGTCGGTCAGGTCATGCGCTTGAAAAGAGGTCAATAGCGGACGTGGGGACTTACTGAAGTACTTGATAGCGTCCGGGTATAAGTCTTGGTCGAATGCGGTAGCCAGGTCATCGCCATCTGGAAATATCTCGAGAGCATAATGATCTTCATCGTCGTCGTCGTCGTCTTCCTCTTCCTCCCCGTTTTCATCTTCTTTGAGAGGCTTGCCAGCGGCCCGATCGGCACGCATCTTTTCTCTCTCCGCGACTGCAATTTCATTCTCCTCGGGAGATATGTCCAGACCGCGATAGCCGAACCAGCAGAAGAAAGAAACACCACCAAGGCCAAAAGAATTGATCTTGTCTTTCAGAGCATGTTGCTCCGGCGTCCAGTCTTTGGACTTCGTCTTCTTCCTCTCTCCGCTAGTCTTCTTCTTGTCTTGCTCCCACACCTTGACGACCAGGTCCAAAAGGCCTTGCGTGAGGTCCTTTCCGTCCTTCCACTTGATTGGGACCGGCTCGCTGACTAGACCCTCTGACTTGTCCGTGCCACGGCGGAACCAGAATTTCTTCTCTAGGACTTTGTCCTCGAAGTAATCGTTGTCGCCGAACTTGAGTGTGATAGAAACGCTGCGGGGATGGCCCTTGCCGCCGTTGTCGATCTCGAAATGAGAGACCGAGACAGATTCCAGGGCAGAGAGCAGCACGACAGAGTCTGAAGGTTGAATATACTGGTCGATGTCTGAAGGCGCCTGCTCAAAGACTAGAGGCCAGAAGCTGGGAATCTTGGCAATGACCTTCTCTCTCTTCTCAAAATGAGGCTTGGAAAGAGCATGTTGATGCCGGACTGATATAATGTCAGTACGAGGCCACTTGCTTTTCTTTCCGACCCACGGTGCAGGCACGCAGAGAAACCAACACGGCTGACCACCGAATGACGTGGGAATTGATGTTTATCGACTCACTTGTCTCTATCTCGATGTCGTCGGCTTCATCGTTGAGATCGTCGAGCTCAGCGTAAAAAACATTGTCCTCTTTAACTGGGCCCTCGTCGACGACTTCCGCCATGGTGATGAATGAAACTCTTAGAGGTCGGGCCGTAGTGCGTGCAAGTGGTAGGGAAGTAAATGCGGTGAGAGTACTGATACGAAGGTGAGAGGTGGAGGATTTTATTCGACGCCGCGAGTCGAAAGGTGAAATACTCGAAGACAAACAGCAGCCGTGGTGGACCTGGACGAATCGATATGGTCGTGAGAGTGAAAATCCAAAAATTAACCGGCATCAATTGGACTTGCTGATTGGTCAGTAGAGGTGCTTCACACGATTTATCGTCCACTGGCTCGTCACCGCTAAAGGAAGCGGCCCCAGTGACGTGAGTGTGGGCTTAGCGGGGACCCTTGAAAAGCAACCTGACAGTCTCGTCTGCCACCTCGCCGACCACATACTGCGCCTCCATGCAACACCACGCTACCACGTTTTCGTTTTGTAAAGAATGATGACCCCGCGATATAGATTTCGGATGATCCTACCTACATACCGAGGAACCTTTTTGAGCCGGGTATGATGAGTGCAGAGGCAAGTTCTACCGTCTGCAATAGTGACATGGTTGATATCTTAAGTCACTATTGGAAAGGTTGATTTTGTCACTTACAAGTACAGTCCAGGTTTTACAGATACTACTAGGTTACTCCCGAAATGTGTACGGCTTTACAGAACTAATTCAACCAGCGAACAAGTACAGCATATTAGATAGTTACTCTATTCTCAACAGATGTAGGTAGACTGGGTTTGATACCTCAATGCAGACGGAACATCATGGTGCTATTCTAGACCAAGACGAGCAAGGCAATTAAGGTTCCCCCGCTATCCCCATTGGGAGTACAGATTAGATGAGGTACGACCGTGGGCTAGGCCCAACTGGGCTGACCCTTGTCCATCAGGGAAGACAGAAAATTTAAGCGGTGGCGCTGGGCAGAAACGATTCCCATCCTCCATCTCCCCAGTCTTATCGCGAGCGATAACATTATCATTCCATCGCGACTTTCGACCTACCACTTTACGTCCATCACAAACATCGTCGCGCAACATGAATAACCTGCCAGGAGGTATCGGCGCCGCCTCAGGGCGGACTTACGATCAGAATGACCCTAATATCAAGGCTGTGCGCTCCCCATTTTCTTGCCTACTGCCGCCACTCACTGTGTGCTAACCAGATCGCCAGATGAATGCCATGATGGAGTCATGTTTCGGGAAGTCTGCTATTTCTGGTGTTATGGGTTTTGGCATGGGTGGTCTCTTTGGCATGTTCATGGCATCGGTACGTGTGTCTGGTTGCTACTATATACCTCTCGCGCTGTCGTGCCAGCCGCTTGTTTATCCGAAAAACGGCCACGATAGCGCTCCCCCCTCCTATCTCGCGCAACATGCTAATTGCATCCGAACAGATGTCATACGATACACCATACCACACTGCCGGCGCGCCCGGTGGCCCTCCGAAGCCCATGGCCGACCTACCCATGCGCGAACAGATCAAAGTCGGGTTCAAGGACATAGGAACTCGATCATACAGCACAGCCAAGAACTTCGGCAAGGTCGGCTTGATGTTCAGCGGCATCGAATGCGGCATCGAGGGTTTCCGCGCAAAGAACGACTTGGCCAACGGTGTGGCCGCCGGATGTCTTACTGGCGGTATCCTGGCCCGGAGTGGTGGTCCTACGGCCGTCGCCGGAGGCTGTGCTGCTTTCGCTGCCTTCAGCGCCGCCATCGACGCTTACATGCGACAACCCAAGGAAGAATAACGGCAAGGACAATAAGAAGAATGCAATATGGAACGGGTTGTACGATGATCGGGTGTATATCGATGGCGCAATGGGATTATGCATAGCATTACGGCGTTATTCGGGTTGGGACCATGTATAGAGAAGATGATACCATCTCCACTTGCGATTTTAGAAGCTACCAACAAAGCTCGAAGCACGGGTTAATAGAGGCGTGGAACGATCAGTGTGCAAGACTGCAATCGAGATAGCTATCTATTCAGCATAGACTTGGATGCGAGTGGTCTTGCAAAGCAAACACAATTTTCAAGTATGCAGACGACAAGAGCGTGCGCTCGTCAACCAGGTCGCGGCGCGGTGGACCCACGACGTTTCCCACTTCCTAAGCATTCAACAGCCGTAAGTACGCTGCCAGGAAAAGGTGCGCTTTCTTCCCACAGGAACTTTTCCTGCCCGCCAGCAAAGCATATCATTTTCCTTGGGGGGCAAGTATGGTAGGGCAGGCGAATTGAAATTTCGTGTCTCCCGGTCATCTCGAGAGATCCGGAACGTGCCGCTGAAGGCTTTCGTGGTTCATCATGCATGCGGGAACCCCTGTACCATTGTTTGAAACGAAGAGGTTCGTATTCCAAGATATTCTCTAGCCGTGAATCCCTTACATCCCGATGTGCCAAACTGTTCGTCTGTATCTATCTTTAGTTAGGCTGCGTTCATAACTACTATTATACGAGGTGGATTTTCTGTGTATATCAGGACTGGAAGCGATTGGCGTGCCAGCTGAGCCTTTTGCCTGTATACAGAATACCTGTATCTTTGGTGCAGTGGCGAACTGCCTATCTCCTTCATAATTTCACATCTCCGTGTAGGCATGGTGGACGGGTTTGGTAGTCCACGCAACGACTTGACCTTGGACAATGGAGGAGATCGGAGCCTTTCGGTGTGGCCTGGAAATGGGTGGCCAGTTCACCTTGGAACTGGTGCCAGAAATGATTCGATCAGGGATATATGCTTATAATCGCGCTGTACAATTTTGAGCTGCAGGTGGCGTTCGACGGACCTATCAGCAGTTTGGTTGGTCCTGACTATTCCCTAGATGGTTCTGGCTGATGTAGGTGTGTTGCATTTATGTCGGTGGTGCAGCTCGCTAGAGAACGTTCTAGCAAGCTTGACAGGGTCTGGAGTATGAGGGGAGGGTGTTTTTTTTTCGCCTCTGCACGCAACTATCAGTAGAGTGAGGAATGGCGGTGGGCATATCTGGAGTGAGAGGTAGGTATCTTGAATAAGTCATCCCGTTCCATATGTCTCATCGCCGTTACTTTGATTATTGAAGGTTGGTCACTTCGGGGAAAGATTCCGTCATTCTTTGCACCGATTCCGGGCGTTCTCCAACGCACAGAACTGGGTCCGCGTGACCCAAGTCGTCTGTTCCTGCATGAGCACACCAGAAAAAAAGATGGGTCAATCTTACAAGAACTTGAGATTTGGTTATGCACGGATAGCAGTGCCGAGCATTGTGCGGGCCGGTCTCTAGTTGGGCATCTATCACAATCTACTCCGTATCATTTTTTTACCTAAGGCCGCTCTCACATGGGTTGTAATGCTGGCTCTGGAACCTGGATTTTGATGCATAGAACAAGCGAAGCTAGGTGACTCTGATCCGAGCAAATCTATGAGCTGATCTATGCATTGTATTCATTGAAGGAGGCAGTCCCGGACGCCCGTTTCTGGAAGCTTCTTAGGTTCTTGGAGTGCCTCATGTATTCTCAGTGCTTTACTTACAGGGCCGAGTTTTTTAATTTTTCCAGGGTAGTGATCCTACGAAGGCGTTACATTTCAAGGTCTCAAGGACTGCCTGTCATCGCCAAGTCTTCGACTATTCACTGTATCGTCGGCCCCACACATGCATCCCGGGATCTAGCACCTAATCAGATGTCAGAAAGAGTGAGGCGAGCGAGATCCAAATTTGGTGGGAGCCTGGTCACTCCCCGGCATGGGACTGACAGCGGGAATGACGAATTGCCGGTGATGGGTCACTTTCCCGCGTGGAGTCATGCTTTCCACGGGATTCCTCTCAGTTTGCGAAGCATCTAACATGGTCCATGTTATCTACTGTCGGGTTGTGCAGCGTTTGGCACAAGAACACGCTGCTAGGATACTGTTTTAGTAGGTATATGCTATACGAGATGTATTGGACGAGACCATTCAATCACGAGTGTGTCTATAGGCCTCACAGTTTGTCTGCATCGAAGTGGGGCTCTGTATCGGGTGAGATGAGGCATGTTTACAGTCTTCTGTTGTGTGTGTCGGGGTCTTATCAGACGCGGTAGCAGAACTACTTGTGGAGGGTTCGCGACTGGGGGGCAATCACATGCAGGAGCTAGAGCCTGGACCGCCTTGCCCTCTTGCTCAACGCATTACTCAATCCGAGAATTTCCTTGATTCCCACCAGGTTGATGCTATTGGCTAGGGAGACACATCGCGATGAAACTTTTCGCGTATGCTTGTTCAGGTACCGTCGACTGCTTGCCAGATTATACCCATAGACGAGTGATGGATTTTTCATGTATACACTCGACACGGAATCTCGTCAAAGCCCCGTAAAGGCGTTTCTCTTATGCAGTCGGTACGGGGATGCCTACCTCATCTACAACTAGGGTTTCCAGTTCTACGACATATCGTCGTGGAACTAGAGTAAAGAACGAGACAGAATGTCATTCCACACAGCCACTAGGGTGAAGCTTTTAACTCTCCTCGCGTTGACATTGGTACTTACGCTTGTGCCTTGGTGGCTGCAACTCAGAGATTGTGTCGATTCAAACTACTCCACAATGGACATATCAAATCATTCTGCCGTGGGCACCTCTGTTAAACATGAATGACTACTTGTGAGATTTGAAATATAACAAGATGAATTATTAGGTTACAGGTAGTCCCAACGACCAAGGTCGAGATCTGGGACTCAGAGGTGAAAGTGGTGATAATACCAATGCCTTGAAGTTAAAATCCACACCATTGCAAACGCAGCCAACAGAGGGTGTCAATGAGAAGCAAATCTAGTGGGATGACTCATGTTCAAGTCAGATTCTGACATTGCGAGTCAGCTGGAGCGCAGCCCTCGCTGTCTGTAGACACCAAGCTAACTGTCTTGACTGTGCCTCGCTGCGCATTCCGTGAGCTCATCCCGGCTGAGAAATTCCCATTTGGGTACCGCCCTGCCGGGTCCGTCAATCTTCCTTTGAAATATCCGTGTAAAAGAGTACAATCCTTACCACATATTGTACCTGAAACTGCTTCCACTTTCGCTCGACGGACACTACCAGTTCACGCTTCCCAAATTCAAGCTACGCGTATCAGTCGTCACGGAACAACCCGAGTGTACCGCATCGACAGGAAGCTAAGTGACTAAGCTGTCAAGTAAGGGGCTGGGCTGCAATGGCAAGACGTTTGGAACATGAGCGGGAACCTTAGGCGATTGGCTCAACGAGTCGGCGCAATGACTCAGTCCTTACATCAATTCCTACCTCTTACAGTGGAAATCTCTCCGGTTGTTTTCCAGGTACCAAGGATATTAGGCCTTCAAGGCTATCTCGGAATGCTGTTACCAACCGTCTGCACACAGCGTTGACCTAGGAGGCTTGACTGGGTAGATGAACCATGCACCTAGGGGATATCATTTCGGTATATGAATAGCTTGACACACTGTATAGGGCCATCACTACCAGATCGCGCAATCACGCAAATAGTCATACACACGCGCGCTCGGGCAGACATACACACACACCCCATCTTTTTACCCCAGAAGAACACAAGCACGTATCCTCCTCATTTCTCCAGGTGTTGTTTTCAGAGGCCGCTACACATATACGCGCCTGATGTTGAACACAATGACTACAACTCAGAACATTGGGCTTGACAGAGCACATTGAAAGAAGTAAGGATCGGCTGTAACTGGTAATTTCCGGACGCATACAACGATACATGACACCCGGTTACGACTCTTGACAAGCGGGCCGCTTCCGGCTCTGCAAAGCTGCGGGAACTTACTGAGACCTATCTCGAAATCAGACTTGGGAGAATTGGCTGTTCATAACATAGCAATTCTAACGAGTATCAGAGTGGCCTAGAGGTCACTAAGTAGTTGATCTGTCTGGTGTTGAGACTCTGGGCAATTAATCAGGCTGCGATTCCGAAATGAGACATAGTTTACTAATTACAAACTCGTACGAGTCCGCTTGCCGACATCTCCAAAGGCGTACCGCCACCGTAGCATCAGAGGCCGTTGCAAGTACCTTTCACCTGCGCTTCTTTGGCTTCCAGCCTTCTAGGTACCTTATGAGTATCTGTCTAAGTTTTAACAGTTCAACCCCTTGACTTCAAGCTCGCTGCACGGCATGCCTCCCTATATAATACGATGTCTAAATCCCGTTTTAGCGGATGACGTGCCATCCGTAGCCCGCAGCCTCGGCTAGGGTGTCGCCGCACTCTGCAGATCAGCGGCTAAGGAAGGCGTGATGAACAGAAAACAAATTGTGATTCTCGACTGGTAGATTTTAATGAGCGGGTAACTGCCTTCTGCAATCAGCATCAATTTAATATTACGCGAACTATAAATGGGTGACTGGATGCGGAACTCCTTCAGCATAGGAGCAACTGCCCGTGACAACAGATCGTTACTGCTCGAACGACTCGCAAATAGCGGGTAAGGGCCAGGCGATCAGGTTTAGACCACCCGCAATTGGCGTATCAATGGTTTAGATAAACAGGTTGCTCTGGATACTATGTGGAAATGTTGCGTCGAAACTTCTTATGCGCGAAGATGCTTTGTTATAGTTTCGTTCAAGCTTTGAAAGCATCCGATTCGGTTGTCTAATGAGAGTCATAATGTCGCCATGACTATCAATTATTGCTATAGTGAATTGGAACCATCTAGCACATAGTCTACATGTATACCTAGAGGCTGATTGGTTGTTGAGGTTGTAAAATTAATCGAGGTAGGCTTAGTAACGGCAGTAGCTTCAAAAAAAGCGAGGCTTACTGACCTGTCTTCCCCTTGAATTCCGGCGCTGCGAGACTGACGGACGTCTTGCCGGGCTCTGATGGCCCAGTACAACAAAACCACACGTTGACCTTGGACCCCTAGTCAGTACACTGCTCTATTTGGCGCGACTTGGTGCGGGAGCTTCGATACTTCGCTTCTAGACTGATTCCAATACCTGTTGGGTAACGAGGTGTTCACCAATGGCAGATGTCGGAAATGCTGTTACTGCTCCGTCGCGAGACTTGCCTCGCAAACCCGGGAGGTTATAGCACATAGATTTGATCAGCCAAGGCCATCCCTGCTCGTGCTGTACTGCTACCCATCTTAGTATGCCGGCGGATGCAGCGGCGGCGAAAGTCATATACTGACAGACGGTCCCAAGGCTAGTGACGAAGGGCAGATGCATTAGCATAGACGTGCTGTAAACAAGAACGAGCTGTCACGCACTCTGCCCACCCCATGCAGACACCAGGGGTCTTTTCGCGAGCTTTGGTGTCGCATCCCAATCATTTATGATTAGGGTTAGGTAGAGATTTGTGCGAAGATAAAAGGCGACACCTATTCCCGTTCTTCCTATCTTTTGTGATGCTTTCTCTCTCATCGCTGATCGTTATCACTTTTCAAGCCTCTACGTTATAGCCGACTTGACCTTTAGGACGAGCTCGAGCCCAACTCCCAATATTTGCGGCCGTCACTTGTCATCTTGTTCGAGTTCCTTCTCCCCTACCGCTTGCACCCCAGTCCGGGATTGCCAGTATTGGAGACTTCGCTGCAGACGACACTCACTTCGACTCACCCATCATGTCGTCAAACACTCAGATCCTACAATCCGGTATCTTACGCGACACGTACAACGGCCATGACCAAGGGTCCCAAGGACCCCCCGAGCCTGGCCGCGTAGCACGCTCATCTGCCGGCCAAGTCTGGCATTGTGGTCGTTGCCGTGCCGCGCTTTCCATCGTTAACAGTAACGGCTCTGATACCATACAAGTACACTGCCTCAGGACTCCATGTCGCTGTTCGGCGCAAAGCCATACGTCACGTTGCTCTTGCTCCTTCGATCCCACGCCAGCATCGCGAGCTCCCCGCGGGGACGTGGACACACCGACCTCAGCGCCCACGATGCAACCTTACAGCACTGGCTCTCAGTCAAGTGGTGAATTCGCGTCATCTTACTCAACCCCATACCCCTATACGATCGCTCCTGTCCAGATGTCAGCCCACCACCCTCTCGTCACGAACTCCTCATTGAACCAAGGGCCAGTCGATCCACTGGCAGCATCACAGAGGGGCTCATACACTGTATACGCCGCCGGATCCCATCTCGTCGCCATGACCTTTCCCACAAGCCCATCGCCGGATCTCTTGATCGCGGACTCATCTAGCCATGGTGGGTCTACAGACTCCTCATTCTCGACGCAACACAGTCGCCGACATGGGGAGCGCCGACATCAACGAGATCATAGTCATCGCTCGAGCCGTAACCATGGCTCTTCTCGATCGCATCCTACTCGCTAGTCACACACAAGACTACTGCGAACTTGGAAGACATAGAAGCTTGGCCTATTAAGGTTTTCTTCGTGTGATGAGACAGGAACGAGCATCGAGCTCTCTGCATGGTGGGGTTGGAAGTCCAACTCAGTCATTGTTGCGTCCCTACCTCAATTTATAATCGATCCCACTCCTTTACTGTATTTTCTTACCCCTTATTAAGTGCGACGCCGACGGAACTGCGGGTGATACTTGCTGCACAGGAAACTGTTTCTTGTCACAATAATGACGATCTGGGGAAGAGATGGATTGCGAGACGTTTTTAAGAAGCCCATGGCGGACGAGGTATACGATGGTTTAGGGAATAATTCCAATATCAGGGGCCGTTACTGGGAAAACGGAGTCCTCAACACAGGGAGACATGACGTTACGAATGGCGATCCCTTGACAATGGGGGCTACTTGAAATAGTGAGCGAGAATATAACAGAAGCATAGCAATTTTTTTTTTTCTGAAATGGACTGGGCATATCTAGCCAGACTAATAACACTCGATCAGTAGCTTTGATGCTCCCCTTTATCGTCGTTCTCTTCTCTTTTTAATGACCGAGATATGGGACTTGATCAGCGAGACGCGCCATATAAACCGTGCTGGTTCACTCCAAGCTGATAGAATCTCTCAGCGAGGGTACCATAGTGAACCCCTAACTCCTACCTATATCGTTCCGTAGCTACGTCTCTATCGCTGTGTCGCCCAATCTTCGATTCGCTTGAGAGGAGAGAGAAGCGTATCCTAGATTTAGGGTGTAAGAAATGGCGACGAGATTCCGAAAGTTCATCGATGACTAAACATGTCGGAATGGGTGGTCTTTCAAATGAAAGGCCAATTTGCCAAGCCAAAAATGCAGTTTCATATCGCACGTGACTTCGAGAGCTAATGGCAGATTACCTAAGGTTAAGCCCATAAATACCCGTTCTCGGCCCGTTTCCACTGTCCCGTCGGAGATCAGCCTGGGGGTCGCTGAGTCCCCCACCGCCAACGTTCTGGGTCGAGACGATGGCTACGTCGGCGACCACGAACAGCCTGCCAAACGGTACGGGTGCGTGCACTCCTCCAACGATCGCAAGAATATTCACTGTCTGCTAACACGACAGCTCGAACGGTTTTGCGCATAGATTTTGCGCGTGGATTCGCGCATAGTGAATCAGCATTTGGTCGTTACAAACGAGCTGCTTCTTCCCACATATTCTCCTCCTTTTTCAAGTCCTCTGTTCCCTATGAGACATCGAAGATGGACAATGTCGCTAACGACAAAGCTACTCGAGTCATCAACGCCGAGACCTCGTGCCCTTGGAACCCCGACCCGTGACTAGGTAAATCCCTCTCGCTCTCTGATGTGTCTATCCTGCAACAGACGGGCACTTGCATGACTTGGATATTACCTACTGTACCTAGTACTGTAGTGAGGGGTTCATTTTCTTGCCACTGGCGGCCCATTCTTTTCCGCATCTCGGCACCAACTCTGGTAACCCATGGTGACTAAGTTGCATTGTAAGCCGGCTCGTGCTGTTATGACACGATCTAACCTAGTTGACTGACCTATCTCGCTATCTTAACCATGACTTCCGCAACCAGGTACCTTACAGCTCGGTATATCGGATGACTACTAAACGGGGGTGGAAAGAATACATACCAGATGGAAAGTATTAGTCTATTCATGGCTGTTGCTTTATCATTACTTTTTAGACAATTAGTCTTGTGCGATAGGGTCCAGCTAGTGAGACTGCGAAATCTATCTGCGTGGAACTGAGCGCTGTACTGCAGGGCTGTGCCCCTTGGAGACTATGTGGAGAGTGAGTGAGCGTCATACCAAGGTTGTCAATATCCTTGTTAGTTGCTTGCATGAACATCCTTGCCAGTAGCGGCGGACCGTACCGCGAAATCTCCAGTAATGACTGCCTCGCTCGCCGTCCTTATGTGCCGAGTATGTGAGCGAGGCGAATATGTTATCTACGCAGTGATGTTGACTCGTGACAGAATTGGCTTAGCTACTATGAACGGCAATGCTTGTGATTCAAGTAAGGATTCAATAGAAAGACGCAGAGTATCTCTGCAGTAATCCGTACCTTATTTCGACCTCGACATTATCCTCTCCCACTCGTTTGCCCTACACAAGTGAACGCTCGACTCCCAGCACGTTCGGCAATTGCTGCCTTGTTCGTGGGTTGCAGACTCCCCCGACTAGCCGCCCACTACAATCTTCGTTGTTGCCCTGTCAGAGTTTGCAACATGTGGTGGGATAGGTATTGGCAAGTCAGGTATCTTGTTGCGTTCTTCCCTGCCTATTGTTTATGGTTGCCCCAAACATCACGCTTCCATGGAGATATTTGACCAAACATAGGAGTTAATACATGTACTCCCACAGATTTTTCAGATGGGTAGCCCCCAAGTTTTATAACGAACGAGCCAGGCTTCAACTGTTAGATATAATCGTTGCTTCTGCCCCTGTAATGTTCTAGCTCGATGAGTATGTTTGCGGCTGTTGTAAACAGGGATCAATGCATTGATCCCTGTCTGCAGCTGGCGGTGTGGGTTTCTCCATGTTCACCTACCCCCCCGTCATCTTCTCGCATTGTAGCACTGGAGCTGCACCATTACTTACAGTACGTTTCTATGTTCTGATCATCAGGTGCGGCTGCATGGAGAGAACATGATTACGTATTACTTTGTGGTAGCGTACAACATCCGAACTGGATAAGGAGTCGCTTGCTAGATTTGGATGATGTCTCTACCCAGGCATGAATTGGTCTCACCGGCGGCTGTAGACATTTAAAGTCAGATCCCCACAGGTTTCTACCTGTAGTCCCAACAAATCCTGCCCGAGATGCTGTCTGACAGGCGAAGTATTCAAATCTTGTTTTTTGACCGGCAATGGGGTGTGCTTAATGCCTTGCCAACAATTGTAAATGTGCCTCCAAATGAAGATTGTAGATACCTCCTCTCGCATCAAACACCAGGATCGAGTCGGTACGGGACCGCGCGCAGATTTCTGGGTCGTGTTCAACGCACATGGAAAAAGACTAAATGCTTAAGATTCTTGAAGTATCCCCTTATTTTATATCATCTTCTCTAAGGCATCGTAGTCGCCAAGGTATGCACTCCGAAATAACGCATGAGCACGGCTCCAAATGTCGCCAGAATAAGTCGTCTTCGATAGAGGCCTCGACGTTCCAGTTCTGAGTACAAACAACATCTTCGAGTCTATATCGTAGATACGTACTGTAAGGTAAAGGCGCAGCTTGTGTGGTGCGATAGAAATGATGACAAAGTCTGAGCAATAGCTTGTGATGACACCCGATTCCCGGTCTGTACACGTTCCTGGACTGTTCGTACCTTTATACCAGGTCACGAGCGGAGTCATGTTTCCGGGGGTGTGTGGGAATAATTTCCAGGCGTGAGAGCATAATTTCTAGGCGAGAGGATAGTTCTTGTCGTAAGGGGGATCGTTCCCCGGGTGTGAGAGAACCATTCCCGGGTGTGAGGATAATATTTGGAAATCTTCTAGTTAGCAAGAAGTTCTTCAGCCTCTTACCCTGGTCCCATTGATCTTGTTTTACACATGAAAGCTCGCAAAGTTGCACGCTATTTCAACTGGATACTGGCGCAGGACCACACGACTCCTCGCTCTTCCTTCCCTATCCCCAATACTGAGGATGTACAGATACAGTGAGTTTCAGTCTCTATGACTATACGGCATTTGAATCGTCTACCTGGTTCACGAAAGTCGCACCAGATAGTGTTGGAAATACAGAGCGACTTGCGTAGCAGCCATGACTTATAAAAGCCTTTCTCCTCCCCTTTCCTAAGATGCGTTCCAGTACCATAATTTCTTTCCATTTACAAGCCTATGGGTGCTGTTCACAGCAAGACCTCATCTCCTTCGTCCACTTGCTACTGCTGACCTGTCCACTTGTCCTTAGCAAATCCTCTTCGCTCACGACTTTCTTCTGTCCCCCCGATCAGATAGAATCAGTATATCTCTTCAAAGTACTGCGACCAGTTGCCACCAAACATGTCATACCACACCTCAAGCTTTCACCCCAGTCTCTCGCAGACCACCAACACCGGCCGGTACCATGGGGATCAAGACCCATCACAGCCTTCTTCCCAGGCACAGCCACTACCTACCCAGGTCTGGCGGTGTTGTCGCTGCTATGCGGCTCTATCCATCTTCAACGGTAGTCCCTCCGGCACGCAAGTATGCTGCACCAGGAACCCATGTCGCTGTGCACCACCGGGAAGCATCTCGAGTTGTCTCTGTGACGTGGGCTATAACCTTTCAGCTCAAGTCTCTCGCATGAGTGAAGACTTGCAACCTTCGCCCTCCTACGCTGCTCAGCCATACCAACACAACTCCCATCCCGATGCTGTCCCATACCCACATCACTACGCACCGTCTGTCTCGATCCAAGCCCATCATCCCTTCGTCATGAACCCCTCGTTGGCTCAAGCCACTGTCAGCGGACACGGAGCATCGACTCAGGCCGACCATGATTACCAACACGTAGGCGCCCAGTTCACAGGCATCGTGCCTCCCACCATCCCGTCGCCCGACCTCTTAATCGGGAACTCATCGGGTGTTGGAAGGGCCGAGCAGCCGCGGTCGGCGGCCCGGGACGATCGACGACATCATCGTAGTCATCGTAGTCATCGTCATCAAAGGAACAGTGATCGTCGCTCGAATCGTCGCCATGGCTCTTTTTGATTGACTCGATGAGGAGAAGGAGACACCGGCGAATGCAACGCATCAAAGGTATCACTGGTGCCAGGTAAGGCTCTGCCTGACGAAAGCCTCATTGTTATCAATGTCCTACACACCCATGTCGTTGTACCAAGGAAGGACTATGGTATATGACAATGTGTAGAAGACTCCTTACCACAACGACCCCTTCTTCGTCTACTCGTTGCGTCGATCTCCTTATTCTCTCCTCATCTCTTTCTTTCCTTTGTGTCTCAGAAGTGACGAAGGACTCCTGTAGGTGAAAGCGACTTCTTGTAAGGATGAGTAACATCATACCAAATTGATGAAATGGGTGAAGCTTGAATGTTCAGACCTTTCCTTGATGATTTATGAGGGATGTGTTGGATATGAATGACGACAACGAGACAAAAAATGAACGCCACAATGAGCTATATGGTAAACGACAGGAATGATATTCAAAATGGGGATACTCAATATGGGTTCACTTCAGGAACCAGAAGATTAGGTAGAAAAGAAAAGCGACAACGTCTATTTCCTGAAAGTGGTATCTTTAGCAGCGATGATCATACATGATGAAAACTCAAAATACTTCTCGTCATTAGTTTCCGCGTTGAAAACCCAACCTCACCGGGCGATCCACAGCGCTCGTTGAATGCTCAAACTTGTCCTGAGATCGGCACTTTTACGCTTAGAAACAACCAATGCCATCGAGCTGTCCAGCGCGGTTGCGATCGAACTCCAGAACTCCTCTATCCCGCTTGCGTCTGTCATCGCCTTGTCGACGACATTTGTCTTCATTCTCGCTGTGAATAAACATAATTGGCGCGCTCGACTAGCCAATCGAGCAATGCCGATAATACTCCGAGTGGTCGTTGATTATGTGGAATGCCGAAATGAGTGGCTTTTGTAGTGAAGGATGAGAACGCCAGCACAAACCCGCCAAGACAGAGGGCGCTGTCCTATCTCTAACGTGATCACGTAATCCTGCAGGTCCGTGTCCAATTTTGCAATTCTCCTCATGATGCCTGGTAAACCTGGAAAGCTCCAAATTCCCAGTAGGCATTTTCAAAAGCCGACGGATAGTTCGCGACGTAATCGGTGCAGCTCGAAGGACCTATCCACCTCGTTAGCATATCCCTTCGTATGTTTTGCAGGAGGCTTCGTCAAGCATACATCCACTATCAGCGTAAACATTGCCAGCCCACTGACCACAGAGATCAATGTTCACGATGATGCTCTGATTACGGAAGTGCGACCCGATATTGCAGTCAGTATTCGGGAAATCGGCGGTGGCCTCGCCCCAGGTACTCGGATCCGGCGCATTCGAGGTGATGTCCGAAGGGATCGAGTCTCGCGCGAACTGCCACATGCGAATCCCGGCGCTCCGCCACTCCATCGCCATGATGCCACCGTTCGCGCTGTTGAACCCGGTGCCGTAAGAACTGGTTACGTCCATGACGCCACAGCCTGCGTTATCGTCTGTAGCATTGTAACAATTGCCGTGGACCGATGACCCGGTCATCTTTCGCTTGACGCCGCCCATGGAGCAATCGTCTGTCGTGTGCAGCGTCATCTGATTGCCGTCTGTTGCCAGGTTCACGGCCTCCATAACGTCGATCTCTCCGTTTTCTGGCCAATTGTCCTGATCGCTGAGCCATAGCGCCGGCCAGGTTCCACATCCGTAAGGGGTGTGCTTCACGTCGAAGATGAAGAGGCCCTCGTCGTACTGCTTCGTTGAGGACACGCGCACAGAAAAGCGACCTGTCGATGCATCGGGCGACGATGTGTTTCCGACGCTCGTATCAACTCTCAATACGGCCGAGGTCTCGGATGCATATGTGAGGTTCTGCAGATCACCAAGTCAGCTATTTTCGGATTTCCTTAAAACCCGCACATTCTTCACGGCATCCCACAAAACAAAAAACAATATATGATGCGGAGTTGAAAATGACACCTTGGAAAGGTATTTTTGCCGTACCATACTCTCGGCCGTCGACTGTGGAACATAGTGGACAAAGCCCTCTGCCGGGTCGTAACCCTCGTAGTAATCGAAATTGTCAAAGAAATCCGTCCCGGAGTCTGCAAATTCTAATCAATATAATGTTCTTAATAATCAAAACTGAATCTTCTTCAGCAGACAAAACGCACAGGTATCGACCAACGAGTAATCGAGCTCGGAGTAGCTCGGATATCGGTTCGCCTTCGCAACTTCGACGGGGACGACAATCACAATGATAAGAACAACGACGATGATGCCCGCAACAATCGCCCAAGTCTTCTTGGTCCAGTATTTGGGCTGCCACCACGGCGCACCAGAATAAGCCATATTTCTCTCCCCTCTGTACGGGATCGTCTTTTCCTCGTAATGGCGTTTGACGTCGGACGTGGAACTCGAAGTCGAATGATTAATAAATCGACTACCACCACCGCTGGTATTATAGAAACCGGGCCCCGCCCCGCTCGGGTAGCCGAAGTCTCGCGAACCCATATTTGTAGGCTGTGCTGCGTGCACGTCGTATGTTAGGGATTCTATCTTGACTTTTTAAGTAAGCCGCGTAACCGAGTCCGCTTCTAGAGCGACTGGCGTCTATAGCGTTTTTATCCGGCTTAAATCCTTGAGCTGGCTGCGATTGATTGGGCCCCGGGGATTAACGCCGAGAGTTCAGAGATAAACCTGTATTGTATGTGCTTGGCTGCCTGGAACGACCAATTGGGGTATTCCACCGATTTATCGTTGACGAGTTGGCACTTTGTTGATGACGCAGAATTGGCATGAAGAAAGGTGACACGAGATGCTTTATGGGATTGGTGAACTCTGCCACTTCCTACATTACATACAGAAACGTGTTACACCTCGTTCCTGAGAAACGGATCGGAGAATTTCGCTTTACGTACACAGGTGGCTGTGACGGGAATGACTGGAGAATGTGACGTGATCGAGTTTCAAAATTTCTGGCCCGATTATACTCTTCCCGCCCTTGATGCGCCACAATCCCGCTCGTCAGGTATGTGATGGTGCAACCGATCATATTCAGGGGTAAGATCCGCACTGTTTATTGATCTCATCACGAGTATTTTGTCTCCCTTTCCTCTGGATTTTCAGCGGCCATGACTCTGTCGAGTCGAGAGTGTGCTGGTACGCGTACGTGCAGATACGTATGCAGTGCTTCTAGCAGCATGCCAAGTCGAGCGGCGCACTTTATCTGCGTTTATCGCACGATGCGGCACATGGATTCATGCAGTGCTAGCAGGTATTGGGGATGGTGCCCAAGGCTAATCTGGATGCCGTGCGCGTCGGTCTAAACTGCAATGAGCACCCTCTTCTCGAGCCTCAAGTCTGGAACGCAGCGCTTATTGGCACTCCCAGTTGCTGGTTTCAACTTGCGATAAGGATGCGCACATCTGGAAACACCAGTCGTATCGCATGTTTGTTTCTTACCAGGTACAGCAGGTGTCAGACCCGACCCTCGAAACCGGGTGCGCGATCTGCGACGATTGACGTGTGGTGTGATAAGATCATGCATGTATCCCTGGAGCGTGGTACGAAATACTTCCGCTGTCAGACGTGGGATCATTAACGTTGGGCAGGCTTATCGAGTGCTGCAAGCAATTCGGAATCTCTTGGCGATGGACTCCGGAACACCCGATTGGTGTATTCGGAGGTCGAAATCCTGCTAAATACCTACCTGGGCGAAAAAACAAATACGATGCAACGCTGTCCACACTGATCATGTCGTTTCATCATGACGATATATTGATCGTACACTGAACTCCAAGTCTCGAAGATTTCAAATTTCAGAAACTCTACGCTAACTGTATAGAAGTCGTGAGCAATCTCAACAGCATTGTATCAAGCCTGCACCGCCGTTTTTGATGGTGGACTTGGCGACATTCTTATAGACGACTTTTCCGTCCGCTTTCTCACCAAGCCAAAGCTGAGCTTAACATCATCACACTCCAATGTGTGTGCGTTGCCTCTACTCTCCGACTTCCCTTCTAACTGGCTCTCCGGGGTTCCGGGGATCTTGCCGTCAACCTAGAGCCAAGGAGCGCGTTGAGCAAGTATGAATTAGGCTCGCTTGGAAAGGCAGCAGTAGTCTCCCGAATGAAACCTGAGGCGGTTGCTTGCCGCGCGACACCGGACTCAAATGAAACTATCAGTGAGTAGTATAGCACCGGAGTCCTCAAGGATCAATTTGGCGGACGCGATCATGGCGGGCGAAAAATAAAATGTGTGATTGCTCGGAGCAGCCGCTCATGTCGCTGTCATGGAGATGATATAGCCGGCACTTCATGAGGCCAAGTATTGCTGCCGTCGCCCGATCGCGCGAAGCCAAAGACTCTGTTCTAATTCATCGGGTCGGACACGGTGTACACTAGTCGCTCACTGTCAACCGTTTCGAATCGGCAAGTCCAACTACGAGACAGTGCTGCGCATCTAGAAATCTGAATGTGTAAAGCGTGGGCCATCGCTCGTCAAGCTTGAGCTCGCTGGCCTTGAGCTCGACCCGGGAGAGTAATCATTCTAGGGCCCCGCGCAACAACATCTTCTCTTACTCTTTCATGCCTTTTTGCAATCTCTGAGCGAGGCCGCGAATCTTGATCGCCACTGCAGTATTCAGCCGGAGGTATCTCTTTGGACGCTGACATATATGTGCGAATTGCGGGCTTGAACCAGCTCCCAGAGTTGCGTCACGAGCAGAAGACTTGACGATGTCGTAGACGAACGATCCACTCTCAGATATGGCCCGGTCTTCCAGGAGATCGTATGAAGGCCTAAGCAAGGGCCTTAAGAACTTGAACCTCCATTCTTCGTCATTGTCACGTTCTATCAAGAGCTCGCGGAGCTTTCTAATATTCGCTGTGAGCCCACCTAGGCCCTTGGATGAGAGCAGGGCCTACGGAAAAAGACTTCCAGGTTTACTGGTCTGAGATCTCGCCATCTTTGCAGCTTTGACTCGGATTAGAAACACCGCTCATTTGCTATTACAGATTGCTAAGTCAGATTCAGTTGGTCGAATGACGAAGTCTAGGTGACCACATTTGCCGATTCTACTGAGGAAGAGTTATCTTTTGGAATCAATAACTTGAGCTAGCTTGCTAATCACCGGCTCGAGCCCAGGTCGAAATGCAACGAGGGGCGTTTCTATGACTTACGCGAGATGAAGCAGGATCAGCAAACAAGGAATTATTTCTAACCGTTCAGTACTGCCATCCGCTATCAGCCAACATCGTTTCGTGACTTGAACGTTCTAAGAAAAGTGCGATGCCCGAGTGACAGACGTCAAGCGAGTTACGGGGCCAAACAATAGGTGGAGTCAACCTTTTGAGCAGTTAACTAAATCTTGAGTCTCAGTAGCAACCTTCCCTGGGAAATGGTACTACAACGGCGTATTGCGAAAGGAGCATATTTGCGACACGGAAGACATTGTTGAACAGCTGCAGCATATCCACAATCAGAACAGATCCGAGACACCTGTTGAACATTCCCCTGTTTCTTTTGCATATATAGAGCTGTTGGCACTCAAGACAGATTCAAGTAAAGGTCCACGATGCAAGACGCTGAACAGATTCGACAATGCCTCTCACCCGCTAAACGTGAGAAGTGAGAATAATACCACGAAGCCTCACGAAGCAATAGGAAATCTTGGAAATACATCGCACCAAAGTCGAATAGCTCTATTGGTAAAGGGGTGGAGAGTTCTCCATCTCTACAAACTCGTGTGTCGTCAGATCTTGACTGCTTCCGCCTCTGTTCCCCCTTTAACTTAAATATGGCGAGATCTTGGTTGTCATTCTCCTGATACCTATACTAGTATCACTTATTGTGAAGGAGATGTTATCATGTCCGCTAGTACTTACTGATAAGCACTATAAAGGGTGCAACTACTATAGCTATACGTCTATCAGCCCAGAACTGATATAGCAGCTTGAACGCATAGACAGATTATGCACCGCAGGACTTTTATATAACTAATTATAACCTAATCTTAACCCTCGTCAAAGTATGGATGTGTCCGCACCTGCAGTAGTCAGCCTATTACACACCCTAAAGCACAATAGCAGGTTATGTACTCATATAACCCTTGAGTTCACTTCCTTGTAACTCCTCAACAATGCCGGCGCACATAAGAGTTAGGCAGAATAGTGCCGTTAGCCTGGTACGAGTGCACAATTCCACGATACACAATAACTAAACACACCTGCTCCTTCTCATCAATCACTCTGCGAACAAACTGGTGACAGGTTTCAAATTATCCGACCCAGTCAGACGGCATACCATCTATGGGTCAGATATGAACAGTAGATATATAACACTCTCTAACGCACCAATCCACCACAAGACCAATTCAGCCCCACGACCAGCTATGGCGTTTAGACTGTGTTGCTCCTTTTTGTCATAGTTGAACAGAAAAGCCTACACAGCCAGCTAACGCAGGGCTGCCGGTGACGAACGACTGGCGACTGAAGCGGCCCCTATTTCTCAACTCACCTTTTTATTGTTCCACTTTGTCTTTTCGAACCGGAAAGGATTGGACTCTGATGTCGAGGTTTAGGGTGAATGGCATTAGGTGGAGCACTGTGACTGACTATCTCAGACATTCCTTCTCAACAAATATTTAGGTCAATCGTAACAAACTGTGAGCACTTAACTACCTTACATGAGCATGAAGGTATGAGTTGCTTGATGTACAATAGTGCAGTATCAATCGCTGCAAATGCAATCATGTTGTCTTAGGTTGTCTTTACCATGTACAATGGTCCAGGGAATCCGTCATTTGATACCCGTCAGACCTTTACACTCAATGGACCCGCGCTTCGCATCCTATACAGCTGAGCAAGATAGGCAAGGAAGATCACCCAATCAAGTGGCCATACACAGGCGTAGTTCTCGCTGTGTGTCAAAGCCTATCAGTCATCCTCATCAACCCTTGCCCTCTTAGGTTCCCTCGACTCGCCATCCTGAAGCCCATATCCTCTCTTTGACGAAGAGCTCTGATCCACCTCTGCCATGAACTTGTCCATCTGGAAAGGATCGTTGGCCACTGTGTCGCGCTCGAACTGAACAGGACCCTCTCGCGCCTGCAACATCTCCAGTTAGTGACGAGAACTACAAACAAAATGAAACTTGATGGCAGCGCTTACCTCTGCATCTCCGGATCCCTTGAAAGTACCACGACCCAGCGCCTCGCCAAACCGACTAGTCTTCTGGATCTTGTCCATCTCTCTATCTCCAGCAGCCTCATCATCCAGATCCTCCATGTTCGCGCTAGGTCGGTAAATGCTGTTGATGGCATCCTGAGCAGCAAACAGGGGCTTGTCGTAGGGGTTGTCCTCGTTGATACCACTGTCGAAGCCGCTCGATTGGTTGAACAGCCGAGAGTCGTACATGGATTCCGCCTGCGCCGTGGGTTTCGCCAGCCCAAGCGCAATCTTCTCTGAGATGTCGCGATTCTGCTCTCGCGCCATGACTTGTATACGTCTCTCAGCGCCCATGCGCGATTGTCGCAATTTCCTCTCCTCTTCCTTGCGCCTCTCCGCACGGGCCTTTTCTCTTTCCCTGATCTCGGAACTTTCACTATCAGATCCTGAGTCAGAGTAGCTGTAGCTGCGCGACCGTGATCGAGATCGGGAATCGCGCTCGTCTCGGGAGTCCCGCCGTTTCGATGCTCCGGCACGCTCTTCTCGGGCCTTCTGGGCCAACATGCGCAGGTTGTCCTCCTTTTGCTGCTTCTCCTTCTCCGCCAAACGCTGCTGCATCTGAGCGCGCTGCCTCACTTCCTCACGAGCGTGTCGATCAGCCATGAAGAGCGATTCACTGAACTGGGCGAATTTGTCGTTAATAGCAACATCTTGCAAGCCCCTTCCATCTGCAGCCAGTCGTTTGTCCAGGGGTACAGTGAAACCCTTGGGATTTTTCCAATTCGATACGGGCGGCGGGATTCGCCAGGCTTCTTGGTCTTCGGCTGTCAATTTCCTGGGTGGAGATCGCAGAATAGGAGGTGGAGGGCTGGGCGGTCCTCTGGGAATCTTCTTGTGCTTGAATTTGGGTGGTTCCATTGGATCCTTTTGGCGTTCGACAATCTTCATTATGCGATCTTGCTTTTTGGAATTGTCGCCCATCTGGTTCGCCGGCGTGTAACGTACGAAAGTCGCTTCCCTTTTATTATTCGTGTTGAGATTCTTGGGCTTCTGCGCTGCGACAGCGGTACCGACAAGAGCGGCCAAAGCGTTCTTGGTCTTCTCTGCTGTTTCGGCGACCTGCTCGGCGGTCGGCCGCGCAAGGCTGATTTCTCCTGCATCGGCTCGTTGTCGCAGTGGAATTAGATCTTTGAAGGATGCATGGACAATACGACCCTCGGCATGACCCTGCCAAGCTGTTAGTATGATACTTTGGGTGGTTGTTGCTGGTGCTTGACATACCTGTTTTGCGATGGCGTCGTACTTGACTTTGCCCTCGGCATCAACCTGCAACGCGAGGGCATTGCTATTGTCGGACCCTTTCTTCCCCATCTGCAGGGGATACTGGGCCACGGGAATCTCAGGAAAGGCGCCTCCATCTCCAAAATCCTCCTCAGCTCTTGGCCTCCATCCTGCGCGCTGACCGTAGGGAGGCGGACCAGTTCTTCGGAGAACAATCTGCGACTCGTCTATCTGGTCTCGAGAGACGATACGGGGCCCGCGTTGCTGAGCGTAGGCTGGGATCTCCTCCTCTTCGCCCGTGTACTGCGGTTTAGGCAGGGCAGCTGCGAGCGATGCTGCCATCGCGGAGGGACGCTGTTGGAATCGGGACTGGAAAGCGGTCGTGATTATCACATGGAGATGGCTGTATAGTGAATATCGTAGAAGGCCAACACACCGAGGATAGTGGCGTGTCCTGATCGTCGAATGTCAGTGTCGCGTAATGATGTTTGTCTACAGCTAGAATTTATGGATGCAGTTGCTTGAACATTGAAATCGAGCTTAGAGGTGGGTCCCGCCCGTCAAGACTTCCGCATCAGTGTGGCTGGGCGCAACAACAGGAATTGCGCCACAACTCCTGCTCATAAAGCAGGAGCATAAGGTGGCGCCCTGGCATCCATTGCAATCACCCAGGTAATTGTGACATACATTACCTTCAAACACTCGAGGCTTATCATGAATGTCGACTTCTTAGTTTCATGCTGTCTGCATTTGAGAATACAGACAGTGTGATATGATTCGTGAATTGGATCAGGCGCCTTTCCTATCATCTACCTAAGTCGTTGATATCGTCTGTAACCCATCGACTCCGGTTCCCTTTTGACGCCTATGATGTACACATTGGTGGCCAGTATACCCGCCCAGACTCGCTTCTACGCTTCACAGAAAAATAATCTGACATATCTACCCCAGCTTTCCCTGGCATGTTTAGACGTAGCCCTTCCTCGCTCCCTGCATACGACAATTAGTAACTGTGTGAATGATGGCACCTGATATGATGTGGTCCTACCTGGAAGAAGAACCTGACAACAAACACCTGTAGTCCGCCCATGGCGATAACCATGAGGATCTGGAGGATACTGAAATTAACAATTCTCCCCTCGGTGCTTCGGACGGTGCTGAAGTTTCGGTTCTCGCGCGTGCGGAAGTATTTCTGGTTTCGTGTGATGGTCGATAGCTGGCCTGACACCTTGTATATCGACTCTTCTAGCGCTGAATGCTGCTCTGAAGAGGAGCCCTGCTTTGCGGGGAGCTGTGCGCGCACCTCATCTTCCACCTATTGTAGCATTTGTGTAAGCAGTCTGTTGGTGACGATTGTGGGGTGCAAGGGCGGACGAACGGCTATCTCGAAATCGACAAACTTCTCCGAGTAGGTGCTCATGTCGTTGTCGAAGCAAAACTTGTACTCGCCCATCTGCTGCGCCGTGAAGACGAAGTCACCCTGACGCTCCTTCTCGCCCTCCAAGATGATCTTGTCATTGGGCCCAGTGACTTTGTAGTTGAGATCGAAGGAGCCTCCCGATTGCACCTGCATGTCTTGTTGTGAGACGACGAGCTGACAATTGTATTCGGTGGTGTTGGGAACGTACAGCAAAGTAGAAGGCCATCTTCTGGTTCTCCTTGTTGGGGGCGGCGTAGAAGCATGCTTGCTCGTTCGCCTGGATCTTGTAGGTCAAAGCAGTCGCAGAAACAAGAGAGGTCAGACAGGCCAAAAGGCCAACTGACAGTAATGTCGACTTCATGGCGCCGGTTGTGTGTGATGCAGCACAGAGATGGCTCATCGATGGTCTCGAGTGGACAGCTGGTCGCTACCAATGGTTTGGTCTGGCGGGCCAGTTCTAATTGGCAGTGAGGCTGGTGCAATGTTGGAACCTTAGCCACGCTTGCGTTCAGCACGGAAAATTGCCCTAGGCCGATCGGTGTTCAGGGGTTTCAGAGGCGTGGTCGGCGGGGAAGGTGTGGCGTCTGGAGATAGCTTACCCGGTACCTACCTGCCAGCCGTTAGAACTGAGAGACTGAACAAACATCTGAAATATATGGCCAGGTCATAATCACTAATTGTCTATGATGTGAAACCACGGGCACAACGAGCAGTATAATGCACATTTTTACCTGACTACCTACTGAAGCTGTTAACACCATATCAGCATGGTCCTTGGTAATTGTTCTGTGTTGATGTTCAGTCCTTGAACAAGACACCCGTAACCCCTGCCTAATTCACAGGCTGTGGCAGGGGTCTAGGGGATTTGACACGCCGCAAGAGTGCAAGGGTAGCACAGCGCAGCTGCAAGCTCCAGCAACCGCCGACGTCAAGTTCCCACCCAAGCTTTAGTAGCCTGTCGTCACCAATACCACCCGCGCAATTACATGGACACGTTCAGACACACCACTCTAAATCAGGAGATCACTTAACCGCGTCGTGTCGTAGGTTATATTGTTGCCTCCATCGCGAAGTCGGAGACCGCAACAACACACGGCCAGCTTGTAACGATCAATTTTCTATCCATGTGATACCGCAGTCGTCACGATGCCTTTGCCTTTACTTGCACTCTTATTCCTTCATCTCTACCCCTTCTTCACTTCTCTTCACTCTCTATTGTTCCGTGCCCGCGCGACAGAGCCACTCAGCACAACTCTCGCTGCGTTCACCTCGAGCGGCATTCGGATCGCAGCACTATGTTTTCTCCGCATGGTATGCTACTTAACATCGCTCTGCTGACTGTGTACTGTTGATGCTGATGATTGCTAGGTCGCTGTTCCTGTAAGTCGCGTTGCTTCTTGGCAGCCTAACGCTGTCAAAGAACCCTAGGCTCTAAACTGATTTGTCGATGAAGCCTCTATTAAACACCATTTACACGCTATTCGCCATATATACCACTACTTTCATAAGCAGCTGGGGTAAAGAGTGTAAGAGCTCATCAGGAGGTCAGGTAGACGTTGACGTTAAGGACCAACGTGCCATCCTGCCAAAAAAGAAACGCACATCATGGCAGAGCACACTTCTTCGCGGCACGCCAACTTCAAGCTCATTATTCACCATCCTCACCTTCCTTGTGAATCTCGTCTGCGTTGCTATGGTCACAGACCTCGCCTTTTCCCCCAGGTGGTTTCATCAAAGTCATGACTTGTCCTTCGCTAGAGTTGGTTATGTCTCCGACACCGAAGCGAAGCTCTTGCTCAGGGAGCCTGATCAGTCCAAGCTGCCTGTCACGGTTCAATACCATATCAAGGACCCTCAACCACCGTTCGATGACCCGACTTGGCAGACTGCCGGGAATGTGCACTTGACGACGGAGGACTCTGATTATACTGCGGTTGTCACAATTCCCTTATTGAACTCTAATCAACGAGTATATCAGTGGACTACCTCAAACAACCATTCTGGCGAATTCGTATCAGCCCCCAAACCAGGAGCGACACCCGAACTCTTCGATGGCAAATTTACCTTCTTATCAACATCTTGCATCATCCCAAGACTACCGTATAATCCCTTCGACCATCCTCTGTCCTTCCCGGGAATGAAACACCTGGCTAAAGTGCTGCCTGACCTGGGAGCTCAATTCATGTTGTTCCTCGGGGATTTCATCTACATCGATGTTCCTCGGCAATTCGGGCAGTCCGTTGAACACTACCGGCAGAAGTATCGACAGGTATACGCCTCTCCCGACTGGCCTGCCATCGGCCAGAACCTCAGCTGGATCCACGTCCTAGACGACCACGAGATCCGCAACGACTGGGATACGCAGAAAACGGGCGTGTACGAAACTGCCGTGGATCCATGGCATCACTATCAAACCGCCGTCAATCCACCAGAGGCGATGAGAGCGGACAGGGCTGGTCTACTTCCCCGGAGTGGCGCCAGCTACTTCGCTTTCACGCAAGGCCCGGCGAGCTTCTTCATGCTTGACACGCGATCTTACCGGTCCAAAAATTCCGAACCGTTTGAGAGTGAGAATAAGACGATGCTCGGGGACACGCAACTTGCAGATTTCATCGCTTGGTTGCATCGACCTGAGCCTAAGGGCGTCAAGTGGAAGGTTGTTGCGAGCTCTGTGCCATTCACCAAGAACTGGAGGGTTAACACCAGGGATACATGGGGCGGTTTCCTCGTTGAGCGGAGGAAGGTCCTCGAAGCTATGTGGGATGCCAGCGCGAAAGGCGTGGGTGTCGTCGTCTTATCCGGTGATCGGCATGAATTCGGCGCTACCGCGTTCCCACCGCCGAAGCATGGTAAATGGTCTGAAAACGCCACGGTCCATGAGTTCTCCGCTAGTCCTCTTAATCAGTTTTTCTCCCCGATTGGGACGTACACGCAGACGGATGATGAGGATGTCAAACTTGCGTAAGCCGCGGCTTCATACCAGCTGGGTCGAGTGAGAGACTAACGTGATTGTCTAGGTACATCAATAGAGGCAACTCGAAATTCGGCGTAATAACCATCGAGAAGACGCCCACGGAGCAGAGCAGCTTGCACTACACTGTGTATATTGACGGGGTGAACGCGTGGAACACGACGATTCTTTCGCCGTTTGTCGCTGAGCCGGAGAACGTTATTAAGGCCCAGGCCAGCTCGTTCTGGGATCGGATTAGAGGGGTTTAGGGGGTGTATGAACAGCTTGCGGCGGAGTGTGCATATGGGGGCTATGTGAGTGCGTTTGTGAGTTTGTGGTGGGAGGAGAAGGCAGTTGAATGAATACTTCGCCGCGTGGTATGCGCGTTGAGTTGGATGGATAGCTGGCGGAGGGGGAATTCGGGAGATTTAGTCTTCCTGGATTCCGGGTTTGAGGTATTAGTTCATACGTACGTGGGATTAGTCGTCGAGAGTATTGCTCACGCTGCTTTTCATGTAGGATTATGGCATAGGGCGCTTCGTCTGAGTTCGAGACTGGGAATTGATGTTTATTCATCTAGTTCTGATGTGTATCTTGCCTGTTGCTCATTTTCGGTTCAAATCGCTAGTCTCTGCTTACCTCACCTTGTTTGACCTATTATATGTCGTTGGTTGGCTAATATTTGTCCCTCGCTCTCTTTACGTCTGTGAAGAGAGAATGGGCTTTTATTTGAGCAGAAACGGGGTAAGATATTTGGGTAGTGTTCCATTTAGGTAGTGACTTGGATTTCAACTACACGACAGATATCTTATCATCACCTCTGAATATACTTGCATGTGTGAAACTGGGTTTGGAGAATACATACATTGAATGCGATGAAGGGCGCTCGGTCGAGATAGAGTTGCTGGTGGGATGAGAGCTGGGTTCTCGATGGATTGGCTAGGATTGGTGGAGGTGTTGCAGAAGCTTATTTCAACTCTTGACAGCTACGAACTTATCCCGGTGTTCAAGTCACCGGAATCGTGGCCCTCATTGCCTGCAAGAGATCACACGTATGATCAGAATAACGTTTGTAGGTTTTTTGGCTTTATTTCTTATTTGCTTCTACGAATCTAAGCGACCAGTTCTCTGGTGTTCGAGTCCTCATCCCATCCATTTCAATCGACACTGGCGGAATATAGTTTCGTGCAAGAAGAGCATGACTCCACGCTATGCTTTAGGTTTGTTAACTGTCGTAATTCGAAGACGGATCGGTCCGATCTCGTCTATCTGTTTCCTCCCCTCCAAGTCAAAGAAGAGTCGTTTAAGCACCAGCAACCTTGAAGATCTCCTCAAGAGGCTTATGGTCCTTGGGCCCAGCCTCGCCAGCCCGTCCACCGAAGACGAGCTGAGCAGTCAGCTTCCAGTCGGAGGGGATGTCCCACTCGGCCGCGACGCGCTGGTCGATGAGCGGGTTGTAGTGCTGGAGGTTGGCGCCGAGGCCCTCGGCCTCGAGGGTGGTCCAGCAGGCGAACTGCAGCATGGCCGTGCTGTGCTCGCCCCAGGTCGGGAAGCGGTCGGCGTAGATGGCGAACTTCTCCTGCATGCCGTTGATGACGGTGTTGTCGACGAAGAAGAGGACCGTGCCGGCGGCGGCCTTGAAGCCGGCGTTGCGCTGGGCGGTGGCCTCCCACGAGTCGGCGGGCACGATGGGCTTCAGGACTTCCGAGGTCATGTCCCAGAGCTTGTCGTGCGCGGCGCCGTAGAGCACGAGGACGCGGTTGGACTGCGAGTTGAAGGAGGAGGGGACCTGGATGAGTGCCTCCTGGACGATGGAGGTGATCTTGTCCGAGGGGATGGGCAGCTCCTTGTTGAGCTGGTAGAAGGAGCGGCGGGCCTTGAAGGCTTCGAGAAGGGCGGCAGACGAGGCAGACATGTTGCTGGAGGTGGAGTGGCTCGTGGAAAAGGGCCTAGTGGTGGGGGTGGCTCTCAGTAGGCTCGAGGGCTTGAGGAGTCGGGCTGGACAAGTTGATGCTGATGCTACGCTGGAAGATGAGGCAAGTCTGGAGACAGAGAGGAGGGCCGAGGTGAGAGTGCGTGGGTGCATGGTGGGCTTATATGTACAGGCACAGGTGGCTAGCTAATAGTACAGAATCTATCACGCGATTGGGGAATGCAGCGCAGCAGCAACGGGAGCGAATGCAGAGGCCGGCCGACGAGGCAAGGCGCACGTTATGTTCCCAAGGACCGGGCTGATTCGTCGTGTCGACGCAGAACGGCGTTTAGAAGAGGGGCGGACGGGGGGTGAGGGGCTTCTAGTCAGTAATTATTAATACAAAGCAAGTCATGTTATGTACGCGTGCAGACAACGCTGGGCTCGCATTGCATCACAGGTCTAGACGAGGTAGTCAGTGGACAGAGAGTGGAATCGACTGATGGGAGACGATGGAGTCGCTCTATTACTAGTCGCTTATACTGTATCCCGCATTGAGACGGGTGGTGTCGGGGCCGAGAAACTTCAGGTTCTGCATAGATAAGCCCACCGAAATGTGATCAGTAGCAGCATCGTGCCGGCAGATGGCTTTCAGGCATCTCGTCGGGGACAATGACAATTATCCAAGGCCAGCCTCGCAGAAGCGACATGTGTCTGACGCCGGCCCATGATTCGCATCTCGCTCGCGCATTCCTGCAGGGTCCTGGCACGCCCAGTAGATCGTTGAGCTGAGAGGGCAGGGTCACTTCAGAGCAGAGTCAGGTGTGAGTCGTAGCAGTGAGATTTGAATTGCCGATGTCAGCGCAGCCTCGACAGACGTCCAGGCTGTTTCATGGCCATCTAGATTCATCCCGAATGTAACGCCGCGACAACCAGAAGCAGAATGCCTCATTTCGGTTGATCTCTTATTCCGACGAGGCGGTACGACGATAACCAACGCATCATAAACTCAATCTGACCTTTATGAATCCCTTACATCTCTTGGGCACAAGTACATGCATTGAATGCATTTGTTCCCCAGCTCGTTTCAACATCGATCAGTATTCTTTAGATGCATATCCGACGATGCTGGCTCCGGACAGGATGTGGATTGTGGATTGTGAATTATGGATTGTGGGTCGTGGGTCGTGGGTTGTGTATTGGAAATTGCTTACAGAAGCTTGTGTAATCAGCAATTAGATTGCTTTCAAAGCTTGAGAAATCAGACATGCAAATGGCACTACTTTCTGCTTTGAGCCGTGTTGCCATCTTCTTTTTGGGTCTAGTCTTTCTAAACGAGTCAACGCACCCTTTGCCCGGATGCCTTAAAGGGATATGCCAGTCGGTCATTCCATTCTCTTTTGTTTCTGTTTCTTGCGCTCATCTTTGCCGACAATACCGCTCTTGTTGACTTGGCCCTGTGTGCAGTTGATGGGGGCTGGGGTCGTTCTGGATCGAGGGGCAAACACAGCTTGGAGGGGTATTGAGGGGCCTTTTGCTCCACGATGCAACCATCGAATTCATTCATATGCCCCTCTTAAGCTGAAGCCAACCATATAAACTGCACACTACTCGGTACTAATGAAGTGTCTCTAGCTCTAGACCTATGCATCAAAGACTACAACAGTTTTTTGAGTCATGTAGTCACACTCGCTGCGAGAGTTATGCTCGTTGTTGATCCAACTCCGACATATGTATTAACCAGCTTGTAATATGTATCAACGAACTAGGATTGTGTGCCTCATTTTTCTTGGTTCATTATAAAACATACATAACTCTATAGCCAATCACCAATGGTATATTGCATCACAATATTGCCGGAATAGGCAATATGCATGGACGCCACGAAGGTGAATACCTCCCTGATGCACTGGAAGATTTCGGAGTCACAGCACGTGCGATGTTGAAAGTTTGACGTGATAATTGTATCAAGTTGACAAACATGGCATTGGTGTTGACACTCAGGAGTATGCAGATAGGTTTATAATATTGTTGCTTTGCATTTCTCTGTGAAAAGTGAACTAACGCCGTATCATGCATACGCCGTACATGGGCGATTGACCTGAGCTATGCTATTTAGCTGACTCAGATGCCTGGTGAAATGGAAAGATCCTCCTCTGTCCAGTCTAATAGTAGCCAGCTTTTGATGTTCCCTAACAAAAACACTGTCAGAGACAGACTGGCTTGCTTGCGCAGAAAATCATGTCTATGAATTTTCCCATTCCCGCTTTGTGTGTTCACTCGTTGTCCATTTTTGTAGTGATCCCTTGGCACAACACCATTTTGAGCATCTGTTGCCTAAAGGCCAACAGCTGGTGCACTGTTGGCTAGGTACATACCCATAGCATGTTCTCACCATGTCTCAGCAATGTATTGGCCAACTTCTTTCTTCAGGTCCCAGAACTTCTTCGCCTCGTCGTGCTCGAGGTTACCCTTGGCCATGGCCACCTTGATGAGTGCTTCTTCAACGCCTTCACCCATTCCCCTGCTGCTTCCACAGACAAACACTCGCCCGTCAAGCGAGTTGATGATATACCACACCAGATCTGCCTGGTTGGCCACTTCTTCTTGAACGTAGCGACCCTCACCGCGTCGACTCTGGATCACACGCTTCACCTCGTCCTCGTGCACTCCCCATTCGCCACTGTAGATCTCATCGACGAGAGAGTCGCGTATTCCTTGGAGGACCCACACCTTGTTGGCACAATTGGCGTTCTTCAAGCGTCGCTGGACAAACCCTCGGAATGGTGCGATGCCGACGCCAGCCCCAATAAGGAGCATCGGACCATCAGACACAAACTGCCTCGCAAGGGGGTTGGCCATCAAGCCTTTGAACATGGGAATATAGACCTGGGGAGCGCTGTCTCCTTTGCCTTGTAGATCCAAGTAGTGGAGAGCTTGACGCTGGAAGAACCCAGACCCAACACCAGTGCGACTTCCACCGCGCCAGTCCGCTGTCTCATGAACAGTGACGGCGATCTCGACAAGCCTATGCTGCTTGCCATCACGGATTTCGAAGGACTCGTGTGGGTCGTTGGAGAGAGAGTAGAATCGGGGCATCAGTGGCTGGAGGACTGACAAGAGTGCGTCCATGGGAGGCTTGGCGGAGGGGAATGCACTGAGGATCTGAGATATGGAGATGTGGGGCCCCGTGCGGAAATCGCAGAAAACACCTTGGCCTTCTGCAGAGCACAGAAACAGCAGGATCTTCTTCTCGTTGGGATCGTGGGTATACTCGGCAAGTACGCGTAGAAGAGGCTTGGTGGGCGGGTAGGATTGGATATCGGAGCACCAGGTCAAGAGAGCTCGGCGAGTGGTCATCAGTTCTCGTGCCTGCTCATCTCCCCATACTGTTGGCCATCGGCCCTTAGTTGTTCGCAACAGTACTGGCTTGTCACGTAGGAAACGGGGCACCATAAGCAGATCCAGAACTGCATCGACCTCGGAGAAATCGTTCGGTGCAGAGACGCCAATGGCACCACCCACTTTCCACTCGGTATCGTCCTCCCTAGGATAGTCCGTAATGTCCAGGTCGAAATGGAAAGTCCTCTTCTCGGCGCCAACCTTGGTCAGCTCTCGTGTGTTGTGGATCTTGGCGGGATGTACGTGATACGGAGGGTGAGGCTGAACGAATGAGGGTGGTTGGATTGAAGTGTCGAGGTCCTCGAGCTCCAGCTTTTGCATGCTTTTGTCCAAGCTGTCATTTGTCCCTACAGATATGGCAGAGTCTGTGGGGGAAGAGGATTGGGACACACGGCGGACCGGCTTCTCCAGAAATGTGAATTGTTCAGGCAGGTCCGTGATGCCGGTGAGGACTGTGGGTATATCGCCAATCCTCAAGCCCAGAGATTGGAATGCGCTGTTCTCGGGCAGCGGAACACTCTCATAAGATATGCCCTCCTTCTTCTTCTGAACGTTCATGCAGCATCCTCCGCCACAACATCTGCTGATCAACTGCTGGGTTGACTCGCCAGTGATTCGCTGGATGTCGGCAGCGCTCTGGGAGATCAGTCGCGTAGAGGCGCGCCGCCTCCGTGTGGGCTCCGGCAGTCTGGGCTCATCTTGATCCTCCGAGTCCTCAGAGTATGTGGAGTATGTGAGGGATGGGGCGATGGAGGGGTTGTTGGGTTCCTTGGGGATGCACCCCGCCGTGGAGGTGGCAAGAATTCGGTCAATTTGGGTGACCATGTTTAGTCCTGTTTTCCTATCCTAGCCAGTGAATCTGTTTCCGACGTAGCAATTCACAAAGTTATAGACTCCTGGTTGTTTTGCGTGGACAGGGGGGAGGTGGTTCGGCGCAGTCGCAGTATAGCGTGCTCTGGAGTCAGTGAGATCCTGTCCACAGTAAAAAGACGCAGGTGGTGCTATAGTGTGGTGCTATAGTGCCTAGGCGATCTGGTTGCTGCTAGGGAGTGCTGTGTGTCTGTTGCCGTTCTATCGACATAAATATAGTTGGGTATGAATGATAAGGTTGGACTCGCACCAGTCGACGCACGGGAAATGACGGGGCAGAGAAGTCAATG
This sequence comes from Xylariaceae sp. FL1272, assembly GCA_022432385.1. Lineage (NCBI taxonomy): Eukaryota > Fungi > Ascomycota > Sordariomycetes > Xylariales > Xylariaceae > Xylariaceae sp. FL1272. Next base: position 194,388 of record JAJJXC010000012.1, on the reverse strand, counting down.
GACACCAGGCAGGTCGGCAGTGATGTGGTGAGCGTGACTAATGGGCAATGCAATGAATGGTGTGTCGGCGAAGACGCGATGTCAGGCTGTCAGCTGGTCAGGCCGAGGGTGAGAGGGTGTTGGGAGAAAGGGAGGAGGGCATAGGGCAGATTTGTAAACGTGTTGGAAATGCGAAAACCGGCAGGGCGCAGAACAGGCCGAGAACAGGGTCGATGTGCAGGCTCGCCAGCTCTCGGGATCAGCGCATCGGAAGAAATCTACGACCAGCTGCAGATGGATTCAGTGTAGTGTACAGTGTTCAGTACGGACGAAGCCCCACAGGCGCTATGGATGATGAAAGAAGCCAATATAGGAGGCCTATCAGATCTTCCGCAGGCCCTGGCCGTGTCTTGGCGGTGGAGGGTTTTGATCTGATAAGCCCCCTCCGAACTCTATTCGGCCCTCGCCGATTTTGGGCTCGCACTCGTAATCGCGTCCTTTTCTCACTGTATCGCACTGTACAGTTGATACCTATTCGGGCCCCGAACTGGCCTGGCAAGCCTCGAATCCCTCCTCGGCTGCTATGACACTATTGTGACATTCCTGCACTGTTGCACGCGATTGCTCATCTTTCTCAACCCTGCCCAATGACGAGGGTGAGTACAACCGAAGGCATTGGATCCTACATGTTTGGCTGCAGGAATATCAGACCTGAAGTTCAATAGGAACGTTCTACTTGGAGTGGAACGCTTGGCAATGGCATATCTTCCATTGCTTGCATTCAATGTTGATCGTCAAAACTGTGATTTATTGTACGTAACCGCACACCGACTGCGTGTCACTGGCTCGACTGGACGGGAAATTGTGCATAACCCCAGATGAAGAACAAGGCTTGCGTTGCCCTCCACAAAACAAGGGTTCATGCCAAGTAAGGTGTACAGTAGTAAGTGCGCACTGCCGAGGCTGAACATTGTTGGGGCCACGTGTCTGCATATCCCTATGTTCGGGTTCCCTTGTATCTGATCAGATAAAAGCTTCTCCTGGAAATGAATGTGTTAGAGCCACAAGTCGGCAAGCATACCTCGTCACGTCCTGCAGGTTAGACTTGTTTGGACAAAGGGGTTGGGAGACTTCCTGTCCCGCGGAAAACGCGCGCCGCGTGACAAGCAGAGGAATTGGTGTTATGTCAGCCCCTCATCACCATGCATAGAGGAATGACGCAAGTGCAGCCAGGATTACTCACCTATGGCCCATGGGTAATATATTGCATGAATAGACATCACCAATTCACTGGCGTCCGCTTTCGTGAAATTCAATGAAATACACTCGTCTCGTTTGAGACAGACCCGGTCAATAATGCGCTCACCTGATGACAAGAAAATGCATCAGTGCATCATCGTGTCACCACACCAGCCATCCCTAGCCTGTTTCATTTCGGTAATCTAATCCATCAATCAACTTGCTTGGCTCTGTTTTTTTATCAATCTGATCTAATCTCCGAGGTCGGCCATTGTCTGGTAATCTGTGTAATCTGTGTAATCTTTGAATTTCCGGCCCTTCCAAAAGCAGTCAAGCGCATCCTTTTCAGCTGGTGAGGCTGGAGTGTGCCCAGGGCTAAAGATCAGATAACTGTCTGAGACATTCAACTGCCGATGGGTTCTCTACGGACAATTTCTTTCGACTTTCCTGATGTCTAATAAACAGTCAGAATTCCCCATTGGGGACCTTGAGACTGCGTGTACACTGTAGAGACACAGTGTCGGTCATTATGAAATGATTCGCAGCCCCTTTGATGAGAGAGAAGAGGAGATTAAAATAGAGCAGCGTCAGAGCAGCATCATCTGATAAGAAAAGATCCTCAACTACCAACCCAACGTGTCGGGAACATCCAAGACCGCTCACGCCATGCTGGGCTGTTCTCAGCTGTTTGACCCATGCAAACCAACGGGGCGGTGTCAACGGCCCATTCTTCTAAGTTTGTTTCATAATACTTCTATCTGTCTTTCCTCACCGCTCTAGTATTTCACGCTTTAATTTCCCGATGAATGGCACGTTTGCTGACTTGTACACGGAGTGGTATTACACGAATACGTCGCTGTCTTGCGCTTTCAATGAGGCTGCATTATCGCCCAATAGCTTATGCCGAAACACCCGAGTTTCCCGACAACTTGACTGGGGAGCTCAATGGCTGTCTGAGCTTCCGCATGCCCCGAATTTCGCACCTCACAATGGCTCTAGCAAATGATGATACAATGACGAGGTTTATGAGGCGGTTTCTTCCGGTGCGCCCCTAATCTTGCAGATGCAAAACCTTAGCCTTGGATATCCCAACAGATCTTTAAGAAAAAGCAAGTATCCGTATAACTGCCAAAACAGACGGGTGGGGTTCAATACTTGAAGGCCGGTCCATTGCCCATGGTAGCGATAGTAGCATGGCTGTTTGTATGGCCTACCATTGACATCTTGCCGAGTCTGCTTCAGTAGTGGCCAATTGTTGAACTAACCGAAGCTCTAGCCCGTCGCCAGTTGTATGTTCTTTTCATTGCAATGTGTCGCTACGAGTCAGGTTATGTGGCAATGTGTGGCTTACCAGCGTTTAAACCAAGTTGTAGTCGTCAAGTCAGCACATCCCTATTATCTGTCCACATGTCTAATCAGCGCTTCGTGTACCTACTGAACGAAACGGACTGAGCTTGAGTGACCTTTTGATGAAAGTTCAATCTCGAAATTGTCAGCATGGTGTTTTGCATGGCACATAGTCACCAAAATATGGATATACAAGCGTTTTAGTCACAGTACAAAACGCTGCAAGCTTGTGTCATGCTGGAGGCTCAAGCAGACTGCCGTAAAGTATTCACAAATTGCAAACTTTAGCTGAGTTTGCGCCCCTTTCCGACTTCATAAAGACTAGGTACTCGCTCTGCATAACAAGATCGAGGAGCGAAGGAAAAATGATTGACCATGCATTCGGAGGAGAGATAGATCATGAGGAGTATGGAGGCGATACCACTTACGACACTTCCACGTATCGCATTCAACACCGACATTCAATAAACTCCATTTCATTCAGTGAAGCTAACGGGGATGAAGCCGAAGGTCCTTTCACATTCTACGCACATCTCGGAAGAAGAAGAGGTATGAATTTTGTTCATAAAATCTCGGAACTCTAAACCTCCACTTCAGGATTCTTACGGAAATCAAGCCTCTTTCGTTGTTAAAAATCCCATTGGACAGAGTTCGGTCGTCTGAAGTTCAATACTTCGTCCGTCGTGCATTTGCTAGCAGGTCAAACCGAAAGGGGGCGTCGATCATGCTCGCCTAATGCAGGAACGGGGGTGATACAATGCTCAGACGGGAGCCCCAACCCCCGCATCACCAGCCTGCCAAGCAGAGGGGCGCTTCCGGCACTGTTTCCAAGCAGTCGGTTCGAGATTGGTATGGACAACGTGGAGATGAAGAACGGAAGTGGATATTATGTGCATGCCATTTTGTGACTTACCGGCCTGCGCGACGAGTAGCCCTTGTGGCCAACAGTGTTACGAGGATCGGCTAGAGTAACGCGCCGATGGTCACTAATGAAGAACGTGATGTGCATCGAAGGCCCGAACCCGTCGGCAGCTGGCTGTTTGGCCCGGATGATGGGCTCCCTAATGTTATTAATATTCGAGTCGTGCATGAATCCTCGAGCGGCAATGGTGGCTATGTTGGTATGGAGCTAGATTCCGTGATGAATGTTTCCTTTAGTCTCAGCAACTTTCATCGACAATATCGTAGGCTATGTGTCCACCTGCGAGTCTCTGCGCGCCTTATTGTTTCCTCGCGACAATTGGTTCGCATTTGAACCCGAATCAGAACACGCACGATGGATTCGGATTCAACTTCAGCTCAACTTTTGCTTGCGTCGCGGCCGATCAAAACGCTGGAGTACGTGTCTTCGCAAGGTTCCGGGGAGCCAGGGTTTCGGGCCTGTTAGCTCCCGTGCGCTTTCCGTTAGACCCTTTGCAGTCGACGTTTCAGAGACATGTCAATTGTTGGAATCCCAATGGCGGTACAGATTACTCCAGTAGCAATAGAGCAGCTCCAAAGCAGCACGACAACCCCTTTGAGTCTCATACACGCTATTGATCATGGAAGAGTTGAATTGGAAACGGCCCTGGAACCCTCACCCGGGCCGCGGCTCCTCTGCTGGTCGCCTGAAGCGAATACCTACCTAGGTACCTTACTTAGACGGCCTCGATATTCGCCCAGCTGGTTTGATAGAACTGAAGATCTGCGTTTGCAGTCGAAACTCATCTACAGAAATATTCCATTCTGTAATTTCAATGGCTCTATTTCGTTTCCATCATTCTCTCTCTTCGCTATCCTACTCTCCCTCCCCTCCCCTCCGCACTCGCTGAAAGTTGCCGCCCAAACCCAGCAACAACGCGGCATCGGAGCATTCCAATTGAAAATTGTTCTATCGAGCATCGACATCTAGGCGCTTGAAGGCCTTTGATTTATGTTACGACTCTTAAAGGACAAGGCGTTCGGAGTTGCTATGTGGTTCTTTGCAGACTAGCTGTTGATACCCTTCAGACTACCTACACCGATTGCTCGGCGACACAAGAGACGATCACCAGCCTGTCACTGTCATATCGAGCATCGCACCCGGTACAACTTCCAATGTTGCAGTTTACGGCAAAATCATTGTGAATATTGCATGCCTGTCGCTCGACCAGGATCAACTGATTCAACATCCTTCTTCAATTCATTGCCATGCCTTCAGTGTCCAACATTCTACAGCCTCAGAGCTTCAACTTCACAACAACCATAGACCATGTATCACTTCAGGGTCAGCACTTACACCATGCCATATACTATACCACGGCCACTCTCTTATTCTTTTGCGCATGGTTTCTTCAATCTGCAAAGTACAAAACATACAACTTAATACCATACTATGGGGCATCTAGAATCAAATGGATGTTCAGTGCCGACGTCTTGATCAGGGATAGCTATCGCAAAGTATGTGAGCTTTGCAAACTCGAGATCTCACAGACTGACAACCTGAAAACAAAAGTTTCAAGACACGGTGTACGAGGTCAAATCCACAGAAGGTCTGCGAACTATCATCCCGCCGACGTTGGTAGGCGAGCTTAAAGGTTTACCGGAGGATGTTGTGAGTGCCAAAACAGCAGTCAGCGAGGTAAATCTCAACATTAATCAGTCAACTTCCACTACTACGAGCTGACATTGGATTCAGGCCATGTTAAGCGACTACACCCAGCTATCTGCGGATGCACACTCGGACACCTTGACTCTGCTCTTAAAAACCAAGGCAACGCAGAACCTAGCTCGCATGGTGCCACATCTCAAAGAAGAGCTCGAGTACATAATATCGAACGAATTCCCGCAAAATCAGGGTATGAAGCATATGAAGCGCTCTCGGTCCGTTGCTAAGTTTAATCAGATTGGACGCCGTTCAAGGTGCAGCCCTTCATGGTCAGAGCGGTCTCGCGCCTAAGCGGCCGAGCATTCGTAGGATCGCGGCTCTGTCGCTGTGAGGAATGGATGGACGTCAGTATAAACTTTGCCATCACGGCTTTCATTGCGGTCACGAAGCTGCAATTCTTTCCGCCTTGGATGCGCCCGGCTGCACAGTACCTTGTCCCTGAACTGAAGACTATTCGAAAGGACCTCGTCAAGGCACAAGATATGCTGCAACCGTTGATCGAAGAACGTCTCGATAACGCAGACAAGAATGACCGGGGCGTTCCCGACGACTTTATTCAATGGCTGTCAGATGCCTTGCCAGAAGACCAAAAACGAGATTATTATATTCAATCCAAAATGCAACTATTACTCAGCGCCTCTTCTATACACACTACGAGCAATCTAACGACCGACTGTATATACGATCTCGCCGTACATCAAGACATGCAAGAAATCCTGCGACAAGAGGTAATCCGCGTATTCGGTGAAGACGAAATAGGCTGGGAGGAAAGAGACAGCATATCACGCCTGAAGAAAATGGATAGCTTCATCAAGGAGTCACAGAGGCTATCAGGGAATATTAGTAAGTCATACTCTACACGTTTCCATTCTCTCGTCGAGAGTGGAAGCGGAATACCGCATAGTAACAAATCACCAGCATCATTCATCCGCAAAGTCATGAAACCAATCACCCTATCAAACGGCACACACCTCGCACCAGGCACCAACCTCCTCACGCCCCTAGCAGGCGTAGCAGTCGACGAGCGCTTCTTCCCCTCCCCCGAGACATTCGACGGCCTGCGATTCTACAAACTACGTCAACTCCAATCACCCTCCCTCTCACCCTCCCTCTCACCCTCACCCTCGCCCTCGCCGTCCACCTCAACCAGCACCCTCTCTACCTCTATCCCTACCTCATCCCCATCCGATTCCCTCCCCAACGCGAGTAAATACCAATTCACAAGCATAGGTGACACGAGCATGAACTTCGGGCTGGGAAAGCACGCCTGCCCGGGGCGGTTCTTCGCCAGCCAGGAGATCAAGCTTATTCTGTCTTACCTGCTATTAAAGTACGAGATTAGACTGCCCGAGGGGGCTAGCAGGCCGAAGCCTACGACGTTCATGATGACTAGGGCGCCGTGTCAGACTGCTGAGGTCTTGGTTAGGCGGAGAACAGCATGAACGATGCATTGATAGGATATATAATTGGTACTATTTGGGGCCCGGCGCTCTATGGTCCTACGGCGTTTGGCGTGATTCCATTGGCTTTGGATGAGAGGTAAGGAGGCTGGAAAGCATCTATAGAGGGACAGCGAAGGGCACGTATGCTGTATATATCTACACATATACATGACATGTACAAAATGAAAATTCTCTCAGATGCATTGGACATCATGGCTGGAGGTACGGAATACTAATAGGCTCACATGCATGCAAGTAACGACCGAGAGACTTCTCAACTTGAAAGGTATTGTTGCGCCGAGTCGCTGATACAGCAGCGATTTCACAATATAAAGGGACGCACTAAGTAAACGGTGTAAACTCATTGATTGACGATCGAGGGGTATCTCTAATAAGTTTCAACTAAATCACCTCTCATCTTCTCACTCCCAATTTCTCCCATCCAACCAAACTTGTTCAGGTGAACGCGGGACATCAATGCTTCGCTCGCTCGCTCCAACCAATAAATCATCATCATCAAAAGAACGAATGCCATGCCATGCTTCATGTCGTCGTAAGCCGCAAAAAAGCAAAAACAAAAATCGTTCGTTCATCAGCCGCTCGCATCATGTCATGACTGTACTCCTCGTGTCCCCGCGAACCCCAGCAAATTCAACTGATAAAACCATTATTTCGTCGTGCAGTACGTGTGAGGTGGGTTGGTGTGGATGATATGCATGTAAATGTTTTGCGTGATGAAAGCCCAGCCAATCGCCGCGTGTGTCGTGTTCCGAAGTGAAAAGAGCCTCCCGTATCGCAGATCGAAAGGTTTCGTAATTATCGCCCTATTCTTCAGTGCTCGCAGCTGAGCTGAAAGGATGAAGAATGCCCAAATGAGTGTGGAGGCTCCGTCCCGCGGCGATTGGGTAGCACAGCTTATGTGCGTATTCATGGAGGTGGGTAGTTGGTTGCAGCCATGTGTATGGCTTGTGGTGAACCAACAGGTAGGTGTATTTTATATGTCGGAGAATAGAATCAAGGCTCTAGTGGCCTGATGAAACGAGTCGGATGAATTAACGATCTCGTCATGATGAAGCGACACTGAGTCTTTTGGTTCCTGCCATTTATATGTAGTAATGTTATGACATGGTTGGCTTGCGCCTGGGGAATCTTTTTTAGTAGAAAGAAAAAATATGATGTCGCGAAACATCTCTTCTATGCTGATATTAACAGCAGTTCTAGAAATCAGAAAGGGTGGAATAAGGTTGAAAACGCATATGAAACGGATCAGATGCTTGCAACTCGTGCTCTGTCAGGCATTCTGGCGTGGCAGACCATCAGCTTCAAGCTTGTGCCCCATTCTTCACACTCGGCAAGTAGAGCGCGGTCGTTCCAAATGCTCTTGCTCATGCCGGTCGGAACTTCGTAACATCGGTTGTACCACCATCGGCCGACTTTGGAGACCATCTTTGTAATGTTCTCATCGCCTAGCTCTGTATTGTCGTTCATCATCTCTGCGAGACTGCGTTCGTCCTTCTTGCCGTCCTTGGTCTTGGTGTCTATGGAACTGGCAACTGGAACTCCGACGCGGCAAGTCTTGATCTCGCCGAACCCCTTAGCTCCCAGCAGTCGCAGAATAATATCTGCGGTGCTGCTTAGATTGAAATCGGGATTGCGAGCATTGACTCGCTCCTTCAAGCGACGGACTGAGCGTCGTGTGCGGTTGCCCACGTTGTTCAAGTCGACGTCGAGAATAGAGAGCTCGATAAATCCACCCGGTTTCAATACACGTCGTGCCTCTGTGATGATGTTTCTGTAATGAGCCTCGGGTGCCGCAGATGGGAAACGGAAGACGATCGCAGTGAAACTTTCAGGGCCGAAGGGGAACTTGTCGGCATGAGAGGTGTATTGAATCTGGTGGTGGTTTGGGGGCGACATTGGGAATGAGTTGGTCTGCTGTTCTTGCTGTATCGGCGCGCGAGGAGAGAGATTGAAGAAAGTAGCCATGGGGTAGGTCTCCGCTGCGTAAAAGGACCAATCATCATTGCCCAGACCGTCGACGACGAGTATCGACTGGCGCTTTAGAGAACCATCGTCGTTGACCAACTCATCGCGAACTGGGCTGAACATAACGTGACCGAAGGTGAGCCATTTGCTGACTGTCATTGAGCCTACTCGCAAGTTGACCTGTGAGAGCGCAGTTTCCTGGCTGTGTGCGCTGCTGTGGGAGCTTCTGGTGCTGGACGGCTTCCCTTTCTCACCTTTTTGGGAGGACAAACTTCTCCGTGGAGACTCATCCCGCTCGTCACCTAACTGCACCTTGCTGTTGTTCCGATCACCATACCCTGACACAAAGTCGGTGACAGAGAATGGGGTTGCTGGTGGATCAGAATCAAACCTGAAAGCAGCATTTATTCGCGCTGTCATATCCGCACTATAGTGGCTAGACGTAGTAGCGGTTCTGGCGGTGTTGACAGAGTCGCGAACATCCTGTACCAAGTCCGTTTTGATAGTTGGCGATTCAAGGGGCTTCGTCGACTTTTTGACCAATTTCGAAGTGTATGTCTCGAGATGAAACGGAACACCACAAGAAGATGATGGCGATGGAGGCGCGTCCTCAAGAAAGTCGTTGTATTCGTCCCACAGCTCATCTTCTCCCAGGGGTGCTTCCGGCTCTGGTACCTTGGCGGTGTATTCGGCGTAGTCGATCGCACCTGAGCAGGTAGAGCCAGAGCTCGCTGTGCACTCAGATCCCTTTCGTGGGGGGAATGCGAGAAACTCTTGATCGACCTTCACATGTTGAGATGGAGGGACTTGCGAAGTTGCTTCCCCTAGTTGCTGCATGGTAATTGGCTTCGCTGGTGATTCTGCGCGCGTTGGATCTGGAGTGGATGATTCAGGAGGACTTGGACCTTTTGCAACTGAGCTCTGATCAAGATGGACTGCTTCCGGTGGGGGGAGCTGAACGCTGATTCTGTTGAAAGGACGAGAAAAGCTTTTCGGAGATGTTTGATCTCGGCGAGTTGTCACAACTTTCGGAATTCTACCGACTTGAGGAAGTCTACTCGGACGACCGGTGGAAGTTGTTGCCGTCGGCTTATTCTGGGTATTTGATTTTTCCTGCTTAGGGTCAAGCTGCCATATCTGAGGGACAGACGTGCTCGGCTGTAGAGGAGTATTGATGTGACCAGGATTTGGGGATGCTCGAGGAGCTTTTGCTGTCTGACTGCTCGTCGAAGCTACCGAAGGTCTTCGCCCATACTCGAAGCTACGAGGCTCCATTCTCGGTGGAAGGATATCTGCTTCGCGCAGAATGGCGTTGACATCTTGTTCAGCATTGTCATCATCCTGGTCAGGAGAATCCATAATTGCATAGAAAGGCATTGGCTTGCTCTGCGAAGGCTTTCCCTCGGCAGAGCCATCAGCGTGTACATCCTTCTTAGAAATCGTACTGGTCTGGCTCTTCCCGAACAGATTCCATTTTCGAGGAGACTTAGGCTTTTTAGTTAGCTTCTTAGCAGTTGCAACAGCCTGAACCGGCTCGACTATCCGCTCGGATTGAATATCTGGGAAAGAGTCATCCGTGTAGATTGTCGTGGCCATGCTTGCTGCAGAAGGTGCCCGTGTGTTGATTGGCCTTGGGATATTGAATGATGTTCTATCTGGCGACCTGATGCCACGGATTGACCGCCGGTACGCAAGCGTGGAGTTCATTATCACGGCCTCAGACTCGCTGCTATCTGACGGCCGACGTGAATGTGCTGGGCCCCGAGGGAATGGAGATGGCCAGAGTGTTTGACGGTCCTCGTCCTTGGCAGTGAGGGACACGTTTGATGCGTTACGAGAGTCTAGGCTTGGTCTCCTCCACGTATCACTCTGGTTGTTTTCGCTTCGTATCAACTCGGAACTAGCGTTGCGATTCTCGACCACTTCGCCACCGGCAATGATGACTGGATTCATTCGCTCTAGCAGAAATGGATCGGCAGAAAGCGTGCTTGCAAGGCTTTCGGACGACGAGACAGGGCCGGGTCGCCCACTTTGTAGGTTCGAGGCCGTGCTGCTTCGCCTTTTGACTGCGCCAACCCTACCATAACCTTCATGGCCTGTCCCTGCAGCTGGACCCTTACGAGGGACCTTCTCTTTTTTCTTGTCTAGCTGGGAGACATCAGGGTCTGTTTTTGTTCGTCGGCCGAATAAAGAGAACTTGGATTTTGGGGCAGGAATAGATGGACTTGGAGGCTTTTTGACTTTGCTGGTCTCTGTTTTGGCAATCTGCGGAGCGGTTGGAATACCAGATCGTGGTGCCGGAGTTGGTTCCCGGCTAAGTGGAGGCCGCGCGGATCCGGGACGGTCCTGATTTGACGAGACAGATCTCGAGAATGCTTGACCACTGTATCGTCTTTCAGGAAGACTACTAGAAGACAGGTTGCTGTGGACAACAGGGACTGGGCCACCAAATTGGGAATACAGATCAGGCGTCCCGTCCCTGCTTGGGCGGGATGGAATACCTGGCCGAGACTGTGGCAACAATGTAGCACTCGGGTTGCGATTGTGGAGAGATTGAGCCGTCTTGCTGGGAGAAGGAGATCGAACCACTGGTTGCGCGGGTATGCGAGGGATATCCGATGAGGTTTCGTCTGTGCTCCGACCCTTTTTGAACTTCTCTGAAGACTTTCTCGGAGGCGGATTCGGTTGCGCCGGCCCACGGACGCGTTTTGCATTTTCTTTCCTTTCTTCTGCCCGCACCGTCGAGTTTGATGAAGACGAAGTCAAAGCTTCTCTTACCGCAGCAAGTCCTTGGGGGTCGGCGCTAAAGGATCCTCCCTCATTCGATACACTGCCGGCTCTTCTTCGGGTCACGGGCGGTCTCGTCTCGGCTGGACTTGCTTGTCTTACTCTGGCGGCAGGTAGACGTATTGGTGCGACAAGACCTGGAGATTGTGAACACATAGACGTAGGTGTCGTGTCTCGGCTGTATGGCCCGGGCCCTGGGGACCCCGAGAATCTGGTTGACGGACTCCCGCTGAATGTGCTTAACTGGCTGTGGCTGCTCGCTCCAGAAAATTGAGGCGTTGGAGGAGGCAAATCCTCCGTGGCGAGCTTGAAGAGTGCATCTCTGCCGAGCACGTCTCTAGAATAAGGAACCTGGATGTCGCGGTAGCGATCTAGTTCGGGGTATATCCTAGAGGGTTGTGTCCCAGGTCGATGGATTTCAATTTTCTGTCCAATTTGGATCTCAACCGGACTATCGGTTATGCTCCGGTCTGAAGATGAGTTGCTTGGGTCGTGGATGCCTTGAGATCTTGCGACTGAAGAGGACGAGCCTGTTCTGCTGGAATCGGAATGGGATGGATGCCGCATATGTTGAGAACTAGGCTCTCTGAGCATAGTCGACTGTTTTCGGCGCAACACATTTCTCGGCTGTTTGGGGGGCTCCGTGTATCCTGCTGTCGGTGGCGAGGCTTTCGCCATTGCCTTTGAAGCACTGGAACTAGTGGACCATGATTGAGTCTGATGTGTTAGCGGAGGTCGTGAAGCCTTGGGCTCGGGCTGCGTCGCCGGTTTTCGGACTGATGGATTCTGAGGTATTCGGCTTGCTGGAAGTCGGGATTGAGAGCTCGTCGAAGGTGTAGGTGCCTTCTTTTCTTGCTCCTTTCGTGGAGCTGGTCTGATCGCAGCAGCTAAAGGTGGCCCTCCCCGAGAAAGATCCATTAGGGCCCCAACCCGACGAGCTCGAGGCTTATTAGAGACCGGAATAGTAGAAGCCATGTTGCCTAGTCCTCATCAACGCTAGCCGGTCGTATAATCTTCGACTCATATTATCGAGAATCAAATCCTCATGATCCTGGAACCAGATCGTTTTCCTTAACTTGGTATTAGAATCCGAAGTATTACCAGGAAGACAATACCAACAGCGTGGAAATCCCCCTCTTTACACGGCGGGGTATCACAAGAATAAGAACAGAAAGATCGCAAGAACGAATATATCAACGAGGCCCAAGTGAATATGAGGCTTATGAATGCGGAATGGCTAAAGAGGGCACAGCAAGGAAGATCGCTGAAGAATCCTAGACGGACTAGTCGGTATTTTGGTGACTGCGAGGACCGTTCCGCATGAAGCTCAAAGGGTTGGGTGTGATAGAGGTGCTAGTCTGGTGTTCTGTTAGTCATGGTCGTAGTGGTGGTGGGGAGCGAGTGACAAGGGGCGTCTAACAAGCGTTGGAACTTGGCGCTGACTTCCGCGTATAAGATACCCTTCAAATTTTTCATATACAAGCCTAGACGCTTCAAAATCTCGACACAGTCGAGGAAGTGATAGTTGATGATAGTGTCGATGATGATCAAGTCTAGTTTCTAGAGACCAGGCGCGGCGGGAATGAATAGTGAATGGACACAGGAAGAATTAACGATCAGTACCGATACTGAGATTAGACGAAAAGAGAGATATAAAATCGGGTGGAAGCATCGGGGAGTACAAGAGGAGGCGAGATGGCCCCGAGTATATAAGAGAGCTACATGAGTGAACTACTTGGATTGGTCGTCTTGTTTTCGACGTTGGCCATTGATATCGATGTACCAAGAGGGAGCTTGTGAGGAAGATGGTACTTCGACATGCAGAGAGGAGCGAGGATGCGGGATGGGTCTCTGTGGCGCAAAACCCCTGTCGCCAGGATAGCGAGAGGAGAGGAGACAGGGCGAGCAACCGTGTGGGTTAGGCCAGGCGAGACAGGCTCGGGACAGGGTCTTTCTGTCAGGCGCTGCGCTCAGGAATCACCGAGAGATGCGGTCTGGTTGGCAGCGGCCAGAGCGGGTTCTGCGGAGCAGAGGCCTGAGGCGATCGGCAGGCGAGCAGTCATCGTGTACTGTTCGTGCCAATGAAGGTGTTTGAGTCACACAAGGAATGGAGTAGTTCCAAGGACCAGACCAGCAGACGCGATAGTGAGTAGCCATGCATAGAGCGAATTATTCATCGCGAAGCGGGATATATCAAGCGACTCCACGAAGATAAGTCGGAGCTAGATGCCGCGAGAGAAATGAGCATCGATACCAGCCAGAACGACTGGTCCCAGCAGCAGCATCTCCAGAGTCCTGGCTCGCCTGGGAAATCACAGCAGATGCCTCGATGGACACTCTAGATGGACTCTAGCTTGCTCTATTTCTTGCGGTTTCTGCAAGCAACAGGCGCTGGGGAGGGAGTGTGGATGCAGGCGGTGCATGTCTTGACGTCCTATCAGAGGGCTGAGAAGGGTGCTGAGCGATGCGATTCGCCAATATTAACCCCAGACGGATCCTGGGGGGTTTTCGCCAGAGACAAATAGAGGCCCGCTGGTACATGGCACATGTGGGCAACCCTGTACATGTAGCAGACAATACGAGTGAATGCGACAGCTTCTGTATGTTGTGGTGTGCTGAATGTCTTGCAAATTTGCACAACTACCTCATAGACTATCTCCCGTAGCACCACGTTATCTTTGCAATGACCTCCGATGTTCGGCGTAGCTTCTCATCGCGACAAGCGACAGTTATTGAAGAGTGCGACGCGCTGCGATGCGAATGACGATGAGAGAGCATTGGGTCTTTCTGCGCGGCGAGCTTCGACGGGAACTCAGATCTCAGAAGGCCGTTGGGCATTTTGCGGGGCGAGGAGGTAACCAACCTCGGGGCGCTGTGGGAGGCTTCTTCCTGCTGAGGCTTCCGAGCCTCCGTCGGTGAGCAAAATCCTCACCTGCATTGTCGAATTCTACTACTGTCGAGCCTGTCTAGTAGAGTCCAGGACCCCTGCGCTGCGTTGCTTGAGAACAGTTAATGCATGCGTTGTTCGTCAACGGGAGACGCGCTGAGGCAGTGAAGGGCGACCCAACAAGCCATGTCAACTGGAGTAAATGGCCTGGGAGATCATACATGTTGGGAGAGTCCACGATACTGTAGAATCGACCGTTGTTAGGCGCGGCCCGCCCGAACATCCTGGACCTTAACCGATCACCAACTATTCTGTTGGCGCAAATGCGCTTCTTGCGAGGATTTTACCGCAATTCATCGCATGACACAAGCATACCTACCATGCAACCTCCTCTTACCATGAGGCCTTTCACTTAACCACCTCTTAATGCCTTGCCTTTGAAACGTCGGACAATAACGCAAGGGTCGAGCATCAGGTCAATAACTCTAGCATTGCCACGCCAGGCAAATACTTTGCAGATGACGACAGGTAACGTGCAGCATATACGTGACTATCGTTAGATGCAATGTCGCCTCATCTCTACCACAAAAGAACTAGATATGTCGAATTTGCATTGCCTTGCTGAGATACTTGAGGATTCAAACGATTCTGTCACTTCGGGCAGCTCCACTACGACGCCGTTTTCCCTGCATGTCTCACTTGATCTACTGTGCTAGAACTGCCGCTACCCTTAGCGATCCCCTCTACGCCCAATGTAGTAGCGGCCACCATTCCGTGATGGCTCAATGAAGACACTTTGAGATGTGGCCGCAGTGCGGTAACAGCATTCGGTATTGACGGTACAAATCAGTTGATAAGCACTAGCGATGATAGATCAAGCAGATCTCGTGTCAGTAAGCTGAGATCTATGTCTTGCCATCCAAGATCTGACCAGTTGTTGGCTAAGACTTGATCGACTATCCCGAAATAGTAAAATGTCGAAAACAAGGCAAACCGCACTTGATGTGACTCTTCTCATGGAATACTAACGTCATGCATATGCACCTGTATAACAATAGATTCTCGAAGTAGACGAAGACCCTTCGCTAGGCCTTCGGTGAGTAACCCCAGGCAGAAAACGCAATGTAGTGTTACATCATGTAATACTACGGTCCGGCTTATGGTTGACGAGATTCTATCAGGAACGACTGTCACCCCAGCAGCACTGACCAGGATAGTAAAATCAGGCAAGCTTACAGCGTTGCTGCAAGGTCACATCCGTTATTTCTAGAAGCATTCCTGTGAGGTCGGGGAAGTAACCATTTTCGTAGACGTACACCAGACTCGCTCAACAATGTTAAAACATGCAATGTCAAAGACGAGCAGGGGTAAATATGATTAAACCCATCGAGTTTTCTAACTGGCTCATGTCTTTTTATTTTGGTCCAATGAGGAGCCGAAGAGTAGTTTGATGCTAATAAAGACTTGGTTAGGGGAACATTCTGCATGTCTCTCCTTACTGCCAGAATCCTGTAGATCTTATTCGGGACATGTTAGTCTGGATATCTGGCCTCGCTTCTAATCCCGAGGCTCGTCATGAGACAAAAGAGGACACATGACCAGTGGCATCATGTGTCCCATTGATATGGCAATGCGGCCACTCTTCGCTTATCCTTACAAGCTTCCATAACCTATCAATCTTCAAATATTCCTCAAACCACAAAGCATAGATCTGCAAAGATTTGATGTCGGCAACCGTTGGCTACGCAGCCATATCGCTGGGCCAATGTACCTAACGGTTGAAGCAGGGCGTACGCGTCCCCTTTCTCATGCAGATGGTAGTGGTGTGGGAATGTTGTTGTACCCGACATGTCGCATTTGCAAAAGAGAGACAAGCTGAAAGTTGCATCGTCCGGGGCAAGACTAATGCATCATGACAGGCGAGCAGGCGATTTGCACGCGGTATGTGTGTCTTAGATCATCTAGGCAACCTTGCCAGAGAGCCGGGCCCTCGGTTTTGGTCCAACGGCACAAGTCAGAGATCCACCAAGGTGTGGCGAGTGCCGAGCATGGGGGCGCCCTCAAACATGCACTCCGCCACTACCACCTAACAAGAGCCGACAACCTAAGCGATGGCGACGGCGTGCCGTGGCTATGTTCTCGTGGCTAGTGACGTGGCATCCTCACCGACCAGATATTGCGAGCTTGAAGGTCTGAGATCGCCGCAGAATCAGGATAGCAAGCTAAGAATGATACTGACCGCGCAACTCTGTTTCCACTTGGGCAAACTCATGACTGATCCGAATGACAATCCAGGTTTGATAGTTGGACAGTTTGCTTCCCTCGCCATATCTGAACAACCATTCCGTAATCCGTAGACGGCCCATGCTTTCGGAATGATCCTCTCTTGGCATCAACTAGCAGGGACTGGATCCCAACCATTGCCGCCGAGCCAGGGTGGTATGGGGGTCACTTCAGGCGAGCAGGGGTCCTTTAACTAGTGATTGGATGGTCAACAGACACAGGTCAAACAGGATTCTGGAGTCGTCAAAAATAACGTGACGAGAAGAGGGTGTGAAGAGATCTTCAATCTTCCCGTCCTGAGCTTCATGGTCGATCTGTACATGACTTAAAGCCTAAGATTTACCACTGAGGTTAAGCAATGACTATCATGATTCATTCCAAGTCAACTGATCACATCAGTCTGAGATCACCTACCTAGCTTCTCCCATCTATCTCCGTTACGATGGTCCAGCAATCATTGCCTTTCGCGACGGTGAAAGTGCAAGGCACTCATGCTTCTGTTGGTGCTGAGAGTTTCCGAAAGCTACAGCAAGTATAAATCTAAAACCCCGCCGAGATAGTCTCGGCCGATCTCGCTGGTACCCAGACAAGCGTAAGGGAGCCTCGGCGCCATACTCCGGCCACGCGACAGAACTGACAGAAGGTCAACGGAACAATGCATGTCTCAGACATTTAAGCGTGGCTTGCTAGTGGAAGTTCCACTAGTGCTCCCGAAGCATTTGTGACTGATCAATTCGGTTCGAAAACTGGGATGATGCTTTGAATTTCACGGCAAGTGCCTCGTGAGCGTATGTCTTGGAGTACTTGTGTGTCCACCTATAATGTAGGTGATTCGATCCGAAGCGGAGGCTGTGTGTGTTAACATCCCATGGTAGTGCACACCTAGTCCTTGCACCATCAATACCTCTCGACTTCCTGGTTTCCAATAAGCGCGCGTACCCTCCCCGGCGCTTGTTGGTGCCGGTGTAGTATCAGGGAGCCGACCAACTGCGAGCCGCGAAAAGTAGGGCGAGGAGTCATGCTTCGTTAGTGGATCACCAAGACAACAGGAATATGGTCTAGCAAGTCCCATTGTAGCATTGAACGCACCAAAAGGGAATTCATGCTACCATGTTGTGTAAATACATACTAGAAGCGAGCCATTGCCTGCCTAGCTGAGTATCTTCGTCGTTATCTTTTCATTGTTTCCCAACTAAAGCGTCGCTGTGGGATAGTCTACCTTGAGGGCATGTATGATGAGACGTGATGAAGGAGATATTGATCTACAAGCTCAAGATTGCCAACTAGAATTTCATAAATGGCCGGCCAACATCTCGGTCTTTCTTCGTTCCCTGCATGATGCTCTCCCCCAAGACCCTCACATGACTAGGTATGTGAAGTCATATGACACAACGAAGCGGTCAACTACCTACACTTTCGATTCCTTCATATCTTCAGCGCAGCATAATTATTCATTGGATACATCAGACCGCCTGCCTATAGTGTTGCCGTTCTTAACGCCTAGCTCATATCAGCCAGTGACCAGAGTGTCACCTGACCGTGCCGTGACGTACTTGATATCGACATCGCAGATCCAACTCATCGTATTGGGCCTCAACTCATACATGTCTACTCTGCGCTTAATGCTAGACAATTCGTGACAAATGCAATCATCGCCTAGTAATAAGACCTGGTCATCACTAGATTGTGCTGTAGTCTGCAGAGAAGGTGATACATAACCGCCCCGGTGCTCGTGCTGCGAATATGCGCTTTTATGATATTAGATCCGACTTTTCTCGATCCCACGCTTTATACATCATTCTCATATCTTCATACTCCTGATTCTTGTTTAAATTCGAAAATTGTAGTCGATGAGGCCAACTCCCCGTTCAATTGAAACTCATGTATATACAACAAAAAACATCCGACCTCGGATTTTGTGGTATAAGTGAGTCCCTCGGCGGCGTTTATTTCCTTTTTTTCTGCGGTACGGTGTTGTGTTGGAGCTGAGGGAGACCTCCTCGATGTGTGTGAACCAGACTCGTGTTGAGAAATATTCACCTCTAGCATATATGAGTCTCGAGCTACGCTTGAACAAATCGTGTCGATATATCTTCATTATATGCAAAGATGGTTATAAGGCATTGCTGGTCGAGCGGACGTGGATATGGAAGTAATTTCTCTGGTACTTGGTAGTCTCTAAGATTTCCTTGCAATTTGACCATAATATTTACTTTGCTAAATTTAAGGCGGTCTGAAAGTGTTGATAACTTCAAAATAGATGATCAACGGATAATCACCGTGCCACTCAAAAAGTCTCAGCTACACTCAGGACTGCCTCACTACTTCACTGATGCCTCAATTCTTTTACGAATGCACTCTTACATTCAACATTCACCAACAAGCCACAAGATTGAGTACTTCGAAGTGTACCTAACACTTCATAGTCTCCCGCAATGGCTAAGGTCATCTCCCAAATGCATCTTAGCTTGAGATGCGCTTTACAGCCGAATGCTCACTGGCCTCCACCTGTATTGGCCTGGCGAGACCACCAATGAAATACACAGCGAGATCATCCAGCACGTCGCAGAACATTGCGGCGATCAGCCTAAGTTGGGTTTCGTCCCATACACCGTGGCTTTCAAGTGGACTCCTCCAAACGTACCTAATTGGGACGCAGTCGACAACACGCTCATTTCAGTTGTAAAGCAGGACAACGTGTCAAATGTGCTTGGTGCAAGTTTCGATGTTTGGATCGGTATCTGGGCAGGCACGGTGCTATGACTTTTGACACTTGCCTCACCCCGCCTCGCTCTTGCCTGCTCGGTCCGTCCTGCTGAACACGACGCTCCTTCCCTAGAGCCATCGAACATTCAATGAATGACAACTTAGTGGCAGGTACATGTACTTGAGTGACCGTGTCGATTCTGAAATCATCAACTCAAACCTGAATTCTACAAGTCACGTCACACCCTTCCTGCCTACATCCTTCCTACATCAGACACCTTCCACCTGTTGTTAAGACGCATTCTGTATCGACTTTGCACCTCCAAAACAGCAAGCTTCAAGCACCCAAGGCAAAGCTCGCATTCGACCTGAGCACCCATCGACGCCTGCCAGCTCGGCATCAACGTGTACGTACCTGTGTTGTTCAGCTACCTGCCCAGCTTCTCCTCCTCTCTGCCACCCTAATCTCACCATAAGATCCTAATTCGTTTTGTTTACACCACAACAGGCCAGGAGATAGCTACACTGCGCCCTTCAAGGTTTCACATCCCCCATCTCAAACGGCGTACTAGAACGAAGTTCTTACTCCACTGTTACAAGATGGCGCACTTCAATACTCTACCTCCAGAGCTCCGTCTTCGAATATGGGGCTTTGTCGCACCCGCAGTATGCCCTCGACGCGATGCCCAGGTCTTCGAGCTCACACTACGGATCGTCACCCGCCCTGATAATGAAGCGCTAGATTCTGACGACGAAGAGCTCTATGGTGAAGAAACACCCTATGATGGAGTACCCTACTACGTTGCCCTCCCTGGTTATAGGAAAAATGAGATGATAATGCGAACGGCGGGCGTCAGGATTATGTTGTCGGTCCACCGTGAGAGTCGAGCAGAGGCTCTGAAGTATTTCCCTCATGCGCTCACAATCCATGATCTGACGGGAGCGGTCATTCGCTTCGATCGTGAGCGCGATTTGGTTCTTCTTTCGGCCGCCCCGCCCTTTCATGCACTCTCAACCTCGCCTCATCAGTATTACCGTCACCTTGACTCCATGTGGTTCAAGCAAAGTCGTCATTACCAGATCGATAACTTCACAACGTCCATACGCCATCTCGGATTCAGCAATAGTTTGGCAAATCTCCTTCGTAAAGGTTTCGAGTACCAGGACGATGATATTCATTTCATAGTAAGGACCTCAAATAGACCCCAAAGCCGCCATATTGTACTTTGAGTATACACTGACTTCGGCCATCGCAGTGGCATATCATGATGTTCCTCCGACCTTTCACAAATCTCGTTGCAGTTTATAAGCTTTCGGACGTAAAACGTTTGACAAATTACGAGCTGCGTTGGTGTGCTTCCGACAAAGTCAATCACTGGCAAACAACCGATGGGTTCTTGTCGAGGGTTCTTTGCTGGCCTAATCTGATCAACAACACATACTATGCTGTGACCGAAGACACGCTACATGACGGAGAGCGCGATCTGCCAACCAACATTTTTGAGATAATGACGTATCTTTTGTTACGAGAGTCTCACGTACGTTTGCCTTGGTACCATTTCTCCAACAAAACCCCAAATGTCCGACACAGAGGTCTCAGAGTCGAGACACTAACTGATTACTCTTGTAAACATATACACATAGCAAAGCATACTGACTTTCTGTTGCGGTAGTGGTCTCCGACTGTCAAAGCACAGATCCGCGCACGTATCCAAGGGTATCTCGACGAAGAAGATTTGTGGCGACTGAGCTCCGTCGAGCTCTGGAAAGGGTCATATTTGTCCGTGTCCCGACACCGCCGATTGGACCCGAATTGTTCCAGTCCATCCACAACAGATAGTGGGAAGCCATCTACAGAAGATTCGAGCGGCATGAACACCATGTATCGCTTGCGTTGCATAGACATGTGAGGCACATGTTTGTTCTGAAGCGGATACCATGGGTGGCAAGACTGAGGACGAGGTGTCTAATACTGTCTACTGTTGGTGTATCGTGGGGATCGAAATGTCCCCTGATTTCATAAAATGAGGTGGGGAAGTAGACTCTAAAGAGACGACGGCCTCTCTGTCTAAGTAAATACAGTGTTTCTATTTAAGCAGGGTTTTCACCATTGAGTGTGGTACGATTCCAAGGTCTGATCACCATGTATGCCGTGTGGGGGGGCGGTTCGGAGGATTTCTCACGGAGGTGAGTGAGAAGGCGGTGGTCGTGGAAGCTTTGGGAAGTGCTGTAGACGCTCATGAATAGTGAATGATAAAATAGGATGAGATTCCAACTATCTTCCGAATAGACGTAGGGATAACTACTGTATAATGTCTGTCGGGCTACAAACTTGGCGGTTCATGTGGTTGGCGTTGCTTATAGCTGAATTGGGCTGTATGAATCCTCCAATTCTTTGCGGTTATCGACAGCTCATGAGACGAGCCTCCACTGTGGAAGAAGAATAGGCAGCTTTGCCCAACTCTTTCTTGATGGCTTCATGAGGGCAAGGTCGCAGACGACGGCTCGCATCAACTTGGGACTTTGGCGATAGAAAAATATGCCTTTTTGTTCTCGGTGTTGAGCATGACGCACATTGTTTGGGGCTCGATTGGTATGAAATTGAATTGTCTTAGGTAAACTCATCATAGATGTACTCTAAATGATATCACAGACATCATGTTAGACTGCGAAAATTCACTCGAATATCTCGGCTTCTGTCAATTCCATATGTTTTGATTGCTTAGTGTGGTGAGGTATCATTGCTCATGCAATTGTACCGAATCATTGCGTCAACGCTCGCCAAAACAGTATTCAAGTTCCCAAAAGAGCCTCCCGAACATGGGTGATTCGTGGACTGGTTGGCCTGAACTGGATAATCAGATCCGGATCGACCGGCAATGATGAATTTCATAATGTCAATGGCGATGGCACGTAGATTGTTTGATACTTGGTGGTTCAATGGCGTGCGAACGTCAAGATTGGCCAAATTGTTCTTGGCTACGGCAGACGCCGATTATACAAGCATCTGTAAGCTGAGACCGTGTCGCGTCGGTGCACTGGCATGTTGAACTGCGCACATAGGGTGCCAGACAATTGAGAACAGTGGGCTATGGTAGGTAGTATTGTGAGACTGAAACATGAGATGCGTCAATTGCGACTTTGGGAAAATGCACGGCAAAAAGGCCGAATGCGGTGTATGACTTGACTTGGGGCAGGTGTTGACTGTCCGCTCTTGCGTGGTTATGTCGCAGATTCTCGGGTCACGACGTTTCATCCGCGACACCAATGACTTCAGACTTGCGAATCGCTTGGCTTTGATCTTCGTTGCCGAAAAGGAAGGAGGAATGGAATGTTAAATACAATCCGCCTGCTGCTGGACGAGTTGGCGCAGTAAACTCTCTTTTAGATTCGACTGTGCTTTGCAGTGTTACTCTACCCGCGGGATCGTTACCTCTCCTCGATTTTCGAATCAAATCTAGGCACACAAGTATCACGAAGGTTTCCGAAACCGCAATTGTCGACAATGCTGTCAAAATCTGTGGTAGCGCTGGTGGCAACGGTCACGAGCGCATTGGCAGCGACACCGTCAGGCTTCGAGCCTGCTAGCGAAAACAGTCTGCTCGTCACATATGGCAACGTCGCGGCCCTTGACGGGGTCGAAGTCGAAAAAGCAGGCAAGTCTAGGAGTCTCCGATCCGCACAATCATCTAGATTAACAGATAGTTAGCCACGGCGTCGGCTCCAGCGCTTGGGACCGAAAGCAAGCTGGATGGAACATCATTTGCGGTTATTATGATCGATCTTGACATCCCGACCGACAATCCGCCCGCCACAAACACACTGCTGCATTGGATGCAAACAGGGCTGACGCAAAGCTCGTCTGCGACTGTTTTGAACACCACAACGGGCACATTGAGCGAATACTTGCTGTCGGTAGCAGACAATCAAACTGCCTTTGCCAGTTACATCGGGCCGTCGCCGCCAGCTAGAATCCCTCTGTCGCATCGGTACACCCAGATCTTGGTTGATACATCGGATGCGACCGATGATGGGTTGGCGACACTTCAGACGGCAGCTGCGAATCGCTCTGGGTTCAATGCTGAGGCTGTCTTGACCCAGGCCGGGCTGGTGGATAAAGTCGTCGCAGGCAACTTTTTCAATGTCACAAATCCCGGGCCAGTGACGGATGCGTCGATTCTGCCAAATGAATCAAGCAGCTCAGGAGAAAGCTCAGGAGAAAGCAGTTCGGACAACGGCACCGGCTCTTCGGATTCGCCTGCGCAAGCTTCTGCCATGGCACAGCGAGTCAGCGG
The DNA here is from genome assembly GCA_022432385.1 of Xylariaceae sp. FL1272. Taxonomy (NCBI): domain Eukaryota; kingdom Fungi; phylum Ascomycota; class Sordariomycetes; order Xylariales; family Xylariaceae; species Xylariaceae sp. FL1272. Next base: position 170,811 of record JAJJXC010000012.1, on the reverse strand, counting down.
CCCGTTGCTTGTCATGACGATGGTCGGCGCATGGTTGTTCGGTCTGTAGGCCATCGGCGGTGTTCTTTCGTATCTGCATAGATTAATTGACGCCTTCCTTGCAACACCGAGATAACCCGTCACATATGATGCACGTGTCGTGGACGTGAAGCTGTTGGTCCTATTTCGGACGACCGTTAGAGAGAAGCGTGGGAAAACTGGGGTCTGGGGCTTGTAGTGAGATTTATGGAGTGCAATTGGCGTCCTTCGGCGTCTCGGAATCTGTACATCTCGTCATATCACTCCGCTGAGCATGATGCTGTTTCAGACAGCAGTGTATTCATGAACTTCACGATTCGTAGCAGAGGCGAAATGGATCGATAACCACACGACTTCTTTCGTGATTACCTAGCCATGGCCCATGCCCTGTGAATCCCCCAATCCCTCTGATCTTGATGATTGGGTCGCGTATCGAAGCGTCTCCGAGCATGCCCTCTGCATGCCTACCAGACCTAGTATTACTTGCATTTCACCAACTATTCATGCTGGACTCGCCAGGTTGAACTCCAAGATACTCCAAGATACTCCAAGATACTCCCAGATACTCCCAGATACAGCTCAGCCATTGGACGAACATGCCCGAGTGAACGGATGAGCTCAGAGGACCTTGCTGGCTCCCCCGCAGACCCATCGAAGCTCTCCACCATACCGATGGCCGAGAGACAGAGCTTCCTGACTGCCAAGCTGCGACTCGCCGCAAGGAGACCAACAAGTCAGGACGGCAAAGCAGCAATGAAACAGAAAACGACCCGCCAAGGCTCTAGAATGCCATTGACGGCTCAGTCCACAATGGAAGGTGTGCCACAATGCCACATTGCCGCCGGGCAAAAGGTCCATCGCCTGTCTTCTGTCAGTTCGACCCTATACACACACCGAGCCATCTCCGAGGGCATCCGGTGCGGGGCCGAACGTTGCTCGATTGCCCTCGGTAGACCATCCCTCTACAGGACAAAAATGACGCCGTTCTATCAGGCACTGGAGCAACATACGGCACAGGTCTGCTGGACAAGCGCAGAGGCGCGGCTAGCCCTTCGTACGAGTCTGAGGCAAGTTTCCATAGAGGGATCTGCGGGAGCGGAGAAGGTTACCGCGTTTGTATTACGCGGCGAATCATCTCAAGAGGCATGATGGAGCGGACTGGGTATCTTGCGCCGCCCACACGACCTGACGAGAGGCGAGTAACATGAGGATGTAGCAGCTAATGGCACCGCCAGTCGTGATTAACCGCTACTATTCCCGTGCCTGGTTCGCCTGGCTACCCCTCAACTTCTGGATCTGCCTGTGATCCCGAAGTGTCGTGTACAACGTGTGAGTAAGGCGAACTAAGTAGTATCCGTTTCTTGCGATCGTGGCCAGGGCAAGCCATAAAACGATAGAGCTCCCCCGAGAACATATGCAACATCTCCCCTCTTATTCATTCATCTTCCTCCCTCATACTTCTGTAGCTTGCGTACACCAACACATCCAGAGAAGGTCGTAGCATACTTGATCCTACGTCGTCCATTATATTTGCCCCTCCCTGAGCAATTTCATTAGGTCGAATCCAATCTTCAAAATGGTATTTCTCACTCGCTCTTTACCCCTGCGCAGCGCTCGTCCTTTTGCTTCTAAGTTGTTTTCTACTGCACCAGCAGCTCGTTCTTTCACACACGTCCGTTCTGCTACGTCCTTACGTGGTGGCGTAGCGGCGCGCACGGCTTTAGCACCAGCCCACGGCACCTCCACCTTTCTCAGCTCTCGAGCTCCTTCTTCAATCCGTTTGCTGACGACTCAACGTGAAAAGGTCAAAGTTCTGCTTGTCCTGTACGATGGCGGACAACACGCCAAAGATGTAAGCGCTCCCCTACTCCAAGTCTCCTCTATTTCAGTTTCCCTTCTCTGGAGGAGATTCCATTACCACATAAAGGGGGGATGGAGACGTGACAGTCCACTTCCCCGCAGCTTCCCTGTCGCTATCCAACTGCCCATCCAATGGAGAGACTTTGCGATTGGAGTATATGCAAACCAATGCGAGTGTCTCTCGCTGGTAAAGCCGGCAGATCAGGATTGTTGTGACGGAGTGTGGGGTAATGACGAGAACTTGGCACCCCTCCATTCATACTTCGTATACTCGCGGCTAGCGCATGAACTAACAATGTCTTCATAGGTCCCTGAGCTCCTAGGAACAACTGAGAACGAGCTTGGCATCCGCAAGTGGCTCGAGGACCAGGGACACACTCTCGTCACAACCTCCGACAAGGAGGGCGAGAACTCTACTTTCGATAAGGAGCTGGTAGATGCCGAGATTATCATCACAACCCCGTGAGTAACTCCTGGATATTAGATGTCAACCCTGCGATATCTGTAGCAAACCATCTGCCCATCACATTCTAACAATGCAATAGCTTCCACCCCGGCTACCTCACTGCGGAGCGTCTGGCCAAGGCCAAGAACCTCAAGCTCGCTGTCACAGCTGGTATCGGCTCTGATCATGTCGACCTCGACGTCGCAAACAAAACGAATGGTGGAATCACAGTTGCTGAGGTTACCGGCTCCAACGTCGTATCCGTAGCTGAGCACGTCGTCATGACCATCCTCGTCTTGGTCCGCAACTTCGTTCCCGCACACGAACAGATTCAGGCCGGCGAGTGGGATGTTGCTGGCGCCGCCAAGAACGAGTACGATCTTGAGGGCAAGGTTGTCGGTACCGTCGCCGTTGGCCGCATTGGCGAGCGTGTCCTCCGCCGCCTCAAGGCCTTCGACTGCAAGGAGTTGCTGTACTTCGATTACCAGCCCTTGAAGCCCGAGATCGAGAAGGAGATTGGCTGCCGCCGTGTCGATACCCTCGAGGAGATGTTGTCTCAGTGTGACGTTGTTACCATCAACTGCCCTCTGCACGAGAAGACTCGCGGTCTGTTCAACAAGGACCTGATCGCCAAGATGAAGCCTGGTATGTACCCTTATTCTCATGCACCAAGACTACACCATGCTAATTTATCATAGGTTCGTGGCTCATCAACACTGCTCGTGGCGCCATCGTCGTCAAGGAGGATGTTGCTGAGGCTCTGAAGTCGGGCCACCTCCGTGGCTACGGTGGTGATGTCTGGTTCCCCCAGCCTGCCCCCAAGGAGCACCCTCTGCGCTACGCCAAGAACCCCTTCGGCGGTGGCAACGCCATGGTCCCCCACATGTCCGGTACCTCGATCGACGCCCAGAAGCGCTACGCCGAGGGCACCAAGGCCATCCTCACCAGCTACCTCACTGGCAAGCACGACTACAGACCGGAAGACCTCATCGTCAAGGACGGCGACTACGTCACCAAGGCCTACGGACAGAGGAGTAAGCAGGCTGAGCAGAACAAGGCTTAGATAACGAATTTTGTTTCATAGCGAGGGTAATGGATGCATTGGGATACTTTTATGGTTATGATGTATATGTTTAAGGACTATTCCCATATTTGATGATAGGCCGCGAGCTACTAGGGCTTGCAAGGCCTGATCGATTCCATGTCACAATGAAGAAGATTCAAACATTATAGTTACGTCCACTTTGTCTTGATTTGATGATTTGATTAGCAGTTTCCATGGTTCCATGATGCCTCCTATCCTCCCCATTACAACTTTCAACGTCGGGAACATCCGACCATGGCAAGTTGCCCCAACCACCTGGCTCGCCAGGTTAGTGCGTCATCACACTCAATTCCCAGCCGCAAAAAGCCAATGCATACACGAAACCCCCACGAAATCATGGAACAAATCACGACCAGAAGGCATTCACCATCAGCCTGGTCGAGATAGCCACCGATTACCACATGCCCCCGTTGCTGCGATCCGACTGGCGGTTAGTGAGGGGCTCTCGCTCGGCGTGGGCTCGATCTGACGTCGTGCGTCACCGGCTGACACAACTATGACCTAAGGCATTGCTTAGAGCGCCCGACTACATGTCTAGACCCTCGTCTTCTGCACTCCCTCTCTGCACGCAAGACGCGGATTGGTCGGCATTGTCTTTAGGACCAGGATCGAACGACTGGGGGCGTTTCTGGGTTTGCTTAGCAGTCAGCAGCTATCATGTCGGTTGGCCTGTAAGGTTTCGTGGGCTTGATGTGTTGGGGGCAGGCTGTCGGCTCTCGGTGAGAGATCGGATCGGGCAGATGCAAGGCTTCGTCTATTGCCGTAATGTCGGTGATGAGGAGAAGGGAGGGATGGTGGATTGGAGGAAAGGGCGGGTGGTGCTGTGTATAAATACTAACTCGCTCGCGAGGACCTTGCTGGCCACTTTCTTACCCTCTTGCCTCTTTTGATTATAACCAACCAATCACACACAGAATTCTATATACTGCACTATCTGAGCATTACCGTGAGTTATCTCATTGCAACATATGTCATCATTATCTACAGTCTTTCAGAGGAACTTCTGTTATTGGAGAGTCGCATGCTGAGTTCCTATAGAACCAGAAACATTAAACATGGCCTGCAACTGTAACACCGCTGGTACCTGCGCCTGCCAATCTGCTGGCACCTGCAAGTGTGAGAGCAACTGCGGATGCTCCAACTGCCCTGTAAGTCCACTATCTTCTATCAATCGGAGTCATGCATTTTAGCTAATGATCGAGTAGAAGAAATAAAGACATGAGATGGGAATGTGCTATAGTGGATCGTTGAGAGTTCGGATTCCGGAGCTTATATCATGATGCACACTCCTTGACGTTTTGGCGGGGTCAAAGTCACTGCAAGATGAAGTGTTTATCGGCCTGTAGTCTCACATGAATTTACGATCACTCTTTCTATGCTCAACATGTAGTCAACGGCGTCATTTGAGTAACGAGAAATTAAATTATGGGGAAGATGTGCGATTTCAAGTAGAGGTACTTATTGAAAACAATTCGGAACTGATCGATACGGTCTATAGTCTAGGTTAAATAGTTACCCTTACGCACGTCGGTTTCAAACTCTGGAATGAATCTTTCTTTCCTAGCCCTGCTCGTCTAATGCTTAGGTGTGAGATTGGTGCGTTACCAGTAATGCGCATCAGTCGACTAATACCAACCAACTCCCACCCGGCCAACCAGCTGATGCCAGTTCTTATGTGCCAAATAATCTCAACGCTGCATGCTTTTACCCACTGGTACTGATGACGACAGGTGTACGCATATCATGTCACTGTTTCTAATAGTGAAATGAACTTCTGAGAAAATCTTATCTGAACTGGTTTATTCGTTTTAGTTGTAACGACCGATCTCTGGTCTTGTCGTTATTTGGAATGAACATATGCAACCAACCCTCAGTTGAAGCGAAACGCAAACCAGCAAGTCTGAAAACCCCCTGTCTTCATCTAAATTTCTCATGCATCTGACGCCTATTGTCTTTATTCAACAAGTTCGTACGTAACCGAGTTACGTCGAGGCGCTTTCGTGTTAGTGTTTTGCCGGAGGCTTCGAATCTTGGTTCCCCGTTGAGCATTGTCCGAACCGTTCTTGCCAATGTTTCGTGTGACGAGACCAGCGCCAAGATATAAGACAGAGATGAGAAGCTCTTCAAATACCACGAGTCCGACCTTCAACCCAAGACTACCGGTGACTGGGTTCAACGATTTCGTGTTGGCGAAGAAATAGACGAGACTGGCAAAGAGCCGAATGCCCAAGAAGGGCATGGCAATTGCCACAGCGAAGATGAGGATCTTGCCGCCGGAGAGATCGATCGAGGTGAAACCTCCGCGGAATGCAATCGTAGCAGTGAAGCCGCTCCAGATCGCGACGGCGAGCCAGGAAAGGAGGAGCAGGATCTCGCCGACTTTGATGAGCGTTTGGTTCTTCGACATCTCGGAGGCTTTGTCAGGGTTGCCGAGACTCGAAGCGCCGACAGCGACTAGGGCGATGGCAACAGCTACTACTTGATGGATGAAGACAACCACGATGAGTTCGAGCTTTCGATTTCTGTCTGCGAAGAGATAGGCACGCCTGAAGGGTTCGGTCAAGTTAGTCAGTTACTGATCACAGGACTGGGGATACCGGGCGCATGTCTTACGCTTCGTGAATGATACTGAGACTAGCCAGTATCAGGGGAGACAATCCAATATTTGCGAGAAGCGCGGCTGTCGAAGACGTTGGGTCGTTGAGTTGAATACCACTGGAGATGATGCGGAGGAGGAAGAAGGCGTCCAAGAAGAACCAGCCCAGTACGGCGCCATGTCGAAGGCCGTGCTTGAAGAGCACGAAGATGCCTGGGATGGAAAGCAGGACGTAGATGACTATCAGGGCAATGTTGAGACCTTTTGATTGTGCCATCGTGTTGCAAGATGCGTGGAGGGTGACTAGTGACAGAGAGTGAGATGTGCAAGACACGGCGGAAGGAGTGACGAGAATTTGGGGTGGCACAAGAAAATCTAACTGTCAGTGAGTTCGAACAGTGTTTCACAGGACGAACATGCTGTGTAAGGTACCTAAAGAATTCAGATTGACCTCTTCGCAAAGCAAGAGCGATGCTCTTATACAGCTGCAGGCATCCCCTATGCCATTCTGCTCGCACTCGCCTAGATAACAACGATGGTACAACAACCATCGGTAACGGGGAGCACTGCCTTCTTAGACGCGCTATGAAGTTCTCCCTGTGGGGTTTCAATAGAGAACGTATCACCCGTAATTTCACTCGACTGCGACTTTGTTCGCTATCCTGCCAAAAGTCTTGGTTGTAAACATATAAACTGCGCATCCAGTGCGCATCAGGCACCAACTTGGATTACCAGGCAACTACTTATCTTGCGAGTGCATGCCGAGATGCCAAGTGCATGCCAAGTGCAAGGAGCGATCCCCACCGTCTGGTAGGGCTGACGGCTTCTTCTCGCGAATGCGAATGCGGGAAAGTGCGCAACAGTTGATGCCTGGTGCGCAGTGTTGGTGCCTTGTCCGCAGCGCGACAGATCTCGAACGGGGACATACATTCTGACATTTGACGAAACGCCACGATCAGGATAGATATGATACCAAATCCTATCGGTCTTCTGAGCTTCAGTTTTCAAACTTTTCTCTTCTCTCACTCGACATTCTTAGCATAGCTACCTCCGTCAACCTATTCCAAGATCTATCCATGTTCACTCCTCCAGCCGCGACCGGAGTCATTAGCTCCGTCACCCACGGCCTGAAGCATCGTCTCTTGCAACTGTCTCCCGCTAGCTACGGAATACTGGCTAGCGACTGAAGAGCAAACTCAATTAAAATCTCAATTGTCTCCAGTATTCACAGCGAGATCAAAACTCGTCAGACCTTTCGGAAGCGAACATGTCGGACTTGAGCGGAGGAATCGTTACGCTGCCCGTGCCTCTGCCGTGCCTCCCGAGCCCAGGCGGCAAGCCTGGTAACAATCAAGTTTAGCGTCGTTGTCAAGATACCCCATTTCAAGATGATCAGCTCCACAGGTTCGAATCGATCATGGACCGAGGCATGGAGTCGTCTTTTAAGACTTCACTCTTGGCTGTATCGTTTGCAGAGCTTACGTGGTCAAAAGTGTTCTTTCCAACTCAATGAGCGTCGACCACACATCACATACATTCATTCAATATTATTCCAGCGGTGCCATCACCGAAATCTTCAGCCGAGGTATAGATAGACCGGCAATCCGTACAACATGCCGACGACCAAATTCCCATTGGTGTCCTACCAGCCACTTAGACTTATATTCCAACTCACATACATCAGCACAATCATCTTGCGACTACCATACTATGCCCTTCGCTCACTAATCCCATCCTTAAGACCAAACCCATCATGGACCTTCAAGCAGACTTTCATGACCCGTCTTCTCTACCCATACCTGGATATATCCTCTCGCATCGCAGTGACGGAGACGCTATCTCTGGAGCCAGGGAAAGAAGGCGCTCGATGGCAAATTGTGAAGCCTTCTACGTTAGATGTTTACAAGGGACCTCTCGCATCTTCATCCACGAGGCCCGCTACGATCGGAGGGACCTGGTACCCGGTAGTTCCGAAGGGTGACCTTTCATCTAAAACGATATTCCTTTATTACCACGGAGGCGCATTCATCGAAGGCAACGGTCGCACAGCGATGCACGGTCCCATCGTAAAAAGAATGCTTAAAAAGGGAGGCGCGGACGCGGTATTCTCCGTCCAGTACAGATTATCAGGACACGCCGGTCTGAACCCGTTCCCGGCTGCGCTCCAAGATGCCGTGTCTAGTTACCTCTACCTCCTGAACGATCTCAAGATCTCGCCTGACCAGACTGTTATGATTGGGGACAGCGCAGGCGGCAACCTGATTCTCGCTCTACTGCGATATATCCACCATTTCGGCACCGAGACAGGCATCCCGAACCCGAAGGGTGCTGTCCTTCTCTCGCCCTGGGTTGCCCCTTTTCTCTACGAAATGGAGAATAGTCCGCATCGCGGCACTGATTTCATCCCGGCTACGTATCCGCACTGGGGCGCAAACACTTATGCGGGCGATTGGCCGAATGCCAGGTCAGAGCCGTATATCACGCACCTGGGAAATCCGTTCGCATGCCCTGTGCCCATGTTTGTGAATGTGGGCACGGCTGAACTGATTTCGGAACATATTCTGGAGTGGGCTGAGGAGATGCAGGACGTGGAGGGGAATGAGCTTGAGCTTTACTATGAGGAGGGCGCTGTGCATGATACGCTGTTTATTGCCGAGATGATTGGCTTTGAGAAGACGGCTTGGGAGGTTGCTGCGAAGTTTGGGGAGTTTGTTGCTAAGCTGTAGGTTTTGTGTGTTGAGTTGTGAATATGGAATGCTCACTCGCCTTCGATGCATACGCAATCGCATACCAGACTCCTTGTTATTAGATCAGCATGGCTGGCTCGGTATTCGATTCAGAGCCAAAAGATCTATCAACTCAGTTTGCAAAGGCTTTGCAACTGAACGTCCATGCTAACAGTAGCCGATTTTGTTATTGGGTGTTTGAAAGATGATGTGCTCATCATGTAAAAGTAAAGCATATATTATCAAACGATGTTCTATCATGCGTCCCCCCTTTTTGGTCTCGATCGCGAGGTGCTCTTTAAAAAATCTACAACACAGTACGGCCTCTATGCACTGTGATTGTGCTCCAGTTGAGCAGTGTCTCATTCTAGTCTTAAGCGAGACCGTGGCTGTTGTCAAAAGCAATCTGCGGACACTGCTGTTCCAGCCTCATCTACATATAATTCAGCTTTAGCGAAGTGGCCCCGTGCGAGTTAGTCCTTCGGCATTCCCGAACCATTGTGAATAGGCAGATGCAGTAAAAGCCAGAGGAGAACCAATGTCGATTACCAGAACTACAATACACGCGGCGTGTCGCGTCCAGCTTTGTGATCCCAGAGTTTGGGCTCCCAATGACGCAAAGCGGTATAGGCATTAGTGATAGCGATGACTATGCAAAAGATGGCAACGTCGCTGTCCAGGGAAGAGGGGAGAACGGATAGTTCCTGAGTAGGCTAAGCCCGGAAGTCGTGCTTTATTCTTCTCTTGCTTGATTAATTGTCTACCTAGTCCGACGACTTCGTCTCTCACGCAATAAATTCAAGCATGGCCCCATATCATCACGGCCGGGGCGTAAACTTCAAATACGGCCCATCGTGGGTGGATGTGAAAACATCGTAGAGCCTAAACTCAGGTCCCTGCCCGGCTTCTGGATTCGCGAATTCGAAGTCGAACGACCACAGCGTACGAGCCATCGCCATGCCTACTTCGGCATAAGCCAGTGCCTTGCCTGCACATCCGCGGGAGCCAAGCGAGAACGGAATGAAAGCCGGATTGATTGCCAAGCCTCCGGGTTCAGAAGTTGAGGCCTCCGTATCATCATCTGATTCATCTCCGTTGTGCGAAGGTCCTGCCTCCGACGCATCCGTCTTTGGTGATAGCCATCGGTCGGGGTTCCAGGTGAAAGGGTCAGGGAAGTACTGCGGATTATGGTGCAGTGCATAGATATCGACACCAACGCTGGTGCCCGGCGGGATGACATGGCCGTCAACAATCAGGGGCTGGTCACCATCTGATGCTAGTCGTTGGCGCCACATTGTCCCTGGTACTGGCGGGGACATTCTTAGACTCTCGTTGATGCACGCCCTCAAGAGGCGACACCCAGTCAAACGCGACCCGCCGATTTCCGCAGGACTGGTGAACGACGACCGGATCTCAGCGGCTAACTTGTGGCGATAGGTCGGATTTCGCGCGAGGTAGTAAAACAAAGAACTCAGAGCCGTAGAAGTCGTGTCACCCGCCGCAGGGAGGAAAAAAATGCCTTCAGTCCAAATCTCACTGGCCGTAATCCTGTCTTCCTGCGGTGCATCGAGAGCCTCGGCCATATGCGCGTACAAGTCGTGCTCAGCTTTCTTGTCCTTTGCCAGTCGGGACTGGATCATCATCGATAGGGTTTTCAGGAAGCTCTTGCCTTGCACGACGGCCAGGAGATAAAACAGGATCTCGAGGCGAAGCTTGCGCAAGAAGGGGAATTGCATGTACAGGTTCAGCCGCCAACTGCCGATCATCATGGCGCGGACGAGGTAACGGTATATCTCTTCAGACTGGAGGTTTAGTGCGTATCCGAAGCCAAGATAACCTGATATATCTAGGCCTAGGTATTTACATCGCTCTGACATGTTGATTAGCGATTCAGTGTCCCGCTGGATCTGGGCGATGAATACGTCGACATGGTCTGATAGTTTGGACTCGAAAGTCCTGATCGAACGGTCGGTTACAATTTGACCGACTAGTTTACGTTTAAAGCGGTGGACACGTTTGTCAATCGTGTTGAAGACATTTGTAGTCGTCGGGTTGACATTGCCGGCTTCGTAGCATAGGGACTTGGAGATTCCTTCGTTTAGATATATGTCTGTTTTATGAGTATAACATGAATAGTGACCGTTGATCGGGTGCATGACTCACCACGGACGGCTTGCAAAGAGTTGAAAACCAATTTGTTAGGGCCTTGTCGAATGACGGACCCTAGAACGGATATGTCAGTTACTCGGATGTGATAGAATATAATACGCGATCGAATTCCTTACCAAATCGTTGATGGTCTTCCCATGTTTTCAAATGAAGCTCACGTTTTAGAGCATACAGCCCGCCATAGCCATCCGTAATTTTTGCGACGAGAGGACCTGGATATCTGCTAAGAGGGTGAAGGAGGAGTCTATAACCAAATAGACCTATATACTGCAAGTAGCACAGTCAATATCGAAGCTTGATTCCAAAAGCCCTTGAAGTGTCTCACATAGGTGACGACTGCGGCCGCAATGTAGCCCTTCAGTGTGAAGCCATCAAGGACTCCCATGGTCGTTATGTGCGACGCAAGTCAAAGCGTGACAAAGCAAGGGCGGAAGACGTTTGTCGCAATTTTTGCGGGCTGTGGACTCCGCGATGTTGAAACGCTAGGCTTGCAGAATGTTGAATTTAGAAGTGTCCTCGGAGCCAAGGTAGCTATCATTTGAGATAGGTAATCATCTCCTCTGGTTGGAGGGGGTTTTGGTTGGTAAACATGTCTCCAAGGCAAACCAGGCTCCCGGTGGTCAGCAGCCACACCTGAGTGGCCGACTATTATGCACAGCGCATATAGGTACCAACATCGCCATCTCGAGGGCCTCACGCAGTGCACGATTGCTGTTATACGGGTTGTGGGTGATTATTATCGGTCAATATCCAATTGGTTTGGTTGCCCATGTGCAATGACATGTGTAGTGCAACCTCACGAAACGCTTATCTGCTCTGCCGACCAGTGTCAAGTCAAGCAGTAGAGGTTAACGTCTTTCATCATCCGCGCTTCATTTCCGTTCTGACTCAAGATACCAGTCAAGGCCTCGAGGTGCATCGCCGCGTCTGCTGACGTTATTCGTATATGCAATGCGACCTACTACGAATACCTACGCAGGGGAAATGGTCAAGTTGACAGAAGTTGCGTGTGCCTATTGGCGACTACGACCTGAGACATGCTGGGAGTACTCCAACACTTGAATAGTACCTAAGCTGATGTATCATGTTGATCATGAGTTGGAGGAAGCTGAAAATGCACGGGATGGATGAAGCGGGCCGGCAAATACGCCCGTAGGATCGGTATCCCTGTTTCTCCTGATTGAGTTTAGCGGTGCCATTCTCAGGGACACTCTGACATATTTATATTCCCGTTCTCTGCCCGTTCATATGAACAATGCCGGTGTGGGAGAGTCCGCTTTGTCTGCTCTATGTCTGTAGGAACCTAGAGCAGCTGAAATGGAGTTACCTAGGCCACCGAGGCCTACGTAGATAGAATGATATGTAGTGTTGTATGTCAATGGTAATGCACCTGGGCAACTGACCTAATTAGGCCCCCGACTACCATAGCAGTTTGCGGACAATCTACGGATGACGAAAGGCACCAATGCATGGTCCAAATCCTCCCATGCAACCCTCTATAATCCTGGGGGTATGGACACTTTTCAGATACAGTTCGGCAATTGAACTTTGCCAGGTATTGGTGCCTACCCAGAGTCCCAGACATTGAGTAGACGAAGATAACGCAACCTGTCGCGATCTCTGCCTGGTCTACTGTTGTATGTCTAAGTGAAACTGCCCGAGTACAGTTTACATGTAAAAATATGTACTATCCTCTCTTTCCTGCCTACGATATCTAGTATTGGTGTACTTCCTTGTATTACCTAGTGCTGACATAGAAAGGTGCATCAGATGCGTGATTTGCCACATGCGTTAATGCATTTCTCTGAATTCTCACTGGCTCCGGCTAGGACTATGAGCCCATGGGTGTGTCTTCAGAAACTCTTGGTCCTGTACACTCCGAGGAGACACAATCTCTGTTTTCCGGGTGATCTCACTTGTGCGGTAAATGCCATGTAGGTTGTCCGTCGATTGATCTGGCGTCACGCGTACAGCAAATGGCTGGCCATCGAGCGAGATTGCTGCATTCTCGATTTCAGCATAAGTGCTAGTCTTGTTGCCATGCCATGATCTTTGGGTTGACGGTTTACTACTTTTCCCTTTCCAACCTAGGAGGGATGATTTGACCGCTTGGAATATCGTGGAATTGTACAGCGCTTTTGGAACCGACGGAACGCTGAGTATTAGGAACAAGCTTGTCATTTCCACAAGCGACCATAGAATTAGCGAGGAGGCGACGTATGTCGCGTCTTCTGAACTGTAATATCGGGTTGCGCTCTGCAGCCTGAAGGCCGCCGCTGTGATTGCTCTTTCAAAGAATCAGCCTCGATGGATGATGACAGTAGCATATGTGATTCAGACTTACAGAAGTCCAATGGTAAAAATGATTGATACGCCGATCTTTTTCTGTGGTTTCATGTGGAGTGTCCAGATAACCTTGTGCGGCAAGATCAAAATGACCAAGTCCGAAAACAGGTTCAGAGAAGCCGACACGACTTCAATAACCTTGCCGTCGATGCACTTCGCAGTAATCGTCTTGTTCCAGATGCCTTCGAAAGGTATGCAGACGAGATTCGCGGTGATGATGGTAGCTGTGTAGAAGAGTACGTTGACCCAAAGTAGACACTGGCACGCCCAGTAGAACGCATTGCGAGTGCCCGTCGGCACAAATATATGGATCCATTCGAGCAGAATCGCTGCTTTCGATACGAGAATATGAGCCGAATAAAGGTTTGCGCAAAGATGTATTACCTTGAAGACTTGGTGGTCAGCCATGATGTGGGAAACGGCGCATCCTACACTCACGTAGAGAAACTCCGAGAGGTCACGAAAGCGAATATCCCACTGATGCACAAAAATACCGACGTTCATGAGAAGGCGATACACGCAGTACGAGGTGGCAACGAAAATCCCCTGACACTATCGTCAGCAGCAGTCTGGGAATTAGTTGCAGGTTGTGTCAGCTCACGTATCCAGCAATGATGAGGTCTGCACGATGTTAGCTGCGTCATGTCTGGAGCATAGCTGGTGTATTACAGTCTTCGAGTCGCAGTCTCCCTACAATGAAGATCCTGACGTAAAAACGGACAAAGACAAAGATCGATGTGATGGCCAGAGCCAGCGATACCGTTACATATCCGACGGTATTGAGATTATACGGATTGCTGAAGTTATACTGGCCATTCGGGGACTTGAGGGCCGGTCCATCAAGGAGGGCTTCCTGCTGCTCGGGAGACAAGAAATCAAAAGAGTCCGCCATCAAGACAGAAGTCAGCAGTTAATGCGAAAGAAATGAGAGACTAGTTGAAGTCTTTTGTATGCGAGCATCAGCAGAATATTAATTCATATGCTTGGATTGTAATCCTAGCCGAAAATACACTGTCGGCGCCGCTGACTCTTGATTATTCCCGGCTGTACCATTCTACACCACCCCAATCAACGCTGACCATCACCGAGTATACAGCTATTCTTAGCTGATTCTAAGACAGAACGCTAATGATGATGCGCAGTGGACGATAAGACTCTGCTTGCGCTCGACGGATGCTACCTGATTTTGTCTTGACATTGATCTATCATGCATTGTTGGAGTACTCGCCACCTATTGATCCTCCAACGCGTTCCTCACAAGTCTTGTATGATCTGATGGGGGATTCTGTCGCGATTCCATGGACGAAGACACACCTTCCCCGTCTGGTCTACTGATCAGCGGCGACTACTACCATGGCTTGCACATGTGCGCGGATTTTGCTGTCTCAGTGTGGCACAGCCCGGATAAAGTTGTGTAACACTTGCGAAGGGGGCGCGCTACTCTGCGCAATGTCTTGGAACATCTCTTACATACAAATTCGGTGTGCGGAATAGAGAGTTGGGTAGCATCCCCCCGCCCAGCTACCAGGTGCTCTCCAACCATGCGCTCGGCGTTGCACTGCAATCAGCAACATTCAGGGGGCTGCGGCTGGCACCCTGGCCAGCAAACAATTACCCCATAAATGAGAACCAACAATCTGCACGTCTTCATGGCCAACCAACATAGCCGCTCGGCAATGGTGGAACGAATGGGCCGAAGATAGTCCATCACCATACATGCCGCCCTTGGTAAAGGACCGCCAATCATACCGCTTGTCTCCTGTCTTCGATAAACGGTGCAGGTAGCGGCGCTCCCTCTGAGTTCCGATAACGCGGTTGTCACCCGATATGGGGGCGATCCATGTTAGGACCATGCATGAGAGACATGTAAGCAAGCCAACTGCTACACTCTGATATCATTCAGCGGGACCCAGAACTACGGAATCACAAGTGACGAGATGTAAACTAGTAGCCCAACAAGATCCTATATGCATGCTGCAAGGCCTGAAAGGTCCTATGTCCAAGCTCTCTGTGTGGCTGTTGGCCCTTGCGGAGCAGCGATGCTAGCTGAATACGCTTGGTCAAGTGTTGCCAAGTCAAGGTCAAAAGACGTATATAAAATCAGGCATGCCATCGCGAAGAGCAAAGAGCACAATTCCTCCAGCCATACATTGATGTAGTAGATTGACTGGCAAAGACTTGATTTTCTGGAGATGCAGATCGCCGCAATCAACTTGACAGACCCCATTTCAACTCGTTTCGTTCAAGCTGTATTTCCTTAGACAAGCGCTAAGTTGACATGATGGGAGACGTCGCTATAATTGGGTTCTCTTTCCTACTCCCAGGTGGGGCTGAGAATGAGGAAACTCTCTGGGACGTGTTAGAGAACAAGACCAGCCTCATGACACAATGGCCGAAGGAAAGAGTGAATATCGATGCTTTCTACGACCCGAGCGGTAGTCGTGCAAATACGGTGAGAGTCAAGATTTAACCTACTTGCTATTTGAGAAACTAATACATCATCTCAGCTTTCTTCACGAGGCGGTCATTTCATTAACGATGATTTGTCTGCATTTGACGCCCCTTTCTTCTCAATCCAGGCCAAAGAAGCAGCTTCTAGTAAGTGACTCACGATATCACTTTAACTTGAAGTCTACTAACTCCTCTTCCAGTGGACCCGCAACACCGCTTGAGCCTTGAGACTACTTATAGGGCATTTGAGAATGGTACGATGGCACCACTGGTATATTGCTCTAACTTAGCGCTGATCTGGGACGATATTATAGCTGGACTGCCTGTTGAATCACTGAAAGGCTCACGAACCGCAGTGTTCGCTGCCTCAATGTCTGATGATTACGCTAGGATGCATGCAAAAGACCCAGACACAGCACCTCAGATGGTTATTGTTGGCACCCCTCCTTCACTCCTGGCAAACCGAATTAGCTACCATTTCAACTTGACTGGGCCTAGTGTCCATATCGACACAGCTTGTTCCAGCAGCACGATTGCTCTAGATCTTGCTTGCCAGTCGCTGCATTCCGGCGATGCTACTCTAGTACGTAACTCTCAACGCACAGTTAGATCACAATTTTAATAATCCTCCGTGATGAAACAGGCAGTGGTTTCGGGCGCAAATCTGCTGCTCGGACCTGAAGACTCGGTCTTGATGTCAAGCTTAGGGTTTCTGTCCAAAGACAGCGTATGCTATAGTTTCGATCATCGCGCGACAGGGTATGGGAGAGGCGAAGGTGTTATATCTGTCATCCTGAAGCCTATAGATGCGGCCATTCGAGATGGAGACATTATCAGAGCTGTTATTAGAGGAACAGGTAAAGTCGTGTTATCTGATATTACTGCCAGAACTGACGTTGACTGACTTGTTATCCCCACGACAGGCTCTAATCAAGATGGGCGCACGCCAGTCCTGCCGCAACCGAATGCTACTTCGCAAGAAGCACTCATCCGCCATGTGTATCGGAAGGCAGGTTTGGGCTTAGACATGACGCGATATTTTGAAGCACACGGTAAGATCAAGCTCCCTCACTATCTCCGTGAGCTCTTGTTGTTGAATCTGACACGCTCCAATCGAAAGGCACTGGCACCGGCGTCGGTGACCCGATAGAGATGAGGGCGATTGGCGAGGCATTTAGGGGCATTCGACCTCCAAATGAACCCCTATATGTGTACGTGTAAACTCCCTCGTGCTACCAAGTAAACTGACCAATATCGCATTACCAGCGGCTCTATTAAGCCTAATCTCGGTCATCTAGAAGCAGCCAGCGGATTAGCTGCTTTGTTAAAGACCGTGCTGATCCTAGAAAAGGGAGTAATCACACCCAACGCGCTTCTGGAAAAGGTCAACCCTGAGATTCCGCTCGAACAGTACAATATCAAAGTAAGATCATTAGGTTATGTCCCTCTATTATTTACGGTTGACTGATGGTGCACAAGGTTCCAACTGAATGCTTAGTTTGGCCAGTCGCAGGACCAAGACGAGCCTCGGTCAGTTCGTTTGGCTTCGGAGGATCCAACTGTCATATCGTGGTTGACGACGCTTTCCATTATCTCTATGCACGTGGGCTTAAGGGGAATCATAAGACAACGGAGCTGGCCCCGACTCGCCCACAATCAACCTTTTTGAACGGTGTCGGCGAGCATTTGGCCTCGCCCCTAACTAACGGCGCTACAAATCTCATTCAACAACCAAAAGAAACTCATAAGTATGTCAATGGGGAGGTATCATCTATGCCCCAGCTTCTCATATGGAGTGCTGCAACTGAGAGCAGTCTCACCAAATGGATGCCGCAGTGGGAAGAGTATCTTCAGAACTCCATAACGGACCAGGAGAAGCTTAATCAAGTAGCTTTTACGCTTGACCAGCGACGCTCACGCATGCCCTGGCGTACATATGCCGTTATAGACCCCGAATCTTCCATTCAAGATCAGGCGGCACAGTTGACAACCAAGAGACCCACGCGCGCCTCTGGGCCAAGTCCGATCATTTTCGTTTTCACGGGCCAAGGTGCGCAGTATGTCAACATGGGAATTGAGCTTCTTCGGTTCCCTTTATACAAGAGCGTCCTAGAAAGGATTGAGTCAATATTTCATGAGCTTGGGTGTGAATGGTCACTTTTCGGTAAGTCATCACGTCCACACACCATGATGTTACCCTCGGACTCATGGAGACTTGCAGATGAGCTTCGAAGCAAAAGCAACATTGACAAGCCGGATTACTCACAACCTCTTTGCACGGCTTTGCAGCTCGGCTTGGTCGAGCTATTGAAAAGCTTTGACATTGTTCCCACTGTAGTGCTTGGCCACTCATCGGGCGAGATTGCCGCTGCGTAAGTCTCAAATCTCGCAGCAATATCTATACCGTATTCCCATGAACTGACAGGAGTAGCTACGCCGCGGGGGCATTGTCACTTTATTCTGCCTGCTTGGTCTCCGCTCAACGCGGAAAACTAGTTGCATCGATCGGTACTTCCGAGAAGGGGTCTATGCTCGCTGTAAACCTCTCTCAGTCTGAATTCGAGGAACATTTGACTCGCCTAAAGCTTGAGATTGGCCCTCAGGAGGTCCATGTTGCCTGTGTCAATAGCCCAGGAAACATTACTCTAGCAGGCCCCGAGAGAACGATTGACGAGCTTTCAACGTATTTTGAAAGCAAAGAAGTATTCAGTCGGAAGCTAAGAACAGGTGTGGCATATCATTCTCCCGCAATGGACCCGATCTCAAGCTTGTACGAGGCTTCTCTGGGCCAAGCTCAGCTTGGTGTATCTCAAGCTTCTACAATCCCGATGATATCATCTGTCACTGGGAAAGAAGTGTCCAATGCCAAGCTAGCGTCACCGGAATACTGGGCAAAGAACCTGAGATCACGAGTCGAATTTAGCGTGGCTCTTTCAGAAGCAATAGGTCTCATTTCGACTGTGACCGGGAACTCTGAGCGAATCCCTCCGGATATCGTGGAAGTAGGCCCAACCTCAGCATTGCGTCGCCCGGTTACAGAAACCTTGAATCAAATGCGAGATCAGAAAAGTTTACCCGCGTTCAACTATTCCTCAGTGTTGGCGAGGAATGAGTCGCCCATTCGAACACTCTTCCAGCTGGTCGGTCGACTATTCTGCAACGGTCATGACATCAGCATCCCTCTGGAGTGTTTCAAAGATGCATCTGCCCTGCAGAGAAGCCCGCTGCTGCTTACGGATTGTCCTAAATACCCATTTGATCATTCCCGAAAATACTGGGAAGAGTCTCGATTGAGCCGGGACTATAGACTTAGGACTGCGTCCTCGAGCAAGTTGCTTGGCAACCACTTCTACGACTGGAATCCACTGCAACCTCGCTGGCGAAACATTGCGTCACTGGACGTTCTGCCTTGGCTGAGAGATCACGAGGTTAGTACAATGCTTCAAAGGTTCATATCATCTGTATTGACATGACACAGATCAGTGGAACCAAAGTGTACCCAGCGACGGCAATGTTGACGATGGCGATTCAAGCCGTGAAAGAAACAATAAGTGCAGAACGCCAAGTCTCTGGGTATTACATCAAAGACGCAAAGTTCATCAGTCCGATCGTCGTCAGCGAGGAACCCGGAAACAGAACTGAGACGATGTTGCACCTTCGTCCATCCCGCCTGCCGTTCGAGAAAGAGACGAAATGGTTCGAAATCCAGATTTTCTCCTATTTGAGTGAGCGATGGTCCGAAGCGTTCTCTGCCATCATCCAAGTGCAGTTCACCGAGTCGGTAGATGACATTGATAATGGGTCCGAGGCCCTGCTTCGCAGCCGGAAGATGTTGCAACAGTACGAAGCTTCTGTCGAGAGTTGCGACATAGCTATTGATCATGAGAAATTCTACGACTATTGCCACCAACACGGTCACAACTACGGCGAAAGTTTCAGTCTTCTGAAGGATATCCATTGGGATGGCGATGAGGTCACAATTGGACGGATTGATCCGCCCCGCGAAACTGACCAGCCAACGACCGACACTGTGCATCCAGCTGTACTGGACGCGGCTTTGCACATATTCTTGGTACAATCCTCTATAGGCCTTTCCACTAACACGCCGACTTTTGTTCCCAGTCGGGTTACCGATGCCTGGATGGCAGCTTCTGGTTGGCAGCATACCGAGACTTCGAACATCCGTCTATCAATGCAAACGCATTACAAGCCGAACGGGGGCGGACTCGAGGGAGCTGCTTATGCTCTCGATGACAAGGGACGGCTGTTGTGGATGCTACCAACCGTGGAGTTGTTCCCTGTGTCGACGAACAACGAGCCGCAAGCTAATGAGGGTGGGAACTTGTTGTACCAGCTCGATTATAAGCCTCATATGAGTCTCCTGAACCCTCAGAAGCTGGTTGAGTTTTTCAATACTAACAGGCCGTTCCGTGACGAATCTGCAAGTAAGTACACCCCGTTTTGTTGAGAAAGCTTTTCTTGCGATAAATACCACAGTGATATTGGGACCAGTGTTTCCGTGTGAATTTTATACCTGTCAAAATCTTGTCACTAACCTTTTAATAGTGTCACACTACTTCAGAAGACTTACAACACTCATTAAACTCGTGTTGATAAGGACATTACATGGAATGTCCGAGGCAGATCACAAAAACACACCAGCGTTCTTGACTCGATATGTATCATGGATGAAACAAGTCACAGAGCCAGAGCTAGAGCTAGCCAATGGCTGTCTTGCGGATAGCCAGGACGATGCCAAGATAGAAAGTCTCTTGCAAGAAGTCGAAGAGCTGCACCCTCCATGGCAGATGTTCCCTACCATTGCTCGAAACTTACCTGGCATCCTGAATGGCAAGGTCGACCCCCTCGAGCTAGTCTTTTCCACGGGCCTCGCGGAGTCAATATACGAAGAGCAGTTCGATGGTATCTGCGACGAACGGCTTGCTCGGCTTCTGAGTCTGATGTCCCACGAAAATCCAAACCTCAGAATCCTTGAAGTTGGCGCTGGAACCGGCCGCCTGACTGGACATATTCTCTCTTTCCTGCACGAGGAGGAAGAGAAGACCGGGTCGACGAAATTTGCTGAGTATCTCTATACGGATATTTCACCCGCTTTCTTCGAACGCGCTTCTGAAAAGTTCACTGATGATCGCATAAAGTTCAAGACGTTGGACTTGGAGACTGATCTTGTTAATCAAGGTATCAGTCCAGAGCAGTATGATCTTGTTATTGCCGGCAGTGTACTCCACGCCACGCGGAATCTGTCAACCACCCTGGCAAACATACAAGGTGCTCTCAAGAAGCCAAGCGGAAAGCTGTTGTTTCTTGAAATGGTGGCGCCCGAGAAATTGATCACGAACTTCGGCTTTGGAGTGTTCCCTGGATGGTGGCTCTGTGAAGAGGACTGGCGCTCGTCTGGTCCAGCCATAAACGAGCAGTCTTGGGATCAACTCCTACGTGACAATGGTTACTCTGGCGCTGATGTCTGCTTTAGAGACTATGAGGGCGATGCACCACATCTGATCAGTATCCTCATGACCTCAGCGACGGGTCTTAAACACTCACTTACGAACGGTGTTGCTCAGAAGACAGCTCTTTTTGTCATTGATGAGCAAACGACGCAGCATTGTCAGATAATCGATGAGATTAAGCGCTACACCTCGTCAAAGTCTCCTTGGGATGCCCAAATACTCTCAATCGATGACATGGTCAAGCGTGGAGAGCCGGCGCAGTCGGAAGTGGTGGTATTCTTGGTTGAGACCGAAAAGGCTCTGTTACCGAACTTGTCAGACGATAAGTTCGAAAAACTCCGCGAAATTATGGGCAAGGTTCACAACTTGCTATGGGTGACGTTAACCAGTCTGAAGTCTCCAACATACCCAGACTTCAGCCTAGCAACAGGATTCCTGAGAAGCATGCGGCTGCAAACATTCAAAACAAAGATAGTGCAGTTGGCAATAGAGACTGACGGCGAAACGATGTCCCTGAGCGAGTCTATGCAGTCCATATTCCAAGTCCTCGACACATCGTTCTTAGGCTCGTCGACGGAACTTGAGTTTGTTCAGCGCCAAGGGCTCATACACAGCGCTCGACTGGTGGAGAACAAGGCCTTGAGCGCAGCCGCGACGTCTGTGCATCATCCACAGCTCAGGAGCGGTCCTTGGCAGCCCGGACCAGCGTTGAAGTTGTCGATGAAGTCGCCGGGACTACTCGATAGTTTCCAATTTGTTGATGATGAGGCCTTTCATCGAAGTCCGTTAGGGCCCCACGAAGTCGAATTTGAAGCTAAAGCTTGGGGTCTTAGCTTTCGTGATCTATTCATTGCTCTTGGTCGCTTAGAAGAGACCGAGTTTGGCTACGATTGTGCCGGAGTAGTCACTAGAGTTGGTTCGGCCTGTGGAACAATGTTTCGACCAGGTGATCGGGTCTACGTAAGCCATACCAAATCCCCTGTCCGTGCGATTGCCGACTGACCACATTTCATAGGCCGGTGTCTTAGATTGCATGCGCACATTTCCTCGTGCACATGTAGACTTGCTAGGCAAGATTCCCGACGGAGGCTCTCTTGAAGCATATGCATCGATCCTCAGTCCAGGCGTCACTGCATACTATGCCCTGGTGACCGTCGCTCGCTTGCAACGGGGAGAGAAAATACTCATCCACTCGGCCTCTGGAGGCACAGGCCAAATGGCGATAGGAATCGCGAAGATGCTGGGAGCTGAGATATTCGCTACTGTCAGCAACAAAGACAAGAAACAGCTACTCATGGAGCAATTCGGCATGAAGGAAGATCATATCTTCTACAGCCGTAATACTAGTTTTTCTCAGGGCATCATGCGTGTTACGAAGGGAGCAGGTATGGACGTCATATTGAACTCCCTGGCTGGTGATGGTCTCCGAGCTTCGTGGGAGTGCATGGCGCCGTATGGGCGCTTCATCGAAATCGGCAAGGCAGATATCATGGCAGACACCACCTTGTCTATGCGTGGGTTCAAGAAGAATGTGAGTTTTGCGGCGGTAGATGTGTTCCATCTAGCTACCTCAAGACCACAACTCGCTGCAGAGCTCATCACGAAGGTGATTGACTTGTTCCACTCGAAGACCATCAATCATCCGACCCCGCTCCACCTTTACCCTGTTACAAAAATCGAAGATGCCTTTAGATACTTTCAAAGCGGCAAGAACACAGGGCGAATCGTCTTGACCGTAGACCGCGACGATGTCGTGCAGAAGCTATGCACTGAGGTGAATGCTTGGACCTTCGATCCTAATGCAAGTTACGTGGTAGCAGGTGGACTTGGTGGCCTTGGTCGTGCTGTATTGTCGTGGATGGCGAGCCAAGGCGCGCGCCATCTCATTGTGCCATCTAGGTCCGGATCTTCTTCTGCTGCCGCGGCAGAAGTGATGGCACAGCTACACCACGTCAATATCGTAGCACCGAAGTGCGATGTGGGAGACTTCGACGCCGTGTCTGCGATGTTGAAAGGATGCGCTGAGAAGATGCCTCCTATCAAAGGCTGCATCAATGCTGCCATGGTTCTTCAGGTATGTGTCAAGGAAGTGACTGTGTTATACGTACTCGATATGCGGCTGTACTGACTTCCCACAGGATGCCGTATTCCAAAACATGACTCCAGCGCAGTGGCAGCTAACGATCCGATCCAAAGTCAAGACGTCCTGGAACTTACATCGACTGCTACCTCAAAACCTTGACTTCTTCATTTTATTCTCATCACTCTCAGGAGTATACGGCACAGTCGCGCAAACCAACTACTCAGCTGGCTGTACATTCCAAGATGCTTTGGCAAGATATCGTGTTGCTCAAGGCCAGAAAGCTGTGTCCTTCGACATTGGCTGGATGCGAAACATCGGTATCATATCAGAAAGAGAAGACTATCAGCGTCGCCGAGAGAACGAAGCAAATATGGCGCAAGTCGAGGATAAAGAGCTCCTCGCACTGCTCGAAATTTACTGCGACCCTGCTTGTTCCTTCGTCACCTCAGAAGACAGAGCTCAAGTTCTCCTTGGAGCCGTCACTCCCGCTATGCTCCGAAGTGGCGGACACGAGGTCCCCGTCAGTGTGGAGCGGCCACTACTCTCTGGGTTCTCACAGCTTCGTGGCTCGGAAGCCGACAAGGATGCGCAGCAGGTGGACACCATAGACCCCGGGACGCAATTCAGAAACGCGACTTCGCCTGCTGAGCAGATGGATATTGTGGTGAATGCGCTCAAAGCCAAGATCGCCAGGGCACTCTTCACGTCCCTGGATGACATTGAAGCGAGTAAGACTCTCCCGGATTACGGTGTTGATTCACTGCTTGCGGTCGAACTTCGGAATTCTATCTGGAAGGAATTTCAAGCGAATGTCGCTGTATTTGACATCATGGGCGGTGCTACGATTAGGAGAGTGGGAGAACTGGTAGTAGAGAGGAGCGAGGTCACTGGGATAGAGGAGAAATAGGTACATACTGTGTCTACTGAAGGAAACGGATAGCTCTATGAGGAAGCAGGGACCTGCCTAATACATTAGGTAACTGAAAACATGTTAGACATAAATGCTTCAAATAGTCAGAATGGTAACTGATATATTTGGCTTCACCGAGGCCAGCCAGCTTATCAGCATTCCGAGCTACGTGCACTCGCCAACACAACAACCTACAGGGCAAACAGTCCTGATATTGAACATGTGGCATATGACGATTAGGAACACATCCAGAGACATGGGTAGGGTCGTCAGAGATACCACAAGCTAGTTGCGGCTCATCCACTGAAGAGAGCAGAAGACCAGATCGAGGCCAGCCCGTGATATAGACAGTTCTTCCCTACATCTTATGAACTGGAACATCAAAGCTGGGCGCAACGTAAACCCAGCCCAGATTTAGGAGGTCTGCAGGCAACACTCAAATACACCAAGAGCGATATCTCCTCAAAGGAGCATGCAGCTCTACGGAAAGGTTCTTTGGCACAATATTTCCGTCGGCTTCCGCCCCAACCACCAGAGTAACATCACATACATGTACCATGCGCATGGAACTAACAGCCCAGACTCGGATCAATTACCTAGGCACGCGGGTGCCATCAGCAAATCTCATGCTCAATGGTTTTAGACCGCTCATCGTTTGATAAAGTCAATATGAGACGAGTCCACCACCCTGATTCCGACTCTAGTTTTCCTACTTCCTCTCCAACTGAGCGGCGTGATCATGATGATATAGACAATCGAGACGGCAGGCATCAATGAACCTCTTGCCAAAGGCGCTATGCCCAACATGTCTGGCACGTGCACACACAAGGAAGTTAGAAACAATGCACAGCCTAATGTGCAGGGAACTATTTCCCACCGCATAAGAGTGTACTGCTGTGCATGTTGAATCAAGATGGTGAAGCGTGCTAGTTGGTCAACACAGAAGTAGCAAAAGTAGGTTAGACTTCTGAATACATTTCCGGATAACCATGCAGATGAATAACGTAGTATAGTATGGCTTAGCTTTACCGCCGTGGTAGTTTGGACATACGTCTGTCAATTCATACCCATAGTAGTTGCATATCGTATCAAAGCTATTTGTGTGTGAACTCACTTCGTATAACATTGAAATCATTACAAGCTCACTGAATCACCCATCACAGCGAAACCAAATGCCGGTCCATGAACCCAGAGTCATATTCAAGCATCTAAGCCATCTAACTCTATAAGTCTAGCAACCATCCTGATGACCTCATTCTCTTTGACATCCAACTGGGGATTGTTGACTTTCATCGCGATGATGTTATCCAGCATACCCCTGAGTCTCGAGACCAGTACACCGATTCTTGCCCATCCTCGTAGTCTGTGATGAGAGGAGATTAGTATATAGTAATGATGCTGGGGATGAAAGAAATACAGATACTTACCGAAGCCACCCATCAACGACTAAACCACGACCGAGAGTATCGAGGTCGATTGCGCCGGAGAAGAGGAGTAGGGTGAAGGCGTTGAATGCTATGATAGTAAGTCAGCAACGATGCAAAAGCCAGCTCGTGTATATACGAAAAACGAAACAACGAGCACTTACGCGTCAAGTCCCGAATAAAAGTCTTAGAGGTCTCCATCATAGTGAAATACGACACGAACGCTGCATTTCCCGAGAAACCTGGACTATCAAAAAGCACACTACTGGGGTGGATGAATACTCGGCCATTCTCCTGCGTGTAGTATTTGATTGTCCGGGCTTCAGGATCAAGCTCCACAGCACCAGTCATTGAGGCTGCGAACTTCTTGTCGGGGAATTGAATACGTGCGATTTGAGGTGCGAATGCTGAGGCTGTGAGGGCGCGGAGTAGGGGCATGGACACTGGAGCACTGGTAGATTGTACTGAGGCGCTGATGAGACCGATTTCTGTAAGTGCAGAGTAATATTGTGTCCGCGTAGATGAGATGTCCGATAGTGTCTGATATGAAAGAAAATTCTCATCACAGTAATTTCGTAGCTGTCGCTGACCCATGCCTTCGTCTGACATTGCATTCCATTGCTGGAAAGCTCGGAGATCTGTGAGCAAGTCGCCATCGCCTCTAGCGAAGCGCATACGTGCCTCCTTTGCCAGATCTCGCTTCTCAGGTGGTGAAACGAATGGGCTCCTTGTGCTCAAAATGGCAGCAATAGTAATGCTATCTTCTAAACAACCAAATATAGCGCCATATACCATGAGCTTGCCACATCGAAGATCGGCTGGAATCATGGCTAACTGCTGTCCTAGAGCAGTCAACTCATCGCCATCGAGTGCGCCCATCCGCTGCAGCATCTTGATAGCATTTTCAATCGCTTTGACCGTCGGTGGTGTCGGTGTTCGGCCCAAGAAACCACCAATGTCTTTGGTACCCATAGCTCGAACAGACAAGCAAAGTTGCTCAAGTGGTACACGACGAATCTCAGGTTCTGGACGCTCTGCCATTTGATCTTCTCGGCTTTTTGTATAGAGCTTGTAACATTTACCTGCTTGTACACGACCGGCACGACCTCGTCTTTGCTTGCACGCAGCTCTCGAGGCCCATGTTTCCTCCAGCCTGCGCATGTTGTTTTGAGGATCGAAGCTAGTCTCCTTCACCTTACCGGTGTCTATGACAGCGACAATATCGTCAATCGTGATCGACGTCTCTGCGACGTTGGTAGCCACGACGACTTTGCGTTTTCCGGACGGTGCACTTGCGAACACTCTTCGTTGCTCTCTTGTCTCGAGAGAGGCGTGTAGAGGTAGGACATGTAGGGAAGACATAGCCTTGAGCAAGTTGACTGTTTTGGTGATCTCTGCAGTTCCGGGTAGGAAGATCAGAATGCCGCCCTTCTTGCCATGATACGCGAGATCTGTATCGATCTCTTTCGTTGTTTCAACTAACAGATTGTAGTTGATGCGGAACCCTAGTTTCTGAATGACCTTGTTCACAGGGTCTTGCTGTCCAGCTTTGTCGTTGATATTCTCAGAGTCGTCGAATCTGTCATTTCGGTATCTATCTTCGACCGTGAAGTTGGTCATGTGGATTATATCTTCCAGGTAGTAGTCTTCCACGGGATATGTCCTTCCTGCAATTTCGACCAGCCCGACATCTAGGCCCTCTGATGTAAAGTAGCCTTTGAATGCTGCAGCATCGAGTGTGGCGCTCATCAGCACGAGCTTGAGATCTTTCCTCTTCTTCAATACATCTCGAATGATGCTCAAAAGGAAGTCCGTGTCCAGGCTGCGTTCATGGACTTCATCAATCACGACGTGACTGACATCTGCCAGAGATGCGACGACGTCTTCGGTTCGTCCGCCTGACGTTTGCAGGCGCCGTAACAACACACCCGTAGTAACGAATGTGATCTTCGTTTGCGGGCCAGTCTTATTCTCTCCTCGAATAGTGTAACCGACTTCTCTGCCGACTTGGGAGCATCGTTCTTCACTGACACGATCGGCAAGACCTAGAGCCGAGATACGACGGGGTTGTGTACATATGATGCTCGTCGCGTTCCCGAGACCTTTGCTGTATAGATCGTCAAGAATGAATTGGACAGACTGCGTAGACTTGCCGGAACCTGTTTCTCCCGCAATGATAGTAACTTGATTTTGCAAGACTGTGTCCACAATTTGATCTCTGACTTGCCAAGCAGGTAGCTTCTGCCGTTGGGCAATCATCCCTTTCAAAGCTGGGTTGTCCTGTCGTTTCTGCCACTCTTCTTTGCTTCTTCCATCCGCACCTGGAGGTAATGCCTTTGGATGTCGAGACTGTCGCTGCTTCACTGCGTGAACATTTCGTATTTCTCCTGCTACAGAGGCAACACCAGATATATCTCGTAGCTTTCCAGGCCTCTCGATAATCTCGTTGATATTCTGCTGTATCCAGTCAATTGCAAAATAAATTTTCATGGGCTCTTCGCTTAGATCCGTGGCGAGGTAATTGAGCGTCTTCTTGACCGCGCTGAGTTTGATGTAGGAGGGAAGATCAGCCTCCAACGAGAAGATGATTTCTGCGGGATACCGGGGAGATCTGCGTATCTGAGCAAACGTCTCAATGTCTTTCTTGGGGCCGTTCCTAACGCCCTCCACACGAATTTGACAGACGTCATCAGACACGCGCTTGAAGTGTTCGCCGAAGACTGAGCCGAGACTTTCCATCTCTTCAGACCAGGCCTCTTCGGGGGTTCCAGATATAAACGGTGCCTCCGTTGTCGTTGGCTGACTGTCCTCGGTTCCACTGGAGATGAGAAAGTGCTGCAGTGCCTCTGCCGTCCGCCCCTCGTCTGCATCGTGTTCGTCGTACAGCTTCTTGCAAAGCTCGACGGAGTATCCAGACTGTGATAGTCTTTTAATTGCAGCTTCTCGTTTCAGATCTGAAATCGCTGCAACCGTGACACCCGCACTGTAGCTCTCGGGAAGTGCCCACCTGGGCAAGTCGTCTTCAGGGACGTGGATGAGAAGCCACTCAAGAGTCTCCTCCCGATCTTTGCACTCATCCACAGCCTCTGTCACATGACTGTGACGGAAACCAGAACCAGTAAGCTCCTTGACTATTGACTGCTTTTGCGAAGGCGACATCTTGACACCATGAGGATTCCATATGACCTCGCGCCTCAGTAGATCTTCAAGCTGTGATCGAGTCTTTCGGCCCATTTCGATCTTCGGTACAGTGGTCCATCCTCTCATCGGATCGCCACCGCCTCTAGGACCTGAAGATCCAGAGCCGGAAGCAGCATTGCTCCTCAACACCAAACCAGCAGCACCAGGCATATTCTTCGCCTTCTCCTTGATAGCCTCAGCTTCCTTCCGCTTCTTCTCAGCGGCGGCCTTGGCATCTTCTCGTTGCTTTTGCGCCAAGAACGGGTCAGCATCGTACATCCACTCGTTCTTGTTCTTGACATCCTCCTTCTTGATCGCCTCAAACTGCTTCCATAGTGACTTGTAATCCGGTGGCAATGTCGTATGAATATTCTTCATGCTACACACTCGGAATAGGGCATACGTGGCTGCTGCATGTTTCGCCTCAAGGTCGGTATCTCTTTGCACGAGATGTTTGTGATCTGGATGGATTTTGAAGGCAGGCACCTTCGTTACTTCTCCTGTCTTTTGGTTCTTGGCGCTGAGTTGCACGAAGTATGAGAAGCCTTCAGAACCTCTTATCTACAAAGTTCTTATTAACTAATCACATTTGATTACACTTTGACAGCACGGCTTACTCTTTGATAGTCCGGTCTGTCCCATTTCTGTCGCTGACAGTGTTCAGAGAGCAGATTCACCGGCAGCTTACCCGTCCAACTGGAACCTCCGATGATCTGTTTCACGGTAGGCTTTGGTGGTCCCGTCGGTATCTCGTCGTTATCTGCAGCTTTTGGGGCGCCTCTCTTGGGCTTGACATCTTTGGTAGAGTTGGTGAACACGATGAAATCGTCCTCCTGAGCAGGCTTTTTGTTACTTGATTTCGCAGCGGGCTTCTTGGATGAACTAGCGGAGGCTTGCGAGGCAGAACCTGCGGCAGAAGCTCCGGCCGGCGGAGCCTTAGCCTTTTCCTTCCCCTTCTTCACCATAATGAGCCATGGGCGGGCTCACGTTGTTGTGGTGTCTCTGTCGGATTGGACAAAGAATTTGAGATGAAGTGTGAAGGTGGCGGTTCTAGAAAATGATTGACCGGTAGTAACGCCACGCACAGTAATCGAGAACACTGATACAGTGTAAGTCCGAGGAGTCTAGGCTACCTAGGTAGGTATCTCAGACAGTGCAGTACCGTGCACCTTTCATCAGATAAAGCTTCCTGGCGCCGGGCCCCCCACCGCGGGGTTACAGCTCCGATGACAGCTCTCACCCACTCCAATAGATCCATACAGGTCTCATCTCATTTAATACATGTAGTCTGAAAGTTGACATATTGAACATACTAGAATCATCCGCGTCAGAACAGTGCTTCAGGCTGCTTTGTGCCAAATAAATGAGTCAGGTCGTATATAACAACATAGAACCCGCGGTCCCTCCGTTTTCAACTTACCTGCCTGCATAACCTTGAGACCGCCCCTACTCTTTCTCATGACGACCTTCACGCTTCAATACCCTCACGTGCTCTCTCCTTGAAAGAATTCTCAACTATGTCGACCACAGACCCCAATTCCGATCCTGAAGATGCCATCACACAAGAAGAAATCGCCGGAACAGCTCCCGCACCCTCAACCAGCACGAGCGGCGTAGGGGCTGCCACTCAGGGCACGAAGCGCAATGCCTGTAAGCCTACCGTCTTATACTCACCTGCACTCACCTGCACTCACCTCATCCTCACAACCAACTAACAAACCCAAGTCCAAGAACTAATGGCCCCGAAGCCCAAAAACCCACCCCCAACCCTCGCCTCAACACGCCCAGACTACACCGGCACCCCAACCCTCCGCGACGGCCTAGGCGCCTACACCGCCAACCCACTCTCCCACCCAACCGGCCGAGTAATATACCACAACGTAAACTTCGTAGCAATAAACGACCTCTACCCCAAATCCTCAATCCACACACTCCTCCTCCCCATCTCCCCTCTCTCGCGCTACCACCCCTTCGACGCCTTCGCCGACCATACATTCCTCACCCACGTCCAAGCCGAGACGCACACCCTCAAATCCCTCGTCGCAAAAGAGCTCCAACGCCGCTACGGCGCCTACTCCGCACAAGACAAGCTCCGCGAGTCCGTCCTAAACGACGAGACCCCCTGGCCGGCCGACAAACCCCTCCCGGCGGGCCGAAACTGGGAGAAAGATGTGCTGGTGGGGATCCATGCGCACCCCTCTATGAACGACTTACACATCCATGTTTTGAGTCGCGATAATCACTCAGAGTGTTTGCGGCATAGGAAGCATTACCTATCGTTCAACACGCCGTTCTTGATAGACGTCGAGGATTTCCCGCTCGCTGAGGATGATCCGAGGTTGCACCCTGGGAAGGCGGGTTATCTCGACAAGGAGTTGGTGTGTTGGAGGTGTGGACAGAGCTGGGGGAAGAGCTTTAAGAAGTTCAAGGAGCACCTTGCTGAGGAGTTTGAGGCTTGGAAGAGGGAATGAGTGCGCAGATGTAATAGTAGGCGAGGGTGGAATACTGAGTATTCCAAGGGTGTCTAGACGCGTCACGACGCGCTGCAAGCCCTGTGGGGCGGTGTCATCAAGCTGCAGGGCCCGACAAGGACAGTCAATATCCCAGGTCAAGCAGAAGACAAGAAATGAATTTCAGACGCAAATTCGCGTCAGCGTGTACGATTCACGAACTGGCTACACAGTCCGACGGACGACTAAGTAGCCTTTCTGCTTTTCCCCTCCCTTAACACAGAGCCTAATTAGAGCAAACCCCGCCGTCATGCTCAGAGCAGTAAATGTACAACCGAATTGCAATTGTCTGGGAAAACGCGCACCGCAACTCCACATGTCCTTTCCGTTCCCTTCCCTTTCCCTCAGTACGCAATTGATGAAAGCCGGCCATAACCGATTGGACGATTGGGTTACTCCGTGTTGGTAGAAAACCCCATTGTAATACAAAAGCACGCATCGTCGTGTGCAAAAACGTTGATAGGTCGCCGAAAGAGTGATGATAAAAACAGTCATAAACATTTGGGAAACAATCAGAACTTGCTTGCTTGTACAGGTCAGGTTCAGGCCCGGCCGGGTGTCATGCCGCTGAACCTCCGGAAGGCATTGGTGAAGACTGATAGACCCGAAACATTTATTGTCCTTGGTGTGTTCTAATCGTCCTGTAGAGGACGCCCGGTCAGCCATTGGTTTCTTATAAAGCGAAACTAGAAGGGAGTACTACATTGAGGCCCAAGTTCAGGTCTTCGTCTACCATATCGTCGTCCTCAGCATCATCGACATCGGCTTCGGCGACGGGTTCTACGATTTCAATAGTGTGTGTCAGTCGATTGCACATTGTAGTCGAGTGTGTGGTGGAGATAGCATACCTTCATCCTCCTCATCCTCTTCCTTCTCCTCTTCCTCTTCGGCGGCAGCGCTCTTTCGTCCCTTGCGCGACTTGGCCGAGCTCTTGGCCGAGGATGCCTTAGGCGTAGCAGCCTTCTTGGGAGTAGCAGAGGCAGCTGCGTCAGCCTTGGGGGGGCGGCCACGCGTGCGGGTTCCGGCAGCGGTGGTCTTGGGGGCGGCCTTCTTGGTGGCCTTCTTGACACCACCACCAGTTCCGGGAGGACGGCCGCGAGGGCGACCACTAGGCTCCTTCTTGGGCTGAGCAGAAACGCCGTTCTTGGGGGGTCTTCCGCGACCGCGCTTAACCGGGACCTCACCGTCTTTGGTGGTGCCGTTCTCCTTGCCTAAGCTGGCGCGCGAGGGCTTGGTGGGAGCCATGGTTGTTGGTATGTGTGATGTGTGTTGTGTGTAGAGAGATGTGGGTATGTGGACACCGGGATGAAGACGGGAGGAAAATGAGTAAAAATTGATGTTGCCTTCGTTAGGACGAAGCGGCGGAAGGGAAAAATGAGAAAAATCGCGAGGATGGGGATGAGACGCGACGGGAGGTGTTTGAGGTGGGTGTGGAAAGGAAGAAGAGGAGGACGAAGAGACACGGTTGATTTGGGTGATTTGGGGACGTGCCAGGGACCTTGAATCAGCACAGGTACAGACGGGAGAGCTTTGGAGCTTGATGCAGGGCGGGCACGGCGTCGCGGGTGCTGTCAGCTAGCGGTCCTACGCCAACGCGCTTTCCACTTGCTGCAATCCGTACCTGCTACTTCGTAACGTGTTGCTCCTTCCCGGAGCTTGCCGGTAAATCTCCGATGCCCTGTGCTGCACTGCACTCCCAGCCTAAAGTGTCTCTTCTAACAAACAGACGAGCAAAAGTAAATGGAAGTATCCTACATCGCCAACATGTACCTGATGAATGATCGCGAAATCAATCAGACGGGCATTGTTACACTCAAGTATTGCCACGGTCGTCTTGCAACGGAATGAAAACAACAACTCAACTAACTTGAGGTATGCACTGGCCGTACTACCCGACCACTTACACGCGTCTCAGATGGAACATGTTAGGCGTGTAGAGTTTCTTCACTTTACATGTATGCAGAACAATGTGACATGTCATAAGTGTTGCTGTCGTCTAGGCTGAGAAAAGTCTATCGGTTTAGCAAGGCTAGTACACACCTCTATCTCAAGTATTTCGACACTTTGAAACATTATATATCATCGAGGTTACGCGTCGTCATTGACGTCCCAGACCAAGATCTCTACATTGCGACCAAGAAGACATCGATCCCATTGCTTGAATATATAGTTTAGTGTGGGATCAAGGTGAACCTACGATTTGCCCAAGGTGCCTCAACTGCCACATCAAGGAGCAAAGTAGGTACTATAAGCACTCTACTCCTCGTTTTCAATCATCAACACGGTTTTTTTATCTTATCTTTAACCTCGGGTATACGGTCACGTTCAACGGGAGTTTTGGAAATGATATCTTATCAAACAAGGTGCCGAAATCGATGTCAAATTTTCTATCAGGCTCAGCTTATGACAATGGTAGCGATGAATCATCCCCATGTTGACGCGTTGGATAGGAGGATTGGGTTTCGGAGTTTTGCCAACGGTAGAATATATTGGAAAGCGGTTACATGCTAATGAGCTGGAGCGACGGCCTCTTTGAATCTACTCTACACCGTGTCGTGAGATCGAGAGACCGTGAAAAGGATTACTTTCCAATGGGAGCAAATGCACCGTCATGTGTTGTATTCAGCCTGTTGAGAACTGTTGAGTCAGGTGTTTCCTTGCGGGAGCTTGCTGCTATTAAAGGGGCTGGCTTATGTTTCGTAACGAGCATATCCTCACTCACTGGTCTGATAAAGGGGGCTCTCGAGATGCCGAATTCTATGCTGGCGAGTTCCTTCAAGCTGCAATCACGCGTAATCATGCTGTTAGCCAAAACTAGACTGCGCGTAGCTTGAACGTTCCTCAACAGTCAAAGTTTCGAAACTCCACGACAGAGCTGATTTGACAACTGTTACGCCCAACTCTTGTCTTCACGCAACATGGCACTCGAAAGTTATAGAGTTTGGGACGCAGGATAGTTTTTAAACAACTCGGCGGCCCTTCTCCGGGGATGATATACATTTGTCACAAAAGCCTCATGACGCAAGGCTAGCAGTTTTATACGCCGACACGTGCCCCCTTATTTTTTGCCAAGCTCCTCTATATCCTTTTACCCCGAGATAGTAATAGCCTCGACGGCGACAGATGATGGGGGTGATCAGTCCGAAGCCTTTCCTTTCCCAGAACGTCGATCCTACTCGGTGTTCTTGTTCTTGGACTTGCCGCTGGCGCTGCTCTTGATACGGCGGGCGGTGGGGCGGTTGATGTGGTCGGAGGGGATCCAGCTCTCATCGTAGGCCTTGTCGGTGCCACTAGCGGTACCCTCGCCGCCAGAGAGGGGTTCCTTCTCGAATGAGGTAGCCTTGGCCTTCTTAGAGGGTCTGGCGGTCTTCTTAGCACCGGGGAAGAAAGCCTCGATGTAGGTCTTGTAGACGAAGTAGCAGGTGCCCGCGAAGGCAGCGGAGAGAAAGAGGTACAAGAAGATGCTGTGTTTTCATTAGCAATCTGCCATCGCAATGGGGTAGCGGGGACTTTTGTAGGAGCAACGTACATTTGGGGGTCGAAGAAGCTGATGGGAGCTTCGACAATGCTGACGAGGTCGTTGTAGACACCCAGAGACAAGATCGAGTTGTCCCCAGTCATGACAACAGCCATAAGGTTAAGTCGGACATCCTGGGGCTGCATGTCAAGAACGAAGGTGTAGGGCAGGGACTGCTTCTCTCCAGCGGGGATGGTGGCCTGGTACTGGACCGAGGACAGGTTGCGGAGGATACCAGCATAAGCCGGGGTGTCGGCAGGGAGTTCCTGGGCCGTGACAAGCTGGCCGCCAACGAAGGCAACCTGCATGGGCTTGTCATCGTTGTTTGTGACATCGATCACAGCCTTGGTGGGCTTGCCGTTGATCAGCTTGACACCGAAGATGTCGGCGTCGGGGAAAGTAGTGACGACATCAACCTTGGCGGCAGCATCGGCAGCGGCGTCGTTTGCGGCTTCGTCGACGACTGGGATCTAAAGTGGTAGCTTTTGTCAATGTGTGTAACAGTGAACGGGCTCATGCGACCTATTTCAGGTGCACAGCCATAGTTAAGGAGACCTTACAGCATCACCAAAGACGGACGTGACGCTCAGCGCAAGC
Source organism: Xylariaceae sp. FL1272 (assembly GCA_022432385.1). Taxonomy (NCBI): domain Eukaryota; kingdom Fungi; phylum Ascomycota; class Sordariomycetes; order Xylariales; family Xylariaceae; species Xylariaceae sp. FL1272. Next base: position 135,403 of record JAJJXC010000012.1, on the reverse strand, counting down.
GCAGCGAGAACCGAGTAGCGGAAGGCGACCATGTTGACGGTGTACAGTGACCCAATGGACCCAAACAAAAGAGAGAGTTGACAAGGAGGATGGATGAAGAGAGGATGACGAAGAAGGAAGAGGAGGTGGTGTGGAGAGAGAACCAATCGATGATCAAAGCTCTCTCTTTGCGATGTGCAGTGCTGGTGCTGAGGCAGTGGGAGTGAAATCTGGTCACTTCCAATTGAGATTCAGGGCGATGGAGTGGATGGGGAGCTTCAACGGCCAATGAGATACCACAACGGTCGAAGCCCCGGGGCGAGCCTCCTCCTGTAGCGCACTTCCAAGCCTTCTAGAAGTCGCCATCATGAGCTGAATTGACTGGGGGTCTCCAGCTAGGCGTTGCCCAGAGTCGGGTCGGAGCTTGGAGATGCTGTGGCGGTGCAATGGAGACTCCAATGTGTTGTGGCTCAAAGGTCAGGTAACTGCCGCCGCTGTCCGAGGCAAGCTCTGTAGACGTACAACCACTACTCTATTCACGTCTTTGTAAATAATAGCTGATAAGACAACTATTTTACTTATAATTACCAGAAACAGCTACATAAATGTGGATATAATGGTCAGTGGAATACGCCTTAGAAATATATACCTCTCTGCTCTTCGGACGTTGTCTTACCATATGCCCATGCAGTAGGTTACGTTCGCAATGGTCCAGTCATTTGCGGTTACCATCGTCTCCATATACCAACCGCCTCGAGCCAATAGCAGGGAACTCTCCTACCATTCTAAAGCTGTAAACATGCTGCTAGGAGCTGACTAAAGATAGAGTCGACCGTACTTATACTCCTAAAACTCGGATTTCATCGTCAAGCGCTGAGGGGAATGAAATTGTTGAGTCTTATTCCCTCGTCCAGATACACGGCCCCGACTGCATCTATACGATCATCTTAACACCCTGATGATCAACCTCGAGCTCTGTCTCAACGTTCACTGGCTCATGGGCTGAACGTAAATAACCATTGCTAAAGCAAGCGATTCGATTCCTTTGCTTCGTATTGACAATGTTCGCGAGCACTTGACATGAACGAGTCAGGGATTGAAACTTTATCAAGACTCGCAAACGACACAATGAATACTACGACGCAATATTGAATCACTTGGTCCAGATAATCTGGCCTCAGTGGATGCCTCCAGGCTCGGTATACGATCTTGACCGCCAAGCTTATTGATTGCATATCTCTTCAAGGACTCGACTGATGACATTTAAGTAAAGAACATTATTCTCTAAGTCTCAACATGTTTATATTGCCGAAGTCAATCCAAGCTGAAGTAAGTAGCACAAAGTCGATACGACACCCCATTCAACGATGAAAGGCAAAATCTAAACACTATCCCGAGGCACCTCTCCCAAGGATCTCGCAGGCATAACAACCCCAGAACAATCCCCAAACCCAACACCATTCCCAGCATACCCAGTCAAGCGCACCATATCTCCATCCTCGAGATACACCCTCTTCTGCCCATCACCCAGCCTAAACCCAACCTTTCCCCCCTTCGTCACCTCAAGCAAACACCCATGCTCATCCTCCCCTTTCCCCGACACCGTACCAGTGGCCAACACATCACCCGTATTGAAATTACACCCATTAACAGTCTGCTGCGCGACTAGATCTCGGAACGTCCAGTACATCCACGAAATATTCGCTTTGCATATTTTCGTCACTTGGCCGTTATTGATAATCTCTGCTTCGAGGGTGATGTCGTAATTCGGCTTCTCTTTCGTCTCCTGCAGAAACGCAGTGACTGGCACATCTCGCGGTGCAGAAGCGCACCGAAATGGTTTCAATGCCTCGAGCGTCACGACCCAGGGGGAGATCGATGTCCCAAAACTCTTCCCGTTCATGGGTCCCAGGGGTAGCATTTCGAAGGCTTGGATATCGCGTGCTAGTCAACAATTATCAGCACCTTATTTCGCTTTTCAACGCTTGAAGTCAAGTACTCACCACTCCAGTCATTAAGCAACACCAACCCAAAAATATGCTCATCCGCCTCGCCAAGCGGAACATGATCACCCAGTTTACTCGGTTTCCCGACAATACAAGCCATCTCCAGCTCGTAATCCAACGCCTTGGAAGCCCCATACTCGACCTTTTCCCCTACCTGGTACACACCGCACGGTCTGCGGATCGGCGTCCCGGAAACAACGATTGAAGACGGACGACCCGAGTACCCCATAGGACAGTGCGGAAACGCAGGCGGCACCATCGATTTACCAAAGAGTGCTATCGAGGCATTCTCACCGTGCTCCTTTGAACAGGAGTAGTCCGTGAATCCAGCTACGCTGACCGGGAGGTGCAGCTTGACGCTGTCGATGTGCTGCCCGTATTTATCCAGGTTTGATTGATCGCTCAGAGTGTTCTGGATACTCTTCCGCAGAGCCCGTTGCTCTTGCTTGCTCGTCACGGCGAGGGCGTTCAGCGTTGGCCGGATAGTCCTTAGCTACGAGATGAGATTGGTGAGAGTGTGGGAACGAATTTACTTCTTTCAGGGCGGCCTTTACAGTCTCGCTGCAGTCTAGATCTAGGTCCGCGAGGTAGAATACGTGGTCGTCGATACGTGTTGCGACTGCCTTTGGATGTTGCGCGTCGCTTGCGATTCCGTAGGGGATGTTTGCTAGTGTGAAATGTAAAGCGTAACTCATTTTGAATGACTTTGTTGATCTGGCTTAAGTATTGTAGTGCGTGTTTGTTTCTGTGTCGAGAAATGTTTTCTGCGGGAAATACTTTTGGGATAGTCGTATTTTCGGCTGAAGATGCTTCTTGTCTGACAACGGCTTCGCATGCTGTGCAGCGTCACATACCCCTGAGCTCCTGGACCTCCGTTGCGCCCCACCCCAATGTCCGGGTGGCTTTTTAGCTTTTCATCACTCATCAGTTCTTTGGTCAGTAGTTGCAGTCTACGTATGTAAACAATATTGCACAAGGTCGATCTTGATCAGTCGTACGACTCTCGAAACTAGATTAGCAAGGTGGTGATGTGACCATGTGACGCAGGTATGATGCCAATGTGACATTCTGGTAACAACTTTCTGAAGTATGCACTGTCAAATTTACCTGCACGTCCAAATGGGATCAAGGGTATCTTATATCTGTCCCAAAGTCATACCAAAACCAAACGTAGCCTGAACCAAAATCCTAAAACCCTCGGACACGAACATCAACTCACATCAAACTCCTTCACCCATCTTCTATCCTCTTTCTCAAGCCTCTTCCATTCGCCCTCCTCCACCCCGACCTCCTAAACCCAAACATCCCAAGCAACACCTTCCCTCAAATATCTCTCACGCGCCCCCTTTTCAGCCCCCCGCCAGACAGGACCCTCCGCCTCACCAACCAACCCATTAGCGCAAAACGCGAAATACACCCTTCCCATCTCCTCATAAAACTTATCAAATCTAGAATCCAGCGCATCAACCAGCGAATTCACATCCCCCTCAGGATGCAGCACCATCCAAGGATCCCGACACGACGCCCCGCCGCACGATTTCAGGACAAAAAGCAACGCGTCCAGCCGCGACGCGACGGACGATATGGGCAGGGTTAGGGGAGGCGTTGTCAAGAGGGTGATAGAGCGTGTCGTGTTGTTCGCTGTGCTATTCGGGGATATAAATGAAGAGGTCGTGTTGAGTTGCGACGGCGCATTCGAGGGCGAGAGGAGGTTCGTAAGTTGGTACGGATCATTCTATAACATCAGTAACAACACCGTCTCACAACGGCGGGCGAAACCCAAAAGAAAAGAAAAGAAACATACCCGCATATCGTAAAGCTCATGCTCATTCGTACACCAAACAGCGTAGTAAAAATCGTACTCCTCCCCGCTCAACCTTAAACTCTTGTACGTGTTGAACTCCTCGTGTCGGGGTTGGTGTATACCCTCTGTTAGGGACGTGCCCCAGAACTCGATGTTGGCGTGTTCTCTTCTACTTCCCCCCGTCTTCGCCTTAGCTACCTCGCGGCTGATTTGGGACTTGGTTACGGGGATTGGAGACCCGTCGAAGTCCGAGCGTAAGGGTATGCCTAGCAAGGACAGGAATGTTGGGGCGAGGTCGGTGTGTGTCGTTACCAAATCGACACTTTCGTTCGCGGATACACCTGGGCCCCTGATGATGAGCGGGACGTTTATATCTTCTTCATAGCCACACGTCTTGCCTGGTTGGAGTCGGTGTTGTCCGATGTGGAACCCGTTATCTGAGCTGTAGACTATGTACGTGTTATCCAATATCCCATAGTTGGACAGTTTGGTTACTAAGGAGTCGACTATCTCATCGACTGCTTGCAGAGACCGCAGGCGTTGACGCTGGAAGTGGTCGTTGTATGCAACGTTAGACTCATTTTGGAGCGGGAGGGTGTGTATCCAGTTTGCTCCTGATGGCTATCCTCTCGTCAACTTGAGACCTATCATAACATGCCAGAGGAAACTTACGAACTCGGGGTTGAAACTGGGCGTCCTAGGCACGATCTCATCGGGAAATAAATCCTTATGTCGGTCCGCCGGTACAGGCTCACTAAACAACACCCCGCGACCCTCGCCCGTCTCCTTCACTTCCACATTCGAATGCGGCGCGATCGGCGCAACAGTCAAGAAAAACGGCTTTCCGTCCTCGTCATTCACTGCCTGGTCTAGCAGCGCATATGCCTTCTCAGCTAGCACGTCTGTGCTGTATTGCCCTTCGTAGCTCTTGGGTGAGTCCGAGTTGCTTTGGAAGGTGCTGTTGAGGTAGGAGTATGTGTATGGGTCTAGTAGGAAATCCTGTAAAATGTTAGTGGATTGAGTAAAGTTGAGTTGGTGTGAGGTGTATACTGTGCCGGCGAAACCACGAGGAAAGGGTGAGTTGTAGTTCTCGATCGTATGTGCGTTGAAGAGTTTCCCCGTGTAATAGCTGTTGTACCCTGCTTCTTCCAACCAGACGGGAAACCAATCATCGTTATATCCTCTTGAGACGAACTTTGGATAGCCGCCTGTTATTACATCAGCACGCCATTCCATCTCATTCTGGTCAATAAGTAATTAAGTATTAAACATACCGTAAGGCGGCTTAACATCAGTAACATTAGTATTATGCGCTAACTTCCCCGTCCACAGCGTGACTCTGCTCGGACAGCACAGAGAAGTAGTACAATAGTGTTTCTTAAACGAAGTTCCCTTCTCAATAATATGTTTCCTAACAAACGGCATATAATCAAGCGAATTTAGATGCACATCTTGATCGTCGGTGAGCACAAACACAATATTCGGCTTTTTAGGCGTGTCTTGGCCAATCAAGGGAACCTGTGCTTCCTGGCTGGAAGCCAACCCGGCGCTGAGCGTGAGAGCGCTTAGAATTGCGACGGCGGAACGCATGGTCAATTAACAATTTATGAGAATATCATGATTCAGTTTATTTAGAGAGTGAGAGGAACGTGTAGGGAATGAACCAGAATGTAATATATGACGTGAATGTCGCAATTCGAGCTACAACCGACTCCGCAACCTGACGCGTGTGACTAGTTGACTTCAGTGGAGTGTTTTGGCGCTGTAGATCCCGACACGGGGGGCTGTTCGCACTATCGCCTCATTTTATGGGTTAATGATGCGATGTGATAACGACCGGATTGGAATATGCACACTTTTCTTTTCACGGCACTTGAGTGTAATGAGAGATAAGCGAGTAGTTTGTGAGTTAATCAGCGTGTATTAAGCCAAATGTTTAGCGAAGTGAAGCCTTTACGTTCAGAACGACATGTTTGAAGATAAATCTCATTTGAAGTTTAGCTAAATCACGACCAACAACCACTCGCAACGAGACCTTCATATTTTAACGTTCGTACTTACGGATAACAATTTGAGCCGTACGGGATTATATAGACTGGCTGCAAGCGCTCATGTTCAGATAATATTAAATTATGTCTGTTCGTGTTCTAACGTACATCGTACCATTACACACAGGTTTTGGAGTTCATCTGCATATAGAACTCTCCGTACGGGCATCCTGCTTGAACAGCTGTACTTGCATCGTCCTGATGCTCATGCAAATTTCTTATACCAACAGCCGTGCCAGTTCTTTACTCTATAACATAACAAACTCTTCCCGTTCCAATCCGAGCATTGTCCAACACGCACGCTAATCCTTTGACAGTCATCCAACCACGAACTCAATCATCCTCTTCATCATCAGCGATTCCTGTCGCAGAAGCAATCAACTGACCAACAGCTTGATCCCTGAGTATTCCCAAGCGTCTCCTCTCGTCGAGGCTAAGGAAAATCCAATCCGCGGCGTTCATCTCAAAATACCTTTCGAAACCCCTAGCTCGAAGCTCGGCTGAAGCGGCTGCCAACTATGACATATCCATACTATCCCAGCCGTCGAGTAAATCGTTTGCTACACCGGGTGCTCCCAGAGGCCCGAAGATGTCATCGTCAGCTCCGAAGTCGAGGCCGCCGGATGTGCCAACGCTCCCTGTTAGTCCCATCTCATCCGCTGCATTGTTCAGGTTTAGGTTCAAGCCGCCGTCACCGGTAACGAGCCCATCACCTTGCGCCGCTATCAAGGCTGCGGTTGCATTGTCGTCCAGGTCGAAAACAGCTTGTGGTATAGCTGCGGCCGCGGGTTGAGGACGTACGATTCGTGCTTCGACTTGTCGATATAAACGCACAACGTGGTATGCCAATGCAGCATCGTGTTTAAATATCGACTTGAAGTCCTGAGCCTCGGACTTCAGTGCTTCGTGCAAAGTAATACGATACTGCGGATCTGTGTGTGCACTGTTGGGGTCTATGTGCACAATTGGCGGGGTATTGGTCGGATCAGGAGCGCAAATAAGCGTCGTCGCGACATCATACGCGATACTGCCGTTTCCTGCGTCTGTCTGCTGTCTCAATTCCTCCAGTATCACCTGTACGAAACGCTTCGCGCCTAGTATCCTATGCGCTGCGAGGATCTGACGATGCGTATACGAAGTCGGCATGGTATTGACGGCCGGATGAAGACTCCATTGCACAAGCCCTTGTATCGTGTGCCGGACGGAAGCGGCTAGTCCTCCATTTGCAGAGCTGGTCCAGGCTTCTAACTCATTGTGGCCTGCTCCAGCCGTGCGTCTAGAGAAGCGGGTATTCTCTTTAATGGCTTTCAGTAGTGGCTCAACCTCTTGACACTTGGGGTCCTGTCGTTGATACAATCGAAGAGAGTGTTCCAGCGGTTTCGCCACAATGTTGATGACTGCGGAGAGCATGTTCTGCGCTTCGTCGGAGCCTTGCTTCGTAAGCAAAATCAATTGCAGGATCCTGATGACGGCTCTCGGTCCTGATTTCCCATCCGCTGACATCTTGCCTTCTGACCAGATCTGGTTTGACATAAATGTGATAGCCATGACTAATGAAGGGAGCAAGAAGGTATCGACCAGATCTAACATTGCTTTCGTCAGTGATGGGACAATAAAAATACATGTTGAGGAATCTGATACTCACATTCAAGGCCTGTCTTCATGTCTTCATCATCCAGATTTCCCGAGTCATAAGCCAATGCGATATGATGAAACAGAGTAGGGACTAGCAGATAAAAGTCTTGAGGCGCGCAAGAAGACATCAACTCATCGCCCAATCCGCCAGCTTCTGTATCGAAAAGACCATTGATCCAACCATCCAAGTGCCGATTTTCCGATTCCGTAAGCTCTTCCAAAGAGCGGCTCAAATGACCATGGTTGAGGAATTTGGCAATGAAAGAATCAGGCGACTGAACACCAAGGTCGGCAGCGGACAGGTCGTAGCGAAACACAAAAGCGAGAACGAGCAGTAGGATAGCGCCAAATTCCTCGTACACAGGCTGGTGTTCGCCTTGATCCTCATCGATTCGCCAGTTATTTAAGACTTCGCATAACGGCTGGAGTATTGGTGTAGGTTTCCCAAAGAGAAGCATGACATCGAGAGCGAGGGGTTTTCTAGCCAGTTGACTACACAGAACTTTTAGAGTCATAGTCTCGGTATTAGCGCAGAGATATTGGATGACCTATATGTTATCAGCAAAGTAGATGAAGCGTACAGATAGCACGGTCTTACATCAATAAGCGCCAAGCAAACGGCGCCTACGTTACCATCCATGTTGTCTAGTTCACGTATCAACTCTTGGATCTTTTCCGAATCCGCCCTACAATCAGCGACAAGTCTGTCCTTGTCATATCGACCACCTTGGGGTAGACTCTGATAAGTAATTTCGCCAAGGAGAACCTCTATATGCGCCTCGGGTATCAAACCATGCAAACAGCAAGCAAAGCAGAAATCTTGGCGGACGGTATCGGTGAAGGTATTACTATTAGTGGTGTTGTCAAACATCGAGGAGAGGGTAGGAAAAGCATTTTTATCGACGTGTCTCAGAGCTTCAGTAATACACGCCTGAGCCGTCAGTGGAGGAAACATGGAGCCGGCCAAGGTTACCAGCAACAGAGGCAGCTTATTGATGAGGTACGACCGAAGTAGGTGGCCAGTCTTTTGCCCCTCGTTGCGGAAGTGTGCATTGGCCAGAACATCGAACGAGGCAAGGATGAGATCGATGGTGGTACTTTGGATGTCTCCCTGGTACCTACTACCCAGAAATGGAAATAGACATTCATCATACAGAATAGGCCGGCCAACCAGTGCGGCATTCAGATAAATGTATAGGCCAGCCCTGGAGTTCATCATGGGTATCTCGGGGATTACTATACTGTCGAGAGCCATCAACGACTCGATGGTATCGATAGTGCTGTCTGGAGCATCTTTGTTTTTCTTGTCCACGGGCTCGAATGAAGCGAGGGTGTTTGTACGGAAAAGCTCGAGGCGGTTTGCGATTTCAGATGAGCTCTGCATGATGGACGGAATAAAGGAGCCGAGACTATCGGACAGAGCATGTCGGGCGTCTTTAGCGTAAGACTGGCTCAGACCGCGCAATACGACCTGGTGCTCGAGGATGTTGAGCAGAAGCATGACAAAGGCAGCACGGGCAGCTTCCATCTCTTCCCTAAGTTGTGTCTTGTGTGTGTTCTGCGTGTTCTGAGTGTTGTTCTGCGCGTTTTGCATCTCATCCATGACATCCTGCGCAAATGCAGCGGATGCCGCAGTGAACAATACCATCCACCTGGCCATGAGAGCACAGACCTGCAGAGCCTCGCCTGTCTTCTTGATGCTGTTCTCGAGCTGGACCATCTTGGACAGGCGGTAGAAGAGGGTTTCTTCGGCGGTGTAGGATCTTGTCCATCTTAGCGGTTGCTGTTGCGGTTGTTGCTTGTTCTGGGCGTTATTGTCGGCTGGGGGCATGTAGTTATGGGATGTCGAGTATCGGTACAGCGCCCACAGGATGGAGGGAACATCAACGAGCTTACGGCGGATCAAGACTTGCAGATAGCGAGTGGTGCGGGGGTCGATGCTTTCGTGATTCGAGTTGGCTGGTCGCAACCACACATCGGCCATGGGGGCCGGCGGGAGAGGGTTCTTGGAAAGCAGAGCTGGCACAGACTCGTCAAAGGTGCTGGTGTCGAGGCGTTTCTCGAGGCATTGCGACATGTACTGCGACCAGGCAGCCCGCGCGGCTCTGGAGGTGGGCGAATTGTCATGATCCATAATGGCTCAAGCCTCCAACTGAGGAGTCGAGTCTCCAAAGCGACAGAGCTCTGTGATTATTGGCGCATGTTTGTGTCATGGCACAAGCCCGACGATGCTGTTTGAAGCAAACTGCTGAAGACGGCGCAGGAGGCACAGAGGAATTGATGTTTTAGGTTGTGAAAGTACCCTGATGACGCGCCGGAGGTAGTGGGCTGTGATTGCCGGACAACGGCCTTATCGATAGAGCTGTCCATTTCCTAGAAACAGTGCTTCCATTGGCGCATCCAATAAAAAGGAGCTAAATCACTCGGTTAATAAAAGGGCTAACCTTGTATGGCGTTTTCTTATAGTTCCTTGCCATCATCACCCACGCTTCAGCCCTGGAAGAGCAAACCTGTTCCAACTCGCCAGCACCAATTGCATCCGAACTTCAGAGGTCTGCAGATGGTTATATCTGCGAAAAACTAGTGCATAAACGGTGCGATTGGTCCCTGCCCATCTAGCGACAGCATTCTGGATAATCGCCAGACGTCAGGTAGCATACGACGTAATAGGCTGGTTAGTACCTAAGTAGTTTGGATTGACATTAAATAGATGGGGCAATAGACGATCACCTTGCACCGTCAGCTATGGTTGCTATTGCGAACACAGTAAAAAGCCGCAGTCTTGTTAACCTCGATATGAGTGCTTGCAAGATAAGTTCGGGAGAAATCTCTTATGCTACAGTTTGACTGATGCCTACGCGTCATACACTTGATATAGATGGTATCATAGGAGATCAAGTCGCAAATCTAAGCATGTCTATGAGTCGTGCAAAGCGGAATGACGGAACAAAGCCGCGATGTATGGTAATCGTCTGTAAGTGGGATTATGCTGTAATCATTCCACTTTGCGGATACATTACTCTCCCTGGGGCTCGAAGAGTGATGATATCTATCATGACGTAGTCACGCCAATATGTTAGGTCGCCATGCTTCTTCTTCGAGGAGCAATCGTCCTTAAGCGGTGTCAGATATCTAACTGGGATAGTTCAATAAGTAATAAGTAATAAGTAGTATGAATATGTGGGATTAAGGTGGCTGGTTATGTGTCTGGTAACAAGCAACATCCGCTCCATTGTCTCAGGTCATTGTCTGCACTATATGTGGAACCTACAATATGTTGACTCGTTTGGGCCGGCACCGCGTAGCATGAATTGTCTATTCGGTAGGTGTTGAGCCAGTCAACAGATACATGATGGGTATCGAAGAAAAGAAGGATATCTCTTGTGCCTTTGCGCCATAGGGAGCAACTGCACGCTGCAACCTGGTCACGCGACTCTAGGTAGCTTCTATCTCACAAGCTAGGGCCTCCCACTACCTACAGCCACGGTTCGATTCGAGGTATTCTGTAGGCATGACTCGCAGTGATACAGGCATAGAATACCGTAATGGGTAACCGGGCCATGGCCACCGACGGGTATTCTTGCCGCCGTACAATGGTTACAGTGGGATCCACTCTTTCTTCGTCATCCCGTCGTCGATCTGTTGTGGTGTCTGTGTCGAAGTGATGCAGCCAGAGTATGGTACTCTTTCTTCAAGTTTGCGTGCTACAAGAGCGTAATGTCTGTATAGCATTACGATTGTTCGCCTGGCCAGACCCAGGGTTTTATTTGCTTCTCTTCTAAAGGAAGCATTGGGAATATTGCATGACTGTTGTCCCTTCGCGGTTGGGCACGGAGGATGGGTGTATGATGGGCTCATTGTCATGGTTCCTCGGTCTTGATGATTTCGGGTATCTCATCCGGTGTTCGAGGTCCGATCATCCAGTCTTGCATCGCAAGCCACTGACTCCAACCCGACTCGGCGTTCACGATCTCGTCTTCTGTTACGTTCTGGAGGGGCCGAAGAAAGGGTATCGTCTGACCGTCCGGCATATCGTATTGTGATTTGACATCGAGCCAGTTCGTTGCCTTGGCTGCGAAAAGGTAGTTCCTCCGCTCGCTTTCGTGAAGATGTCCTATCCCCGCCATCCAGTCATCTCCGAAGAAACCATGTAACACCCCGGGGAAGTCGAAGCCTGTTGCGACCAAGCGTCGGATGTATGGACTTAAACTGATCGATGCTTGCATCGGCATAGGAAGCTTGCCTACCGCCGATGGAGAGGAGGGCGAGATCGCAGACGACGAGCCCAACGACCGTGGCGAGAGGGGTGGAAGCTGTGATTTCTGGAAAGGAAGTTGGATGTTGATAAAGGCCGCCATGGCCTGGATCGGTCCGTCGTGCTGCGCGTGGTCTAGGAAATATCTAAGACACGACTGATAGTGAGGGTACCATTCGAGAACATCGAACTGAGACTCTTGCATTGGGAGGAAGGCGTTCGGGTTTCTGTCTGGTGGGAATCCTTGACTCGACTGTTGAGATCCTGAGCGACTCATTCCGGGTTGGAAAGACATTATAACAAGATGTCTACCTGCCGTGAGTTTCAGATAAAAAATGAGGCTCAGGGGAATTTCTGGGGTATGATGGAACACCTGATCGGTGGTGAATCTGTTTTGTTTCCGCTGGATATCTTCCACACCGCAATATCGCTCAGGGGATTTCCAAAATGTGTTGCAAATGGCTCCCGAATCCCGGCAGGCCCATATGATCACTGGTGGGAGACAAAACGTGGCACCTCGGGGCCAACGGTAAAGGACTGCAGTAGTCGGAGGAGGAATCTGCAATACTGCCCTGGTTTCGTTATAAGTGATACCGAATCAGACGTGTGGAATAGTCAATAGAAGGGCCACTAGGGTTTGGTCAACGAACGCAGTGGGTCAGCCCAAGATTTTAATACTCGGAAGCTTCTCCCTTTCCGTTGATGAAAGGATCTTTTTTTATATTCGCTTAGGTACTTTCAACCTGGTTTCAGATTGTAGTTACTCCAAACGAAGATTGCCGAGAGCCCTGTGCCTCTTGAGGGAAGCGAATGCAAAGAGTCGGAAGGGGAAAGAGTTCGTCAAGGGGTGCAGAGACGAAAAAAAGTCACGATACAAGAAGCAGGGTCCAACCAATGTGACCCCGTTGCAATGAGTAACTAGTAGGGATAGATGGCCGCTTCACCTAGTTAAGCGAGGTGGCCTGCCGGTCCAGTAGCTTGGATTCCGAGTCCCGGTAGTAGTGAGAAAAAGGCCGGCGGCTGATACGTCTCTCTTTAGAGCTGGTTCTGGCTTGGCGAGGAACCGGTAGGCTGGTATGCTGGTAGTGGATGAGACGAAGAGGATATGATGGCTGCAGGGGTCAACCGCGGAAATGTTGATTTGAGTTAGGTATCGTCACCGATACAGACGTTCTCTGTGCGAGTACGGAAGATACGGCTCAATGGGTGACGCCATGAATTTTGTGCTGCCATGAGAACTGGAATAGAAACATGTGAATATATTTGTCCGCGGCCTGTTATGATGAGCAGACCCCTGACGAGTAGAACATGACTCTTCAGTAGTTCGGCCGGTAGGCTCCAGACCCTGGGGAATGCTTGCGGGTCAAGGGGTTTGTCTTTTCCCCGGCTTTCTTTGCGAAGTGCTTACGCACCGCGCGGACGGCACAAGCAGAGCCGTGAACGTCGGGCAGTGGACAAGGTACCTACGATGACGAGAGCAGGTGACAATCAAACATGCGTGCAGTTGGAAACGGGAGGGTTATGTCACCGAGAATGCGACTTAGAGATAGCAGGGAGCCTCACATCGTGGCGAAAGTGGCCAGACCGTTGAGCTTCACAAGAGGGCCACTTGCGGCGAGTCCGGGAGGATGACAATCGGCAAGACAACCGGGCAAAGTGCCGGATTGAGTTCTTGATGGGGTATATCTTCAGGGCCATACCCAGCAGGGCCCGTCACCGGGTGATGGAGAGGCTCGACAGGAATGTGACGAGCATCGGGGGTTTGACATGGGGGAGGTTAGGATCTCGGGACGGATGAACTGGCCATGGACTGGACCGTGGACGAGCTAGGCGGGAGGATGTGCAAACTGCACTGACGATCCAGCAGCCTCAACGGGACATCATAGCAACCCAGCGGTTATTAGCATGGGTTTGCAGCCGTCCCTGGGTTCGGCGTGGGTTGCAAGCACAGAGCGCAGGCGCCTGGATCGGCCCTTGGTTTACAATTAGAGAACATAGCTCAGGTACCTACATGCCCACTGCTCCCGGTCAAACACGACGACAAGGGCGCTGCTTGCGAAGTTGGGTAACATCACGAGACGACAAGGTACATGACTTAATCGGCTGGGCCCCTCCAGGGAGGCTAGCGACGACTATTACGGGTGTCATTGATGGTTAATTGCGTGGTCGCACATGGCATTACTTGGTAATTAGGGGTCCAGGTGCAGGCTAGGCCCATGGCAGCTCGGTACCGCACGAGGTCGTGGTAGGCTCCCTCCGCTGGGCGCGACTCTCGGGGTCCAGAGTCGGGCCCTAAGTGCTCGCTAGTGGGCGGAAGTCACTAATTTAGGGAGCGGGCAGAGGCGGGAGCCTGGCCGGCAGCCCCTGTGATTGGCCCTGACGCCTGAGACTGCCAGGGCAAATGCAGCGGTAATTGATGGGCAGCAAGCAAACGCGCCGAAAAGGGCAACGGCGTGGTCCGGGTCTAGAACGCCTCCACGTGTGAATTTCTCCTTCAGGTACCTCCCGTCAGCAACTGACGACTCGGAAGCAATCATATGCGAGGTTCCTAATGCTTCACGGTGCTCCACGATATCCAAGACGTCTATACGAGCCCACAAGGTAAGCGATCGCAAGGTCAGCCTCATGGCACGAATGGACCAGAAGGCAGCGGCGTCGTCTGCATTCGGTTATTCAGTTGCAGCCATGTCGGAGGGCCATGTTACGCAAACACCAGGCACCTCGGCAACGCAAGGTAGGATATATTGCTCCTAGGCAATTTGTTGCCGCTATCATGACACTACATGAGAGCCATATCCACCGTGCATGATTAATGGCATGCATTGTGACGCAGTCGTGGAATACACTAGAGTTGTGTTAGTTGTCGTCGTGCTAGTTCTACTACTTGTGTGCGGCTCCCAACATCCCTGCAGCTGTCTGGTAGTGATAGTCGGCTCTTCTTACCACTCTGCTCGGTAGTGTTGCTTGTATGGCAGTTCTCGCTAAGATTCCGCCAATACGGCTACTAGAGCTTCAAAATTGTACTGCAAACTCGCTATCGCAAAGCAAATGGCTGCTTATTCGCATACATGAAGGTAAGGAGCAGTCAAAAAAAACGATATCGTTCTCTTATTCGATCCGACCTTTCGAGGCGGTCCTCGTGCCGTGTCTCCGTCGATCTTCAACAACACAAGGCATGTGCCGAAACCCTGCGTAGATGCGACGTGAGCCCGCTAAACTCGTATAACACCCTTTTGGATCGCCAGCTTGCTGCATTCTGGGCCTTAGGTACCTCCCCCAAAGTTCCAACAGGGTAAAACCAGTACCTTACAGTCTGTGCCTCTGTACGAAGACCATGCCATAAGGTAATCTTCGTGGGGTTCGGCGAGCTGCCTCCAAAACCTACGGCCATCATCAAACCTCCCGCCCGCGTTTCGGGTGTGGCCGACTGCATGCCGCGCATTCAATCTTGTGTCTTATTATTAAGCCTGGGCAACAGAGAAGAGCTAGACCGGGCCATTGGAGATGGCACATCACCCAGCAAGGGTGAGGCCTGCCTTCTGACATGTGCTCCAACTACCCAACGTTCCCTTGTCGTGAATTGGGCTTTCTTCAGAGCATCAAACAGATTATTGTCATTCTATCAAATTAAGTGCGACGGGATTGATACGCGAGAGACAGGTCTCGGCGAACTGAGCTAAATTCCATATCCTTCGTGCCGTCGGGTCTCACCAGCTTCGAGTCGTGCCATCAAGCATGCTATTGGTCAATTGGAATGCTCAATGCAGGATGCTATCAATTTGCCGAATAGCTACTCGCCCAGATAGTGGGTTTCAGGGGTCTGATGGCGCGCTGAAGCTGCCAATGCCGGCGAGACAATTAAGAGTTTAGTCTTGAATACGAAGAGCATACCCAATACTACCTACCTACCTACCTGTGGTCTTTAGCCCGTCTCGCCCGTCTTGGTATCCAAATTAACCCAGAGCCAGGATACCCCAACATTTGCCGCGGGACGACGCAGAATTAAATCCGAATGCCCGGGCCCAAGTAACACGGCTTCCAGCTTGACGTTGTGTAGGGGTACAGAGAGGTTGTCCTTGTGTACGCGACGCTGAGGCGAATTCCAGCGAATACCTAGAGGAAGTATGGATTGATCACAGCTAAGATTATAGGAGGATTGGCAAGCCAATCATCTGAGCGCTTCAGCATATACATGTGCATCGCTATTAAACGAGACACAGATTGGCGGCCTCTTGACAGCGGATTTGACTAGCCTCGCTTGCTTGTAACCTACCTCTTACCTCACTGACAACTAAGAAAGAAACGAAACAAAAGGCATCAAACCAATTTGCTCACGGCATCACCGTCATCCTATTTCAAATTTGCCACTCATTGCACTCTACACTGGTCTACTGTGAGGATCGCACTACGCATCATCGTGAAAAGCGGACAAGACTTCCGCCCGGCGCCGAATGTTACCCGGTGCCCAATCCCGAGTCATTCCAAAGCTACAGACCCTAGGATCGTCAATCCAGCCCAACTGGGAGGCCTCTTCCTACGGACACACAATACTAATTGGGACTGAGGCAAAAAAGATGTCGAGAACAAGCGTACGTGTATTTGACCGAGAAGGAGTGCTGCTCGGCTGGTACGCCGTCGCGACTAGCAAGCAAAAGTTCTCACCGACCAATGGCGGGGAAAGGGGTAAGATCTATTATCCAGGGCCAGTGATACTGACATTGGACGATAGAATTGAGATTCAACCGATCTTAAAATTGAAGCAGGATGATGCAGGTCGCTAACGAATGATTATTCGTAGACTCTTCGCCTAGTTTCAGAAACTACGGTTTGAAAACACGTGGGTCGGGTACGCGCATGAACAACCTTGTTTCTTTTTTCCCCCCTTTCCCATATCAGATTCCAGGATGCAAACAAGTTTCATCATGTGATGTGAGAGCGATAGCAACAAGACGATAATCACAACACAATGTCAATACAGATCCTCTTCTAGTCTCTCTACTTCCAGCATGCTGTTCGTCTGCTTATCTTCACCGACACTGGGCAGTCAAGTTCGAACTGTAGTCAAAATGGTATGAGACTCTAACACCTGGGGTCATGCAGGTCACCGCTGTGGAATTGTGCACTTCGTATTGGAATTGATCTGCTGACATGCTCGCTCTATTCCGCAACATCCCAACAACGTTTCCCTTTTATAGACTTCCAAATGTACCTTTACTTCTGTTGTGAAAAGCACCTTTGAGCCTACATAATCTTACCGAGGTTTCGCTAAATCATTTATTGATATATTAGCGAAACATCAAGCCTCTTGCTATGCCAGCGGCATGGCTTATGAAGGCTGCTTGCTCACTCAATGGCGTGTATGTCACCTGGACCCAGTCTGCTGCTCTGGAGTTTCCATAAACAGCAAAGAAAAACAAGTATAATCGCGTGTACGTTTGACAACTTTTTACCATCTAGAACGCCTCGCGACATGCGGAAGATGCACCCTCCCGTGCTGTCTGGCGTCTCGTGCAAGACCCGTGCAGCTACCCCAGAACCATCCGCATGCATGAGTCAGTCGGTGAGGTAAAGGCGGTAGACAAAATAATCGATATTAACCGGTGAACCTGACCACCGATTGAGAGCATCCTACAGCATCATCAACGAACGATTTCCTACTAGTGCCAATATCTACATCACTTTGCAGTATCCCATTAGCACACAGATAGAACACCACAATTCGAGTATAGTCAGACAATTTTCGACGGGCTTCAAGACTATGAAGATGGACACTTCCGCTATTTACATCGCCTGACACGAACATATCATTTCATTTCAACTACCCAACCCAACCACCAATGCAACGTCGTTAAAACCGCACGATGATCCTCCTCCTCCCAACCCTCCGGTCAAGCCCCGATTATAAATCTCGGGACACGACAGTACTACATTGAGCACGAAGCAACCGCATGCTTGACTCCGGATCAATATCCGCGAATAAATCAGCAGCCCTGCTGCGCAGTTAGCCGACGCATTTCTCCGGACTGCCACACCACCCAATATACAGATAGTGATCTAGGTGACACAAGATCTGTCGCGGGCTTTTGCAGACTCGGGGTAGCGCCCCATGGAGCGTGGGCTACGATGACGACTGGCGGGTCGGCAATTTATCGACGGGGAACCGAGGCAGGTTAACGAAACTTGGGAATATTGTTCGAGCTTCGTGACTTTGCCCCTTCAAGAAACCCAACAATCTCCATTACATGAATTTCACAAACACAAATGCCCCCCCTTCTACTCCTAATCCCGGATTTGTTATTATCTGTCCTTGCGTGACCGCTCATCCCACTCTCATCCTAGTAAGATCTTGTATACCCGTCGTACAACCCAAGCCACTGGACCATGGCGTGCTGGATCTCGGTGCCAGACCTCGGTGATCTGCATCCCTCGTCACCATGCCATGTCACGTAGAGCGACAGACGGATATGAATACGAAATCCAGTTTCCCGGTTCCTGGGATTCCGAGCTCGGAAGGGATCAGGGCTTTGTGGAATGTATGTGTGTAGGATCACACAGCTGCGGATTGTCGGATAGCGGAAGAGTAGGTACTGTACATGATGGAGTTTCGTGATTGGAATTATTGTGATCAGTAATAAAATAATCTGCATCACCATGTCAGATTGCCACAATGCCTTGACTGCCGTGGGACCTTGGCGGATATAAGCACGTATCGAGATTGCTGCGGTCGTTATTCAACACGAATGGTGAGTGTAGCAGCCCCATTATGACGAGTACTCAAGGCTGCCAGCAGGTTGTGTCATGACTTTATGTTTTCAGGGCTGAGGTCGGAGTATTGAGTGGTGGTGAGCAAGAATGAGCCGATGAGCACAAGCACGTAACCGACTTGTGAGGCGGGCAGTTGATATGTGTAGTTCGTCCAATAAACATTCTAGAAGTAACAATGTCATGAAAACTTCTATCGCTTGGTGCAATCACTGTACGAGTCACGCTATGAGGTACGTGCTATACATTCCCCATGCATCGATGACTTCCTGGTAATGCTGACGAAGGAGTTGATTTACTCAGGCAGCGTTCTATTCGTCCTGGGTTGTCACAGATTGGAGAAATCGACTGAAG
The DNA here is from genome assembly GCA_022432385.1 of Xylariaceae sp. FL1272. Taxonomy (NCBI): domain Eukaryota; kingdom Fungi; phylum Ascomycota; class Sordariomycetes; order Xylariales; family Xylariaceae; species Xylariaceae sp. FL1272. The sequence continues at coordinate 116,560 of JAJJXC010000012.1, read as the reverse complement.
CTCTGTGATTTGGTTCTTCTATCAGATGAATCCTTGAACTGAGGGAAAAGGTTCGCTGAAGCTTTACTTCCGCCATCGTCGAGGCTCGTAATGACAAGACGGGTCCATATGAAGAGACATGGCCGAAAAGTCATAGCAAGGGAGTCGCAAATGGGCGATTCCGGTTAAATTAAACACATCCAGTACAAGAACAAACTGACGGCACTTGATTAACTTACGCCTTGATAAATTCAAAGATCACTCAATTTGTTGACCTAGTTGGTATTTACTGCGTATCCTTCTGTCTGAAATTATTAGTATTGGGGCTCGATGTTCTACTGAGCATCGATAACTTCTGACTATCTTCAACTGTCACTCAGTGCTCTTCCAGTTTGGAGGGTTTTCAACCCGATTCCCTGAATTTTTACAAGGCACAAGATGTCACACACTGGCGGCTGGGAGGAAGCAAAACGATACTTCGAAAGTTAGTAGTATTGTCAAAATCTATTTCTTAACGAAGCCGTCATGAATATCTCTGAACACAGGGGCGTATCGTATCGCCTTGAGATAGGCAAACGTCGTCGAAGCATAGGAAATAATGCTATTAGATATCAGGAGAGTCCTCCGGTAATTGCGAGCTGGCGTTGCATCATGTCATGAATACGTATACAGGCGATGCATAGAATAAAGAACGCGAGTTACTGATGTATCACGTACTGTTTCTTGCCAAGTGGTTCAGACTACAACAATACCGCTCACCTCATCGATAGATCGTGCCACTTGATATGTGTATATCTTACCTGAGATACATCACCTTAATTATGAGGTATGCTTCACGCTGTCGGGTTCCACCCTTATACCAATATTCTATCCAAGTCAACGAAAAAACAACTTTTCAGTGAGATGCTGATTCTGAACTGAGTCATGTCTGATTGCAGCAGGTATGGGTTTGTCCGCAAGTGTGCCCTCTCTCCGTGTCAAGCGTTGTTGACCCTTCGTCTCCATTAGAAGCAATTGCTACATAGCGCCCCAGGGTGTCTTCATTCCACTAATCCAGTCAATATCTAATGATCAGAAGCCCCTGCTCAAAGGGAGAGACCTTCAAGGATGCATGAGTATTGAACCTCGTTGCACCAAAACCCCTTGCCCTCACAGTTGAGGGTACCTTCGCTTGACCTTGACACACATGACCTTGCCTACTATGAAATGTTACACACTGAGAGACACGCTTGGATCCTTCTATGACACGCGGCTCTATGATGACTTGCTTAATGGGAAACTAGCGCAAACGTTGAAGAAGAAAAATTAGATGACAGTCCGACTGGTTTCTACACTACTTGAAGCTCGTCTCCAGCAGATAGCAAATGTAACGGTTATTAACATGATATACCTGGCAACATGTCAATGACACTTAAGAATACGTTGCATTTCCTGACTGGGTTCCAGCTTCATTACATAGGGAGATGTCTTTCGATCAATGTATCTTCAAAAATAGCCATTCCTATGACCGAGTGGATTTAGACGCGGGGATTCAGACCAAATCTGGGGTTGGCCCCAAAAAAACATGAAGCTAGAGAGAGACTCGTCAGGTTACCTTGAAATAAGTACATGACGTTCAAGCCTCTGCCGAGGTCTGATCTACGACACGAGCACCTAGAGCCTGATAATTAAGAGGACTAGTGGCAGGAATACTGCCACCATAGCAGAATATGCGACATCAGCTTTCTGACAAGAATAGATGGGTAGCCTGGTTTTCAGAGGATGATATCAGGGTCCCAGCCGAATCATCGGGACCGACTGAGTTTCGCACAGATTTGAGAGCAGGATATGCTGATACGGCACGAGTACATATGTATTTGAGCAATAGGGTCATCAGAGCGGCAAGATACTAGTTAGCGTTGGCATCATATACTCATATGTTATTGCATATAAAGCATGAAGCGATTGGCAAAACACAATAGTCATATCATAGTCGCAACAAATTGTCATAGCAGCCTTGAGCTTAATCCTTCAGGTGATGAGGAATGCTCCTCGCTGGCTTATCTGCACTGCCTTTGATCCTACACTTTGTACACGTGGAGCGAAGCAGCAACTATTTGAAACAACCCTAACCCAAAATTCGCGGCCAGACTGCACGAATATCTAGGGGTCAGTAGTTTTCAAATTGTTATTTGTGTTGAATTAGTCATGTCGTGGTTTAGAAAGCCACCTTTGGAGAAAGGGATCAAGACTTACCCTGGACGACACGAACTTGCCGGCCGGCCAGCAGCTGATCCAGCACTATGGGCAGCGTCCTGCAGCCATCGCAAGCAACCTGCCCCATGTCTCCGCTTGTCCATACTGGTCTGCAAATGAACATGCCACACCTCACATAGAGCTCCCTACCAAGACCACACGCAGAGCACACGGGTCGTGCCTCACAAGCGCCTGTGATCGTCAATCGTCTGCGCTCGGAATTGATATCTGTCAGCCTCCAGTCGATGCGCCAGCCAAGGTAATTGCAGCTCGCCGAGAGAATGACAATGGCCAAGGAGGACCGACAAAGACAGGCACCCCTTGCCGCTGACGGAATCATCTGTCAATCTCGTCGTCGAGCATGTGGCGAAACAACGACAATTGGCGAAGGCCTTTGAGGCGAACCATGTAGCTTCTATACGACACTGGCCGTATACCCTCTGATCGTCAATTGACTGCCACCATTGAGGCGATTTCGATTTATCCCCAGGAAACCTGTCGGCCCTATTCCATACTGGCCTACCTCGCATCTTCATCGCGGAATCATTTGTCGCTGTCTAGTCTGTTTTACATTTGCGCATGGAACAGTGAGTGCTGTGCGTAGCTCCCTTTACTTTCTATTATTGGAACATCATATCTGCTTCAGGTGAGCTTACAGCTATGTGTGATGCGCACCCGTCTGACCGCCATATCCTGCTGTCCTAGCAGTGATTTATTACCTTGGTGAGATTGATCTTCGGCTGGTCTCGCGATTATACGACTATAACCGGGCTTTCAGGCCTGCGAGCCAAGCATGTAAGTTTGTGGATAGTATAACTCGATGTGCGGAATATGTGGTGTTCCCAGAGGGCGTCCCCATTCACCTGCCGGGTTCGTGCTTACATTGCATCCCGTAGCTTCGTCTCATTGGCATGGCGCCGACGATCTACCCCGTGACTTTGCTTATTTGGCACACCACGCCGCCCATTGCGCTGCACAGAATCTGACACAAACGCAAAGGCTCGGCAGGGTCTCATCATAGAGTCACAACCCTTGCGAGCGGGGATGCTACCCTCAGCTCGCAGCCTCAACGGGAAGAGCTCGATGCCGGGCCACGGGCAATCACGCATTGATCACCTTACGTGTATTATTCCATTCAAAAGAGGTACGGAGCCCATGCCTGGTCTCCAGCTAATAACTCTGTCCACTTCCCTCCTTGATGGACCGATGCGCAAGTCATGGCATTCACCCGTCGATTGACTGCCTTGAGTTGTTGTGCTGTCGCTGGCGCTGTCGCAGATGCACGGTTGTTTGAGGCCCGTTCTGGCGGTGCGGGGGATTGGGCTCCGGCAACACCCACTGAAGCGGCAACACCGAATCCTGAGGGATTGAGACCACCGAGCACAACGTCTGAACCCGAAAGGCCGTCCGAATGGGAACTGCGAAGGCGTCGAGCTGACACCAATTCCTCAACCTGCGGCTTTGTCCTTAATGGAGTGGATAGTAAGTGCATATATAAATCGCAACGCAAGGCTCCGTGTGACATTGCATTGAATGGAGTATATAATCGATATCTAACTGCCAGTGTCATAGATGAAGCAATTACTTGCGACGCGGATTCGCGATGTAACTTCAATCGTCGAGAGGACGTTGTGGGATGCTGTAGCATGAATGCGGGGAGTTGCGAAGTCCACACGTCGTGCATTGATTCAACAAGATCATTAGCGACCGTTGGTCCGTTAACAACATCTTGGTAAGCTGTGGAAGAGTAGGGAAATTTAGTACGATTGACTAAACTAAGCATGTAGTGGCGATTCTGACCGACCATATTGTGTGACTTATACATACGCCGTCGACTTCTTCCACACGTTATACGGAGCCTCTTTTGTAGGGTGCGCTGCAAAAGAGGCGACAGATGGGTATGAGATTGGGACATCGCCTGGACCGCTGACTACTACCGCAACTCCGACTGCAGCCACTGTCACCGTAACATTTACTCCCAGTAGTGATTCTACGACGACGACGGCGACACCGACGCCTGGAGCTTCGAGCAGTGACAAACCTTCACGGTCCAACCATGTCGGTGCTATAGTGGGTGGCGTAATAGGCGGTCTCGCTGGCTTGGCTCTTATTGTTGCTGCTATTTTGTTCTTCTTGTATCGCCGGAAGAGGCGGTTACGAGAAGAAGAAGCAAACCCACCTCTGGGGCGCAAAATGCCTCCAAGCGACATATATCCTAATGAAGTTATTCCTGGATCCCAATACCCTTCGACGTTCTATGGCGATCCGCCCCCTGGTATGGTTCAGACATCGCACCAACCTGAAGTAGGCTACCCGCCCAATGCCTACGCAACTCCCAACCAGATCTTCACTGGTTACAATTACAGCTCGGAGGCGCCGTCGTACTTCCATCCAGCTGCGGCGCCACCACCGAAGCCAAACGACGAAGCCGTCTCGCCGATCGAACCCAGTCCCGTCAGTCCCGTCAGCCCTGCTGAACACTACAATACGATGGTATCCGCATTGTCAAACCCATCGCCGCCTCTCCAACCACTACAACCTTCGCATCGACAGTCCGAGTACTTACAACCTTCGCAGCGACAGTCCGGGTACTTACAGCCTACGCATCGGCAGTCTGAGTACTCTCCCCACAGTCCTGCACCACCAGAACACTTTCAGTCTTATCGTCCATATCCTGGGACATGATTTGAAAGGTGTTTAAATGTTGCATATAAATGTTTTGTCATGTAGGCCCATTAAGTGGTCTTGTTTACGTTGAAATGAACCAATAGGTTCAGGTTGTCAAGGCATTGTTTCCCGAGATCATAGCGCAGATACCTTTTCTTTTCGGTGGGAGGCTTGTAAATGAAGGACAATCAGGAGATACTCGATGCTAGGGGGTATCGGTGCTCATTGCTGTGTATATGACTGAGTATACCTACGCACGCAGCATGTCTTGATACTCGAGGATGGTAGTATCTCACTGCGAGTGCATCCAAGATGTGTACATAGATGCATACCCGAGATATCAAGCAAACATTACTTGATCTTCGAATCTTGCACGATGTGTTAAAAGTCGATATTTGAAACTAGGAACTCAAGTTTGCCTAGAAATATTCGGGATGACCGCCGAGTCATGTCTGAGCAAGTACGTAAAGTCAATTGATAAGGCCTACAACCCCACCCAAATCATTCTCGACCGTGGAGATACACCTATCAAGCGATGCGCATATCTAATGACCTACGCACGCAGCACCATTCTATGTAGCTGTGCCTGTGCCTGTGATAATACAATAGAAGTCTACATCCATCTCACAGTTTACGATCTGTCATCCAAAGCCGGGGCCAGCTTCTCAAACATCTGAAATCGGGACGCGATGGCAGCTCTACAGGAATTACCAGCGAACTTCGCAGCAGCACTGCAATCCATCGACGGCGAACACGCCGAGGACCCGCGCACGGTCCCTAGCAGAGACGGCAGCAAGCCGCAAGAACTGGCATACGCGCAGCAAATGACACAGTGGCTCGCCAAACGATGTCCGGACGCGGCGCCGACGCTGCAGCTCGCGTGCCGGGCGCAGCATCTGAGGAGGTGAGTGGCTTACCTTACCCATGTTTGTAGAAGGATTTCGACGCATTTGCGAGCGCTCGAGCAATTGCCTCGGCAGTCGAGTTCAGTTCACTAACTACTAGCTGCCTACGAAGATGGGAAATCCCACGAACCACCTTCCCCATCACGCGACCAGGCTACCTCACATGGCGCTCAAAGCAAAAAGCCATAGCAGCAGAACGCGTGAAAGTCCTGCTCTCCTCCCCTACCCTCCCCTCGCCGATCCCAGCGGAGGATATAGAGCGCGTCGCGGCATTAGTGCGGAAGGAGAACCTGGCTACCGATGCGGAAACGCAGGTTTTGGAGGATGTGGCGTGTCTCGTGTTTCTTGATGGGCAGCTGGATGACTTTGAGAAAAGGGCGGATATTGAGGAGGGGAAGGTCGTCAGGATTCTGAGGAAGACTTGGGGGAAGATGAGTGAGAGGGGGAGAGAACTCGCGCTTGGGATGGACTTTAGTGGTAGGGCGGAGAGCCTGGTTAAGATGGCTTTGGCGGGGTGAGTTGGGTTATTGACGATTAATGACAGCCGAGGTTTTCTACGCTTTGGGAATGAATATTGAACTAAGTCTAATTGGTTGTGTTGCTCTCACGGCCAGAGCCAGACTCGATAGAAGTGTCGTGTTAGGTATGTCGAGCTTGTTCGGGTTATCGGTGTTTTCCCCGAGATGGCTTCCGATCGCAACATTGGGGATCTGCCAAGCAGCACACATCAACCAAATACAAACAGTGGATATCAAACAAACCCATTCAATTGAGGGGCTAGTGAATACAATCGAGCGTGCCAAGTCAAATTAATGAGAATAGCGACGGTGGGCTCTAACGCGGTGGCGCTACCGACGTCTAGTGTTTGAAGTTCGGCTGCTTTTCCGCCGACTTGGACCTCGGGATGAGCTGCATTTAACGCTGGTTGTGTGCACGGGGAATGTGATTTTCTTTTAGGCATTTCGAATCCATTTCGACGAGGTTCTGTCTTTAGTAGCTGGGATATATCCATTATAGCTTATTAACTAAAGTTCCGAAACGACTCGCCAACATTGAGCACCCATCACATTTGGAGGGATCGGTGAGGTTGGTTAAGATAACCGGCTTACAAAATCGCCGAAATGAGTAAAGATACAGTTTCCGGCGGAAGGCTAGTCAGCGTCGAGGAGATCTCAGCACATCAAACCCTCGAGGACTTATGGCTTGTCGTCGACGGCATAGTCTACGACCTCACCGAGTTTGCGCCCGATCACCCAGGCGGAGTCACAGTATTGCTCCAATACGCTGGTCGTGATGCATCGCATGCATACTCCGAAATCCACTCGCCATCTTTAATCAAAAACTCACTTCCAGAATCCCGGAAGATCGGAACACTGGATACAACGACGATAACAGGAGAATGGACGACGCCAGCGGTAGCAGATGAGAAGGCATTAACTAGAGAGAAGGGCGTCAAGCCTCCGCTAGAGACTATACTCAATGCGCATGACTTCCGGCAAGTAGCGCAGGACACATTTACGCCGAAAGCTTGGGCGTTCGTGTCTTCGGCTGCTACCGACTGCCTGACGCATGAATGGAACAGCAACGCGTACAACAAGATCATCCTGAGGCCACGCGTTCTCCGTGATGTTAGCAAAGTCGATCTCAGAACGTCGATGCTCGGGAACCCCATGACCGCCCCGATTTTCATTGCTCCTACGTCAATGGGCAAGATGTTCCACCCGGAAGGCGAGAGGGAGCTCGGAAGAGGAGCTCAAGCCGTGGGCATCCCGCAATGCGTATCGACAGCCTGCTCATTCCCACTACCCGAGGTCATGGACGCCGTGGAAGAACAGAAGAGCGCAGATGGCACGAGCGTGCCTGTGTTCTTCCAGCTGTACGTTGACAAGAACCGAAGGAACTCGGAGAAGTTATTACGAGTTGTCAAGGACCGCGGCGTCAAGGCGGTATTCCTTACTATCGATGCGCCTGTAGTTGGCAAGCGAGAGGCAGACGAGCGGTTGAAGGCAGATGAGAGCTTGAAGCTTCCTATGTCTGGAGTCAAGGCCAAGAACGACAGTAAAGGCGGTGCGCTTGGGCGGATTATGGGGTCTTTCATTGATGCATCGATGACTTGGGATGACATCGCGTGGTTGAGGAAGACGGTTCCTGGGTTACCCATTGTGCTCAAGGGTGTACAGACTGCTATGGATGCTATCAAGGCTATGGAGTTTGGAGTTGACGCGATCTATCTCACGAACCACGGTGGCAGGAGTCTTGATACATCCCCGGCTCCCATCCTGGTGCTACTAGAGTTGCAGAAATGCTGTCCACAGGTCTTCGATAAGATGGAGGTTTACGTTGACGGCGGTATAACGCGAGGTACGGATATCTTCAAAGCGCTCTGTCTTGGTGCCAGAGCTGTTGGTATCGGTCGCGGGTTCTTGTTCTCGTTGAACTATGGACAAGAGGGTATCGAGCATTTTGTCAACAGTAAGTGAACCTCCCACAGCTCCGGATTTCACTTGTATACTATACTAACTCATTTTAGTTTTGACTGACGAGTTAAAGACTACGATGCAGCAATGCGGTGTTACTAGCCTTGACCAAGTTCATCCTGGACTGCTGCATACTGGCGCTGTTGATCACTTGATACCTGGATCAGAAGAGCATCCATATGCGAAATGGAGGCCGAAGAGCAGGCTGTAGAGTGAACTGTGTGTATTTGGAAGTGAACTTGTATATAAGCTATCATCAGCAAGACGGAATGATCAGCAGCAACATGTCAAGTGATCTAAAGTTGATATTGGCCTTCCTTCGTTGACACATGTTGCATAACCTAGAAACATTAGATGTATTTCTGACGTCACAGAGCAGCTCTAATCCAAGTTCTAGTTGCCAGTACATCCCAAGGTTGGTCAGGAACAATGATATATAGTAGATGCTCGGCAAAGAAGAAGATGATGATCTGAGTAGCTATCGTGGAAGAATATGGCTATGATGCCGGTGTCTATCCATCTCAAGCCTCTCTTTGTCATGCTGAAAGACTCTGAACTCGAAGTTGTTCACAAAGTCAGGGTACAAAAAGCTGGAGGCCAATTCTGTTCACAAACTGGAGAACCGCGTTTGATGAATGAACTACTCTCATCAGAGGTAGCTCTTGTCGAAGGTACCTGCCGTGCAAGTAAGGGTTGAGTCGACAGCAAAGACTTGATCCTTTGGTAGCTACGCGTGGTGATACGTTATCTCTCGCGTTTCTCGAGTCCACGCGTTCAACCGAATCGATACACCTTATCCCACATGTAGTTATTGTCCATTTATTCGCTACTTCTGGATAATCACGTGCATTGATGTGAGGATTGAATGATGTACAACTGCACCCAATCAAGGTGAGCCTACAGTGCACTGCACATGGACACTTTCATCCTATTTTCTCAGGCACCGACGTTCTTTTACGCATTAACCAACCTTCTCATCTTCTCCATCGCATGTTGTACATCCCATCTCTCTCACATCTCACACATCGCGTATCTCCCTCTCGCTCACCCTCACAATCGCGTATCCCACCTCAACCTTCAGTTGCTCGCATATCTCTCGCCTCGTTGCCCCTCATGACCAATAAATACCCCCCCTCCTTGCTGGAGTTGACGTTCATGACCAAACCACTCAGAGCATCCAAGAAACTGAGGAAGGTCTCCTTCCCCAGTCCCGTTGTCACCGGAGCCGCACCTCAACCTGAGTACACCCAACCCACACCTGTGGTCACCAATCGGTACATACAGTCTGTTTACCCACAGCGCTGCCCCAGCGCCACCAGCTCTACCATTGCTACAGCCGGCACAGACGAAGAGCTTGACAAACTCGCTTCTGCTCCTACCAAAGGCAAGATGTCTTCCACCGACTCTGAAGTCCCTCAGTGGACCATCCACGAGGACCGTACCATCTGCTTGATGAAGGCTGCTGACAGCACGTAAGTCGCGTCTCATCCCACCTCGCCCCTCCCCACCTTCCGCACACAATTCGAGCTTCACTTTGATGCTGACATGCAATGTTCACACAGCTGGGGCGAGATCGGCGCCAAGCTCAATCGCGGCAAGCGCGAGTGCAAGCATCACTACTACCTCATCGGCTGCCGCGCCAAGGAGCTCGGCATCACTGTCGAGAGGCTAACTAAGATGTACCTCGACGACGTCGAGGCCGAGAAGAAGGCCGAGATGAAGGCCAAGAGAAAGGCTAAAGCCAAAGCCGAGAAGAAGCAGAAGGAGCAGGTCACTACCGATAGCGACACCGAAGATGAAGACGAGGAGTCGGACGAGGACGCCAGCAAGCGAAGCAAGAAGTACAAGAAGAAGTCCAAAATCCAAGCCAAGCACAAGGCCAAGTCCCAGCACAAGGGCAAAGCCTACAAGAAGAAGGCTCCCTCTACTCCCTCCACCTCCGAAGCCTCCAGCACCTCCGAGTCATCTTCCTCCTCCTCCTCCTCCTCCGAGGAAGAGTACGACCACGCAGCCGAGATCCAGGCTTCCCGTCGCTACCAGTACGACAACATGTTCTCGTGGATGTACCCGGACCAGAAGCGTCTCCGTCCCGACCAGTTCTACAGCGAGAGCGACTGCCGCGTGCTCGCCGGTCTCGAGGCCCGCTACCGCGCCAACAAGTGGCTTCACATCCAGGCTGACTTCTACAACGCTACCGGACGTATGGTCGAGGGTGAGATTCTCAAGGCTAAGTTCTACCAGTAGGGTGAGGATTAGTGGACGGATGGGAGTGAAGGGCACTTGTGACGTTGCTTTTCTCGGAGGATTTTCGCATGCTTTTGCGTTTTGAGGGATGGTCTCTGGTAGTTGCGAGCCGGGTCCGCTGGCTGTCTTGATGGTTACGTGCGTGGTGTTGCGGCGTTGGTAAGGATGGTCATTACGGCGTATTTGCGAGGTTTGCTCTGCGAGATGACACGCTTTCATTGCTGTTGCCAGGTCTAGGTCAGGATTGAGACAGACTACTAGGTACATTCGACTCGAGTAGCGAGTGCCTCAGCTATTATATTATTATCTTATTCCAAGGTGCTCTTCATGTATGCATGTGTCCTTCACCGTGGAGGTCTTCGTACATCCTACCTGTAATACCCATCCCCCGCGCTCCTTAATCCAAGTAGCATCCATTCCGTGATTCTACTAATTCGCTTACAACAAATGTTTCAAAGGAGACACATCTCCTCCAGCGTCACGCCCGCGGTCTTGAGGGCCTCCTCCGTGACCACCAGCTCGTGCACTCCATGCGAATACAAGTCCGTTTTGTAGCTGTGTACATCTATGCGCGTATCTTCCAACACCATCCTAGGATTGTAAGTTTTGCCCCTTCTATCATAATTCCACTTGGCTATACCCTCAGGCTCTTCCCCTGTCTCTGTGAGTTTGATATCGTAGCCATTCACGCCTCCATGTGCGTCCTCTCCAGCGAAAACTGGGCGGTAGTACTTAGGCAACGGCCCGTGAATCATCTCCCCAGCCATGGCGCCCGGAACAAAGGCGCCGCCGATAACACCCCAGCGGAGAGGCGGCCCTATCACTGGCCTTAGGCAGATGGGATTCTTGCATCCCAGAACAACGCAAATGATATCTCCGGGAAGCGTTCCGATGGGGGCTACGCCTGCATAGCCTTCGGGCGTAGTGAAGAAGACACGTCCGGCCAGGCTTTCCGCACACGCGAGTAGATATTTCTGAGCGCGTGGAATAGCCTCTAAGATTTGCTCCAATCCGTGATTGGAAAACCAGGCTGTGGACACAACGTCTGATGCGGTCTGGAAACTGAGGCCCGAAGAAAGGTTAGAATCAAGGTTGTCGTTGTCGAAGCGCTCACACGCCGCGAGGGCACGACTGCATCTTTCGACGAGTCGGCGTAGCAGCCACCTTTCACGACGACGCTCGGAATGGCCTGCGTATACTTGCGGGAAGAGTAGCTCCCAGATATGCTCAATCACCGGTCTGGCAGTTTGTCGCCACATTTCGAGGATGGGACTGAAAGTTGACTCGTGTTCGGTATTAGTTGCCACCGAAATGGGTTTGATCTGTTTGGTGTATCCCCATATAGCCTCCAAACGCGCCAGTTCGTCGAGGCGATCCGAATGTATTTGGTGGTTAAACACTCTCTGGACTCGGGCGAAGGGAATGGTTTTTACCCAGAGTTGTCTTGCCTCGGGTACGTATCGAACATGTCCAGAAATCCAAGAACACGCACTCCAGGGTGACTCAAATCTGCGTTGAGCTCTCATTCGAGTAGACCAATCAGGCACCCAGCTTGGTAGGCCCAACGGTGGGTTACCCATCTGATGAGGCTCACACGTCGATAAAAAATCCAAATCCTGGAGATTGCAGGCAACCTTGGCAGCAACGTCCTCAAAAATCTGTGCCACGGGTGCCGAGTAGTCTGGGTGGACGGGAAGGTTGTAGTTTACGGTGGTCAGCAGATTGCGAACGGCATATATCGCGTCGCGCGGTTCCGTCCAGCGCAATGGTCCTAGATAACAGCGTAAATCGCCATATCGCAGAGGCATCTCCGTCTTGCAAACTGCGACCGCCCGGTTTACTACCTCTTTCCAGCCAGCAGGGAGGCCCTCTGAGTCTTGGGTGTTAGATAATATCGACCATGTGAGCAAAACACCATTACAGAAGCTTGGCCAAGAGATCGTGGTCTCGCCGCAAGCGACTATTTTGGCGTAAGAGACTATGTATTCCTGGCGCGTCCATAGTCGCTCAAACCAAGGACGTGCCAAAAGGGTGCAAATTGCTTCGATCTCTTTCTTTGCCAGTTCAAGTCCCTTACTTGTGTCTGGCAGCTGACGTTCGGTATAAAAGTCCCAGTTCCACGTAGCTCCAGGCATCTTCGCGTCTAATCTTGCCAGGGAATTCATTGCTACCTGACTACATTGTGAATGCTCGCCAAGCCAAACTATGGTTCTAACAGAGAGTCGGTAGATATGGCCCATCAAAGGGATCTGATCTGCCATTGGTGAGTTCCCTATTTAGTTCTTCGAGTAGCAAGATTATCATCAAGCTCCAGAGTAGGGAGAGAGAAATAATGAAATCAAAGTTTCGGTTTCAAGTCGAAGAAAGAAGGCCGAGGGCGTAAGAGTCGAAAGAGAGTAGAAAGATTTGGGAATAATTCCTAACTCACTGTTCTTCTCCTCAACATTCTTTTGGTCGATACAGACCGCGTCGGCCCAGAGGACCCGCGGTTTATCCCGCGGGCGTAGAGATCTCAATGCCCTATCTAAGTTGGCAGTCACGGGAATGGAGCCCCCAACTGAGCCCTCATCAACTTCATCCACATAGACGTGACACGATTTGTCAGGTGATCCCCACACATACGACAATGCTTCGTAATTCTCAAGATACCGCGAGAACCCATCTGCATCGCTCGAGAATCCGATCATTCCTATTCCTATCTCGCGTGAAAAGGCGCTGACACTTTTGCTGTCGTTCATCAGAGCATCATTAGACTCGTCGATCTCTTCGACGACTGAGATCGCGTTAGCTTTTATGATCACTGTGGATCTCATTACTTTATATACGCACGGAGAGCTGTTACGGGATATGGACCTGGGAGTTCTGGGAGTTGAAAATGTCGGAGCGATACTCGTATGTCGGCATCGAACTGACCTGGGTAGAGAATGAGAAGTCGTATCTCATTGTCTCCGAGGGACTTGTATCGGTAGGTCGACATGCCCATGTGTTGCAATCAGCATCGATGTTTTATCGTCCCAGCGTTTTGTTGGTAATAAGTGACTATGAAACCTGGACGCCTGGCGGTGCTAGAAACTGCTTGATAATATCGTGACGGAAGATGATGAGTAGGATGGTGGCTGTGTCTTCAGCTCTGATGCGTGTTTGCAGAACCACTGTGCCACATGTCAGCGGCGTAACAGCCACTAGCATATAGTATTCAGCTGGCCATCATTTCGAACTTGTCTTGGCCAATTGCCTCATTCAATTAATCCCTCTTCTATTCTTCGTGAAATGACGTCTCTCATACTTGGTGAAGCTACTGCGCGATTGTACCATCACAATGGATAAACACTGTAATTCATCCCCGAAGCGAGTTTCTTCACGTCTCAATAATGAAGATATGCCAATCCGACCACTATAAGACCTTGACCCTTCATATCGAATGTATGACAGTCTGGACGGCGGTGTATTGAATGCCTGATAAATTCTGGCCACTTTCCCTTTCCCGCTTCTATTCCGATATGGCAGTATGCCGAAGCCGAAACCGAATGCCAGTCATCGCGCTCCAATCACAGCCTGGCTTCAAGAGGCACGGAGTGCAATATAAGTTGCCGATGCCTCGAACCATGCGATGATTTTCTCTGCCTTATCTAAAGCTCGGGATGACTGCTCAATCTCTTGATGAACGATGGCAGCCACTGTTGCCGCGACAGAGCTTCAATGCTCCGCTGAATACTGCATGACGCAGCAACCAAGTGGAACAGATGGTGATGCAGCAAAGTCAACCAGAGGTAATGCACTCCAAGCGACGAACAACATCGCAACCGAGCATGGCCTATCCATCCAGCCAGAATACCCATCCGGTATCGAACTCTGGCTAATCATAGTGACCGTGGGCGCTGTTCTGGTCCTCGGCAGCATAGACCAAAACATCGTCGCGACGGCGGTGCCCAGCATCACAGACCACTTCCACACAGTCGCCGATGTCGCTTGGTACTCGTCTGCCTTTCGGCTCACGAGTTGTGCTTTTCAGTTTATCTTCGGCAAGGCTTATACGCTCTTCTCCGCCAAGCGCGTATACTTACTCGCGAACGGCATCACGATCGCCGGCTCGCTTCTCTGCGCAACGGCAAGCATATCGACGATCCTCGTCGTAGGGAGAGCTGTAGCTGGAGTAGGCGCTGCGGGTCTGTTCTCCGGCTCTTGGGTCATTATCGTGCAGGCGATTCCTTTGCGTCGGCGACCGCTGTTCGTTGGAATCTTTAGTGGGATTGAAGGGCTTGCGACTTTGATCGCGCCTATTCTAGGCGGTGCTTTGACTCAATCGCTTGGTTGGCGCTGGTGCTTCTATATCGCTGTGCCTATCGGAGTCGTCACGTTTCTTCTGACTGTGTGTTGTCTCTCGGATACACAGAAGACAGGTGATATCGCTCGTATGACCTTCATGCAGAAGATTCTGCAGCTCGATCTGCTCAGCAATCTTCTCTTCCTACCAGCGCTGACGACTTTGTTCCTTGCGTTTTCGTGGGCCGGTACCAAGCACCCCTGGAATAGCGGAAAAGTGATCGGTCCTTTGGTCACCTTTGCCGTTCTGCTGGCAGCTTTTGTCTATAACCAGATCCGGCGAGGCGACGCCGCAGCTGTCCCGCCGCGTATCATCAAGCGCCGCACCGTTATCGCGGGGTTCATCTTCATCATGTGCACAAACAGCACGGCGAACGTGCTCGAGTACTACTTGCCGACATACTACCAAACGGTTCGCGGATACTCTCCCGCCAGAAGTGGTTATATGATGTTTCCCATCATTGTAGGCGCTACGATCGGCTCTTTTATTCACGGTGCAGGGACGAGCGCCTTTGGCTACTACGCGCCGTTTATGCTTATAGGCTCGGTCTTGATGCCGATCGGCGCAGGTCTCGTCACAACATTCAAGATAGACACAAACCTCGCGCAACTTATTTTGTATACTGCCTTGTCTGGCCTGGCATATGGTATAGGCTTCACGGGGCCATCAAATGCAGTACAGACTGTGTTACCGGCTGACGATGTCTCTCTAGGGCTTGCTGTTATATTGTTCGCCCAGTCTTTTGGTCCAGCTGTTGCCATCGCTGTCGCACAGGTCTTTTTCACGAATCAGCTTTCCACCAACCTCGACGGTCTTGTACCAGGCTTGAGTCCAACGAGCATTGAGAACAGTAGCTTGGCAGAGATTATCTCGAGTGTGCCCCAGGTGCAGGCTGCAGATGTCTTAGTGGGGATAGACAAAAGCCTCGCTCAGACTTGGTACCTGGTTGTCGGCCTGGCGGGCGCTACTATTGTAGGGAGTGGGCTGATCGAGTGGCGATCTGTAAAGACGAAACGTGCCTAGGCACATGGGGAGAAAGCGTGAAGGACGGTACGGAAGTTGCGTTATTCACGTCAATCATCCATTCGAACCTAGATGAGAGAATTTGTTCTGACACATGGCCATGGCTTTATGCGCAGCCATATACTTTATCGGAGATGCATGTCATCATTAAGTCGATGGCACTAGGTATAAAGAAAGGTGAAAGCTTAGAACTTGTATACGCGCCGCTGGGTCATGATCAATTGACCACTGTGGTATGACTCGGATTCGCTGGCCTATAATGGCTCCTTCATTTATTTGACAACTTCATGATGCTACATAGTATGCTGAAAGGAACCACAAATGGAGAATTGAGGAGTCCGAGACGTGTGGCGGAAAAGAGACACGGCATCCGTACAAACAGGGAACAATCCAACGTACATGTAGTAAGTTTTAATGTA
Source organism: Xylariaceae sp. FL1272 (assembly GCA_022432385.1). NCBI lineage: Eukaryota > Fungi > Ascomycota > Sordariomycetes > Xylariales > Xylariaceae > Xylariaceae sp. FL1272. The sequence goes on along the minus strand of JAJJXC010000012.1, from coordinate 100,287 downwards.
CAGTTCCCGATGGAGGTTGAGAGTGGGTGCTTCATCATGATATGATAGACAACTGATGCATTAGATGCCATCCCGGACTCCGTGCTAGTCTCTGCCTTCAACCATGTATCTAGCTCTCATGGTGAGGACGACTCTATGGCCAATCACTCTTCTCTCTTGTGAGCCTTATCTTCCACATTCAAATATGCATAATTTCCCACCAGATTGGAAAGAATATGAGCATCAATATCCTCCTCTTTCTTCACAACGCTCACAGGCCAGTGGCTGCGCACGGCTTGCTTCAAGTCCTTCTGGTCATCAGTTTCGTCTTCTATCTCCAGTGTTGACTTGACCAGGTTGGCTTCCTGCGGTCGCATTCGGCCCTTAATCACTCGAAATAGCGGTTCTGCCAGATAGTGGTTGCGCTGTTGGTTATATAACCCATTCGCGACCAGGATGAGAGTGGACCACAGATTCTCAAGGTCGGCAGAAGAAGTCTTGTCACCGATAGCGTCGAGACACTCGAATCCCGTATACGCCAGCGGTATGACTATAAACAGGTCCATGTGGTCGTAACCGTGGCGTAAATAGTAAAGCCGAATGAGAGTTTGTATATGGTTGTTCGCAACTTGTATAATCTGTTTTGCGGTCGGGCCAATGTCGTCTTCATCAATAGATAGCTGTTGATTGAGTAACGGCACATAGATCGCGAGAAGCTGGTTGTAATAGTAAATACTATCACAGAACGCACGCGGTAGATTAGCTTTACAATAAGCTCGTTGATATTTCGGGTTTACAAGTCCGGTGATACTTACTGGAGCTGTAGTTGAGAAGGGAAAACAATTTCTGCAGGTGTGAGAGACGCAGGCAAGTTGTTATACTATATGCTTAACTGCGATCTTAGAGAGTTGGCCTTTTTTGCCGTTACTTTGGATCCTTTTGAATAAGCAATATGACAGAAGTCATTCATGACGACCTTGAACTGAGATTTGGCTCTCAGAACCTGGCCGAAATGCGAGGGCGACGGACTACTAGTCAGTGGATATTGGACCCAAATCTCTCTATACTATGCTGCGTTTTCGGGTATATCCGGTAAGGGATAATCAGGTGGCGTTGTGAGGAGGGGAGGAATCATAGAGGAAAATGCGACCAGCCTGGAGAAGTCAGCAAGAGGATCTTGTCCAAGAGGGAGGAAGTATTGTACGTTTCCCAGTTAAACAGCGCCCATGCTAACAACCCTATCCCTCTTTGAAGCCTAGCGTCTCCGTCCCGCAAGTCTCGTTTGAAAAGGCGAAGCTCGTGAGCCAACTTCAGACCTTGCAGTTTATAGACCTGGCCAATCTCGTTAAGGCTACAGAGATTATGAATGACATTGAAGAGTATGCCAGCTTGGATGGTAGTGATCCGTGCCATGGTAGCCTCCAATTCCCATAGCCGCTTCGCCTCAGCCAGAAGGCGGTAAACAAGTGTATTGGGGTTCCAATACTCGGCGCGATCCGAAAACTGTGGGTAGCACACCTAAAGGACTGCCAGAGAAGCCATTGTAGGCTTTTTGCTCGCAGAGATACGCATAAGTGAGCACAACATTGACAAGCAATGACGAGCAGAAGTCGTCTTGCTGTGCAATCATGTCCTCTAAGAACAAGTCTTTATAAAATGCGGCGGTAAAATGATACTCACAGCGAAAGAAGACTGCAAAAAGATCTCGCATGAGCACATCATCAGTACAAACCAATGTCCATAGGGACGGTCTTATATCTGACAGCCGAGGTTCCACAGTTTTTGCCGCATGGGCTAAAGTAGATAGCTTGATGCCCGGCGGCTGTGTTGGGTCAGAACTTGGAGCTGTTGGGTTCGACAACGTGTACAGCAAAGAGCTTTCGTAGATGATGGATTTGAGGTATGGGTTTATTCCAAGCCAGTTCCTCGGGCATTTCTGATCGATAAGGGAATGCATCCGAGTCTCGGGGACCGCAGCTAATTGCAGCAGCAGGTCGCCAGCTTTGACGTGGTTGACAATGGTTGTGACATCGGCGCCAGAGCGGACCCTGGCCACAACGTGTTGGGCATCCTGTTCAGGCAAGGTCCTCAACACATGATAAAACTCCTCATAAGATGCGTCTCGATCACGTTGACCATGGTAGTGTCGTCGGAATGCCTACGACAGGGTCTCGCCTGGTTTCGCTGTGTAGTGGCACTCGACCGAGCGACGAGCACAGCGCCTACATGACGGTCGTTCTCCAGAGCACTGAGACAGAGTTCAGTGACTGAATTACGAGCCGAGAGGACATCATACATCATCTGACCTTTGTCTTCCCCTTGCGGCAAGTATCGCAGGCACTCGTGGCGGGAGCTTGCCTTCGGGGTGCATGTGTCGAGGACGCTGCGGTGGCAGCAAGCATCGGAACCTTTGCGCGTGTGCGGGGGTCTGACCACCTGGCATCGAATTCCTCGACGTACCTACATACCAGAAATAGTCCTGATCAGTTTGGTGGACAGCGATGTTGATCAGGAAGGGTTCTGAGCGGTGTCGCCCAACCGCACTAGGTTAGGTAGGTACCTACCTACCTTAACCTTGATAATCCCTACACGTTTCCTTCAAGGGGAGTAGAGCATGAAGACAGGGTGCTAACTTACCGACTACTGTAGTGTGTTAATGAGATTCAGCGAGATTGGCATCGGTTCAACTTCAATGTTGGCTTTGTCCATATTATGGGACCTGTCAGGTACCTCTGACTGCAACGAGCATGTCGCCGAGGCTCCTGAGGCTCATGTATGGTGGCCCTCACTTCGGCCGAGAAGAAGCCCAGTCAGGTCGAGCATCTGGTCAACCATTAACGAGGCAGCGGACTATGGATCAATGCTGGACACATTAATGCGAACGACAAAGAGACGATCCGGCTGTTTTTAGACCGAGGGCGGCTTCGGTGGTCCGACATGCGAAACAGCAGTCGTACAGAAACGGAACAGCTAATACAACCTTTCGCGGGCGGAATGGTTCTACGAGGGCTTCAACACTCTAGTTGTGCAATTGATTGGGACACTGGGACCTTTTAAGAAATGGCTCAAGATGCATAGGTGCCTATAGGTACACAATGGCTTGCGGACCGTCATGGATGGCTAAGTTCCGAAAATCAGGACTCGCAGTTCAACCTTGGCGAATTTCAAGGGAACTGAACACTCTTGCTGACACAGCGGCGAAGGATGCGGTGAAGAATAAGGTGGTGGAAGAGGTCATCGCCCCAGGAAATTTCACACATCTTTGTTGTCCGTCTTATTCGCGACCGCTCGACTTATTGATTGATTGACTGACTGTACAAACTACTCGCTGAAGACATTGGTGGATCTTTCGGTATTCTATTGAAATTCACGTGGAACTCTTCCCACAACACTCCAGCTACGAAACCACCCTCGAGTCAATGGATAACCGGGTTCTGGCAGTCCCAAAGCAACGACATGCAGTTCTTACGAACTAGCTTGGCGACAGACTATTGCTTATGAAGCAGGAATATTTCACCTTCGGCGCTGTTGTCGCTGCCGATGAACAAGCCACGTCCAGCCGGATCCCTAAATGGCACAGGGGTTAGCACGAAGGGGGAAAACTACTTTCTAATGTGTAACTCTGGAAGTTCCACTTACCAAGCAGCAGCAGTGAATCTGACACAGTTACTCATCGTCAGACCGTTGGCTGTACAAGAACCAGGATTTGGCGCCGAGTAGATATCGGTGTATCCCGTCTGGCTCGTCGCCGGAGCTACGGGATCATAGGCACCGGTATCAAGTTGCGTGAACGGAATCTGCACGACTTTGAAGCCCGTAGGAGGTTGGCGATCCCACGAGCCGTGGAACGTCACGTACATGTTCGTCGCGTTGGTGTCAAATGTGTTCCAGATCGGTGCGCTGTGGGCCATGAATGTCAGGCGCGGGGCAGTGGTCTTGCTGGCGCAGTCTGCGTCGCTTGTTGCTCCGTTTCCGGCTGTATACAGGAATTGGCTTCCGGTCGTCAAGCCTTTGCTTGTGAATGGCGCGGGGTCCCAGACGGCGAAGCAGTTTGGATACCCGTACCAGACGTTTCGGGCTGTGAGCGGGTCTCCCACTATATTGCGTGTCAGTGGATCGGACTGGGAGTTATGACAGATAAAGGAGTTGTGGTAACTGACAGTTGTTCAGTTTCTCAGCAGGGTTGTTCTGGTGGATGTCCGAGCCGCTCATAGTGAAGTCCTTCCTGGAGTTAGCCTACAGGCGCAACGACAATATCGGTACAACACGATACTCACATCTCCGCTGTTTTCAACACCCCAAACAATCCCATTTGGATCTTGGACGAAGCCGATCTCGTTTCTCAGACCGTAGGCGAAGACTTCTCCGGCAGTCTTGTATGCGTATCCGGTTGCTGGCGCTGCGCTCATGTCGAAAATCTTGATGATAGCGCGTCCAGTAGCAGTTTGCCCAGCTGCCGTATCGAGATTGGCATTCGAGCCAACTTGTACGAGCAGCATATTAGGTTGCGACTTGACAACCAAGAGATTCCTCGTCGAGTGGATACCGCTGTCGATACCGGAAATGGCAGTCTTCTGATTAGTGACGGTCCTCGTGTCAGGGTTGTAAGTCCACGAATAGACAGTTCGCTCGCCGCTTGCGTAGAGGGTAGTCCCATCCGGCGTAAGAGCGAGCCCGTGGTTAAGTGCCGTGTTGGCGATGAGAGTCGTCGAGCTGTTGACGCAGCCATTTGTCCCGAAGGTGTGCACTGAGATACCCTTCGTCGCTTCAGAGACCAACATGTTGCCATTGGTATCCCAGATGACCGTTCTGACTTGCTTTAACCCTCCCGCGATCTTCACAACAGACCATCCTGATGCGAGTGTCCCTGGAAATCGGATTGCGGATACACCCGTGCAGCTAGCAGGCACAGGTAAAGGGGTGATTGCGGCACCCACGGGCACTACTCGGTCGTGATTAGGCGACGGAGGTTATTGCAAGAGTAGATGACATACCAGCGCCCAGGAAGGCCACGATACTCGCAGCGATCTGTCTCAAATGCATGATGTTTAAAGAAACCTATTAATGATCAAAGGTCAAATTTCGCGAAAGTTCGCAAAAGCTGTGATGCGCTGAGATCGCCATTTGGGCATAAGGCGTATAAGAGCAAGATGGCTATAGCGCCAGACAGAGATACTCGTCGTCATAGAAGCGGAACTACTCTATCGGTAATGTAAACAGCGTTGCGGTTTCATTCTGGCTGACTTCGGCAAAATGCCCAACCCGACGTGATTGGTACCGGCAGATGGCTAAGATCACCAAATCACGTCGTCGTGCGGGGAGCGCCAGAGGCAAGGCCATTTAGATTAACTGCCAAGCCGTTGCTTCATGCTTTGCTATGTGCACCACGTTTCTAAATATGGTCGTTGGGAGCTTCGGTTTCCGGATTGTGCTGAAGGTCGTCATGGGTTGCGGTATCAGTATTACATGGCCAATTGGTTGTAACATATGGCGCGAGACGTAGTCTTTCATACATTTTCAATTCTGATATGTTAAGTTTGGTACAGATATAAGAAGCCATGCGTGGGTCGATAAAGTTATGAAAAAATACAGTCATAGCAGAACAGTTCAATCGATTTCTCACCAAGATCCTCATATCTCATAGAATGCATTTCTCGCTATATATTTTCGAGATGGTAACGGATTGATAGTCAGTGAGCAGAGAATTACCTTTACCTAGGAAATGTCGAATTTCATTCCAAACGCAACGTCTTCGTATTCAGTCTAGAGTTGCAATGTCTCTGAGCGTATCCGGTTGAGAGTAGCCTATTGCTCTGAATAATCGATCGAGGCCTGAACCAGAAAGTGGCACTCGCATTGCTGAGGCTCTTGGTTCCGCCTTGACGAGCAGATCAAAAGCTTCTCCAAGGTCCCCTATATACGGCCAGAGGTCGTAGTCACTTGTGTGTCTTTCTTCCGTCGGCTCAGACCCGTCGCCTAGTCCCGTCACATCGGCGTAATAAACGTCAATGTGAGAGCATATTTTGTCAGCCAAAGTTAGCAGATTATGTAATGGATGATCAGGTGGCAAATCACCCCAGTTGGCCCAATAGCCATCTACTGAACCTCTGTAGACCACTGCTCCATAAGCTAGAAGCGCCTTTGTGATGCTGAGCATGCGAGCACAGCCAAACCGAATCTGAGTAACCCATTTGAGTAAAGGCCGTCTGGGATTGGGTGCTTCACAATGACATTTTTGGCTGAGAAATATCCAATCGGGGAGCTCATTGTTGTGTAGTGGAGTGTGACACCAGGCTTCGTGCCAGAAACAATTAAAATCAACTTGTCTATCCAGGTGGCGACCCCATGGGCATTTATACACACCATAGACCATTTGATTGAACACTCCAGAGAATGGGGACAAAAACTCCTGAGATCGACTGTTCGGATTAGCACCAAGACGCAGAAGTGTGTATACTGCTTTGCCGGAAAGGCTACAGCAGGCCAGCCTGATCAGATATTCTTCTATATCCAGTTCGGGGTTGAAGTTGCCCTTAATGAATTGAGCCTCAATGAAGGATGCAGAGCCACCGTTCGTGAGAATACATGCATCTTCAAGCCTGAAATAAGGACTATTGAGTTCCATGCTGTATTTATAGATTTGCCTTTCTCGCTCTTCTAAATTCACCTCATCAACATTCTCTTTTCCGACGAATGCTTCCTCGAATTCGAAATGCCCGAGATGGGCGGCCGCCCTGTTGCACAGCCTGAGAACCCACGCAGGATCGTTATCAAGACCTGGGGCGTGGCGAGCCACTTGGGGTGGTAATGTATTGTAAGCCAATACTGTAGCGGAGGACGCGAGCGTCTCTCCAAATGGCTGATTGAAGACGTTCGGGAGTTTGGCCCGTAGATAAGGAATGCAGGCAGTACTGCCTGCGAAAGCACACTGCTGCAAGAGTTTGCTTACCCTCAGATTGTAAGTGGCACGGTCCTGTGCGACGACGTCCCAGAATTTTACCACCCTGAGACAATTATCCAGCAAGACCGGGTCTGCGTAGTCTAGGGCATGCGCGAGAGCGCAAGTCCCATTGTTCGCTGCGAGTGCATAGATATTACCCTCGACAATGTCATTGTCGCGTGCTAGGTTATCTTGTAGCAGTAGAGGATAGAGCAAGTTGAAGTAGCGTCGATTAGCCAGAGCTAGGTCCAGACGTTGCTTGTCCGTCAGGTGTCTCGATAGTAGTCGAAGAACATTGTCGTTCAGATGCATGTCAGGCTTCTTGTTAGCCATTTGTGTTGCGTGTGCAGGCTTTATTCACCGAGTGTTTGAGTTCTCAATCTGGGTTGAGAAGACACCGAAATATCGCAGCTTTTCAACCTCGTGGGCCATTGTTCTGACAATAGTAAAAGTAAAAGCCATTTGTGGGACTTTCTTTCGTTGTTCATTCCGGCAGGCCTAGCTATGACAATAGCAATAGTCACATTTGGCAACGATGTTAACTACTTGTCGTATCTGGCACAAAGCCATTGTTTTCATGAACAATCAAACAAAGCCGTTGTACTACGTCGGAGGGGCATGATGAGGTGCATGGGATAGCCGCTGACCTAAATGTACCTGTGGGAGGTGCCCGAGTTTGATGCAGCTGCTGGTGCAGGGGACCCCGCAAACCAGGCGCATCCACGGGCCCTCGCCTGCCTCAAATCACTGAAGGTCTCAGAGGCTCAGAACATTACCTCTTAACCTTTTCGTTGCAAGAAAACCTGAGGAATTATAACAGCAACGAAGGAACCTGCCGATCGGTCAAAACGATGGACTCAGAGGTTCAAATCTACAGATTGTCGGTGGAACCCCTGTTCAATGGCCTGTCAAATCGAGAGAAGCGCTATGCACATTTCATGGCCAGGTGAGCCTTGAAGATGCCCCCTCAACGCTGAACAGTGATTGATGAATGCGCAACAGGGCGGCGTGGTCCGGCGCAAGAATTATACTTCGGCAGGTATCACGAGAATCACTCTTCATCTTCGATTTCATCCTAGAGCTTCGCAAATCTTGCAATGGAGACTGGCAGCAGCTCATTGACTGCGAGGGTGTGACCCGAGACGATGTCAATGGCTTCCTCCAATACTCGGCTACTTTTTTGTCAAACATTGGTAACTATTTCGTAAGTGAGGTGCAGACATCGAAAAAACACGCTTCGGCTAACCTCTATTCAAGGGATCTGGAGATCAGAAGTTCGTTCCACAAATGAGTCGAGATGCTTTGAAGGCAATTGCCTCGCGAAGCCCATCGCTCACCAAGCTTTACGAGCTTTTTAAAGACGACATTTTTTCTATACCTCCATATACACTCGGATTCCCTAGTAATTCGGCTCAAAGCTCGTACTACCTTGGTGACAGAATGTCTAGGGATGAAATAATGCAGGTTACTGATATTCTAGATTCTCGCTCGATCTTCCCTGAGAATACCAGAATCGTGAAGAAAGGCACTGGTATCTTCCAAGTTCTCCAAGCATCAGTCATCTCCGACGTGGAAGAGGAAGTTATCAGCGCTTCGGATTCGCAGATCCTAGTACACCTCACGAAAGGGGATCATGCGACCGACCTCCGCAACATTTGCGATAACTTGACCCAGGCCGCTGAACACGCGGCAAATGATGCGCAGCGGAAATTCCTCTCCCAATACATCGAAAGTTTCCGGACTGGGAGTCTTGAAGCATATCGCGACTCGCAGCGGACATGGATCAGTGACAAAAAGCCGAAGGTCGAGAACATCTTTGGTTTTGTGGAGGTAACCACTCCCTTTCCTCTTTCGCGTATGGTTACTAAGTACGACCATGCAACAGCCCTATAGAGATCCTTATGGTGTACGATCAGAGTTCGAGGCCTTGGCAGCAATTGCAGACACGGAGGAAACAAACTTGCTCCTCAGATTAGTTGAGAACTCGGACAAGTTCATTCGTAGATTGCCCTGGGCGTCGTCTGAGAACAACGGGAAGGGTCCGTTTGAGAGCTCCCGGTTTGATCCGCCAGACTTCTCTAGCATACATTGTAAGTACTCTGTAAACTCTCTAGCGTCGATACGAACTGACTGTTCAGCACTGGCATATTGCTCAAGCATCATATTCCCAGGCATAAACTTGCCTAATGTAAGTTACTTGCCACTTTGTCGCTGCCTTGCTCACATAATAGTAGTATAATGATATCCGCCAGGATACTGGCTTCAAAAGCGTAATCATTGCCAATCGAATGGCAGCAGAAAGTACAGCCAAACAGTGGCCATTTATCCCCGAGGAAGAAATGGAAGTGTTTCAGAAACATAAACACCCGGCTTACTATTGGTGGGTGGTATTCCATGAGCTCCTGGGTCATGGAACGGGTAGGATGATGGTCGAGGAGTCTGCTGGGAAGTTCAACTTCGACGCTAACAATCCGCCATTGAACCCCTTGAACGGCATGCCGATCCAGTTATGGTACAAGCCCGGGCAAACTTGGACAGGCCAGTTTGCCGACTTGTCTACAACTGTTGATGAGTGTCGTTGTGAGCTGGTCGGGGCGTTTCTCATGGATGATCTAGAGCTTCTAGCCCTTTGTGGATTTACAGAAGAAACGGAAATTAAGGCAAGCGATCGTGAGTGCGACGATTCCGTATTGCTGTTCGGTGCTAACGCTGAAAGTCACGTATAACCTATATCAGCAACTGGGCGTCGACGGACTTCGTGGCCTAGCCAATTTCAATGTCGAGAATATGGTATGTAGGATCCATGTCTAACCAATCATATTGACGCTGCGGCTGACATTAACAGAAATGGGGTCAAGCACATAGCCGGGTAAGAGACACGAGACTTATGAACTTGAGTGATTGCTGACTCGTACAGGCACACTTTGCGATGTTGACCTGTTTGCTCAGGAGCAGCAATGGCTGTGTCAAAGTGGAGCATGATGAGACAAATCGGAAGCTTACCGTGCTGGTTAATCGGTCCAAGATCATCAGCGACGGAAAGAAAGCTCTGGGAGAGATGCTGCTAAGACTGCATATGTACCGCTGCACAGCAGACGTCCAGGCTTGTCGGGAGTACTACGAAGATTTGTCCCAGGTGGACGATGAACGACTTCGGTGGAGAGAGACGGTGCTTGCCAACAAACCTCCACCAATGCTCAATGTCCAAGCCAACACGTTTCTGGATGATGATGAAAAGTGCGTCAAATTGACAGAGTACGAGCCGACATTTGAGGGAATCATTGAGAGCTGGTACGAGCGTGCAGTTTAAAGAATGCGGATACGAACAATGTGATGAATCAATGATTTCTATTGATTTGGATGCTGAAACTGATATGCTACTTGCACAACTTGGAGTGCCACTTGTATGAATGCTAACAATAGTCCAATTCCACCGATGATTAAGACAGCCCAGAATGTGAGCCAGGATGCTGAGTCTCGATTGTCCAGCCATAGTTCAGTCCATGATCGCGGTTTCCTTTCATTCAGATGAATGGACAGATGCATGAGGCGTGTTCGGAGATGAGAAAAGTCTCTGGCTAACTCATATGCATCGCGTTGTATAACGCCTGGCGGGAGGTTGAAGTCTTTGGAAATGCAAAGCGACGCTAGGAGGTCGTCGCGAGCTCCAAAGGGTAGATTTTCGAAAGGAGATAGCTTCTGGAACAAACGCCGTGATCTCACACTCTGCGCAAATAGTAGTCTGTACGATAATACGACCTCTTCCATCAACTGGTGTATGTCCTGCATTGTGCTCCAATGACTATTGCCAGGCGTAGCCGACGCACAAGACAGCAAGACTGATTTGGTGGCCTCTCGATTCGACCAGCAAAAGGAAGGGTAGCGAAAGATGTATAATACTCGAGAGTCTTTATCTAACTCAAGATGACATGCCAGACTGTCGGTCCATTTTATTGTCACGCCCCCGATACTTGTTAGCAAAAATGCGTTAAGTGTTGAAGGGTCAACAGTCTTAAGCCTGTCATACGTCTTGATCTCCTCTGCGTCTGCTAAGACATGGTAGTTTGAAGGCGGGAGCATAAGTCCGAAGCCTAGCAGAAAGTCAGCTAGGTGCTTACTGCTAGCGATGCAGTCTTGTTTGAGGCTCATATGGCTTTCGCCGTGATGTCCGTCCATTTCGTCCACAATGCAAAGCTGATCCTTGGGACAGGACAGAATATCAGGTCGGTAGAGCATAGTTTGCCAGCCTATGATCGCAAATACCAGAGAGACTGCGGAGCCAAGATTTTGATAATCATTGCCAGCGTCAATGGAACCATCGTCCAAAAGCAGTCCCACAACCTTGTCGATGGTCAGCGTGTCACTGCTGGCGATCAAATCCGCGATTTTATGATGAAGAGGCAAAAAAATCTTGTTCAGGTTATCCTCGTTCCCAGGATCGAATTCCGATAGACAATCAAATAGACTTCGAGGCTGTATGGAGAGTTGATTACGCAGCCACCAGCGATACCACGGCAGGTCGGGAAATACACTACAAGACACACTTCTCGTAGTATGGAATTTCTTCAGTCTGAAACCTACAAAGTTCTGTCAGCTCTGTATAGAAGGGATATCGAGGGATTTACGGACTGAAAGTTTGCGACAGCTTACCGTGCATTTTGGCGCCACATGTCCATTGGGTCGGCACTCAGCTCGCGATGTTCAGTGCCAGCATTTGGGCTTGCACAATATTATAAACAAATGCTCTAGCGAGCACAGCGTAGGGTCCCGGACGGTTTGATCCTGGGCACGGATACCAACAGCAGATATGATTGTTACCTTGTAGGGGCTGCTTGCCAGCCACCCACCTGTGATACCCAAGGACTCTGTCAGCCGCGAATAGCTAGTAGGGAGCCATGAGCCACACGCATAGCAAAGAGAGTTTGAGACTACAGTATATAACATACTTGAGTATTTCTGCGCATACTTTGCTATACAGTATATTCGTTTCGCTGATAGTACGTAAATCATTGAACGCCAACTCGTCTCACGAGGGATGTACTGATCAAGCTGACTTTGAATTCATGCCAGTATTTGGAGATTGATTATTGGTCATACTACGCGCCGCTGGTCACAGCCCCGCTGCTTGTTGGTTGCTCTTGCATGGGAGCCTGCATGACATCCTCCCGATTAGTTCTCGAGAACCCCGCAAAGTCGCGCACCAAACCGTGGTAGTGGGAGCCTCACGATCATACCAGGATGGCCTGATGGCCCAGCTAAAGGATCCAAGCAAGTTATGAGGAGCATCGTGCTCATATAGGGCATCTCATACAGGTACAACTCGCTCATTGACTGTTTGAATCTATGATCTACCCGCCACCATGGAGAAGTAAGTCGCAAGCCCTGCAAGTTGTATTCATGGAGCTAACAAAACAAAGGCATTCCTCCAATCCAGCGCCTCTATGGAGTAAAGCTCTCGAAAGGTACCGAGAGGAATTGGGAGGGAGTGAGGACTTCCAAGCAGTCAATGAAGTGCATTCGCTCGAAGATCTTGTAACACATGTAAACGCGTTGCAGAACAATCCGTCTCGCAACAGACAAAGTCTAGCTTCGCTGAACAGACTGGCTCCCAAATTCAAGTTCTTGGACGACTTTTCCGCGATTATTGCACTTACCTTCGGAGCAGATCCAACGTTGACGGCGGTAGTATGGGGGAGCGTCCGTTTGATTCTGACACTGGCATCGTCGGCTGGTGACACACTCCAAGACATGCTGGATATGCTTGAGGAACTCAGTCTCACCTTGCCGAGGTTTCGAAGTTATGAAGATACGTTGCCGATGAATCGTCAGCTCGAGGCTGCTCTCGTGGACGTCTACACCGAAGTGATCTGCTTTTATGCACGGACTATACATTTTTTCCGAGATCATCCTCATGTGTTGCTGCAGCGAAATGCATGGGAGAAGTTCCGAACAGATTTCTCCAGGACCAACATGCGGATCAAAAGAGTGTCCTCGATCGTTGAGAGCGAGGCCGATCTTGCACGTATGAGATTGGAAGAGCATAAGTACAAAGAGGTGATAGAGCTCATGGATAATTTGAGCACAAAGCAAAGTGAGGATGACTTCAGAACAAAATACCGACACATTCCTCTACTACAAAATAGCAAGTTTTCAGGCCGTTATGAATACTTGGCTCAAATCAAGAAGGGGCTTGGCACAGCAGGGAACACTTCAGGTCCTCGCTCGGTGGCCCTATTTGGAATGGGAGGTGTTGGTAAAACTCAAGTGGCACTGCATTTCGCTCATCAGAGCGTCGATAGGTATGATGTTGTTCTTTGGATTGCGGCAGATAGCGCTATTAGCATTGGGCAGAGCTTTAGAGAAGTTGCGAAGGGACTCAACCTCTATGAAACTCCTGAAGAAGCCCAAGATTCCGCGGCGGCTATCTGGAAAGTCAAGAATTGGCTCAGCTCAACAAGTACGTATCAGCCTATTTGTCGATGATGCTGTCTAACTGGGAGCTATCAGTAAGTTCATGGCTTGTGGTATTTGACAACGCAGATGACCTTCAAGCCCTTAGGACCGCATGGCCGGGAAGCCCGAACGGCGCAATACTTCTCACGACTAGAGATTTTGACGTTGCTCGCAACCCTGCGGCGGAGTGCATTCAGATTGACCCATTCGATGTCGCAGAAGGTTGCACCATGCTACTGAAGCAAATCGGGCTTGACCCAAGCGTCTCGTCAAACCAGCAGCACGCAGAAGATATCACAAAAGCCTTGGGTGGCTTACCTCTTGCTCTCAGCCAGATTGGCGGCTTCATAGCGCAGAGAAGGCTTGCCCTAAAGGACTTTCTGGCGTTATATGAGCGGAATGCGGCGAAGATTGACGCAAGAAAAATTACTAAGGACGATTATGAGTACACATTAAGTACGGTCTGGAACGTTTCATTCGAAAAGTTGCCCGAAGATTCAACGAAGTTGCTGAACATGATGGTGTTCTTCGACCCAGATTCAATCGACGAAGAAATCTTCTTTGAGGGGTCTCAGACAGACGTTGACCTTGACCCTGACTTTGAATTTCTTGCAGACGAGATGGAGTATGAGAATTTCAACTTCCCTTTCCCATGTCAACTGCTCATTCGTGTAGTCTAGGTGATGCGGAACAGCCACTCTTGCAGGGTGCCCTGATAAACAAGACAATCGATCAGCCGATATTGTCGCTACATCGACTGGTTCAGTCAGCAGCTATTCGAAGGTTACTGGAAAGCGAACGTCCCAAATACTTCGACACCGTGGTTCAGCTTTTGTCGTGGGGATTTCCAGATACTTGGAGTAAGGATGTCGGTCATCAAATTAATGCTTGGAAGAAGTGCGAGAAATGCTTGCCTCACATTGACCATCTTTCTAAGCTCGCCAAGCGATACTCTATACGCTCTTCACATGCTCAAGCATACGCAGAACTCCTGCTTAGGTGTAGTTGGTACGCAACATCCTACTGAGGTATACCTAAGCAAGACTCTTAACTGATGAAGTCATTCACTAGGTATCTATACGAACGTGAAACTTACGACATTGCACGCAGACTGGTAGATGCTGCGGTTGGTACATTCAAAGATAAGACGACCCTCGCTTACGCGAGTGCCATCGATCTGGCGGGACTTATCGATCTGGACCTATGCCAGCCTGAGAGAGCCTTGAAGCCATTCAAGGAAGCACTTGAAATTCGCAAAGCTTGCTTAGGAGCTGATGATCCCTTCATCGCCTTTAGCTTGAACAATCTGGCACTTGCCTACACTGAAATGGGAGATCTAGAGCAGGCGTATTCAATACATCAACAAGCGATTGACATCCGCCTCCGCACCAATAGCGACCGAATTGGCAACTCGTATAGCAATATGGCAAGTCTGCTCTTACGAATGGGGAAGCCGGACGACGCGGAAGCAATGTTGGCACGATGTCCGTCGTTGAAAGACTTCACAGACGAAACGTTTCTGAACACTGGCAATCCACGGTTCTCAGGTGATATGGTCCTGCTATCTCGCATCCGATTAAAGCAGGGACGAGAGGATGATGCGATGCGATTAGCGTCAAAGGCCCTGGCGTTCCGACAGAAGCTTCTCGGAAATCGACTCAAGACTTGCGACTCTTTGTACGATGTTGCATGTATTTTGCATTTGAAGCAGCATGATGCTTCCGCGATGTTCGTTTACCCTAATTACAGAGTTGCTCTGCAAACTAATACACTGACCATTTATATAGCGAACTTTTGAAACAACTGATCGACATAGCAGGAGCTTTGAACGAAGGTGAAGGACAGCTTGCCCGTGCATTGTACAAGCTCTCGACCATATACGCCGAGAAAGGTGCCACATCGGATGCAGAGGCATGTAAAATGCGGGCATTAGAAGTTCGGAATCGGCTGCGACCCGAAAACAAAGATGCAGATTTCGAGGAAGAGTCTTTTTCAAAGCTCACGCTATGGATGTTATGGTAAGCTATTGGGCGTCGCCACATCAGAGAAAGAGAGAGATGTTTTGCATGGTTCAAGGCAGTGACCACGGGGCAGCTTAGGTAGACAGCGAGTACCGGCAACAGTGATACTGACGAATCACTTGCTTGAGCCTACCGGGCTTGAGGGTTGAGATTGCATACCAATGGAGGAATGGCATACGTTATGTTATTCTCGTCGAGATAGCTGACTACTGCATGTCCCCATTTACGAATTATGATTAACCCGACGTTTGTTTCATAAACCAGATGCAGGACAGCGCGTATTTGCCGTAGTACATCATTCGGCTTTTCGCAGTTGCTCAGGTCATCTTGTATTTTAGGGCAAAGAATTTGTTGTCACGAGTGTATGTCTATTGCTATTCCTGAGGTAATAATCTAGCTAAATGAGCCCGAAGACGACCATAACAAGTCTAGGAGCCCCCATCAGCAGGCTTTGCAGTTTTTTTTTTGTGTCGCATCGGGAGAGACTTAATCTTACAATGACTTCTCAATCTCCATAACCTCCTTTATTCCCTCCGCAACAGCCGCGACCTTTGCCTCAGGTAATCGCTTAAGAGGCCGACGAGGATATCCTCCATATCCAAAATAGCTCTGAATGGCCTGCTTGGTGCCAGCGATAGCAGGCTTCGTAAGGAACCAATCCGCACGAGACAGTTTCTTTTGCAGCGCAATAGCCTCCTCCGTCTTGCCCTCGGCATACAAATTCCAGACCTTGACGCAAACCTTAGGCATCACATTCGCACCACCGGCGATAATACCGCTCCCGCCCGAAGCCAGCGTCTGCACCGTAAAGTCGCAAATACCACCAAAAGCCATATATCCACTGCCTTCCTGCGAGGGCGTCTTCGCATCCACCGCAAGAGCGACGCGCGTGAGCTTTCCAGTGTTGCCACAAGTAAACTTAGTACCAATAATATTCGGATGTTGCGCCAGCTTGATGAGCAGATCAGAGTCCATGTCGACACCGGCCACGGCACCAGGGTAGTTGTACAAGACAATAGGCAACGGGCTCTCGTCCGCGACCGCTGTGAAATAGCCCTCGATCATCTCCTCGTCTACTTGGGCCTTGTAATAAGCAGGCGGGAGTAGCAGCACTGCGTCGCCACCTGCCTCGGCCGACATCTTGCATAGCTCCACGGTGCCTTTTACACTGCTTTCTGTTGCGCCTACGATGATGGGTGTGCTTGTGAACCCTGCTGCGTCTAAGGCTTCGCGCGTGGCGCGCGTGATCGCCATCTTCTCTTCACGTGTGCAGTGGACGGCTTCTCCGTTTGAACCGAGCGTCACAAGACCTGCGAGGCCATCTCGGGCGAGACGCTCGGCGTGCTTCTTTATCGTGGGGATGTCGAGTTCTTCTGTTTCTGGGTCGAAGAACGTCATTGTCGGGGCGTAGATGCCGCACGGCAGAGACCGTTTTGTTGTGGTCGCCATTTTTACTTGAGATAGGTAATCAAAGCGTATCTAGTGTGACGGATTTTTCCGGCGAGAATAGTAAATTAAGAATTATGAGGCGCGCGAAACTATGAGCGTCGCAGAGTCGTAAGATGCAAAAGAAGTTATACACCATCACCCCCACGGATATCGAAGGTAAAATGCGAGGTAGCCTTCGATAATGAACGACGTTGCGTGTCCCCCTCACTCCATGAGCCGTTCCGCAGTTTAGTGGACCGGCTCGCAGCGACGCGAGTTTGATCAATCTAATGAATTTCATCCTCGTGATGACATTGGTCCGAAACACAGGTATTACACACCGGATCATTTCGTCCCCCAACATCTGTTGATTGGGGGTTCCAAGTTCCGACCATCGGGACTTGAGCGAAGAACTGCGATGTCTATCCTACGATTTATTATAAGGTATCCGCCTAACATAAGCTGGTTTCATTGTTCATTGTTGAAGGTATGCCTCTCGCCTGTTTCCCAAGCTCATCAAATCGATGCGCCCTGTGTTTGGACAATGAACTTGCCGATGAAGCCAACCCTTCAGCATTTAACTCGCGTCTTGCATAGGTATTCCGGCACTCTAGAATCTATTACATCTCACTTCTCGATGCGACAAAACACCCCACTTACGAGATCTAGTTCTTTGAATAACGAGCCAAAAATCTCTAGAAAGCGCCGGCATTTATTAATCCACCAGTTAGACGAGAGTGTGAAATATGGAGATCTGGGGAAGAACTCGAAGCTAGGTGGGATGAGTTCAGAGTATGAGCACCCTGACGAATCTGGATAATGTATCTCTTGAGTCTGATGATGATTCACTGGTCGTATTGCCTTTTTAGACGAGGACCACATGGAAATAATCAAAGATATATTACGACAAGAATCCGATCGCGAAAATCAATCTGAGCTTGTCATGATCTTCAAGCCCGATAGAGACTTCGGGATGGCGGGGCATGTTAATCTCGAACACGACCCGGCGTCAAGTTCCAACCCCGCCAATGTGCTACTCCATGCGTGCGTGTACTTCTAGCGCGTGTCTTGCGCTCTTTATAGTCACCCGGTTTCATAGGATCTGGAGATATTTCCATGGACTATCGAATGCTCTCTAGTCTGATTGTCGAAAACAACCCGATTCATGGACATACGATTCTCCGAAGGTTTCAAGACGCTTGTTTGTACTTTTATCCCATCAGCCTCAGCTGTTACTGCCCCGTCTTTACCCGGTTCCAATCGTAACATAACGTTCTGCGCGCGAATCATCGTAGAAAGGCGTGACGTCTTTCCCCCAGTTGCCCCTCTAATTCTTCCGTGTTAGTGAGGGGGGGATCGGGGTAGCTCTCTTAGAAACGTCCCAATGAGGTATAGCCTCCTTGCTTGAGGGACAAAATGCTATATCTGTTCGGCGATATTCACCGTCGCGGGCAGAAGGTAGTACACAAGGTGTTATTGACACGACATGTGAAATGCGCGCATGCTCTAAATTCCTACTTTCTTATTCTTGATTTCTCGAAAAGAGCTTCAATGAGAAACGTGGTTATCATCTGTTCAGCTTGAGGATATAGAACAGACCAGTCGCCCAAAATGCCGGAAGCTGAGCCTCTCAATGTGTTGATGGTGAGTAATACCACTTGCGCCATTATGAAAACTGCGAACAGAAGAGTAATTGACACATGGATTAGGTCGGGACGGGAGAGTACACGACGGGGTTTGTGGGCGGAGGAGCTTCAGGATCCGACAAAAAGGTCGGAGTCGTAGGCTTGACGCTCTTCGATCTCCGGCGGCGAGGAAAAGTTGGCCGTCTGAGCATGGCTGGCACAAACGGGACGAAGTTCCCTGCCATCAGTCAGTAGATGAACCCTAGACCAAGCCCAGATTAAGAGTTCGAAGTAACTGACAATGCAAAAGGACAACATCTCGACACCAACATCTCAAAAGTCTACAACGGCCTGGACTGCTCATTCGACTCATACCCAGCAAACGAGGTCAAAGACGCAGACGCCTACAAGACCGCCATCGACGCCCTGAAGCCAGGCGACGCCATAACAATCTTCACACCAGACACCACACACTTCCCCATCGCCCTCTACGCCATCGAGCGCAAGATCCACGTAATGATCACCAAGCCCGCGGTAAAGACCCTAGAGCACCACCAGCAGCTCATCGAAGCAGCGCGCAAGAACGGGGTCTACGTCTACATCGAGCACCACAAGCGGTACGACCCGGCCTACGCGGACGCGCGGTACAAGGCCAAGAACCTCGGCGACTTCAACTACTTCTACAGCTACATGTCGCAGCCCAAATCGCAGCTCGAGACCTTCAAAGCCTGGGCGGGCATCGACTCAGACATATCCTACTACCTCAACAGCCACCACATCGACATCTGCGACTCGATGGTGACGCAGCTCGGCTTCGTGCCGATCAAAGTCTCCGCCTCGGCCGCAAAGGGCATCGCGACGAGCCTCGGCTGCGTCGACGCCACCGAGGACACAATAACGGTCCTAGTGACCTGGCAGAAGCCCGCCGACCCGTCTAAAATCGCCACAGGCGTGTACACGGCGTCCTGGACGGCGCCCCAGAAGGCCGGCGTGCACTCGAACCAGTACTTCCACTACATGGCGTCGGGCGGCGAGGTCCGCATCAACCAGGCGAAGCGCGGGTACGACGTCGCGGACGATGCTGCGGGACAGCTGATGTGGTACAATCCGTTCTACATGAAGTACGCGCCTGACGAGGAGGGGAACTTCAATGGGCAGCTGGGGTATGGGTATATCTCGTTTGAGAAGTTTGTCGATGGGTGTCGGGCTGTTAATAGCGGGTCGTTGACGACGGATAAACTCGATGAGAGGGGACTGCCGACTATTGGTAATACGATTGCCACGACGGCTATTCTTGAGGCGGGGCGGAGGAGTATAGATGAGGATCGGGAGATCAAGATTGAGATTAAGGATGGTGTTTGGAAGTTAGTCTGAGCGTTATGCATGGAATAGCAAATTGACTTGCGTATTCGAAGCCTGGTATCATATTGTGATTCTTGAACCTGTGTTGTGAGAATGAGGCAGGCCATGCTCGGGTTTGTTGTCACAATCGATCCCTTCGACGTTCATGATGAAAAAGGCTGCTGAGATTGCGCAGTGTCTTCAATTATATAGTACATGTATCTACACCTTGCGAGCACTGAGAAATCTCATGATTCTTAAGTCCAGAAGGAACTTCAGATCCCAAACTGTTTCGGGTCCAACTCGGCCACATCAGCGCTCGTGGCGACGCCATCAAAAATGAACTCACTCATAAGCTTCCCAGTGGCAGGTCCATTCTGAATGCCCCAACACGTGTGGCCTGCCGCGACCCAGAGGCCTTCGACCGATGTGCCCCCAACAAGAGGCGTGCTCTCCTGGCCCGGCCGCATATGGCGTGGCATGTAGCAAGCCTGTCGAGCAGAGATGGGAGCCGCTTTGAGTATCCTGCTCACTGTACCAAGGTACGCAGCCATATCATCGCATTGCGCTTCGTCTACCACGACCAGATCCGCGGTGTCGGGAAGCGGGACGCCGTGATCTGGTTCCCCGCACGCGTAGACCTCGCCCCCGGGCCGTGCATAGACCTCAGGGTCTACATTGCCTTTGTGTACCTTGCGTTGTCGATGGGGTGGAACCCAGTTCGAGGGCAGAGAGATGTTTGTGAACACGGCATATGGTGACACGTCTGCCTCGAAGACAACGCTATGCGCGCATAAGCCTTCTACTTTTGTCTGAGGCAGTATTCGTCCTGTCCACGGCCCGGCTGCGACCACGACGTCGGTGACGCCAAGTACTGTGCGTGGCTCTCCTGTCTTTCGGTCGATATAGTCGACACTTCGTACAGAGCCACGGTTTATGCCGATTTTGGTCACCTTTGCATTCAGTCGGATCTCGGTGCCAGCTAAGCGCGCCAGCTCTGCCATTGCCGTTGTAAACTGGTACGGATGCACTTGCGCTGTCTCGGTATATCCTGGTAGTCCCATCTCGCCGTATTCGTCTATGAACTCGCCATCGAACCAATCTAGATCGGCAGGTAGCACTGAGTGATGCAGCAGTGCTGTGGCCGCCTCATCTTGTTTCGGAAGCTTCTGCCAGTCTTTCCCTTCCTCTGGAAACTGGAGTTTTCCATCTTGGCCCTGTGCTTGTGAATTTGGGGACAAGTTGAGATCACAATTTGGAGATTCCGGCCCGTTGCTCTTGGTCTGTTCTTGTGAGGGTCTCGTGGCTATGGTCGTGGGTATGCAACTTTTTCGTCGATTGGCGCGCTTTGCCTTGCCGGACTTGAACCCGATTGATTTTGCCCTTCTCCTGGGCTTCCAGCCTTTGTTCCTCACTTTGGCAGCGATCTGTCCGCATGCCACGCGCCTGTACCCCCACTTCTCGGTGCCGCCATGTTCGGAGGCCAGCTCTTGGTGTAGTCGGTACGACAGGGGAACAATACACATAGGGTAGGCCCAGAGTCCCAGCAGTCCGCCAGCTTTTCCAGAAGCAGCAGCAGCGATGGAAGTGGCTTCGAGGATAGTGATGTGGTGGATCAATGGATTGAATGATGGGTGTCGGGTCAGATAGTAGGCTGTAGTCGTGCCGATTATACCTCCTCCTGTACTCAACAAAGCCCATTGTTAGTGGAGATCGATGCAGATAGGTCATCTCGAGTATGCATGCAATCTTGGGAGCGAGGAACACGAATTGGCGTCGACAAGAACCGAGCACCTCTATCTTGTAAATGGAACCGAGTGATGACATACCTACGATCACGATATGTCGCGGACGGGGCATGCGGCGGCTGTCCATCGCATCATCGTCGTCATGGCCGAATCGACAGGTACCTGAACAACTGACGCGCTATCGGATCTCGAGTAGTCGCTTCACATGCACCTCGGCGCAAAGACAGCAAGTCGATCAGTTGTACGATAAATCAATGCTCGTGGCTCAGTATGAAGACGAATAGCCCAGGCAATTGCCGTAGTCAAGTAGCGAATGTGCGGCGTTGAAACAATGTCAGGTCGTGTACGGATTACAGCGACGAAGCGTTTCGCGAGCTATGGCAGCGATCCGCCATCAATTCCCGTCAGCATGCCACAGACTGGCATGTTAATTCGCTGGAGTCTCTGCAGGTGGAAGCTCCCTTTTGGACTCAACCCCACCAGCGCTGTCGATAAGGGAGATAGGGCGAACCGGACGACCAGGTTGCCACTGCTGCAGGAACATTGTCGCCGACTCGCTGGGCAGGTTTAGCGATTCGGTCGCCAACAAGGGGCCGCTCTACATAGGTACTACTCGAGGCCGTACGTAACAGCACCTTACCTAAGCCGTCGGTACCTCTTCCACCCTTGCAAAGTGCCACTGCACGAGCGATACATGTATTGTACAGGTAAGCTGCACGCGTTGCGCGGTGAGGGGGCTTGGTAGCAGCTGGAGAACTGGAATGAAATGAAGACGAGCAATGAAAAGATTTCGAGACACAACTTAACACGTATTGGCAACTGGTTCCATCGGCCCAGAGAGAATCTCTCGCAACAACCTTTAATGAGAGCTCAGCGAACTTCAAAGACAAAGAACAGCGGAACCCTACGACTTGATTGCCCGGCAGAGGTCCGGAGGACAAAGTGGCCTACCACCCTACGATATGCAGTGAGAACAAGCAGGGACGTGCTGCATATTCCATATCGACGCCCTGATGGAACTCGACGACACTGATGGCGTCAATTGCCAGCCCAATAACGTGCCGGCGCATGAATGTGCATAAGGTATCTTAGATGTGATACCTGGATTCATCGATAGCTCGACTTCCGACTTCTGCTTACTCAAACCAAGTATAAGCCCATTACATAAACATGTCAACTAGTACAGCCTACTCTGGCCTATCTCTCTAGTACAACCTCACTATTACTGTAGATCGTCGGCATAACTTTGACCTTGTCCTTATTAGTCTTACACTGAGCTCCATAGCTATCACCATCATTTGTCCACAGGATCGTAAGTTCACTCGCGTCCGAGCAGCCGGGGCATGATGATTCTCCGGTCGTCGCCCCCGTGTGGCCGAATATACTAACAGGACGTTAGTAGAGCATGGGTTAAGGTTGCATTCTCTATGTAGAAAATGGCCAAGGAAATGACAATGTGACGGCCAATGCATATCCTCTCGAGCCTCTGCCAGCTTCTGGGCGGTTAGCTGCTTGTATGCTGCCATAGAAGGAGCTATTTCGGATCGGCAAGATGCCGATTCAGGTCCAAGTTGCCAGGGTCTACTAGGACAGGGACGATCATCGAATGCCCATCGAGGTAGCCTGAATGTATGTAACGACATCTCTCGTAAGATATCGTACAGATACGCTCGTATCTCGTCGCAGATTCGGGCAGGCAGGTGTCAGACTATACATGGCATGTGGAATCCTACACTGGGGCGTCTCGACCGCAGATGATTTGTCATGTTCTGTTCATTCTGTCGATGCTCACCTTTGGGAATCTGGCGGTTGAAACCCGGCCATGCCAGGCGGGTTGCTCACTCCCATCAAGCAGGGCGACGGGACTGGCCATCCCTGCTAGCTCTGCACTGAATCCTTGCCCAGCACAACGGCTTCGGTATTTTGGACTTTGGCTTCATGGCTGCTAATGCTATCATCATCCCTTTCTTTTTGGAATTGTGTTTCCGACTGATGCAAACTGTAATAAGACGCCCTTTGCGATAGATTCCACCTCCTTCCCGCTTGCGCTGGATACGCCCCTCTATAAGCATTGGCCGTGTACCATAGCTTATTCGCCATTCGCCATTCGCCGTTACGAGTAATCTACATACACCACCTGCAGCTGGGCGTGTGTAACAGACCCCTGCTCGCTGGTCTTATTTTTGTCATGAGAAAAATATTCCGCGTCGCTAGGAGAGCTCCCGTCCTCTGTCATCACCGTCCACCGCTCATTATAACCCCCACCTATAAGAGACTCATCGCAACTCAGTCGTCTGCACCTCAAACTTCACTTCTCATAGCCACTCCGACTGCTGTCTTCTCACCCTCTCCTACTCTCCTCCAAACCAGACCAAACGCCACCATGGCTTCCGCTACCACTTTCTGGGACTTCACCCCCAAGGACAGTACGTAGATAGACCCTTTGACACGGCTAGCCTCACCTCGGCTTTAGCCCCGCCATATCCGGCGAAGAGCTAGCACAACGCGAATAACCTGCTAACTTTGCTGTGTGCGAACAGAGAAGGGCGCTGACAAGCCTCTGTCCGAGTACAAGGGCAAGGTCGTCCTCGTCGTCAACACTGCCTCCAAGTGCGGTTTCACCCCTCAGTTCGCTGACCTGGAGAAGCTGTATGTTGCTTACTGTTTACCTTGAATCTCACCCACCCCACCGCTGCCGATTGCTGCTGGTGTTTGTACAACGCCAAAGCTCACCTCGGCTTGCGACGTCTTTTATCACTAGTCAAGCTCGCGCTAGATGACGATCTAGATGACGATCCACTCACTGCCTGTTTTCTTCATTTTCCTAATGCGGTAAATAGGTACAAGGACATCACCGCCACCAACCCCGACGACTTCGTCATCCTCGGCTTCCCCTGCAACCAGTTCGCCAGCCAGGACCCCGGCAGCAACGACGAGATCCAGGAGTTCTGTCAGGTCAACTACGGCGTCACCTTCCCCATCTTCGGCAAGGTCGAGGTCAACGGCGACAAGCCCGAGCCCGTCTACAATTGGCTCAAGAACGAGCAGCCGGGCCTGCTCGGCATGAAGCGCGTCAAGTGGAACTTTGAGAAGTTCCTGATCGGCCGCGACGGCAAGGTCAAGGGCCGCTGGGCCTCCACCACCAAGCCTGCTGCTCTTGAGAAGCCCATCAAGGACCAGATCGCCGTCAAGGCGTAAGAGTGGCGCATTTCTAGGTGAAGGGAACGGAGTTTCGAGAGTTTATGAGCAGAGTTGATAACTGCATTGACGATACCCCTAGGGTGGCCAGGATTTAATTGCCACCGAGACGGCAATCATGACCACGTCATGATAGCTGTCTGTGTGAAGGCTCATGAGATAGATACCTGTCACTTGTTTAGACGAATACCAATTTGTTTCTCGTACCACACCCACTGCATTTCTTCCGGGCGCCGAGTGTGGTTCCGTATGTGTTTCCGATTCAGACCGTCACATGCTCGAAACAACGGGATTTGCCGCTCAGCTAGCGGCGGTGCTGAAGTGTCACACCACCATCGATGATCTGTAATGCCGGATTATGGAGCACCCGACTCAAGAACACAACCAGGCCATGAACAAAATAAACGATGCACCATACATACAGCGATAGAATTTCCGAACCTCGCCGGCGTAAAATATCAAAGATCTATTCGAATTATACTCTTACGGGTTAAACATCCTGATATAGTCTTTCTCTTATTCGGAATTTCTTAAGATATCAATTCGAATCTTAACCAGACTATTATACGTCGTACTTACATATATTATGAAGTGCGCATCATCTTGATTCTTTTCTGTTCAGCCTGACAATCTGGCTCATCTCCAATTGGCCGCATGGACCTCTTGCAATTTCAGAGCTCTTGCAACTCACGATTTGACATGTTAGCAGTCTGCTACGGATTTTCAATTGGATATCTGAATCTTGCCCTGCTGGATACAGCATGATTCAAGCAAGGCTACTCGGCTACCATCTGTCATGGGAATTCGTTCGAGCTTAAGGTGATGTCCTGTTGGTATGTCGCATTCCACATTTGACATTCTACCCGCCGATTTTAAGCAGATTTGAGGGACGGAGCCTCATCCCTTACTTCAATTGACTGTGGTCCTGTGCTTCAGCAGGCAGGCACTTGGTTGGTCTCCTTGCGTGTACTCGCTTCCCAAAGTGATGAGATGATTAAGTTTGACCTATCGTCACGTGGACGACCTATTACCTAAATGTCCGTTTGCATAACTGTTAGTAATCTCCTTGTCGACGCAGCTTTCATGTCCCCGTGATTCCAAGTAGATACCAATGTGGGTTCAGTTCGACTTTCATAGTCATCGTCTCACCTTAAGATTCCATGCTTAAAATGTCGAAATGAATGTTGAACAAACCCAGCGTCACAACTATTAGTGGAGATCTAAGATCTAACAGAAGCACAAGCTTCATTTGTGTTGAAGGAAATCTGCGGGCAAAGCGAGAGGTCAAAGGTCCATATATGCTCGCTGGAGACTCGAGGCGATAATCATCGAGTGAGTCTTGAATCACCGCTATGACAGACAGTCTGAGGATTAAATCTCAGTGTTAGAGCGAACGAGAAGCGAGCAGTTCGCTGTTGAGCTTAACCACGAGACGGTGGCGGCGGCAGCAGCCGCAATCGAGACCCTGGAGAATTGAAGGCTACTGGCCGATTACGGCATGACGTACCAACGTGGCATCTCCTGAATCAAGCCACCACTCATACGATTCGAAGGAAAGTCTCAATGCAACACACCAATACACGACTGAAGAGCAACATCCCATTTACCTTTAGAGATGAATGCAACTCTGCAGCCTCGCCTGGTTGCTTGCATGACCGTAAATGAGGCTCTGTTGACGACATGTTAACATTTTGAACCTCTTAACTTGCCCAGCCTGTGATCAAGATGGCGCCGACGAGAATTTCAATGCTTGGCATTCTGCCCCGGGCTCAGCATTTCGCATCTCGCGTTTTGACTTTCTCGCGAAGCATCACAGCGATAGAAATATTTCGAAACAAATACCAGTCGACAACGTGACAAGTGGACCCCGTAATCTACCTCTGATCCTGCAACAGCACAGCCGCGACTTCATCCCTCCATCCTGATAGGTGTCTGACAGCTCTGATCTACTAACGCCTGGAACCCGCGAGTGGGTTTCGAGGCAAGATCTTGCCTGCCGAGCCATAGCCGACCACCTGTCGATACAGAAGCATGGTAATATATTTATTCCCATCCTCCGACAGACGTGGACATTTCCATCCAACATAGAAAGATACCTGATAACCTACGAGTCATGGTCTTGGCGTTTTCGACTTTCGACAAGGTCTATTCTTATCAATCTACAAAAGACGTACTAGCGGGTAACTGTCTCGCCCCTTCGCTTCTTACACTCATGTACTGACACCGAGCCTCAACCTAGCTTCAGCATTTATCTGCCCATTAATGAGATTGAGGCTGCGAATCTTCGTGTCTGAAAGTGGGGATTGAAGTACAGGGTTTTGACACGGCCAATGAGATGGCATCTTCATCCTTGATATCGTGATCGTTGTCGCGAGAAGGGCCTTTAAGGTTTCTTGACTGAAAATACTTCGGCATTATGTCTAGATATATAAAGGGGTCGCCTCCCCGTTGAGGCTGAAGCCTTCGACCGCCTGATGAGTACACCATAAACATAGACTGTTGCCAGTCCCGCCCTCATCATCACCATGGCTTTAGAACACGTTTCCTCTACACCAATGGAACCCCTATCCGGGCGACCCAGCCGTCACAACGCACACTTCTCACACTTCTCGGACACGGCCTCGCTATCGCCTGCCACAACACTCCACGATCCAGCATCAGAACCGTTCGACATCAACTTGCCGGTCCGGACTCTCTCAGCAAACGCCAACCTCGCTGAATACACAACCGAAACGAACACCGGTGCCATCCCAGGCCCTGTCGAACCAGATGGAGAACACCGCTACAAACTCGTCACGTTCACGATCGACGACCCCGAGAACCCGAAGAATTGGAGCAAGGCGTTTAAGTGGTACATCACGATGGTCGTGGCGGTGGTTTGTTTCGTCGTCGCCTTTGCCTCGAGCGTTGTCACTGCGGATATCAAGGGGGTTGTGGAGGAGTTTGGTGTTAGTGAGGAGGTGGCGTTGTTGAGCATCACGCTTTTTGTTGTGGGGTTTGGTGTTGGTGAGTCTTGATAATTTGGGGAGAGGTGGGATGCTGTGACTGATGGGTTTGTAGGACCGTTGGTTTTTGCGCCGCTTTCTGAGGTTTATGGACGGAAGGTTATTTAGTAAGTTATTCCTGTGACTGACACTTGTGGCTGGAGGGTTGACTGATTTGATATAGTGTTACGACGCTTTTCGTTGCCGTGATATTCATCATACCTGGTGCGATCGCGAAGAACATTACGACGCTTCTTGTGGCGCGAGCTATAGATGGCATTGCGTTCTCGGCTCCTATTACGATCATCGGGGGAACTTTGGCAGATTGTTGGAGAGCGGAGGAGCGCGGCATTCCTATGGCGGCGTTTTCTGCTGCTCCTTTCATCGGCCCGGCCAGTAAGCTACTCACCTCTCCGATTATGCCTAGAAATCGGCTTGGGCCGATATTAACAGATCTTTTCGCAATGTAGTCGGACCCCTGGTCGGCGGTTTCTTATCAGACGCAGCTGGATGGCGCTGGCTGTACTGGATACAACTCATTCTCGCAGTCATCGTTTGGGTGCTGATCACTTTCACTGTCCCCGAGACATACGCTCCGACAATTTTGGCGAAAAGAGCAAAGAAGCTGCGAAAGGAGACTGGAGAGAAGGACTGGGTCACAGAGGAAGATATCGACATGCGGCCGATCGGCGAACGACTCCGCATCTTTCTCATCATGCCGCTTAAGCTACTCTTTGGCGAACTCATTGTCTTCCTCATCTCGCTTTATATGTCGGTCTTGTATGGACTGCTGTACATGTTCTTCATTGCTTTCCCTATTGTCTTCCAGGAAGGCAAGGGGTGGTCTGCTGGGTTGACTGGTTTGACTTTGTAAGTGTCTCATCTCTTCATCACTAAATCTGAGGTTTCCACTAACACGAGCCTCAGTATCCCCCTCGCAGTAGGCGTAGTCTGCTCAGCAATTTGCTCCCCCTGGATCAACGCCCACTACCGAAAGCAAATCGCCCCATACGTCGCCAAGGGCGTCATGCCCCCCGCCGAACTCCGCCTAATCCCCATGATGGGCGCCTGCTGGTTCATCCCCATCGGCCTGATAATCTTCGCCTGGACCTCGTACTCACGCCTGAGCTGGGTCGGACCAACACTCGCCGGTTTCCCCGTAGGCTTCGGCTTCATCTTCATCTACAACAGCGCGAATAACTACCTCGTCGACACTTATCAGCATCTTGCTGCGTCTGCACTAGCTGCGAAGACTTTTATCAGATCCCTGTGGGGTGCGGCGGTCGTCCTATTTACGACGCAGATGTATCATCGGCTTGGGTATCAGTGGGCTAGTACGGTGCTTGCGGGGATTAGTCTGTTATGTTGTGCGATCCCGTTTTTGTTTTGGAGGTATGGGGAGAGGATTCGTCGCAGGAGTAAGTATGCTTTTGCGGGTGATGATGAGATTTTGAAGAAGGCTGTGCCTAAAGCGGAGGATCGGGTTTGAGGTATGGGCAGTTGTAGGAATGGAGTCGTAGGAATGATGATTGAATGGGTAATGCATTAGACGATAGATGATAGACGAGTTTAGACTCGACTATTTTTATAATCTGTTGATATCTTGCAAGTGAGCCTGACCTTCACACATGTCTCTATTCCCATCCAAGTATTTGTTTGGTACAGTTTATAGCTACCTACCCTCTTAGCTTGTATGCTCATGCTTCACCCCAGAGAGCGACGCATAGCTCACCTCCCATTGCACCTACCTCCCCTATCACGTCACGTACCAGAAGACTCACATGATTCTCCAGAGCGATGACTGAAAAACGTCCAAGCTTCCACTCCAGCCACTCACAGCTCTCATCCCATCTCAATGCTGCTACATCTAGCAGAGTAATGGCTCAATCTCCCAGCAAAGTAGCAGTGAAAAGCTGAACAACGGAGATCTTGGTCTCCACTTTGCTTTTGGATTTTTTCTGTTTTGTTAAGGTAGCAGTTCGATTCCTTGCGTTCCTGCTCTGTTGGATTGTTCTTTTTGATATTTCCCTGCTTTCCAATTTCCACTTCCCTCTCAACCCTGCTCCTGATTCGCCTCTTATCCTCTCGAAATCCTCGTACGCTATTTTGCTTTCCTTTTTTCAGGTCCTGCGTTCGAATCTCTCCTCCTAATACCTACCCATCCTTTCCCTTTTCTTTTGCTTCGATTTATTTCCCCCTTGCTTTTTAGTTCTGTGTCATATTCCACACTTTTTCTTTTAAGCACTCATGTTGCTGCAAACTAGTAGCTTAGGTATGAATCAGTAAACCCGAGGTAACATAACAGCCCAAGCTCGAGCAAACAAACCGTCCAAGCTTCTCCCAGCCACTCACAGCCCGTGAACAACAAAGGCTATATACCCCGATAGGAACGCAATCTACCAGCAAAGTAGCAAGAATTATCGAAGAAACCGGAGAACTTGGTCTCCACTTTGCTTTCTACTTTTTTTATATTTTCTTCAGGTCTCGCGTTCGACTCACACCTCCTGACACTACCTATCCTTACTTATAGCCTCGTTTCTACTCCCATTTTTTTTATTCCATCTCATATCCGCACCTGCCTCTCCCCTAGGCACTCACTGTTGCCTAGCATAGCTTATAAATCAGTACACCCGAGGCATGAAGCTCCAAGCAAACAAAGAGTCCAAGCTTCTGCACCTCAACCACTCACAGCCCGCGAACACGGCCCGCAAGCAATGGAGGGTTGGTTATGTATCTGGATATGAGTGCAGTCTACCAGCAAAGTAGCAAGAATTATCGAAGAAACCGGAGAACTTGGTCTCCACTTTGCTTTTTGCTTTTTCAGTTTTGTTTAGGGATTGTGTTCGAGCCCGTCTGCCACATTCCTTCCTTTTCATCCTTTTCCCTCTCTGCTGATTTTACAGTCACATCTGATGTCATGTAGAGCATGTCAATGTCGAACTACGAAGATAAAGCAACAAGACTTGTATGGCACTCTGACAGGGGTTTACAACGGCGTAAAATCTGTCTGATTTGATTTTCCTTCAATTAAGGTATGCAGCTACCTAGCAACCTCGTGATTTTTTCCTACTAACCCCCCGAGCCTCCCTAACCCATGATAGCGTACAACACCAATATATAACCATACCTTGATAATCAACCCCGGATAACGCCCTTGTTAAATGCAGTGCCTGCGTTGGAATTGGTTTCGAATTCGAGGATGCCCCTAGCAGTCCCTTCTCCCGTGACCTTTAGCCTTTGCCCCCATTCAAACACTCGTTCTATCAGGCAATACCATCATTATTCCTCCCCACAGTACTCGGCAAGCTATCATCATCCTGAGCATGTTTCCTAGCTCCATCATCCTCGTCATCGCTCATCAAGCCCTCCAACTCGAACTCCTGCGCGTCACGTAATGGGACGTGTCCCGAAGGTCCCATCTCCTTGTGTGGGAGGGGCGCGGCGGCATTGGAGTCGTAGACGTGGATAAGCATCAGCGTGAACAGGAAGAGCAAAGCGGCTAGCGAGTAGAGAATGAGGATGTAGGCTACGTGGTCGATGCCCGAGTTGGAGATGAGCTCCATTTGTTCCTCGGTCGCGCCCATGAACATAAATCCGGAGGCGAAGAGTAGCTGTTACGGTTAGAAAAGTTCGATAGGTTAATGAAGTGGAATATGCTTACGAAGATAGGGATGTACTGGAAGCTGTGAGTCTCCCTGCCATCGGCTGAATAGCTGGGTCGATCGCGTAGTACAAAAGCGACCTCGATGATGCGCGTGATGCCGACAGCCATCAGCGTGTATCCATACATCTTGTGGACCTCGGCGCTGACCATGAGGTCTTGAGGGTGACCGCCAAACGCCCAGCCGGTGATGAAGATGATGAAGCCAGGGATGAAATTGCGCTGTGGGCGACCGTCGCGATCTCTGCTGAGCCAGATCCCTACCAGACCTGCGCACCACCACACAATGCCCATTATGGTGTGTTGCCAGTCGTTCTTGACCCAGGCGTGGCCCCAGCGGTGCTCGGTAAACGTGTTGACGACGCCCCAGGCGGTAATGACGGCGCTGTCGAAGAATTCCTGAGAGCGGCCGGTGCGCCTCAGCCAGATTTGGCCGATTAGCAGGAGGATAGCTAGCAAGATGCCGTAGGCGATGAATGCGCTGCCCATGATGAAGTGCGCAAGACATTGGCCAATGTGGTCGCCCTGGCAGAAGCCCAGAGCCGTGATCCCGCCGAAGATCATCTGTGTCCATGCGAAGATAGGCAATGCCTTCCCGACGATTCCATGGCCGACCTTGACAACCTTCCTGATCTTCCCGAATACTCCCCGTTCGATGTGTAGCTTGAGGTAGATTCCGAAGGCGATCTGGACGAAGAGCATGAAGGATATCGGCGCAGCGAACTTCGAGTGAACGTTGTCGTGCCGGAACTCGCGGCCTTTGTGCATGTGGCCGAGGAAGTATCCGAGGATCGCGATGGCGGTGCCGAGGACTTGGAGGGGGACGTGCCACCTATTCTTGACTATCTGTTCGTGTCGTTCATGGTTAGCTCTTTGCGTCTTTGGCGATGCGGAGACTTGTCCATGATGTTACTTACACCAAGAACCATACCCAATGGGAAGATAATGCCCCATGCTAGCATCTGGAGAAAGATGTGTATCCATAGTATCGTGTCCTGCAGTAGTCTGTTAGCTTCTACTGTGGTCATAATGGTTGGTTTGCGATATTCATTAGATCGCGACCGAGAGGTACCCGTACAATTGGATCGACAGAGATGGCGTCTCCGTCGGCAATATTCGTCGAATCGTGATCGTGGGCGAGGGCCGCTGGCAGCGCGGCCAATGCCAGCAGAAAGAGTGATGTGGGAGCCATTATGACTGGCCTCTAGGTAGTGGTATAGACAGCTGATATGGTTGGCGATGGACTGCTTTGGGGACGATCAAGAATCGCCAAGTCGACAAGGGAAAGGCCGGTCCTTGGCAACGTCGTCGCAGCTCTGACAGCACTCGAGCAGTTTCACAGAGGAGGGGTCCAGTGTCACACGGGAGGGATTGACTGCTTGGCTGACAGCCCGATAAGCCAGTCAATAGGACGATCAATTACATGCAGGTCGTGTACTGTAAAGATTCTGCAGCAGAAGGAGAAGAGATCGAATCTTGGATCAATTCAAATTGGATGGGAATCCTACGCCCGAGGCCACGCATCCGATTCTCCCGTCGGGCTTTTCGGGTCGTAAAATGCATTGCGCGTCCACTAGCGCGAACGCTGTCGACGCCCTCGCTAGGCCAAGCCAGCGGCCAAGCTGGGAGCTTCCCTAGCCCAGCGCCGCCCAGAGCCTAGAGGTGCATGCGGCCGCTATGCCGGGTCAATGTTCTTGGCCAATGACGACCTATTCGACCCCTAAGGGCACTATATCTCTTGCCTGAATCGTGCTAGGCCAGCCACTATCAAGGGCGTAAGCAGCATTCTTTGCTTCCATATTCGTGAACCATCTTCAATTCCAAGGCACATATACCACTGCTGCTAGGGGCTATACTCGCAGTACTCCTTTCGGCATCACTGCTTCTCCCTGAAGAAGCTCGGTTCGATGCAGCTATCCTCGTCGTCTTTTGAGCTCGAGATACTGCGCGCTCATTATGGGATTGCAATGAGCTGATAAGGTAGGCTACCTACTCACACGCATGAGGTTCCCTTGGAATACTGCCCATAGTCTTGTCTCTCAACCACAAGACATTGCGAAACATTCTCGACTAAGGGGCCATTACTCAAAGAAGACGCGTTCCCTCGGAATGAACAGTCTTCGAGGCCCAGCTTATAGGCCGCCTGCCAATGCGCACCTTTTTCCTTCGGTTCTCGCAATTCGGCCAAGATACGCAAGGCAGGTTGAGTGTAAGTTTTCTGAGAGGGGATAATACGACCTGGATGAAACGGGCTCAGCTACATCATCCAAGAGAGATAAACGACAGTAGCAATCTTCAAATCCTTCCTTTCTGGCTTGGCTCTTACGACAAGAGACTGTGTTGCCATTCCATTCGCAATATCTTCGACAATAAAGAGCGCCCGGCAATATGTCAGACGCCGTGTAACCAGCCATAGTCGACCCCAAGACGACGTCAAGTAAAGGATCCGCCCCCGTCACCACTCACCAACTTCATTTCGTGGCGGAAATGAAGGCCTCTTGCATCTGATTTGGACAGAGATCCAGCAAGTGGCCATGGGGAATTGGTGTGATGTGACGAGGTGAGCCTTGGTGCCTGGTTCTGACACCCGTCGTGCTCACGTCGTTCAAATGATTGAAAGCTGCGATATGTGGCATCAAACGACTGGAATGTCCAGTGACTGTGTTCGTACCAATGCCTTGACCACGATCGAGGCATTGCACAACATTCGTCGAAGATTCTGAGCCGACTCTGGGAACCCCAGGAATGGACGACTGTCGTAATGTCACAATATCAAGTCAATCGGATATCAAGAGTGGTCCTTTATCAGCATGCAACGGCGGGAATCCCGAGATGGAAATGCATATTGTTGCAGGAGGGAAGCTCGATTTTGCCAACATCACCAGCGTAGGCCCTCTCTACATCGCCGATAGTTCGGACTTGGAAGACGTAGACTTTCCCGACCTTCTAAGCCTAACCCGCTCTCGCAATAAAAAATGCGACATCCCTCACAAGATTCTCTGCGAGGCAGTTAAGTAATAAAGAGACCTTCGGTTATTTGCATTGGAGAACCCGTCTCTTCGCTATTTAGAAATCCCGCTGCCAAACCGCTTAGTGCCCCTTGTTCTGTGTGATCTCCCCGAGGCACTCTCCGATGATATCTCACTCGACAATGTTATGGATATATACTTCTTCGAAATGAACCAGTGTTTTCAACTGCCTAAACTAAGAACGGTCAACATTTTTGACCTGAAGGGTAGCCCGGGATGCAACTACGACTTAGGAAGTCTCGAAACTGTTGGCCAACTGCGAGTTGTAAATGCTGTCAACATATCCTTCCATGAGCATGAATTCCCGACTACCGGTTCTACCTTCCATTTGAACAACTCGTTGAGCCTTGCGGGAACGAAATCCATCGCTAACATTGCGAATCACAACGTCGATTTGAGTTTTGTTGGTTCTATAGGAGAGCACTTGAACATTACGTCTAACTCGAACGTCGCTGTCGACCTCAATGGACTCACGGCGATTGGGTCGTCTCTCCGAATCACTAGCAACGTCAACTGTACGTTTGCCTTAATCAGCTTACGCGAGTGGCGGATCTTGTGTTCTTAGACAACATGGATAGCGCGTTTCCGATATTTGAATATCTGGAAACCGTGGGGAATATCCACGTCCGGGGTTTTATCAAATCGTACGTATGGCGCTCTGACATGGACTTAG
Source organism: Xylariaceae sp. FL1272 (assembly GCA_022432385.1). NCBI lineage: Eukaryota > Fungi > Ascomycota > Sordariomycetes > Xylariales > Xylariaceae > Xylariaceae sp. FL1272. The sequence goes on along the minus strand of JAJJXC010000012.1, from coordinate 65,207 downwards.
CAAAGACGCTGACGACACATCAGACCTGGTGCTGTGAATGACAACATATTCCCCCTTCTGACCGATGCCAGAAATGTGACTGTCGATTCCCTCAATCCCGACTTTTATTGCGCTCAGCTGGTCTCGCAATACAAGGACGGAAAGATTGTGGAACTCAACTGTGACGCGACGAAAACTCAGCCAGCTACAAATAGCTCGACTAGCAAATCAACTAGCATACCCGAACGGAATCACAATGGAGGCTTGTCTGCTGGTGCGTATGTTGGTCTCGGCATCGCTTCAGGCCTCGTTCTCTTTCTTGCCGTCTTCACGATCATTTGGCTCGTCCGTCGGCACAATCAACGTTTGAAAGTACTGAAGACCAATACCAATTTCCGCCATAATGACTCCGCTGAAAAATTCATTCCGTGGCCTCCCATGATCGATGGAGTATGCGAGGTCGACGGTGCTGGGATTCTAAGAGAGAAGCCCCATGATCCTGTGACAGCACTGGCGGTAACGGTTAGTGAATTACCAGATACTTCCCTAGCGGAACTGCCACCCGGTGATGTAGAACTGCCGGCAGATCCGCTGAAACTCCGGACAACAAGTTACGATAACAGATGTGTCTCTCAAGAGCATGGTCGAGCCAAACATATGGGCGAGGAGGGCATCCCGGGCAGAAGCTCTGACGAATGTCTTGACAATTTCTACTCTAGTGTGCGACTGGCCAATCGACAAAATCATGCATAGCCGTCGAGCGTCCCAAATAGGAACAATCTGTCTGAAACGATGTGAGATCGAGTGAAAGAGACGGCGAAGCACTTGGGACGAACACTTCAACTTGGAGACAAGCACTCCTGAACCTGGTCCAATTTCTCAGAGTACCTAAACGGTTAATGCGGAACTTACTAATAAATTGTTTTTGTCTACGAAATGGTTTGATGTTTTACTAGTTTGAAGTACGACATGGTCTGATCTGTCAAAGTGGTTGTGAGTGTCGCAATATGGTAAGACCCCACGACATAAGGGTACTTATTTTTACGGACGTTTTCGCTTCTTTCTTTTCTTACCGCCGCAAGCGATGGATTCAGTGCTCTTGGTTCGTTGTGTCCTTTCAATTGTTTCCATGCATCTCATCGTCGCCAGCGGGTAGCATGTCTTGTTGATGCCACGTCAGACATTCTCCCTCACCGAGACTCCGATGACATATTCGCTACCAGACTTTGCCTTGCTTGTGCACAAATTCATATCGCAATGTTTCAATCACTGGCGACGGCGTCTGGTCCCTGCAACGCGATATTTTCGGCATCTCCGAGTGACTGAAGCAAGGTGCCGCCAGAGTGGGAAGCGACGTTAATGTTCAGCTGGCTTGTCTTCAGCTGTAGTGGCCAGGACGGATGCACTGGGGATACCGAATGCGACCCGCCTATCACCACTGACAGATTGCCAAGCCTGTCGTCGCGATCCGTTTGATAGGGGTCAACCATGGCCGCGCGCACATGACGCACATCGAAGAAGGACTTTCCGACGTGCAATCCTCTATTAGATGTCGCATGCATGGTGATAGGAGTTGCGTGCAGTTCACATTTCACTACGAATCGTTGATCAACAACTTTGGCGTAGGAAATACCGTTACGGCTGAAGCTTGGCAAAGCATTACAGCTTGTGCAATTATTGGATGGAGGGCGAGCTGGCAACTCCGAGGATCTACAATCCATTACCTCTGAACAGCACACACGAGGTACCTCAGCTGAACATCAACTTCAGCTATGCATGGTGTCCTGGCAGATGTGCAATTATGGAATGCCTCGATGTTGTCCATGATAATCGAAAACACTATGATGTATCGGAAGACTGGCAGCATGGTGCGCCCGTTAGACACCTCCTGAATGGTCTATCCAATCTCAGGACAAGAGCTGGTGATTGCTTGTGGTCAGGGCGCTTTGGGTTCTGATATCAAGCAGTGTGTGATCGCGAGAGCGATCGTGGATAAATAAACGTGTTGTTCCCGAATCGAGGGAGTTCACGAAGCTTTGCATCAGAGTAAAAGGTAAAGCTCATCGACACCATACTAATCAGTCCTAAGTGCTCGTGTCTTCTTTCTTTCGACGTTCCAGAGAAATCTTTCGCCATGGAAGCCCTACTGAATTCCCGACTGTCGAAGCTCCGTGAGTCTCTAAATGGGACCTCAACGGAGCATCAGCCAGGAACCCAGGTGGCAGAAGAAGGAGGGCAGACGTTCGGACCAGTCTTCTTCCCGCAATATCCATTCATCGTCGTCGGCAGCGGTATGGGCGGAGGAATGCTCGTGAGACAGCTCATGAGTGGAGGAAACCAGCAAGCGCCCCAAGTTGTGCTAGTTGAGAAGGGAGGCATTACATATCCCACCCATTGCCTGAACACATCTCGCACGCATTTCAATCACCAGACCCAGGAGGGACGTGGTCGAGATAACGAGGTCATGTTCGACAACTATCTTGCTTCCAACAACACGCAGTACAAAGTCAGGAGACCCGCGGAAGAGTCCTGTGGCGGTGGCTCAGCCTTTGAGCTGGGTGGTCGAAGTCTGTTCTGGAGTCTGGAAACACCGCCGATCAGGGCTGATAGACTCAAGACTTTCTTCCCTCCAGAGGTCGCCGCGGATCTTCTGGAAGATAGAGAGCCGCGGTACTTGGAGGCGCAACGGATCCTCGCTAATGGTCCCCCGGGCGATGTTGCGTATCCAACGGAGTACGTGAGCTCGACTACACTTGGTGAGGTCCAACTTGCAAAGATAAAACTCGCGCAGGCTCTGAGGTCCATCAGTATCTCAAGCACGGCTATAGAATCTACGCCTAACGGCGCAGAATTCGCAGACTCGAATAATCTATATTACTTCCCACAAGGCGGATACAGTACTGCAGATTGGATCCAGGACAAACTTCTCAATCAATCATCTGACGATACCCCGCCTCTTGCTGCCTTGCTGCGCGCACCCGTTAAGGGTGTTGGGGTAAGGCGAGGTAGAGTCGAGAGGATCAACGTCAACGGACACTGGTTCACCATCGGGAAGAAGCAGACTGTCATTCTGTGCGCGGGGACGGTCAACACTGCAGGTATCGCGCTCAATAGTTACGGCTTGCCGAGCCACGTCACCCACAACATCGGAAAGAATCTGACGGACCACGAGATCTGGATGAACAAATACTGGAAACGCATGAGTCCCGACGAGTACCAAACCCAGAAAGCCATCGAACTCTCGTGCTACGTCACTATCCACGGCCACGAAGCGCTGCTCACGGTCTGTCTGCACGCTGAGAAATTCTACGGGCATGGATTCGCGGATGGGAAGGGGGGCAGTGATGCGTATAAGGAGTGTGTGAGTGTTATGAATATCATGCTTGAATTCGAGGCGGTGTTGAACGACGAGGGGCGTGTTACACTGGATGAGAGGGGCGAGCCCCAGATCGATATTAACCGCAGATCGCTGGACGAGAGCCCGGGATTTAAGCAAGAGATGAAGAGACTGTGTAAGGCGGTTCGGGAGGAGTTTGACTTTGTGCCTGGGAAGGGCGAGGGGCAGTTTGATGATGAGAAGGTGAGGCTTGCGCGGTGGGGATCGGTTGCGCATGAGGTTGGGACTATGCGCATGGATGGGCCTGGAGGGGATGGGGTGGTTGATAAGGATTTGAAGGTGAAGGGGGTTGAGAATTTGTTTGTTTGTGATTTGTCGGTTTTCCCCGTCAGTTCTATGGAGAACCCGTCGCTTACGATTACTGCGCTGGCTATGAGGCTTGGGGATCACTTGTTGGGTCGCGGTGGGAAGTGAATGGGTTGGGTGTTACTAGGGTAGATAGTGGCTAGGAAGTATCAAGCGGGCAGTGTTCGGATAAAGTCTTTGCTCAATTCACTTGCAGTGGATATATCGGTAAGTTCCTCGTAGAAATTGTAGAGACGACAATGAGAGTATAGGGCCTCGCTGCTCTATACTGAAAGTTTACAAATGCTGTGACATTGACTTGAATTTTACTACATGCAAGAGAATTCATGTCATTGGCATTCCAGTGTCAATCGAGCAGAAAATTTGTGATCGGCCCTAGGAGTAGACTCCTTTCTTCCAAGCCGCTCGATTGGCTTTATCTGGAAAGCAGCTTAGCAGATACGATGCTCCTGAACTAAAGAATCGATCGTCAATTTCCAATCAAGCAAGGCTGAATATTCTTTAGCGACGTGAGATCTAGACGATATGTCAAAGCTGTCATCTGTCATTGAAGCTGTCAAATACCCGCATCTGGACAGCACAAGGGAAGAGCTCAATGCGCCTTTGTACGAGTAGCGACTCGACGCCGGGTCATGATGTCGATGCTTTGTCTCACGCGTCAGAGGTCAAGTCTTTGGCGTCAAATATCCTTTGACTACATTGCCACTTTGCCTCTTATATGAGATGACATGGAGACAGATGTTGTCAAAAATAGCACACTGCTCTCTAAGAGGTCAGAAAGTCCTATCATTGGCTCGATCATACCTGTTCATCTCCGAAACGATAAACACCAGCCAAGGACCTCAACTAAGACTCATTCGCCATGCTGTCCCTCACTTCAACTTTGGCAGTCATCGCTGTCTTCACCGCTACGGTATCTGCAGCGTCAAACTTTCAAGGCAACCCGCTCGCTGCAGGCACTACCGTAGGGAACTGGAAGTACCTAGGATGCGCCAACGAGATCGACGGCCGAGCCCTCACGGGATCGAGCTACTCGGACGACTCGATGACAATCGAAAGCTGCCAAGCCTACTGCCTGAAGAACAACTTCCCCCTCGCCGGCCTCGAGTACGGACGAGAGTGCTACTGCGGCAAGACGATCAAGAGCCCGTCGAAAGTCGGGCAGAAGAACTGCAACATGGGCTGCAAAGGCAACAACAAGGAGATGTGCGGCGGCAACGCGCTCGTCTCCATCTTCAACAACACCAAGTTCGTCGCGCCCGGTCCACCCAAGACCATCGGGTCGTGGACGTACCAGAGCTGCTTCATGGAGCCGCAGTACGGGCGTGCGCTCGACATCTTGATCAAAGCCGACGATAAGATGACGATCGATATGTGCACCAAGGCGTGCGGTGCTGCGAAATACCCCTATTCCGGTGTTGAGTATGGGAGGGAGTGCTGGTGTGGCACTAAGCTGTCGAGTCAGCTCAAGGATGCGTCGGATCCCAGCTGTGAGATGCAGTGCGATATGCTGTGTGGCGGGAATGCTGCGCAGATCTGTGGTGGGAGGGGCGCCATCACGATCTATAAGAGTGGGGCGAAGAAGAGAGATGTTGAGATTCCGGATGTTGATGTGATGAGGGCGAGGAAGGGGCGGTTTATTCAAATGAGGAAGCCTCATGTTGAGACGCATGCTGGGGAGGTGGGAGAGTAGAGACGCTATCCTGTGGCAGGACTTTCTTTGATTCTATATGTTCCTTATTCTCTCATGCTGGGACCACGAATTGTTTCCAAATGGTAAAAGAGGTGGAAAGATTTATTTTGTAAGAAATACCAGTACCTGATCTCGCCCTTACCACGATCTACCTCGTTTGGTTTGGGGGTTCATGTTTGTTAAGAACTATAGGTTGGAAGACTACACATTTACGGGTTACATTATATCATATGATTACAAGAAAGAAACGTATAGCCACATCGCGATGATCACTTGGACTTGAACCTGGTGCATCTCATGCTTACTGCACAGTGATATACATGACTGCTTACGCACAACGGATCCTCATTCATGTTGGAAATGACATAAAGGCTTGACGCCAGATGCGATTTTAAGAACCTCATGGCGGAGGAAACTGGCAACCGTCCCCAGCGATCTGCCAATGTTACGGCAGAGGATGGCGACATCTAGAGATTCATGTGATGGCACGAATGTCCAAGTAGTTGCCCGAGAACTTTTGATCACAACCCGATTTGAGGCTGAAACAATATTCGGATCAATGTGACAAAAGCAGCTGTCACAGTCTTTGCAGAAAAAAGGAAGAACACGAGAATGCGCTTCCCAGATTGCAATCATAGATCTTGGATCAGCCGGCAGACATGTAGCCGGGCAATGGTCTTAGTAACATGGATTCATCATTTACCGAATTCTCCTCATTCAACGCGCTGCCATACCTGGAATTGCATATCCACCATGCTTGAATATCATACTGTCGCGAGGGATATCCACTATATATAGGTCGTTAATTCCAGACGGAATTAACGGCGTCGTTTTTTCTCGACACATGCACCATCTACTGACAGCCACTCCCAGAAGAACTACTAGCATCAGCTCAATGCCCTTTACGATTTGGTTACTAAAGGTTCTGCCGAGACTTTTCTTGCCTCCTCGTTCAAGGCGTCTATTTCCGCCTGCACTAGCGGTATCCCTGATACCTTCCTCTCTGCTTCTGCGAGTTGCTCAAGTTCACCGGGGAAGTAGATCCTCTCCACTCCCGCAGCCTTCTCCGAGCCCACAACTCTCTCGTAAAGGTATTGGATGCGCTCTCGAAAGTCGTCCAAGCTCATAAAAAGATCAGGCTTGATGGCCACGAGAAAATGACCGACGTCGGCAGGTTTAGAAGGGTCATATGGTCCAGTTACGTGACCCGCGAATGCAGAGCCGGAAAGGGCACCTGAAAACACATCCATCATGATCGATAAAGCCGAGCCTTTGGGTCCGCCCATGGGAAGCATAACTCCCTCCAATGCGGCGGCAGGGTCATCCGTGGGTTTACCGTCCGCGTCCAGAGCCCAATCTAGCGGTATCTTCTCCCCACGTCGCTTTGCTTTGTAAATTTTGCCCCGGGCTGCGATCGAAGGTGCCATATCTAGAATGAACGGCTTGTCCTTGCCTGGAGCGCCACAGGCGATAGGGGACACGCCGATGAGCTTGTTCTTCCCGCCCCATGGAGGCAACGCCGGGCTTGAATTCGTGAACACTAGGCTCATCATATCCGCATCTAGAGCTTGCTTCACAATCCATGCGGCCATGCCGAAGTGGTTTGAGTGCGCAATGCTAGCCATCCCGATGCCGAAGACGCGGGCGGACTCGATCGCTGCCGCCATACCAGCGTGTGCTGCGAGAAAGCCGAAGCCATTTTGGCCGTCGACGTGAGCTACTGCCGGAGTGACTTGGCGCAATTGAGGCACTGCCGTTGGATTGAGGGCACCCTGACGAATTCTGGCCATGTACGATGGGATCCGATTCATCCCATGGGTGTCTACGCCCCGCAGATCAGCGGCTATCAGGCATCTTGCTACGATTGCTGCGTTTGATGCGGGCACACCGTTGCCTACAAGGACAGCCTCTACGAAGCGCTGGGCTTCTGAAGCATCGACATGGATTTTGGGTTCGGACTGCGACTCCATGATGGTGGTCTAGGCTTTGGTCGTGATGAGCTGTGTATGTGATGCTTCCTTATGCTTGTTGGTTGGACAACTGGGTATTTATGAATGTAACTGGTATATGGAACTTACTGGTCTATGTCGCATAATGTGGTTTTTAACATTGGACATAGCATGGTCTGCTTAACGCATCGCTGATTGTAAGTCGGAGTTTGTCCGCGGGACGGTCTTGAGCACGGGGAAACCCCGCATCGCCTGAGTCGGGCTTGAAGCTAACGGAGCATACACCCGCCCACGAGACGGAGCAAAACCGTACATTCAAGATCATCATCGCTTCTCCATCGCTGCATGTAAGGCGGATATTCGCTGGGGACAAGAAACCTGGAGACCTAAAGTATGGGCGACGCCGATGCTACGCCATCCCTAAGGCGGCACCTTGGCAAAGGACGCAATGCCCAACGCCTGAGGCTTGCTTGCCAGCGGTGTCAGAAACGGAAAATACGTGTATGAATGTCAATCCTGTATTCCTCTATCATCCGTCGTGGAGTTGCCATTTGACAGATTTTGCTCAGTGTAATGGCGAGCTGCCCGCGTGTAGCAATTGCAAATCTGCGAACGCGACGTGCACTGACGGTGAAAGCATTCGCTCGAGAGATACACCTCGCGCGTGAGACGACACCAAGACCTATGTATTCAACGCCGAATGCCGCAACCTGACTATGATGTAGATGGATCACGCATCTAGAGCACCGAGTCGCCTGGTTAGAGTCCATCGTCCGAGTGCGATGTCCAGATGTGGACTTGGCGCAAGAGGCACCCTCTGTCACGGAGAATGCGATTGAAAGAGACGCCTCAGTTATCACACACGATGTGAGCAGCGAGCACGAGACACCAACCATAAGCTCTAAGACTGTAGAGTCTGAGGATGGCCCGCCCACTCTCCGAGACGCGGCCGGGCGCAATCCAGCACGATCTGGCGATCGTCACAAAGCCGGAAGTCATGAAATCGCACTTGTATCGGTCGGCGGGAACCAAGATGCGAGATACGTTGGTCCTTCAAGCGGATATTTTCTTGCGAGAGTACTGCTGTCTGCTTGCACAAGGGCTGACGACAGCTTGTCTGCTCTGAACAATACTAGCGGTTCTGGGTTGCTCCCATTCCCTTGCGAATTGATACAAGCCGTAGACAGGCCAGCGTCAATACCCCCACGAAGCAATGCAGACTATCTCTGTAGAGTATATTTCGAAATGATACACGTCCAGTACCCGGTCTTGCACCAACCCAGCTTCATGGACACGGTTGACAAGACATACGGATTTTCAACGCCAGACCCAGAAGAGAGCTTCCAAGTGTACATGGTTCTCGCAATCGGAGCATCTGTTGGTTCGCATCCTGCCAGACTGAAAGCACTCGGCGATTCCTACGCAATATCAGCTCTACAACATTTCGAGAGAATCAACGTACAGAACTCGCTCCAGGGGTTGCAGTGCTTATTGCTTCTCTACATATACGCGATACACAGCTCTTCGGCGAGGTTGAATGTGTGGTATCTGAACTATCAGTGTATTGCTGCGGTGTTAGACTTGGGGTTGCAAAGAAACATCACAGTGTCTTCGGGAATATCGAAGCTCGAGCAAGAGTTAAGAACAAGAATATTCTGGTGTGTCTACACACTGGATCGGGTCGTGGCCACGATAATGGGTCGACCAATTGGTCTCCGAGATGAAGCTTGCGAGCTCCGGGTGAGCTGCTGACACTGCACTTCAACGATGCTATCGCATATTACTAATGTAGAACATTAGCTACCTGAAGACATCGACGATGCCCGTTTGGTGACGTCGGACCAGGCACCGAATGTCAATCTGCCAATGCTGACGCATATGTCCTTCTCAATACATCTCTTCCAGCTAGCCAAGATCAACTCGGAAATCAAATACGTAGCAAATAGCATCGCCCGCGAGCCCCCGCGCTACGCATTTCCTCCTATAGCCGATATCCATGACTGGCAGACGAGCGTACTCGATCGCCTGGACACCTTGGCCGGCAATCTCGACGGTCTCAACCTCGGCGAAGACTACTTCTATATCCATGCGATCTGCCAACTACGTTACCACAATATCCGCATGCTCCTACTGAGCCCGAGCCCCGCGATACCTCGCCCCTCGACAGAGTCATTGACCAAATGCCATAGCAGCGCCCGGCAGAGCATCAAATTGTACAGCCGTCTATACAAGAAGGACATGCTACCACATAGCTGGATCACATTCCATTCCTTAGTTCTCAGCACGATCACAATGCTCTATTGCGTCAGAATGGTCCCGAGCGTGGCATTGCAAACAGAACTCGATGTGCTTCGAAACGACATGACGGCGTCTCTTAGTATCCTAAGCGCTCTTGGTGAGCACTGGTCTGGGGCAAAACGTTGCAGAGACGTCCTAGAGGAATTGGCAGGATCGGTGTTCGATTGGGGAAAGAATGTCCTACTCGGCAGGTCTAACGCAGGGGCGAGTCAGATACAGTCTCGAGGTCTCAATGGAGATCCGGCTCCCGTGGACGTGGTAGTCACACCGCAGATCCTCACGGGAGCGCCAGGAGGCGCCTGGTCCAGTCAGCTGAGCACAGATAACTCATGGTTGATGCAACCGAATGCCCTTGAAGCTTGGCCGTCGCCTGAGCTATTCGCGGAGCCTTTTGATATGGATGCTATCATGGGTAATTTCTTTGGGGACTTTACTTCGGTCGCTTCAGGCTTTATTTAGGGAGACCCAGCAATGCATATCAGGTCTATGTACGATTATCTATGCGAGGTTGTAGTTGATACGGAAAACAAGGGATAGCACACCTGAAGTTACTTGGTAGCCTAAAGTATCAACCAGAAAATCCACGTCGTCGAGGACGTGACAATAGTCGTATACTATGTTTGTAGGTTACAGTTGTCATCCCTGCATGGAACGGAATTTTGAAACCATGTGACGGCGAGCCTCTATACAAAATATAGGTCTTCTAGTATCTACCACATTGACAAGAGACTACTCACTCCGCTCCATGAGCCGTGAGAAAGTCAAAGTCTGCCCCCTCTTCTGCCTGCAAGACCGACCTCAAGTATAAACCTCGATAACCCCTTACCCTCTTCGGCGGAACCATTGCAGCAGCTGGATCTGATTCCGCAAGCGTACGTCTTTCTTGAATCCTTGTCGCGATCTCTTCCTCCGAGAGCTCAACGTATAACTTTCTCTTCTCTGCATCGAAATTGATCACGTCTCCGTTCCTTATAACACCCAGTACAGACTTCGGATCCGCGGACTCAGGCGAGATGTGCAACACAATCGTTCCTCCGGCAGTTCCACTCATTCTCCCATCCGAGAGCCTCAACATATCTTTTACGCCCTGCGCTGCTAGTTTTCTCGGGATCGGAATCAGTCCGGCTTCGGGCATACCCGGGTTACCAGCTGGCCCAATGTTTTGCAGGACTAATACACTGTCGGCCGTCACGTCGAGATTCGGGTCGTCGATTCTTTGTGCCAAGTCCGCTGAATTTCTGAAGACTACTGCTTTCCCTGAGTGCCGTAATAGGCGGCGTTCTTTGGATGCGCTGGCCTTGATCACTGCGCCTCGGGGTGCGATGTTGCCCCGAACTACCACGAGGGACGAACGGGGATACAGAGGGTCGTCGAAGAGTTGGATGCAGCTAAGGTGTTGTGGTACCTTCAGAAGAGATGCATTTGCCATTGCTTCCCCAAGTGTTTGTCCGGTGACAGTCTTGGCGTCGAGATGTAGTAAAGGCTTGAGTTCGTGCAATAGAGCCAGCATGCCACCTTTTCGTACAGTTAGAGTCTCTGATTGCGCAAACCGAGTTCTGCTTAGTCGTAGTTGAACTTGCCTGAATTATGAAAATCGGTCATATAGTTCTCGCCGCTCGGCTTCAAATCGACCAGTAGCGGTGTCTTCTTCCCAATCTCATCGAATGTGTCAAGCGAGATAGTCCCCGCGACATCCGGGTGCCGCCCAATTATGGCCATGAGATGCACTACAGCGTTGGTAGAGCCGCCGATCGCCTGGAGAACAGTGATCGCATTGAGAAATGACTCTCGAGTCAGTAGAGGCACAGGCCGAAGATCGGCTGCAACGGCCAGGACGGCATTCTTCCCGGTCTCCTCTGCGATCCGCAAGCGTGCTGACGATACCGCCGGCGCGGACGCTCCGGCGAATGGCATGAGACCGAGAGCTACGAGAATGCATGCCATTGTGCTTGCTGTTCCCATGACGCCGCATGTACCGGCCTACAGCACAAGTTCAAGTAGTCATTAGCTCGAGCAAAAACATTGAACGATGAATTAGCTCGCAGCATTCTTACCGTTGGTGCAAGCTCATCGTTGATAGCTGAGATGTCCTCTATATCAATTGTACCAGCCCGGAACGACGCCCAATTATTTCTGCAGTCGGTACAAGCCCCTATTCTGACTCCCCTATGACTTCCAGGCATCATGGGCCCAGTCACAAGGTGTAATATCGGCTTATTTGCCGAAAGACCCCCCATCAATTGTGCGGGCGTAGTCTTGTCGCAACCTACACCAATTCTTGTGAGCACAGACCTGATTTCAAAGATCATCTCTGATTATGAGAGCCTACCTCCTATCAGAACGACAGCATCACACGGCTGAGCACGGATCATCTCCTCAGTGTCCATACTCATCAGATTGCGCAAGAACATGCTCGTCGGCGACGAGAAAGACTCATGGATACTGATCGTAGGGAAATCAATCGCCAGCCCTCCGCTCAGCTGGACGCCGCGCTTCACAGCGTCGATGAGCTGGGGTACATTCGCATGGCAAGGATTGAAGCTGGAGTACGTGTTCACGATGCCTATGATAGGCCGTGATAGCGCATCCTCGCTGTATCCTAGCGCCTTGATGAAGACTTTGCGCAGAAACAGCGAGAAATGCGCATCGCCGTAGGATGTGAGACCTTGCCTGAGACCTTGCTTGGATTCAATTGGCGTAGATAGATCATAGTCTGATGTTTGTGCCTGTGTTGTCTCCTCCATAATTGGGGTTCTGGATGACGTTAGAGATGCGGAGAATAGAGGGACTTGGAGCTCGGCATGTACTCACGCTTTTACAAGTTTCTTTCCTAATATGCAAATAAAACAGGAGGGCTGTGTTTGTGTTCGCGCCGAATAAGCGATAGACTTCCGAAATGATTCACAGATTCAGGCATACATGGCGATTGATGCGAAGGCGGAGAAAGCCCGTATAGTCCATATTGCACGCGGAGCAGCCCCGCTCGCTCTTCCCACCCGCAATTGATCTGCAGCGACTGTCGCATCTAAAAGATGAAAGATATGATCAAGAAAAGAACAATCTTCACATGGTTTCCGACATGCTTTTATATCATTAGAGTCAAATATCCGGTACGCGGCAACAGTTGGTTGGATGTTCAAGTTCGTGGCTCTTCATCAATTCCCACTTGAGAGACTCCACCATCCTCGGCACCAAGTCCTCATCCTTTCAACATGCTCGATCTCAAAGGCAAGGTAGCGCTAGTCATTGGACTTGGCCAGACCGGTACAGATGGTTGGGGAATAGGAGCAGCCTGCGCTGTGCTTTTCGCCCGCCAGGGTGCTATCATTTTCGGCGGGAATAGGACCTTAGCATCGACAGCCAGGACAAAGCAGACTATCGAAGACGAAGGGGGTCACTGCGATATCATTCCCACAGATGCCACATGCTCCGAGTCCGTCAAGAATCTCGTAGATGCTTGTCTTGCGAAGCACGGTCGCATCGATATCTTGCTTACGAACGTCGGCCAGTCCCAACCAGGGTGTCCTGCTACTATGTCTGAGTCAACATGGGATGCTCAGGTAGACATCAATCTGAAAAGTGTCTACTTGGCCTGTCATCACGTACTTCCTGTGATGGAGAAGCAAACCTCAGGCGGCTCAGTCGTTTGCGTCTCGAGTGTCGCTGGCATGCGCTACATCGGCAAGCCCCAAGTTGCCTACAATGCAACCAAGGCGGCCATCATGCAATTCGTCAAGGCAACAGCTGTTATATACGCTAAGAAGGGCGTGCGATTGAATACAGTGGTACCGGGGCTAATGGACACGCCGTATACAACGAGCCTGTCCGACCGGTTTCCTACACCTGGTGGCTATGAGGAGTTCAGGCGTATGAGAGATAACCAAGTCCCCATGGGAAAGATGGGAGATGCGTGGGATGTGGCGAATGCCGCGCTGTTTCTAATCTCCGATGAGGCTAGATACATCACTGGCCAGAAGATTGTCGTAGACGGGGGAATCACTTCGTCTACTGGGAGAGCATAGCATTGCATCATTGATGATTCATGATTGACTTCGGTAGCTATGTCAAAGAGACAGTAGTCAGGTCACAGAGATGCACAGTCAGATATATACCACTGCTAAGTATCATTGGCACAATTCATCAACGGGCTTTCCCTTCATGGTCTACGGGAGGTCCATGTGCTTCAGTTAACCGCTATCTACATGAAGAAAATGAAGTTCGCGACTCCGTGCGTCCAGCCAACTATTATCAGGTCGCAGCCATTAGTCGCCTTAAAGTCACAAGATCAATTCAGTTTAGACTCACTTCCCATGGTCGTAAACAGGAGTCGCGGCTTACTCTAGCATTTCCAGAGGCGCATTCAGTACCAGAGATGCATTCCCGGTTTAACACTACTTTCCTCACGCGCTTGTACTGTTGCCATTCACTGCTACCTTGGCAAACATCTCGCACATAAGTTCGTCCCCCGGTGCAACCTCGAAGTCGAAGCGCGTCACGTCTTCCTTGAACGGCCACAAATATTCACTAGTCACTCTGATAGCCATAAAGAGTCAGCATGCAGCATGTCTCAATTAGCACAGAGTAACGAACCTGTGATGCTCCTTGCTAGCCTGGTATTCAGCCAAGGCTTCCCGGTTCTGGTGATGGCTCACAAGCGCAAAGTGATACCCTTTGCTACGCTCTATCGGATCGGTGATTGACGGCCCACCGACTATCAGATGGCCATTCTGCACACAGGGCAAAGCTTTCAGTGTCTTGAGTTCCGCTGCGAACTTTGCCTTGTGTTCATCTGTGACATCAGGCCGAAACTTGAAAAGGACTGATAGCAAGGAAAGGTAGTAAAGTGTTAGCTGAGACGAAAGGTCAAAAAAACAGGCGGGCTTTCTGGAGGTTTGTGCTTGCAAGAGCGACTAACCAATATGGATGACAGTCATGATGACGGAGATCCTTGCTTCACTGGCTGATGAGGGACTATTGATACGTTGAACGGCCTTCAAGTTTTTCTATGATATTAAAGTAGATATGTATTTCGGAAATTACTTAATTGAGTCTAGGATATGACTCTGGATCAATCACGCGAGATGCCACGGAGATGGGAGAGTCTGCCTTCGGAGAATGTCCGTTGCGATCCACCCACTTCAAATTAGCGAGTCGGGATATTCGAGAACATACCTGGAACATACCCACTCCGCTCTCGTTGGTCTGTACCTGTCTGTCCTGCACATTCACAAGAGTGTCGCACTTTCATTCTTTATAAAGTATTTATGTCAAAATCTTGAAGCTTTGCGAATAGGGGAAGAGACAGGCGAATCGTCCTGTGATGAGCCACAACTTGGAGACCACTGGGTGATAACATCGCTCAGTTTGAAGGCACTTAGGCACTTCGAGGAACCCGATTCAGGGTGAAGGTCGAGAGGTATACCACTTCCCTTCATATTCCCCCTGCATTCTCTTTTGGCTAGCGTTGTATATCCAAGCAGCCTTTGAACAGGATTCATACGGCTTTTATTTTTGACTTGTGATGCCTTTTCGAAGCATCTTTAGAAGCGAGTTGGATGAAGCAGCAGTCTGACAACACGGGGCCGATCCTGCTAATGGCACCGAAACGTCAACTGGCTATTTCGCAGAACCAGAACTATTGTTTTCTCAGAAAGTTAATTACGGCCGTTGAATTGGTTGGCTTACGACGTGAATGGTCCTGCGCCGCCAAGTCCCAGATCGTGGGGTAAATATCCCGCACAATGATGAACGCCAAGAAATACCGCATTTGAGAAGTATTGCTGTTGAGTAACCTCGGTAACCCATCCACATCCCCGGGTCTGCCTAGCATGGGCAGAGCATCTTCCAAGTAGTGTCAGTAGACTTTCAAGAGACTTTTAGCTTCGAAATAAAGTCTTGGGGTCAAGTTGCGTCCAGGTAAACAACATCTAGTCGTCATGAGATCGACTACTCTGCCAGCTCTCGCAGCTAGTATGTGGAACTCGGCTCCCAAATTATCACAACTCAGTTCGACCTATTAACGACCACATCGACAGAAAGCTGTAGATTTTCTGACGCTCGCTGACATCTCTGCCGAGCTTTCTGAGGAATTATTTCTTGGCACTACACCACCTAGTAAAGCATGCACTAAATGTCAACATGACCTGTTTTATGAGCATCAGTTGGCGCATTGAGGCATTCAGCTCACGAAGTCACTCTCCAAGCTAGTCGTTGGAACTTCCCCGGTTGAATGATTACTACGCGTCTCTTATGTAGATCATGCCAAGAATTTGGAAGGTCGTGGGTGAGGTTAGTTTTAGGTTGGATTTAAGTTGCATTGAAAATGGCGAGGATGGCTCGGACTTTAAGGGATCTACAACAGGCATTGCATGTACCTGATTCCGGGACCCCGCTAGATCAGCATCACATCCGCGACGTTCAGGTAAATATTCGCTGCATTTCATTCCGATGACATTGTTGAACGATACTCTTCACGCAGCTTCAACAGATAGTCTGCCCTTGTGGAACTGTTAGAGAGGTCCTCTGATTCGCAGAACCAACGCAAGCGGCCATGATACAGGTAATCCAGATAGCAAACCGGGCCAACCGAGCAACTATCAACATCCGGCATCTAAACGGGTATTCAAACTTGCCCCTCTGCTTAAAGATGATCCAAAGAAAGGAACAAGCATGCATTGGGCTACTGCAAGTTGCGCAGTGTCGATCTCATCTTTCAGCTATACCAGCAAGACCCGGATTAACAGTCTATCCGTAAGGCGAAAAGACGAAGGAATCAAGAGATCATGCAGAGCTCATCTTACCCTCGTTCCTGCCGAGCCCCTCTATCTGTGTCATATCTTGACGAAGCTTTAGCATGCTTGAGAGGAGTCAGATTCGAATTGAGATATGCATAATTGGTCTTCATAGTCAAGCAGACGAGAGTTCGATTTTAGTTAAGTCCATCTAGTACTCAACAAGGCTATTAGGAGTCTGCGTCTATGAGACGCTGAATTCGCACCATCGTCGAAGTGGGCATCTTATTCCACCTAAAAACTATGAACTCGATGCCAGCACCAAGTCCCCACTGCATACACCGTACACACCACTTCTCATCACAGCACGGCTTCCTACTCTCGTCTCTAGTGCACCAATCGCGTCCGAGGCACTTTCCTACTTGGAAATGGATTGCCAGTGCTCGGACCAGTGAGGCGAAACTGTCCTCCTGGCATGTGAGGCTACCTTACAAATAGATGTTAGACAATAGTGGCGAGGTTCTTGTTTCAGTTTGACATCTGTATGGTACATCGCAAGATAACGACGACGCCCAAGGACAAGGACTAGCTTTGCAGACTGCACCCTCCTTTACAGGTCTGACACTACAGATAGATAGAGATAGACGATGTTCCTCCGACTCGATCACGCAGAACGCCGATCAAAGTCGACTCCTTGGAATTCGCTCCGTGCTGGGCCGAATTGCACATCTCACATTCCTAATTCAGGCATCACCTCATGCGCCTTGGTATAGACAACATGACGAACAGCATTTGCGAGCAAGTATAAAGCTTCAGTCAAATCCCCGAGATGAAGAGGGGTTTGTTGTACTCATCAGCCCAAATAACCAAGCCTTCCAAGTCTCACAGATCAGTTTTGTGATATCCCTAATCCCCTTCGTGTGATCAGCATAGCCTATCTATCTATCGTCTTTCAAAATGAGGTCTGTCATCACAGCAACTTTACTCGCCGGCATGGCCGTGGCATCTCCTATGATGGAGAAGGCCAAGCTTGAGCTTCAGGCAAGAAACGCAGCTCGTAGAAGTAACACATTCAAGTCTTCTGTCGACGGTGCTCTTGGGGACCCGACTGCTTCTGATGCTACGTCAACAAACTGGGGCGGAATCGCAATTGTCGCATCAGGCGTATCCGAGGTCGCAGGCACGTTCGTTGTTCCTGGGATTTCACCCCCAGGTGGCGCCGTCGGCGGTACCTCATACTGTGGTGCTGCTTGGGTTGGTGTTGATGGCTACACTAATTCTGCCTTGATCCAGACTGGCGTTCTCTGGTGTATCGATGGGAGCGGCAGCGGTGCTGAGTATCAGGTAAGGATTAGCAACCGCTATACTGTCATGCAGAGAGTAGACTGATCAAGTTGCAATAGGCATGGTATGAGTACCTACCGGCTGGGTTAGTTGACTACGGCAACATCGCCATCAGCGCTGGTGATTCAGTCACTGTGACTGCCACTATGACGGGTTCTAATCAGGGTACTACCACTCTGTCTGCCAATGGCCAGGTTGTATCCCATGATTTCAGCGGCGAGGGCACCGCTCTACAGGTATGTAACAGAGATTTTCTGGTCCACTACCGAGGCAGCTTAAGGGCAGTTATTAACCTGTTTCCAGGGCGCTTCTGCTGAATGGATCGTTGAGGACTTTAGCTCTAACGGCGGTCTTGTACCATTTGCCAACTTCGGTTCAGTCACTTTCACTGACGCCACTGCCATCATCAATGGCGCAACATTTAACGCTGCTGATGACAACCCCGTCAACATCGGGCTCCAAACCAGTTCTGGCGCTATCATCACAGACACCTCCGTCTCTGGAAGCTCGCTCACCGTTACTTACGCAGGGCCTTAAGGGCGGGGATCCAAGATTGTGGTCTTTCCGAACGGCAACAGGCTTGGAAGCTGGTTACGGGGATGACAACTTGCAGCTTGACGCGGTTCGAAATTTCTAGGATACCTAAGTGCACATATTGGGCAATGCTTCTTTGTATATATCTTTAAGTCACTACATATATTTTATGAATCAACGTTGTTACTGTCTTCACTCCTTGTCAATACCATGATAAAATCACCCCCAGAGGTTCTTGAGTCTAGGACGAAGAGCATGTGCATAAACTCCCCTTGTTGATGCATCGGTAAGTTGTTCTATTCGTGTCCAGATCCATCTGTTGACCAGATGGTTTGACAAAATAAATAGGGTATCGTACGAATTCATTTGGAAAAGTATTAGCAGTGAACAAAAAGTAGAGCCAGAATCTTTGGTTCTAGCGAATATGTGGACGCGTAGCTTCACCGTATTTAGTTTCCATTAGAGATGATATGTAGTTCTATACGAATATATCGGACAAGTATGGCAACAAAGAAACAGGTTTTGTTCTCGTGCAGTGAGTTAACCACAAGTCCTACATCTCGACTGTCTGACTTTAAGTGTTTGCTAGATATGATATCTACTACCGCTGTGCCACTTCCCGTAGTGTCTGTTGTTACATCTTCTCAATTTGCAGTGGGTTTTATGTAACTATCATCCACACGCCGACGGATAGGCGCTTCTTGTTCTGAATAGCCTGATAATATGTTAGTCACCAAGTGCTGATTTCGGAGTCATTCTTGGTATTGCCCTCTTCACTCTGCGGAATCCAAGGTTCTCGATAACAGATGGAGAGCCAACGATAATTCCAAAGAAAATGACTATTCATACCGTGTTCGAAGTGATCTGTCTCCGAACCCTATCGTGCCACGGTGTGTATTTCAGATAGCATTCTTCAACTAAATCGTCTGACCGGCTGTTGCTCGACGCTTGTGGTTATACAGACTCGAACATGGCGCGGGCTGCAGCAAGAGTAGCAGAAGCCCGCCCGCAGCTCGCGGTCGCGCACTCGCAACAATGAGAGGCGGACCACAACTTTGAGCGCGACAAAGTAATCGGTGCATCTCTCTACAGCTCTAGCAGTGTTACCGCTACGCTATTTTGACGGCTATTGCAAGATTTTCATGTCTTTGCATGCAGTAGACCATGTGGCAAATAAGCCCCGCCGAGATACAGGCCAATCAACATATTCCCCTCACATGTTCCATGTCTCGGTCTTTGATAGAAGTAAGATTTATGAAGCCGCCATAACTTCACTCGTATGTCACAGGAAGCACTCATCTCACCCTGTCTTTTCCATCGCTCTCATTCACTTGCTATATTGGTAGACTGGGGAGTAAGACATAACGCCAAGTATTTTTTTACGCTACGGGCAGTGCGCGGGTTTGGCAGGTCACTCCCCTCCTTGCGAGACTTTCGACATTCTGCTCCAGGAGTTTGGATCAAGTCACAGATCGTCACGTCTCTCACAGGAGGATATCATGGCTACTTATGACCTCGGATCAATGACTGGCAATAAGCTCTATCAATACGCCAACTCCACTGGTCAGATTTACTACGTGGATACCGTTGCAAACACGACAAGCTACTCTATACCACCAGGCTTTGAAGATGGCCCAAACGTAAACCATTCCTCGGACTCGTTATTACTCCATTTTATTGATTATTTTATAGGATACGTGGAGCCGCGATTCATCTAAACCATGGCCACAATGGTAAAAATGCACACCGCTCGACTTCACAGCCCTTGCTGAACTTTACAATATAGGAACAACGACAGGACTGGACGGGCTACCCTCATGGATCCCAACCCCACCGCCCCTCAAACGTATCTCGACATACCCCATGTCGACGTTGGCCTTCAACTCTTAGCAAGGGTGCCAGAATCAGAAGAACGTCTTTATCAAAGACCCATAGGTTGCATCCTTCGCTTCATGTTCCCTGAGAGTGAAGGGTTCGATGTCGTCAGGGATGATGACGGCAGCGCTAGTGCTGCTGACTTCTCTATCACCAAGGCTTGTGGTCAACCTGGGGGAACTCTTTATCAATATAACTTCATGCTGATCGAAAGTAAGAGGTTAGGAAAACCCTGGTGTGACATCGAGGACCGGCTTTTGAACCATCTCAGAGGGAATGACTCGAAGAATTGCTACGGGATGATTCAGATCGGTTTAGTGGTGCAGTTCTACAAGTATGAAGACGATGTCTGCAGTAAAGTCGGAGGGCGCATGCACCTCATCACAGATGCCAACGATATCATGCGTTGGGGCCGACACCTGAAGGAGAACCCCATGTCCTTTGTGTAAAGCTTTGAACTGATGCAGATAGTCTCAAGAGGTGAGAGACAATTGATCAGGGAAGCTTCTGGAAGAGCTGTACACGCTGATGTAGGGTGAATAATCATTGGACGAGATTCCAAATACCTACCGAACTGACATAAGAAGAACCACTGTATATATACACATCTGAGCCTTTGCACTGTGGTCTTTGGAGCATGTCGTATTCCCAGAGAAGGGAAGCCGAATGTTTGGAGAATCTGCATAGCAGATGCACACCGTCGACAATAAGGATTTTCAACAATAAATCTCAACAGTAATGGAGGGAAGCCGAATAAACGGGCCACTCCGTGACAAGTTCGAGCTTTACGCAGATATGCTAGTCTCGCCGATGTGGTATTTCAATCTATATCTTCCGCGAGATCGGGATTCTCAAAAGACTTATCTGTATGCCACACCACTAAGTTGGTTGCCGAAGCAAATATGTGACTCCGGCAACGGGCTACTGTACCGAAAAAGTTCTGCACTCTTTATGTCCCGATTCTTCCATCTCCATCTGAATATAGACCCAATTCCAAGAATACAGCTGACTCGGGCCCGCTCAACTGGCCATGCCGATACATTGTCAAGAATGTGATCCTGCAACTCGACGGGTAATAGATGAATGGCAGTTTTACTAAAACTAACATATGTAGCTTCAAGGAGCATTTGCATCGCTTCCTCGGAAGGCGGATCATACCCGTTGAATAGACGTTCAGGCTTCGTGTATATCGCGGAATCACGATTTATTCGACATAGGATTACCTCTCGTACTGTGAGTATCAGGTAATATCGGGAATCTGGAGCCCAACGAGATGGCCTTTTCGCCCAGTCATTCTTGAGCATGGTGATGGCGTGGGGCATATTGCGGGACAAAACAACAGATATCCCAGACAGAGGGATGATTCGTTCCTTGAATGGATCCCACTCCGGAAGATTGTTTATCAAAACTAGGAAATCGCGAGGGTCCTGACGTGTAACATCCACTTCGACAACATTGAAGTCCAAGGTGGCTATTTTGATAATTGCGGATGCGAATTTCCGGAACGTTGAGTCATTGTACCGACTACAAAGCATGTGTCGCCATTCGAACGCGAAATCGGCGAGGATCCTGCCAAAAAGAGGCCGACGCCGTTCTATGCGATCTAGATCCAGTACTCCGCATCGCAATTTCCAGTAGGGCGGTAAGAGAAAAGGCTGAGAGCGTGGTTCTGCGAGCCAGGGCGGCGCGTAAGAGTGAAAATCGGCAATGGTGGCGGCGCGGGAGCGGAGTACGTAGAGAGGTAGTTGAAGACGATAGTTTTTCTTGTCAAGTCGAAGAATATCGTTATCAAGGTCGAAAATCCAGACGGTCTGAATATGGGCACCCCGGCGATCGTGAAACGGATCCACGATGTCGTCCTGCAGATGCCATCGCCTGTCGACACGACAGTACACAGTATCGAAAGTCGAGTCTAGGCTAGTGAGTATACTATGACCGAAAAAACAGCATACTAATCACCTATTGGCTTACCCAAGAGTCCCCTTGAGTACTGTTGTAGCACATGGTCGTCGTCGTCGCCGTTGGAACCACGTGACTGAAAGTAAACGGCCCCTGTCTTCGCATCAGTGAGAACAGGTCGCTGTGCGCGTGAAACACTCACCTTCTGTAAGGATATTAATCCAGTGCATTATGCCGGGCTCTAGTAATGAAAACACATACGCGGACTTCCACAAGAATGGAGGAGTGTTGGAAGTGACTTGATGGAGTTGTTGGAAACACTCGCTAACCAGTGTAGTAGGCTGAGCCGCCGAGACTAGCCAGCCTTAGCCCCACAGATTGGTATCTAGGGAGTCACCGGGGAAACGACCCAGACACCTGGCACGCTCCGAGTCCAGTTAGCAGCAGCACCCGATAGAGATCTAAGTCTCGCGCAGCTGATAACAGAACCTCATCTCTCTTACCTTTCTATCACTTTACTTGCACCGACTATCAAACTGGTTGCCATCCCTTAGGCAGGTCCATACGCAGTTGCTCGAAGATGCGATGAACTCGGAATGCCAGCAAAGCATGTCAGTGAGCCAGATGGTGGGAAGAGACTCGCAAGCACAACCAAGACATACAGAGGCGTTGGATTGTGCAAAACGACAGCTAATGAACGACATCGCGTGGATGCCTAGACCGGGTCTTTGTGATCCTTTTTAACGATGTCTACCTAAATTAAGTAGTGATGAAGATTGAGAAACCCTTTTTAAACAACGAAAACGTTATAGATGCCCGAGAACCAGATATAGACCATGAGGGGTAAAATCCGAGTATCTGATGTGTGCAGTTCGCTGATGATGACTGGCCGAGGCCGCATGATATGGTGCCAGTTTCTGAGACCTTTCATCATGTCTAGGATGCTAACATTCATTTCAACCGGAATGTTCTAGTCAATGCACTATATAATACTTTGAGATGAAGATATAGCTCACATCAGCCATTCACCTCACAATGCAACACTTATTCAGTACAGGCTGATTGGTGGGAATCAGAGGATGACCTTAACACCAAGATGACAACCTCAGATTCAACAAGGCGACGCAAGACGGAGACAGTTATATTTCTAGCACCTAGTCTCATTCTTTCTCCCTCAATCACCGCATTTCACTGCGGTCTGATGTATAACGACTGACATCAAAGCTACTCTCGCTAAAGGTACACAAGCTGCCAGAAGGGTTGGAGAAACCCCTGTTAATGAAATCTGCGAGGTCAGTATGAGCGGTCTTGTCAGCGAAAAAGATATCAGACTCCGATGTCTGAGATGAGCTGCTGGTACTCCGTCTCCAATATGTCTTGAGCATGTTTCTTCTCATTCATTCGCCACGGTGGCACTGAGGAGCTGCTGTGGCAAGTCCGTCTATCAGAGCAATCTCGTGCGATATGCCCACCGCCACCACAGAAGTGGCAACGTATGTGTGCCGCGATACCAGCAACCTCGTGTCCCTCGTTGCGCCCCTCGTCATCGCGAAACGTGCCATTAACTACGGCCAAATCTCGCAGCTGCTGTCGCTTTCGGTCGTTAGCCTCAGGTGCAGCAATGATTGTCTCGATAACGTCCTGCAGCAACTCTTTAGCGGTATCTAGCTTCTCATGCATGTCAGCTGTAATGAGGCAATGGAGTGGCTCGTGTTCATCCCCAGTTCTGTTTGTATCATGTCGTCGTCCTCGTTTGCCTTCTTTGACCGAGCCTCTCCCACGGATAACAATGTTCGTGCCGGACCTCTCGTTCAATTGAGCAAGACTGCGCCCTCGAGGCCCCAGCAGTTGACCAATGAAGTTGATTTCGGGAAAGTCCTTAACGGGAATATAGATTTTCTCTCTGGTCGGTGCCTGTGGAACATATCCTGCGGGGACGCAGTAGTTTGGGATGGACTTCATCGCTGTTTGGATCAGTATGTGACGCTCATCTTCGAGGCGCTGACGTTGGCGCTGCTGACGCGTGTTCGTGCGGCGACCTGAGGCATCATATGTTGGCTCTGGGGATGGAGACCTGCGAAGTCGGTTAGCGGTAGCGAAATCTTTCATGTGCAGTTTCTGAGTGAGCTCTTCGATGCGTACATGCGTCACATACGCGTCGAGCTGTTCGCTCGTCATAGGCGCTGCGATTGCCGTGGGTAGCTGCAAGGTGGTGTTGTGCGCCCACCGACTGATCCTGTGAGAAGCCATGATCGGTGTTGATGACTTGATAAAATTAAGCTGGGGCAATGATCACGGAATATGACTTGGGCGATGGTAACCTGAGGGTGGTGTGACTTCGAGATTCAAGATGATGTGGGAAAGATCAAGGACTCATTCTTCGGGTGGGCGCTCGCCTTTTTATACACCCAGATTTCCAGGGCCAAACTCTATTGGAGCCTGTCCGACCGAAGGTTCGGCGACTGCGCTGTGCTCGAAGTTTCTTTGAGACACTTCCCACAAATGACTGAAACTAGCGCATCTAACGGTGATAGGATACGCAACGGCACTGCGGATTGAATAAAGGACGAAAAAAAGGAGCAGTGATGTGGAACATCCGAGTTGATTTCTATGACTGACACTGCTCCGTTGGTATCAATTCAAACCAGTCTGTGGCATTTCGATACGCAATGTGCGTAGAACATATCGAGGAACAATGTGATCAATTTTCTCCATGCGTGGTGTTCGGTGCCGTCTTGATCAGTCGAGATGAAAGCGCAGTTGTATTTCGCGTCTCGCTCCCCAAATTTAGGGAGATAATACCTTACAAAGTTCTCAACACGTATATATCTGCTCAGCGCTACACAAACCCTACTGTAGACGGTGGCGCGATAATGCGAATGTTAGAAGCCCCATCATTATTATCGTCATCGATACTCTCATATCAAGCAAGTAGCTACGGACTACCCCATTGAGCCTGTGATGATAATCTCCATTCACTCTTGCACAAGTGAATATCCGGCATTCGTCACCTCACTGGCGCTCACAGATACCGAAAACCCTTGCCAAGCGCCCGCATCGATATAGTAATGGTAGAACCCAGTGATGGTTCCATGCTCATCCCAAATGGCCGAGCCACATGTACCATTGGGAGGGCGAATCTTGTCATTGTTTCCTTCAACCTGTCCCGTATAAGCCCAACTGTACGCAATATATCGCATTTGGTCTTCCGTAGAATGCGTGGACTTCTCCATCTTCACCGATTTGCCGACGACTTCTGCTTCCATGTTCCCTGTGAATGGGCTATTGAGGAAGCATATATCCCATCTGGAGTGGTCGTGGTCGGAAGCTAGACGGACGAAGCTCGGAACATTTCCACTAGAGTCGTCAAATGTTTTGTTCATAAACGTGACATCATCAGTCAGCCGCACCAAACAGATGTCCGTGAAAGAAAGCTATATGGCTGCATCACCGATTCTACGAGCCTCGTCGCTCCCTTGCCAAACGTTCCCATCGGCCGCAATACCATGAGAGGCTCCAGTCATGAATCGATTGCCCAATCGATCCTGGACGAGTATTCCAGAGGTTGTCGTGAACGTTACTGGGTGTGCATGTTCTTTGTTTAACTTGCTGGAAATCAGGACGCCTGGTCTCAAGGTGTCGTATAGAGAAGCGTCTATAACACCATGCACTGGTTGCGGCTCGATATATCGTTTAGCCGGTAGATCCGCCCACATCGGCCGACACAGCTCTCGGTTATTGATGTATCCCACTGGACGACGAGCAATCTTACCAGGAAGCTTCGATAGTACAGCATATATGGCGATGTGATCTTCCAAAACAATGTAGAACCTGTGTTCGATAGTGAACATGAGCTCTAGGGGACGAATTGAAGGCAAGCACTTTGCAAAGCTACTTGAGACTGCTGCTCCGAGATCACGAAGGGCTCGGTCTCCGCAAGAGGCGGTGTTAAATTCCTTTTCACAGATTGAGATGTTGGTGTTTCCGATTATCTGCCTCGGAAAGATCACCGCTCTGCCATCTCCCCCAATGTCGGATATAGTGAACGGGAGGCCCCCAATGGTCTGTGGCCAGGGTGTGGAGGGTAGTTCGTCCACTTGAAATATGAGATGGGAGCGCGATATGGTCTCTGTGACATTTGCGGTTTTGGGAAAGACCTGGTATAGTAAGGTGCTGACCTCATCATTCTCGAGGGACACACTGAGGTCCCGGAGATTAAAGGGGAGTACAATGTGTCTATCGTGCCAGGTCTCTTTCTCCCGAGGATGACTTTGAGATGGTGGACGGGCATGAGAATAGTCCCGGGAAAGGGTGCCGAGCTTATCGGGAAAAAGCTGTCGTGGGATCGGAAAGTCGTGTAGGAGCACTTGAGTCCCAACAGTTGAGGGCCTTCTATGAGGCGTGGTGACAATCAAAGCACGCTTTGACGACGACAACTCAGCGGAAGGGGTGACTTTGCGCTTGTTCGAGGGTGTCGAGGGCTTTATTAGCGGGGGTGACACCGCCAACTTGATGACGACAGGAGAAGGCATTGTGAACCCTGCCCGCTTACATGCTGTGACTATCAATCAATGTCGCACTGGTCTGAGAATATTTTACTGAGGAACATGAGCGAGTGATAGGATATATGCAGGAGCATGTTCCACAGACTGTGGCAGCCTAAAGCGCCAGGGGAAGCTAATCGGTGCCCTGAATGGTTGGCATCTTGTTTGCTCAATAGCGCCAAACTCTACCTACCTCAAGGTAGGCACCTTCCTCCAGAAGATAACCACAGACGCACACCTATCTGTGTCATTCTCCGTGACAGTTGCTGCACTGTACGAATACCACCATTTGATCAATCATCGACAAAACGTTATTACCCCAGCGCTTAATTGGTTAACAAATCTCCCCTCACATCTCCGTATAAAGCGCCGGGAATGAGAGGATATAATAGAAGGGATTTGGCTGTATAGTAATTATCTCTTTAACCCGTCGTCGCACTAGACTAATCTAAAAGGAAAGCTCATTATTAATCCCTTCCGCTTTGATCGGAAAATATAAAAGACTTTCTTTAAACTTCGTAACTTAAAAACTAATTATATATGCTAGATATTTAATAAGCATTAATATGTTTATTAACGAATAAGAGTTAATATAAATAAACTTAAAGAAATTAAAAATAGTTAATTAGTTTCATTATTTTTAATTAACATTTAACTGGTTAAAGGCTTAGGTTAAATATTTATAAACATAACCATGAACTTTATTTAAGTAACGCCGATTATATTATTTATATACAAGTTTAGGTTTAGTTCTATGTTTGATTATCATTTTAATGACTTTAAGGAAGTCTTTCAAAAGTTAAATAATTAAATTAAGAATACTATCAAACGAGTGTTTTTAGTAAATAAAACCCGAATCCAACCTTAACATAATGAAACAAGAGATCAAACGAGTATGTGGTTTCAAAAGCCGGCATAACCAACACCATCTTTTCCAGCTGTCCATCCGCCTAACATTGAAAAAAGGAGCGAAGGGGAGAATGATAGGCATTCAATCTCAATTGTAAGGGTGGCGCAAACAAAACAATACATCTATAAAAAATTAGTATTACACTTTAATGGTTTATTGATTTAGATAGCAAAAGGGACTCACTCACAAGGAAAACTTTCCAAAAACCCTAGTGACCTTTGGCAATAATGTCATTTCTTACGTAGAACCTGCAATCTTTCCACGCTCCCGAGCTGCCGCTTATGTGAAAACATGTGTAAAATTCGTCAATGAATTTCTTAACACGAGGTGAAGCTTCCCAGGAATGCACTATGTGATGTGCCCTAGTAGATTCCTTACCGTCAGCAGTGATTCAAGGTTTCGTCACCCGATCAATGACAAAGAGCGAGGGATAGCTTCCCTTGACCAATCAAATGTTAAGACAGCGGAAACAAACATACCGATGCAGCCAAAAATTTTCATCGTCGAAATCTCTCTGTTTTTGGGCAGTCCAGTCTTCGACTCGTATGTCGCACAAAATGACAGCTGGCTTCATGGGGAGCTCCGGGACCACATGTAAAGCCGCACCTTGGAACTGTACAAAAAACAGGCACGACTTATCGGTTAACTCATCGAATAAGAGTGTGCCATTTCCGGGCACAATTTTGATGTTCAAGCTTCGAAGCGGCTTCTTATCCTCGTCGTTGTAGTCTGGCTCTTGAGACAAAATCTGGATCGGGGGTTTTCCTGCGCTTTGGAAGACTTGACTAATATCACGGCTCGCAAGATGTTGGAGGATGGAATTCACGTGGACGGTTTCCGACATACGGGGCGTCTCGAACCCGAAACTGCCATGGCCGAGACAATAGACTTTATCGATGCTTCCAGGGATGATGATTCTTTGGACTTCCGTAAGGACCCTGTGAAACTCGTCATAGGGTGGAAATCCGGCGCTCCATTTTGCTTCGTAATGTCGCAGTCTTTTGTCTATTTCATCTTGTCCAAGAGGGACAGTCTTGGATATAGACTCGGCGCATAAGAAGGGTTTGTCCCACGCTAAACGATCGCCAATGGAATAGAATCTCGCCCTATTGAATATGACATTAATCAGTGTCGAGGATGACATTGTCTTCTTTCTAATACGTGAAGAGCAACTCGCCTTTTGCCTTTGTTTCCCTCATCTCGTTCGTACGCTTCTCGCTCACTCTTGGGGTAAAGCGGTTTGCCGTTACGATATTCGGCCAACTCCTGCTTAATTTGCTCCTCGACGGACGGCATCGTCCTTGAAATTTAATATGACAAGAAAGATCCACGACACGTCAATGGGAGTTGCGGTGAACTGTCAGACACGGTGTTGGATCAAATCAGGAGCGAGATTGCCTTGATGTCTTTGAGCCATGATATCGTTAGATGGTCTCCTGGCGAAACTCCAACTTTATAGGAATTTTTATGCCTGCAAAACATATATGCTCGTTCATTCAGATTCATAACCGACTCGAAGGAATGCTGTTCTTTGTTCGTCCCATGTTGAGGCTAACCTGTGAGCACCGAGGGAGGTACTGCTGATCAGGACAGTGGTTTCGGAATACGCGCTGCTGGCTAGGAATGATGATGCTGAGTTTCTTTGTTATGAAGATCTAAAGCTTGAATACATTAGGGAGACATTCACACTATGTAGCTCGGGCTTTTGTATTATTTGTCGATTTTGAAAAGTGGCCTGCTATGTTGGGTATTAGAAACAATCTCAACAAGTAAACAGGATGTATGATCCATCTTCCATTAATGTGTGCAAAACCTGGACATGTACATTTGTGAGTTTCTCGGTATGAAGGACGTCTAGCCGCGTGTCGGAATGACCAACTACAGGATTACTACAGGAATGCCACGAAGTCGGATAGTTGAAATACATATTTGCAACCCGTGAACTTCAATCAACTAGACAGTGCGAACATATGACAAGGGGGAGTTATATCACTGTACCGCTCAGGAGCAGGAAAGGGAACAAAGGAAAAGCTCGAGCTGGCATGCCAAACACCTCCAGGCCAAATAGCACCGAATCCGATGGGATGACACGCTGTGGTACTGCAAAAGCAACCCAAATATGATTATTGCTAGTACCTACGATTGCACGAAAACGATGTATTAATGATCTGAACCTTATAAACGTAGCCCGTTGGTGAGTATTGGGCTATGAGGTTTCATGCCCTACGTATCTTGTACTTAAGAAACTTGGTCTTCCCAGTGTACAATAACCACTTCTCGTGGAGAGCCGCATGACCGCTGAGTCACAAAGTATAGTGTACTTGAGCACATACGCCGTGGTATGCTAGTCTCAAGAGCTGTTTCTTCATCCACAAATAGCCAACCATCAGCGTGTATGTGACTTCGAGGCATGACAGCTTCCATAACGTGCGATGATGAGTATGTGATGATTGCACTTGTCTTTGTTCATATTTTTATCACAGTCTCATGTATATCACTCAAGTCGGGCATGTTAGTCCCCGGGCTAGTTAACGACATACCACCTGTGGAGGCTCTCATCGGAATGCGATCTACAAATTATCTAGCTCAAGATACTGTCTGCTTAGGCATGTTCTGAAAGCAGCCTCTTTCTTTCCAAATTAAATTCCATGACTGCATTCGGCGAGCAAATTAAAGCTGGACTTTGATTGTTCATGGAATGGAGAAATGAGCCCCAGTGTGTTTACCAGCACTCGCTGCTTTCGAAAACCTGCCATTATGGTGCATTCCTCCCGAAATGTCATCATCCAACGTGGAAAATGAGACCCCTGCCTCCTCACCTGAATTAGGTACCTATGTTGATGAACCAAACTTATCACCAACTCGGGTCATGAATCTCATGCACGTCGACAGCCAACAGCCATTCTAACATGCCGACACTCCACTCACACACAAATCAACGTTACCAACCTGCATAACGTGGATCTCCTCCAGAAAGCAGTCCCTGAGATTGAAACCATATCATTCATTCTCGTGATACGCAAGGCGATACTGGTACTTTTCGGCTTGCAAGTTGCCTCACATGAAGCAACCCTGCGCGCATCGCTCCGGATGCACACGTGTGTGCGTGATTGTCAAGTAGTAGCCCCAATCCTGCTCACTGTGAACAACCTTCGTAGCCGCTGCCCAGCACAGTCATGTAATCTTTGATAGTTATCTGCACCCCTTGGGAGCATATTCTTGGCATGTTATATTCTGGTGGTAGCACATTCCATACATTCAACGCTCATTATCCCACTGTAGGCTGTGACGCGAAATCATCCGAATGATAAGTTTCCGCCCCTAGTCCTAAGCTAAGCGCGTGACGCTTGTCACATTCCTGTTGTTTGAACGACCCGACCTACGCCGGGAAACAGATAGATGTCCGATGAGCTTGCGATGCCAGAAACACCCTCTCGGTCGTAGGATATTTAGATGAAACGATACGAGGAATCTGCCAATCTCTGTTGATGCCACTTTCACTACCGCCGTCTAATCAGAGATGCAGGAGGTTGGACATGATCTGTACCTGTACCCAAAAACTATCTTGAGGGCTGTCATCCGGATGTTCGGAATTTGGGTGATGTCATGGAGGCGACGTTATCCATCATCCATCAACCATCATCCAAAGTTCAAACAAAGAAGCAATAGGTGTTATGTGGCTGTGATCTCACATGCAATGTGCCAAGTTTTTAATGCCTACCAGGGCTTTGGCACCCGAGGGGTAGAAAGGAGAGTGGTGGGTGGACTCTCATCTTATTTTCAAGATAGCCATCGTAAAGCTATGACAGAAAGAAGGCATCGCAGGCTTATTCCTTCTCTTTTCTTTTCCTTTTTCGTGGTCGGGGCTTCAAGATCCATTATTAAATTACCCTGGCGTTCGTCAAACTTGCAATAACGCCCGGGGAGAAGTTTGGTTAGGCGCTGCTCATTAGTGACAGAGCCTTCTCCATCCCGCGAAGGGGTCATGTGAAAAGGGCTACCAATACACAGGAACGACCATCAATGCTTCTTAAGACGACCTTCGATCCCGCCACATTCGCCGCAAGTGAATGGGATGATATGGAGACCAACATCCGGATCAAACATGTCGCCAATCAAAACGCCCTAGCAGACAAGAAACTACTCGTGCTCACTTGACTTTAGAGTTCGAATATCTAATCACTGTTCGGACAACCCATGTACTCGTCGGGGACCAATATCTCACCAGCCAGCGCCCAAAAGCGGGAGCATCGTCAGGGACGGCACTGAGGTATGTTTGAACCCTCTGAAGCTCATTGCGCATGTTTCATCGTACACAAGGGTAGATAAATCCCGACTCATGGAGCCATGTATTCGTCTCCTCTCTAAACCGGTCGAGATTCGGCTTCGCCACGGCGTCCTCGTCCTTCCACTAGGTTTCTTTCTGCATTTTTGTCTGAGGCGCCTGTATGGTCTTTGCGAACAAGCAAAATATATCCCTCTTGGAATTCAACTTTCTAGAGTTCGCTGCTGCTGTATTTCTTTGCCCGAAATCGGTGAGAACTGAGCGCTCCATATGGCTCTCCCTTTGAAACCTTCAAGCTATACTGGTCCAAGAGTACACCAGGACTCATAGTGTCATGGCTTAGTAGCTTAAACGCCACCCCGGGTACCTTGGAAGAGGCAATCGGGTTTGTCTAAAAACTCAATTCGCTCACTTGACTTTTCTTCTCTGTTGCAAGATCGTTGAAGAATCTGCCATGTTTCAGCTTCTCGAAGTATCGAAAGCCGTTTCACTGCTCTGCATGCATAATATCTGCTAGTCAAATCACGAAGCGTTACTCCCTCAAAACTCTAAGGCCGGGAAAAACGACGCCGTTACCCCGACTAGGGTTAACGGACGGTATGTACTTCAAATTTGCCAGCCAACAAAAACTCGATCTCTTTGCTCGTGTCTTGTGACGAATCTGTCATTCGCATGTAGTCCCAGATGTCTCCATGCTTACCACGGAGGTCGCCCAAAAACTAGTTTCTCTGGCAGCCTCATCGACCAGAGCTCATCGCCGTTATGCGATCCGGTACAGCAATTCGCAGTCGTCGGTCCCACTCCAACGAGACCATGCCGCCATCACGCGTTCAACGTCCTCTGTCTTCTCTAGCTCGTGTATGAGCAGTTCCGGTCGGCCGACCTGTGTCCCATCAGCACTGTGCATTCATAGCATTATGCAAAGCTCAAGTCATCGTCTCTATCACATATCCGCAGAGCTTTCTCTGGGGTAACTGCGCCCTTGTTGAACGAGAAGTTACTCGAGCGTAGGCACCACCTCGGGAAACAGCTTCAGCACATGATCTGTAATGCGAAACTCGGTAGATTGAATGCCGAAAGTGATTATTCACAGCTTTCGTTGTGCCATTGAACAAGGTCACCTTTATAACGCCGCGCGGGGTTTGTCGTTAAGTTGTGAGGTAGTGCGTTGGTAGCCGCGCCATCCAAAATTCCAACCTGGCCGTCACATGCCAAAACACTGCCCAAATCCGTGTTCACGTTGCATTGGCTGCATAATAGGCACGGGCTGAACTTCATTGTGGAGAGTGCTCCGGTGTACATACCTCGTGGAAATAGACAGTTAAATATACTTCGGTGGTTAAGTTCTACACCCAATACGCCGCTGGGCGTTGCCCCGTATTATCAATAGACAGACAAGTCAAATACTCCGAACCAGAACTTTTCCAGGCTCCGCGAAGACACAAAAAAAAAAAAAAAAAAAAAAGAAGAAGAGAAATCAGCTCATCTGCAGTCAAGCGATGGAATCTTGCTCTCAATTGAGAAAAGCAAGCACACTTGAGTACGGCTGCGAGGCCGTCGAAAGCGGCGCCGACCGATCGCTATCGATGAAGTAGAGTGTATAGCGCACGAAAAAATGAGCTAGCGAGCCATAGATGAGCGAGTTTTCGCAGGAAAGCTTTTAGCCAAGTCAGGCTTCTTGCGCAGTTGGCTGATTATCTGTACGACGACATCAACAAGGGGAGCACGTCTTGCATCGGGATGTTATCCCGGGATATTATTTAGACTCGGAAATGAAGTGACGCTATATCAGCAGGTAGTTGAAACCCTGAAAGGGCGCGATAGCTTTAGAGGTTTGTGATAGCTTCATATCGCGGTGAGTCTGGCGGCAAACACATGACCATCATACTTACAGCGTCTGTAAACGCACGTAAAACATACTGACCTACTTAGATCTCACTCGATCGCCTGTATAGGCAGATGTATTACGCATGAAGCACGACGGCAGACATTCAGCACTCCTCGAAGTGATGTCATGATGAGATCCGAGGCTAACATACTCGTTGAACAGTAAGTGATCGTGTCCCCAAGTCGTCGCGATTGATTGCGCGATGATTGTGTTACATCGGAGTCGAAAATGCATTCGCAGAGCTTGTTAACATAGTGTTAAAAAGATGTGAAATACGAGGTTTGAGCAAGAAATGTGTCTGGTGGTTGTGTCATAGATTCGGGAAAAGGCGACACGAATACAGTTCACGTCGTGAGCAGGGTGGGGCTTCTTCTCATTTGCTATAATGCACATTGAGAATGGGGCGCTCGATTTCATAAACTCTGCCTTGTACGAGATGATAAATCACTTCTCGATTTGCATTCGTATCCTTGACCGCATTGCAGCGGTTTTCTGGGCGGCTAGGTTCTCTGTCGTCTGTTAAATCAGCGTGAGAGATCGCCAGACAATCAGGGGAATACGAGGTCGGATCCATCTGACGCTTATGTCTTAAGCAGTCACTACAGAGACAGACGATGTGTCTGATGTAGAAATGCCAAATGAGAATCGAACTGATGAATACGGAATGCTGTCGAGCAATGTCCCTAGCATCTCAATTCCGAGGTTTGCCTCAATTGGCGACCGCGCTCACGCGTTTGTCAATTGACCACGTGGAGGAATCGTCTGATTCTCTCTGGGCAAATCGGAGTCGCCAGTTCGCTTCGTCGCCAAGATTCGAGAAGCCCCGAAAATACCAGGAACCGGCCGCTGGGTACGAATGTGCAGCATTCGGGGATGAATAAGGGGCGCGCAGGGGCGCTTAGCTTACGCCTCATGCCGCAGGGGGGCAGCTGCAGAGGGAGCCGAGGGAGCGTTCGACTCTGCGTTCTCTCGGCGTTCTTCGCGCTGTCGTCCCTCCTGGGCGCCTATTGGAGGAATGCGCGGTAGCTTGGCTTGGAGATGACGACGTGTTCCATATAAAGATACAGGGGGAATATTAAGGATATGCAACAATTTCTGCGGGCCGTTCAACGTCAAAAGTGGCTCGACTGCAGGGTCTAGACTGCATTTGCAATTCAAAATGATCAGATCTCCTGAATTTTATCACCCGCTGTCCGACGCGCTGATCTCGATGGAGAAGAGCTGTCGCGACGACATTCACACCTTGAAGTGAAGCGTCGTCTAAAGCTGCCTACGTGGCTTCTTCAAAATGGGTTTATCTCGAGAACCTAGTCAGAGAGGATTGTTCAGATGGAATTCAACGAAACCGAAGTCAAGGTATGTTTGGCCTCCAGCATGCTCACCCCTCTAATCATCTTGTGCTAATGCGCAATTGATGATGCTAGTTCATCACGAAGCTCCAAACCGGTCATCAGCGAACCTCAGATTATTCATCTCGGTGGCTCTCGTGTAGGAACAGCTTTCGAAGAATTGGACATTCCAGCGCCAGATAGATCCATTGCCGTGCCACGTCCGCCAACACAATGGACTTTCGAATCGCCCGCACCGAACCCACCAGGTATCGGCATCGCCGTTGCTAGTCCTGACGGCAGTCGTGCGACGACACCAGCCACGGAGAATAGCGGTGAAAGACCGATAACGCAGTGGTTTTCAACCGATTGGAAACCTCCGGGAGCAGGTGGGACAGAAAAAAGTCAAAGTGAGGAACAAGCCCCGGTGCAGGGCCCAGCGATGAGGACGGCTTATCCCTACGCAAGCTCCAACACGAGTCACGAAGAAGATATTGTATTTTCTCCGACGACACTGACTGCCGATACACTGAGTGTGTCGTCTGCTGGCGAATCGCTGCTTGCAAGCCCGGCATGCTATCCGTCTTCCCTATCGCCGACACCTACCGTAGAGATGGCTTTGCAGTGGCCAGTTCAGCCAGTCCAGTCGACTGATGCACCGGAAGTTGTAGTGCAACACAGCCCGCAATTCCCCAAAAGGTCGACTTCGTTATCTAAGCGTACTGCGCCTCCCAAACCGATGACCAGGGGTGCAGGGGTAGGCTCACTCTTCGAACAGAAGGAGGCCCAGCTAAGGCGCACACAATCAACTGCTCGGCCTGAGATTAAAGAGACATCGTTACGACGTACCCAATCCAACGCGGATGCCCACAACGCTCCAAATTTGGCACAGGGAAGGGCTACGTTGTCGCGGCCATCGCTCACAAGAGACCGCCCACAATTGACTATCAACCCTCTTCCCGAACCGAAAATCGAAGAAGAGGAGGAGCAGGAGCAGGAGGAGCAGGAGGAACAAGAGACAGCAGTAGAGAAAGAGACTGAGGACAGGCCCGAAGACGAGCTAGAACAAGATTCACCAGCTCCAGAACCTCTAAGCATCCCGCAGCGTCCACAACTCTTTCAGTCGCAGATCAGCCCTCCGCCTACTGCACCTCTGCCACAACCCCCGCAAAACGCCCCCTTGCTTCAAATATCGAGCACGAAACTAGCAGGCCATGGAAAGATGCGCGATTCGCCACACCGAAGAGATGAATCCAGCTCCAGCATGACCAGCATAAAAGACCGTCTCTCGCCTAGATCCCCAAGGCAGCCACCAGATCTACCAGAACTGTCTCCGACGGGAGAGAAACAAAGGATGACACCGAAAGAACGGTTTTGGCTACACCGACATTACAAAGGCGAGACCAATTTCCTCAAAGCCTGGGGCCTGCAGATCGAAAACGAGGAGGAGCGCGCAGAGGGTCTCAACATTCTTCGCGAACTCATGCGAGGTGAGGAAGAGGAGGAAAGGGAGAGCCAGGAGCGGCGAGAGAGGCGGTCCGCACAACACAATTCAGGAATGTCGTCCCGAGCGAGCACTGCGACATCTGCATCTGGGCGCGACGGGTACAGTCTTGACGTGATAGCCGAAGAGTGCCAAACTCGGAACCGAGAGAGTGGCGTGTCTGAAGACCAAGATATCGAGTTCTGGAAAACAAGTCATGATTCGTGCGGTAGCAAGACATCCTACACTAGTACTCGAAGACCCAGACCAGAAATGCACGCGCGAACTGAGAGCGACAACTCGGTCTTGGGTACATATTTAGACTTGCGGCGGCTTAGTCGAGAACAATAGACTGAACTGGATCAGGAGGAGATTGCATGTATATAGGTACTGCCAGGAATGTATATTGAAACACACAAGGTGCTATTAATGATAAACATTAAACTGAATACGTCCAGCTGTCTAGGTGTTTGGAGTCATGAAGTATCCTGCCCGAACCCATCTCCCCGAAGGTGCCGTGTATCGAAACACGTGTGTGCCACCCCATCCGTATGACGTGTCGCCCTCCATGACACAATGACTAGAAATCCGGCTGCTCGCAGTCCCCCGGTCGACTCGATACACATTGCCGCGTGCAGATCTCCCCAAGGAGCACATTGTCAGCAAACGCCGAAAGACCCGTATCCCCCTTACAAAGATGCCACATCTTGCTAGCGGCTGGGTAAAGCATCTTCCTCGTAACCAATTCGATCTCGCCAGCCCAGGTCGCGCAGCAATTGTCCAGCTTGAATCTGGCGCAGACGGCTTTTGGCTCGTATGGTACCAACTTGCCGTCGTGCTTGAACGTTTCATACAGGTAGCGGCACGCAGCTCGGTCTGCCAAGTCGGTACTGCGACAGGTGACGAAGTTTTCACCGCAGGTTCTGTCCTTGGGGGGCTTGCGGCGGGCGAGGTTGGATGAAGCTGTTTTGTTTGCATTGCCGTAGACGGTTATCGTTGCTGCGCCGTCCTCACTCGGGTATTGGTCCAGGATGGCGAAACCGGGGTACTCGTGATCGTTGACCGGCGCGCTAGCTGCGATAAAGCAAAGCGACGTCGCTGCCAAGAACAGTTGGCGTAATCGCATTTTGGATGAATTTATGGTTTATTTGTTGGTAAGTCGTGGTGCTGAAGAGCTCAGAATGAGGGATGAGAAGACGACAACGAAAACGCCAGGTGTGATAGCAATTCTGCTATGCGTGTCAGATGTCTTTGATTATATAGGCGAGATAAGGTTCGTGAACCATCCGCCGAGCTAACACATGACTGCGCCTGTCTTGCTTCACGTCAATGTAGTCCTGCAGTGGTGGTGGTGATGATGGATGATGGAGGTACTGGTACAGTGTCTCCCGTCATAGTAGATACATGTTTTCCGTATGAGTTGTGAGGTACCATCGGCCCCAACTGCTACTAGGCGGCTGTCAGAGTTTGGCTTAGCCGAGGCCGTCCAATTTTCAGCCATTGAGAATTATGGCCATGGAAGATGTGATGAGCAGGATTTGGATGTTGGGACACACCATTTCAAGCGCTGGCCACAACCGACAGAATGCATAATCATATCTTCATGAACGATATACAGGATTCTTCATTTTGGAGGCGCATGTTCACAACCCTCGTTGGTCACCTTCGCCTGTGATTCTTTTTTGGAGGTTATGCGGATCTTAACGTATTTCGAAGCAGTGTTGAATGCGGGAAACCAAGGTGAGCTTTCGGCGGCATTACTAAGCTGAATCGCATGTTTCGACGGCCATGACAGCTACTATGCAGCATCTAAGAATTGTTGCGATTTCTGTGGTGAAAATGCTCTCCCTTAGTTGCTACCTAGATGGGCAGTCGTCATTAGTGGATTAGCGTGTGAGCCAGTTTTGAGTCATCTGGAGCTCGCGTTAAGATTAAACTCTTTACACGTGTATCATAAACACAACATTATTAAACCACACTCGTCGGATGTAATAACCTCATGACATTGCACATGACTTAAAATGGTCAAATACATTGCAAAAGGGGCATGCTTAGTCAGCCAAGATTTAGAAAAATAGTTACCACAACTGTATACTGCTTAGCTTAGTTTTACCATCAGCATCGATGAATATACAGTTTTTACAGTATTGTTTTAATTGCAAGTGATCAGTGGATTGCTCATATTAGTACTGCCTCTGGCAGTCAGTCTAGTTATCATATGTGGTATTCTACTCTGTATCTTCCTCTTTATCAACATAAACATTGAATGTAGCTCGTCTAATACGTGAAATAAATCGCTTCTCGATCGGAATCCGTCAGCTCGGTATCATCCCCACGCCAAGCAATGTCTTCGAATATCGGATGGTTGGCGCCAATACCCCTGCGACGCGGGGTGTGGGACTTGCCTCGGCTCACGTGAAGCTGGGCTCTTCAATCCGGTATGGGATGTGCTGAATGTGAGACGTTCACGATAATTCGATGAACCAAGGCATGCGATTGTACGAACGAAAATGAAGCCCGCCAGCGCCGACAGCGGGTTCTTCCAACGGGTCCCCGTGCTGAAAAACCAATTCCTCCACGATCCGAGTATCAAGCGGGTCTTCAAACGTACGAATATGCGACTCACTCCCACATATCACAGAAACTCACTACTTGAGTAGTATTCGTGCCACAAGATGTCGCTAAAGCTGTGGCGCCGGAGATCACGCGACTTGGTGACGAGGTCCTAACACCACAAATATTCGACTGGGTGACGGATGCTGAGAGAAACCAACCTTACGTGGCAGGCGGCGGCAAAGATGCTTTTGGTCAGCCTGTGAGCTCGAAACTTGTCGTTACGGAAGGATGGAGGAAACTACAAGACTTCAACATCGAAAAGGGGTGAGCGTTTCACTTGCGCTTTAGCAGAGATATCCTTACTATCCAAATACTAATGATGCTCCAGTTTCTCATCACAAGGGTACGAAGATGGACTCGGGCAGTACACGCGGGTAATCATTTATCTGCGTGTCCTTCTATTCGAGTCTTCATCAGCAAACGTCGGCTGTCCAGCCGCGATGACAGACGGAGCAGCGCGTGTCCTACAGACTCAGATCCGTAGCAACACCCTACCGCCTGACCAAAAAGCAGTATTCCAAAATGCATACGACCACCTCGTATCGCGGGATCCCAGGAAAGCCTGGACAAGCGGACAATGGATGACAGAGCGCCCAGGAGGAAGCGACGTATCACTCTCCGAAACAGTAGCAACATACTCCCCCCTACCCACAAACGCAACAGCCTGCGATCCCAGCGCCGGCATCCCTCTCGGGCCATGGTGCATCGACGGCTTCAAATGGTTCTCAAGCGCAACAGACAGCAACATGACAATCCTGCTAGCCCAAACCCCCAAAGGCCTATCCTGTTTCTACGCCCCCACGCATCGCTACAACCCCACCCTCCTCACCTCACCCACAGGCGAAACAGGCGGCACGCAACTAAACGGCATCTCAATATCCCGCCTCAAGAACAAACTAGGAACCAAACCCCTGCCCACCGCCGAGCTCGAATTACACAACATGCGCGCCTGGCTCATCGGCAAAGAAGGCGAGGGCATCAAACAAATCGCGACCATCCTAACAATCACACGGATCCGCTCGGCGGTCAGCGCCCTGGGACACGTGAACCGCGGCCTCGCAATCGCAAGATCATTCGCAGAAGCCCGGGAAGTGGGCGCAGGCCGCGGGAAGCGGACGAAGCTCACAGACAGCGCGCTGCACATGCGCACGCTCGCCGACATGACGGTGGAGTACCACGCCATGACGCTGCTGTGTTTCTACTGCAGCTATCTCCTCGGCACTGCAGAGCATGCGTCCTCGCCTTGTCCGCCCCCATCAGGAATCGTACCGATAACCCCAAGTTCGCGTCTCGTGACGCCACTCCTCCGGGTGTTGACGCCCTTATTGAAAGCCTACGTCACCAAACAATCTATCCCCCTCCTATACGCGTGCATGGAATCCCTCGGCGGCGTCGGCTATCTCGAGAACGCCGAGTCGCAACATATCAACATCGCGCGACTATTCCGCGACGCATGCGTACTGAACATCTGGGAAGGAACAACAGACGTCCTAGCCACTGACCTAATCCGCGCGTTGAAGCATCCCAAAGGGGGAACCGCGTCTATACAGGCACTAGACATGGTGATCAACCAAGGCTGCACAAACACCCGAAGCGGAATGGTTGCGGATCGATGGGCGACCCTAAAAGCCAGACTGGAGAGCAATACCCAGGAAGATCTACTGTACTATGCGCGGGATGTGATGTGGGGGTTGGCTGAGATACTCATGGCAGTGCTTCTTGCGCTCGATGCGGAAAGTGATAATAGTGAGGTCGCGAGGGAGATGTGTCGCCGTTATTACGAGAAGAAAGGGTTCCAAGGAAGTCCGAAGCAGAGTGCCGGGTTGGTAACACATCGCGCGAGCCTGGAGATGAATCAGTTGATAGTTTTCGGCATCGATGGGCAGCAACATTCTGTGTCGAAGCTTTGAGGAGTAATTTAAGGCTTTGAAAGGGTTCTGTCATGGGGAAAGAGCGCATCCGCAGACGTCAACTAGCGAGACGGAAACATTTGCGACAAATG
Organism: Xylariaceae sp. FL1272; assembly: GCA_022432385.1. NCBI lineage: Eukaryota > Fungi > Ascomycota > Sordariomycetes > Xylariales > Xylariaceae > Xylariaceae sp. FL1272. Next base: position 24,146 of record JAJJXC010000012.1, on the reverse strand, counting down.
TATGAGAAGCGGACCTGCAGATGCTTGTAACCGCAGAGACTGCATATAGTATATGTACTTGAATGGAATTAAGACTACTGTCATACATAATACTCTGCATAATCTACCGGATCTCTAGAGCTCACTGGGCTCATTCAGTTTATCTACAAGCTGTTGTTAGTCATTCATCACAGAGTATACTGGCCATTCCTAGTTAATACCCTTGCCTTTCGCTTGTTTAAACTCAGCGAGCCACTGTGTAACAAAGGTAGCCTCTTGGTCCTGCGCAGCCGCAACCGCGGCAGGAGGGAGCTCCGCCGTCGTCTCGTTGGGGAAGAGACCATTCTCATCCCAATGGTGGACAGCTTTGTCAATCAGAATGTAGGGTTCCGAGGTTGTTGAAACGCGTTCCGGGATGCCAAGGGCATGGACGCCTGCTGCTCGCCATGGATCCCATTCACCATCGACCCAGGCTAGACGGGAGTAGGTGAGGTTGAATCCGCCGTACTTGTTGATAGCATTGACATCCGCTTCTTTGGTAATGTTGAACGCATCGCGGCAAATGACCGACGAGTAATCCAAGTCAATCGTACGTGAAATCAGAGGAAGAGCATCCTCAGGCACTCCACTGCCAGTTTGCAAGAATCCCCATCTGTACCCTTGTCAGCATGTTTGTCATCTTGATTGATGTGGACGTGCAATGCTCACTGTGTGCAATATTGGTAAGGCCAGAGGCGCCATGACTGATTAATATCGTCTTGGGAATAAAATTCCGGGTCGTAAGTGCTAAAGCATTCATCCTGATCCGCAACGCGGCAGCTCTTGGCAACTGGCGCGTAATAGCCGACGTAGTTAAGCATCTGGTTTGATAGTTTACTAAGCTCGTCGCCGTACCCAGCAGCTTTGATGAGCTGATTAATAGACGTCCGGTATTTCTCCGTGGTGTTGTATTTGAGAGCCGTGGAGGACATAATATCGCAATACTCGAAGAACGAATCGGAACTCTGAGTTGGGTCCCAGTTATAGCTCTGTAGTCCATAAATGCCCCCGTTGATAGCGCTTGCGAAATCGGCGTCGTGTGTCACATTAGGAAGCCCGAAGATCGTTTTCAGTACAGTCTTGCTGGCTGTGTTTTCAATCAGGACGCTGTCGATGACAGCAGTTATCTTCTGGGTTGCCTCAACACAGGCGGGAGGACCATAGACAGCGGCAGCCTCGAAGTATTTCCAGTAGTCCCAGATTGCCTCAGGTACACCGGAAGATGATATAGCGCCCCAGTAAGCATCTGGGTATAGCTTGCGGAGGATAGCCACAAAAGAGCCAGCATAGGAGCCACCGTAGGCAATCCAAGGCGTCGTCTCGGGGCTGAAGTCTACATCTTCCAAGCCTGCGAACTTGACGTTGTTGGCAAAGTATGCAGTGTCGGCGAGAGCTTGATCGGTGGTCAAGAACCGCAGGCTTTCCGTGCTTAAATCCTCTGTAGGGATACTCGAGCCGTAATATCGGTGCTCCAAGATGACACCCACGCCATTCGTTGCCTTTGCAAGTTGGTACACAATGCCCTTTTGCAAGAAAGGCAACCGATCAGCACCATCAGTCTCTCCACCAGCTAGCACAATCACAGGGCCGCCGGGTTTGTAATATTGTGCGTCGAACCAGTATCGGAGGTTGAAAGTGCCATCGCTGTGGGGTTCGTAAAGGGAATCGTTGTGGAAATGGTCGATGGGGGTCGAGAGGTTGTATTCGGGATACGTTGCAGCGAGAACATCTCTAGAACTGACTTTGGCTGCGCTGCCTCGAATCTGTACGCATTGTGTTAGTTGGTTGACATGATTGTGATGTGGTCCATAACAAAGTTGACCATACCTGTTTCTTGAGCTCGCTTATGGGGAGGGACGACCTCTGTAGAGCATGAGCAGCGGAGGCAAAAGCCAGCGCATTGGCAATCCGATTGAATCCGACCATTTTGCTAGAGCGAGGACGTCGTCTGGCCTCCGGTCCCAGGTTGGCGCTGGATATACGCCGGTATAATAGTATACTCCGGTCTCTATTCGATATGAAACCGCACTCGAATTCGGACGAAAGTAACTCTATATCAGTAGTGAAGCTGCCATCCAATTGCAACGAGCAAGGATACAAAAGGACAATCCAAGACCAACCACACCGCACGAGCGGGTTGGACGACCAGTACCTTTATATCAAGATTGGAGACGGGGGAGGGGAGCAATCATACCTAGCAGTGGCGATCCGATGAGCAACGTTCTTAGCGCATTTCCATGAGCAGGTGTGTAGAGGGTGCGAGCTCCCGCAAGTCCCTGCGGAATGTATGCGGTTCGACAGCGATGATGGCGTTGCCCCGAACTTCAACTTTGCAGGCAGCTCCGGAGAGCTAGGTTGAAGACGGAAGGTCTGTAAGCCCCGGCCCCCTGGAGCTCGAAGCTCCAGCTGTTCAGGGCAGGTTGCCGGGTACGGTATCTCTCGGCAAGTGCTTGGCGCAGACGACAGCAGGGATCCCCGCCGCATCGATTTACCGGTATCTCTATCACGTCGGGTCGTTCTCACCTGCGTGCTCATGAGGATATTGATGCAGCGTCTCAATGGGGTTTGTTCGGTTGAGGCGAATCTAGAAATGTCCGCGAGTCCATCGTATGCTGCTTCATTGATCCCTTGATTTCGAACCTGGGGTAGCACGCAATGAAGACATCTACAGCAATATGTTCGCTCGGGACAGACCAACGGTGGTGCTGACGCTGTCGCAATGCGATGCTCGTGTCCTTCGAGGTGGACAGGTTTCTGCTTCGTCTCAAGCCAATGAGTAGAGAAAGGTGGGTGGTACGTCATAGTCACTGGGCAGGTAGCTTGAGTGGCAGCTCAAGGAGGTCTTAAGGCGCTCAGGCGCCAGGTCAGCAACAACATAAGTGATGCGCAACAACGCCTGAGATAAGATCGAGAACCTCGTCCACCCAGGCGACACAGTAAATATCTATTCGAGGTATAGTCTGGCGGTGTAAAAGTTTGTTGCTTATTCGGAAGCTGCTAAGACATCAATTCAAGTTCCAATCGGTCCACCATAAGTCATACTATATATAGTGTGTATCGTCTTTTTTGTTTAAGCCTAGGCGCCTCTATCCTGTGAAGACCAAAAACGGAAGATGAATTGCCCCGGTCGAATATGAAGGTATCGCAAGAATTGACATAGGTATGTTAGGGATGTACATAAAGTTAGTAAGCCTTCCGTACAGCAAGCTATATCGCAGCCACTCGCGACGGGAAACCGATCTTATCAAAACTCGGGAGCGGTAAGGTTGCATATGGCGTGTTCAAGACAAGCCAAAGTCCAGAACACTGTCCTCTAACATGGCAGCATATTCTATGTCCGCTGATCAACGCAGGCTATCAAACCATGGTTTGCAACACGGATTCTCCAAGAGGCCGCGGTCTTGTTCTGTCGACAAAACCGTTATCAGGTCAGGTATTGTCCTTGAGGGTCTCGTGGCTCCGTTGGGGCTTTGAAAAGCACACATCGTCGCCCACGCAATTGGGGGCAGCATCTCGCATCGCTTTGCCGTGCTTTCGCCTGAACGATTGCGTCTCCTCACTCACACTTGGCGTTGTCGTGAGCTTGAATAGCTAGGCTTCGAAACGCACCAGAAGGCCATGCATAATGGGCTTGATTCCGTGCTAAGGACAAAAGCTTCAGACCACCGCACGCATTTCAGCCCGCAGTTGTTGTCGACGGGTTCCTTTGACCAATATTCAGACTATACCACGGTTTAGAGTGGCCAGCCTAGTCTGTTTGAGCATCAAATTCGGCGTCACGACCTCAAACATACGATGCAAATAGCTGGTCAACTGCAAGGAGTTAACAGAGAGATCGTGCGCAGCGCCGATAAAAAAGAAGTCATCTGTCTGGGCTCATCGTTGGATACCGTCGAAGGCAGCGGACGCTTTTGTATGAGGCCAACCGGGGCGGCTGTCAGAGCGCCTCGTCGATACTCCTAGAGAAACACAGCACACCTAGTCGGTGAGAGTCGGAGATGCGGCCGCCGACGTACATGGGCGTTAGGGCTGGGGGCAGTAAGCTATGCGTTCGCCAAATGGGAGGGAAAATGCATCGCATCGATTAATTTGTTATTGCTGCCAGGCAAGGTGAGGGTTGGACATAACATAATACCTAGCTTATGTCAAATGCGAATAGCGTCAATCCTGAACACAATGGCGGCGCATGTGGCAGAAAGGAATACACGAGAAAATGGAACCCCAGCCATTGCGACAGCTCACTGCTCAGGCTTGACCGTTGCCGTTCTGCTCTAAGCCTTAAGGTACCTTGCAAGTGCAGCTCGGATCAGTGTCCGAGCCGGCAGTATTTTTAGCAACTGCAACGCTAGAGCAACAAGTCCTCAGCACTGCCATGCTTTGATGTCATCGTGCCATCACGCCGTCCAGTTACACACAAAGGCTTCGTTCAGCTCAGCTCTGGCGTGAGTACATTCCAAAGAGGCCTCAGCCAGGCGGGATTTGCCAGGTACCAGTATATAATAGCAGCTGTGAGACGGTGCCTCGGCCATCGCATCTCACCCTCCCTGGTGACTGTTCAGCATTCCATCCTCAACAACCTCTCCGCCAGTATCATCAAGTCTACAGTTGAAGCCCTCCCATTCGTCCTATCCTTGTCACGTCGGAAGCACATTTATTACAATGTCACAAATAGCCCCGTACCCGCAGCAGCTTGGTCTGTTCGCCAACTTCGTCGCGCGGCAGCCCGAAGTCCTGGCCCTGAAAGAGAAGGTCATGTCGCTATCGGGCGATAGCTTTGACATCAAGCTTGCCAATAACCAACCCATCTTCCAAGTCAAGGGCGAATCCTTCTCTCTGTCGAACCGGCAGCATTTCTGCGACATGGCCGGCAACGAATTATTCACCCTCCGCAAGAAGCTCGTCGCACTTCATACCACCTACTATGCCGAAGAACCCAATACAGAGAAGGTCCTGTTTGAGGTTAAGAGCAGATTCAATAGTGGGTATTTTCTCGTTACAGACATTCGTCGCCGTGCTAATTGATGATGGCACTTAGTTGGCGGGACCAAGATGATCTGCACATTCAAAAACCAATTCACGGGCAAAGAGGAGACCCTCATGGTGAAGGGCAATTTCTTCGATACCAAAGCCGATATCACCGACGAAGCGACAGGTCAGCCCGTTGCCACGATCGATCGCAAGTTCTTCAATGCCAGTGAAATACTCACTGGCCAAGACACCTACGCCGTGAAAGTCGCACCCAATGTGGACATGGCAATTATTGCCGCCATGTGCATCTGCGTTGATAACAAGAAAGAGCAAGGGAGCTAGCATGGCTGTTGAGATCCTGGTTGTTTTGGGCTTCATGAATTTCCTTATTGAATTGCTATGATACCTTTTGGGTTCGAACTTTTTTGGGCGACAAGAGAACGGCGAGCAGGTAGGATGCAATCGACGTGAAGCTCCCTCCGCGTATTAGATTATTCCTACTTCACCAGATCATACTTCTGAATGTAGTATCGATGACAACAGGCAGTGACTCTTATTGCCGCCGTTTGCTCCAGAAAGATAACATCACCTAACATGTCAGATTACGATCGGGGCGAGTTTGTTCTCGTGGCGGTATTCGGAGCCGTCCTCGCAAAGCAATTTGGAGCTGTACTCGCTGCGTAACTCAAAAATGTCCCCGGGGCATCGAACCGTCGGCGACAACGTTCAACTTTGCAGATGTAAGGTTGACTCAAACAGTTTTGGCGAAGAAGAACGTGTCCGTGAAGCTCGCTGTAATGCATTCACAAGGTTGATTGGGTAGGTAGATATCTGCGTCAGAACTACAGTCGATAGCGTCTCCAGGCAGGTTATAACAGCTCCGCACATGTCAAGAAGCTCTACCCCGAGTCGCCGGGCCTCCATACGATCCGACGACCCGGCCCGGATCCCGGGACACTAGTACTTACCCCAAAAGTTACGTCCGTGAAATTCGTCCGTGCAATAGGCCGCTGAATAATGAACACGGATCTATGTCGCAAAGTTTCATGGCCATTCCCTACGGAGCACCGGATACAGATAGGCGATACCAAGCCTGGTTGTGACGCTCCATGTCAATCAGGAACAATGCGATCCTTGGCCAAGGCAAGCATCGCTGAGCTCATTGACACCAAACCCGCGAAGTCGCGAGGCCACAGAGGATATCGACTATAATAAAGACGATGCGACTGCTGAGTATGGTTATTATGGCTCATCAGTCAGAGTGATAAAGTAAAACTGTATATGCCACACCTAAGTCGAACAGCATATTGTCGACACAGAGTCTGCTACCATGATGGATACTCGAGGATTGATTGGCTTGGATGCCATAAGAACAATTTTCCTTATAGGCACATTCTACATTATCGCTATGCCTTTCTACCGAGTCTTTCTCTCGCCCCTGTCAAAGATTCCCAGTCCGAAGCTCGCCGCCCTGAGCTACCTCTACGAGTTCTACTGGGACGGCATCCAGCCGGGTCAACTGCTTTTCAAGACGAAAGAGCTTCATGAGAAATGCGGCACGATCGCACGCACAGGCCCTTACACCGTCCACATCAACGACATCAGCTTCTATGACAATATCTACGCGGGCGCCGGCACCAAGCACCCGCGCGACAAGGTCCACCATGTCCTGACAGCCAAGAGCATGTTCAACACGTTTGAGTCGGGCCTGCACCGCAAGCGCCGGGCCGCCATCTCCGCCCCTTTCTCCAAGCAGTCTATCCGCACCATCGAGCCGGCCATCTGGGACATCGCACAGGACTACGCTGGCCGCCTCGCTCGTCTGGACGGCACTGGTGAAGTCGTCGAGCTTAAGGGGCTCTGGAATAGTCTCACGCAGTAAGTCTAATCGCGAGTTGGTCGGCGAGATGGAATTTGTCGTCGTCTACTGGTAGCGGCGTTCCGAGGCCACATAGCGGACCTGAGTTGAAGGAGTAATTTCTGACGTTGTATCCTGTAGTGTATGCCCTCCGCGATGGTCGCCAGGAGGTAGAGTTCCTTGGTCTCTTTGACAACTGGCAATGGGCGTCCGCTTGGAGCCGTGTAAGTTGCACCTGAAGCCTCTAGGTCCCATTATTAGTACACGATCACCCACGATCATCCTCTCAAGGCATGCACATCAGCGCTCTGCTCAACAGACGACTCGCTAAATGTGACTCCTATACTCTATACCTTTACAAGAACCTCATAACCAAAGCACACCGCAGATGTTCCCCTGGTTCTTCGACGCCATCGATGCACTGCCCCTAACCGTGCTAAAGTGGCTGCACCCGAGCTGGGAGAAGCTGCAAAAGTTCGACGCGCAGATCACGCGCCAGATCAACGAGGTGCTGGCGCGCGACACGCCCCTAGTCGGCGCCAAGAACGTCTTCCAGGAGATGCGCGACTCCAAGCACCTGCCGCCCAGCGACAAAAGCGAGCCCTACTACAAGAACGAGGCCAACAGCTTCATCGGCGCCGAAACCGAGACCACCGCCAGCTCGCTGACCACCCTGAGCTACCACCTCCTGGCTAACCCTCACATGCTGCAGAAACTGCGCGAAGAGCTCAGCACCGTCATGCCCGACGGCAGAGGCGAGCCTCCGACCGTAGCTGAGCTCGAGGCGCTGCCTTATCTGGTAAGTTGTGCACGTTGTGCAGATAGCCTCTACCAACATATTCTCGCGACTGACGGCGCATGCTGGTGATGCCAGACAGGAGTAATCCAGGAAGGCATCCGACTAGCCTTCGGCGTCGCCGGCCGACTGCCGCGCGCGGCGCCCTCAGAAGAACTCGTGTACCATGGATACAAACTACCTCCCGGAGTAAGCCTTTCCTATAACATCACCACTTGATACATACCCCGTCCCTGCCATCCCAATCTCATCACCCGCATACCGCTGACCGCGCCAAACCCCAGACAATTATCAGCGGGTCCGCGTACATGATCCACACGGACGAGCGGTACTTCCCAAACGCGCTGGCGTTCGATCCGGAGCGGTGGGAGCGCCGCAGCGCCCTGGCGCCGTACTTCGTGGCCTTCTCGCGCGCCTTGACTTGCAGCTCTTTGACACGAGCGCTCGTGATATCGAGGTGGTCGCGGACGCATTTATTGGGCTACGGCCGTTTGATTCGAAGCGTGTCCGGGTGAAGGTTCTGGGTGAGAGGATGTGATGGGGGTGTTCGATGGACGCTGATGTGCGGGAGTTGGTCGTGGGTGAATAGGCGTGGTTTCGTTGGGAACGGGGCTGCTATGCGACTACTCAATGCGTTGGCGCTGGGGCTGAAGAAGTTCATGACACCTCATGGTCTATCGTTACGGTCATCATAGGGAGTTGAAGCAAACTATGCGGCAACCCCATCTTACTCATAATACCATAATTATTTGAAGTACCCATCCCTCGCTCCCATGCACCAACAAGTCTCAATATAAACAATCCAGTCACGCTAGAAGTGGCCAGTGTGCTCACTTACACTCAAAACCTATATCCATGACGTGAGGGGACATACCTTGAGTCCAGACCATTCCGGGCTGACATGTCGTTTAGTCGGTGGAAACAACGGGACATTTGTAAGAGACGTTTGAGGACGAATGCCTTCGTATAAGAATTGATACATGATACATGTTCCAGTGGAATCTCTCGATCTAGGTACTTCTATGGACACCGGGACTTCAGAGCTGACATGTACAGGCGAAACACAAGTAGAAGCTAACATAGTTCGTCATAGGGACAAAGATATCTATATCTTGTAGATTGTTTTTCACCTCTGTTGCGTCTAGAAATCAGGCAAGATTTGCATCAAGTGCAGTAACCGTTTGTACATGCTTGTTTCTGTCCCTGTCCGTTTGTCACCTAAGTGGACGGGCTTAGGGAAAGTCCACGTCATTCATTTCTGTTTGTAGCGATGAGCAGACAGACGGGTTTGTCTGTTGAAGTGGATATCGTGAATCCCTCCGCCTCCAGTTCCATATGAGCTCTGTCCTGCTAGAACACATTGGAATGCAAGGCATGCGTCGCTTGACCTTACCGCACTTTCTTCAAAGGGTAGATGTTTCAAGCTGTCTCGGTAATCAATGCTGTAATCATGCATTTGGGTCTTAATTATCGAAGTTACACAGAACGCCATTGGTGCCTTCCTTGGTCGACTAGAGCTTTTTGATTCGTGATTGGTTGGCCCCGATATCGTGTTGCCTCAGCGTTTGCTTCAAAGAGCTTCAGATTCTAAAGAGGTGATTTCCTCACCTTCTTTTAACTCTACCTCCTCAATCCTACTTTGTCACCTATCCACAACACACTACCCAACCCTGCCATCATCGCCATCACAATGGCAGACGATAACTCTTGCCACTCGAAGCCCACCTCTGGTGACGCCGCTCACAGTTCCGGTGACACTCATCAGACTGCGTCGAGCCAGCCCGAGCCCACAAAGATGCACTGCCCTCCCACTGCTTCCGAAGCTGCTCGTGCCTCGTTCAATGCTGCCTTTCCAAACGGAGCAACAATCATCCCAACACCCACAGATGCTGAACTAGCCGTCACCCACCACGATACCATTCAGAAGGTGCGGTCTCTCATAAATTTTCTATCCACTATTCTCGTCTCTGGTCTGAACTTCGTTCCAATGACCGCCATCTAATGTAAAGACCCATAGGTCATGGCGAAATATCCTGGCGCCCCTCCTCTGCCACGCGGACTCTTGAACGGATGTCAAGCCATTATCGACAGTATGGCTGCCCAGCTCCCCAATGCTCCCCAACCCACCATGGAGGCACTTTTGGACGCGCATTTCACGGTGTTGGTCCGTCAAGGAAAGATTCCTGCCCCGGCCACGCCGAGCGCAAATAATGGATCGCAGTCTAATAAGAAGACACAATAGATGGTGAAGATGGAATTATTAGTGGAGGGCTGAACTGCAGAAACACGGAACAAGGAGAATGGATTCATGTAGCACGGCAGATACCAGTATGAAAATCTGAAACGAGCATTGCCTCGTTTGGTGACTACTGTTACATGCACGATCATTAAACCAAGTCGTTCTAATTTGTACAATGACGACGTGAGTTACTTTACAACTACTACTCGTTCTATGCTGCTGTTTCAAATTCACATATGGAGGTAAAACACTACTCGCTATTTTTAGATTGTTTGGGCCAGATGCCAGGCTCTTATTGCTTATTCTAGATTAAGAATAGGCGAGAACAGATGAAGTTATCAGCGTCATACGACATGTGCGATAGCTCCATCGTTGCAAGAAAAGAAGAAGAAGAAGGAAAGAAACGAGCACAATGTTTCCATGCCACATTATCAAAATAGACAATGTACACTCGTGCAATGGGATATGCAAAGCCAGAAACCCTGCTCGAAGCACGTACATGTACCGGGATTGCGCCAAAATGTTCCATTTAAGGCTTAATCGAGTAACATCGAGGTCGAAGAACTCCAGTTTAGAACTATAATTATTGGAAATAAGTACGCGCTCACACTATACTTATCATCTTTACTGAACCTCCTTAAATTGATACCGATGCGCCGCTTCGGTTTTGTGGCCGCTTCTGAGGCGATATTATGCTGTTATCGTCCTGGAAATGAGTTTACTCGCAGTCTCGATCTCAGAGTTACCGACCAATCTCATATTCGATGATAGTTAATCTTATGGTCATTCATGAAATTTCGGCTTTTATACAGTTCTATATATACTTAGGCGTCCAAAGTCACCGTCGTAAAATAGATCTTGCAAGGGACGAGTGATTTTGAGAGGGCGTATGGGAGTTTACAAATAAGAATCTATTGCCCGAGTATAGCATTTATACGTGTTACTTGGGGAACAGGAATTACTTATGTTTGGCCGGCTTTGCTCGAGATTATCTAGAAACCTGTTAAGAGTCCGCAAGATCTGGTTAGACTAGGCAATCCACCGAAGAGTCGATCTGCGCTGGGTGAGTAAGAAGATTAGCGGTATGTGCAAGGCAAAGGCATACAAATCGCCTCCATGTCCAGGGGTACCTGATAACAGCACTCCGTTCCTCGAAATCGAGACTTTAGGCGGCGAATGTATCGATCAACATTCAGACGTCAAGACCCGTGTCAGCGATCTCGCCTACGAGACAATCCGAAGACCTTCGAGGGTGTTTGGGTGTGGAACAGATGGTATGAACTCGGATCTTGGGACCGCTGTTACCGCTTGTAATTCGGGCAAGGTATGGAAAGAAAATGAACGTTATATGTCAGCTTAACTTGAGATGACAGATTAGAGTGGCGAGGAGGATATTCCCGAGATGGACATGGAAACTGAACTTCCATACAAATCAGAAATTCCACCAAACATGCGATATCTCCGAAAGGGGCAATCTAAATAGTCTTTTAGGAAGTCTTGCAATAGCCAGAAAGATCTTAAGGATGCGTTACAGCAAACCTCTCAAACTATGACAAGCAGTAATGATATCCGGTGTTTGGGAAGATTCAGGATTGAATTCTTCGCAACGTCAGTATTGCGCACGTATCATATGTACTCTTCATTCAAGCAGACGGGAAAAGAGGCGTACAGCATGGCTACGGCGAGCTTACGTGAATATGACTTCAAGCGGTACGTGAAACTCTAAATGAATTGTAATCTGGCCCGCCTATGCGGCGATGCTAATGAAAGCCGTCTTTCTCTGTTGCCTAGCAAAATAATCATTGCCGCCGTACTTTATATGTTTCAGTATATCCTTGACAGTCCTATTCAGAATGGGTCGTTGCCAACGAAACTTAGTCCAAATGAGCCAGACTCGAGAAGACATCCCATACGTATTTACAGCTAGGGTATTGTGGTGGAACTCATCGCACATTTATGTCCGTTGCCCTCACTGCCATGAGATTCACCAAAGTAAATTCTCAGGGTACGACACACTGCTCCAGCGCAAGATCCATCATTTGATACTTTGTAACGCACAAACTACTACCCATCGTTATGAAATATGTTTCCCATTCAGTACCACATCTGACGATATTCGCTATGGCATCAACAAGCGCCTAGGTTTGTACGCAGCAGATGGTGAACACCCAGAAGCATATTTCGAGAAATCCTCTCTCCCAGCACCCGACTCGAATACTTCGACCACAAGTCCAGAGGCGTTGATAGGAAGCATCGAGAATCTGACACTGTCGACCAAATTGTGCTTTGCCTCGATCCGCAAGCGCCTAGATGAATCCAAGACTGTCGCTATCCTGGACCGCGGTCCCTGTTTGCCACAAGTATGGGCTGCAAGTGGCTATCTTCACGTATCTGATGGAACTATCCGAGAACTCAAAGGGAAGGGCTGGATGTCACAGGTCAAAAGTTTCAGCAACAGATACGGGTACAGACTTACCTCATCAGTATATGACCAGCGTTGGGGGCATGGTGCGTATAACGCCTGCCATGCAGAGAAGAAACTTGCCGCGTTCTTGTTGAAGAAACACTATTTTTTGCCTCACGAGGTCGACGATGAACTCACCGCCGGCGGAAGCGAGGAGTCAAAGAGGATTATGGCACTCAGACAACTCAAAAAATCGAGCCACCAAAAACGTTACGCCGTGCGATGATCAGGGTCGATCATGAAGTTTGCGCCGATTGTGAGAAATTTCTCCAGTTTGTTCGGGACCGTTGGATTAAGACATTGCAATGGCATCATTGTGGCGAGCTGGATTGCAGAAGATGCAGCGCTGGGGTGGCGAGTCCACAGAATGGTACAGGTATCGTAACAGGGTTCGCGGATGAAATATAACTAAATACGCGCTTCGTAAAAGCATATGCAATTTCGTCTTTACGGCACATGCACTCAGTAAACGCGAGTTGGGCCGCAGCCCTGATCTTACCACTGCATGACCATCGTGAAGAGGGAAATATTTCTTCTATAAGTACAGTATTGAACATTCGGTACAGGAACGTCTGCTGATTTATCGTGGCGGTACCACGGGTTTGCCCCTTTTCGTAACCACCGGGCCTCCGTTTCTGCCAAAATCCCTGTGACAGATACGCCCTCGATGATTCAAGCACCGGTCGACCACAGCTGATTTGAACAACAATACAGTGTGGGGGCGCGGAATAGTTTTGTGCTCCCTTTTCCCCGCGCTGTTTAGTCAAACTGCCAGTTCAAGTCTTCGTACACTTCAGCATTTGTTGGCTGTCGCTTACCGGATGGTCGATGAGACTTGATGTAAGCGGCTGTCTTATCGAATCGATTATTCATCCGATCATGGACCGGGTCAACTACCCTGTTGATGGATTGAAAACTTTCCACGCCTAGTGTATTAATAAAGTCGAGTTTCCCGTGCCATCCTTTAGTCGCAGGCCCGGACTTGATCCGATATCTCAGCTTGCCATCTTCTGTGATTGCTTCGAACCCAACGCTAACTGTTTCCAGTTGCTTTCTCACTTCTTCTTCGCTAAGATATCTTGCGTTCGGACCAAGGTCGTGAGAAATCGATTCTGAAGAGTCTAACACCGAACGCATGATTTTTGCGGTTCTAATCGGATCCGTATGCAAAATTTTGCTTCTGGATACAAGCCACGGATAAGTAATTAGGCAGCAAGCCATCCACGCCGCTTCGAGAATCAGTCCTATGCGAAGCAAGTGGCTTGAAAACCCCCAGACGTATCCAGCCGCTGTATTGCAAATAGATTGACTATCGTCAAGCAGATCGAGTGATATTGGTTGGTTTTTATAACATACGCAGTTGCCAAGACTAGTAAAAACGGTATTTCCTGAGCAATTAGCTCCGACGTCGAGAAATGGGGCAGGTAGTTCGAATGAAATGCCATTAAGTGAGAACGTAGAGTTATAGGGGACCGTCCCCGGCCCAAGATGGATCGACTGGTTGAGAATGAAAGTGGACCAGAACGACTGTCCATATCTTGTAAGAAGGTCTGAGTCATTGTATGGTGGCCGGTTTACAAATTTCCGGGTTATCGACTGCAGCGTGCCTTCACCTGTCCCTCCTAGTTCAATAGACTGTATCGTTGAATGCATAGCTGTGTTCTTAGAAGCACAGGCTTCTGCCCATGTGTCTCTACACCACCAGTCCAATGTAGCTAAGTCGGAGTAAATAGTCGACCTATTAAGATTTGCTGCCCATCCGTCCTGGAACCAAGCGGTAGCATCAAGGCCGATTTGTAGAGATTGTTTCGTTAATGCGTCTCGAGATCCAGTTAGTCAACAAGTTGTTTGTTCGACGAGAAACGCACGTCTTACATCTTTGTATACTGATAAACTCCGGTGAGCTTTTATTCAAGGCAAGATCGAGAAAGGTCCATACGCTCGGTGGCTGAGTCTTCATTCGCCAGCCTCCAGTATCGTATTGCAGATCGTACTTTTTGTGTACGTCATATGCTTCACTCTTATTAAGATAGAATCCACTCTCAAGTGATGCCTTGGTTGCCCGAGGCTGTAATACATCATAGAAACTGGGGCCGATTTCGATGTAAGGAGTAGATCTTCCAAGTCTGATATGATCAAGCACCCAGCAAAGAGATAGTTCTTCATCATTTAACGGGATTATCTCGCCACCGGGCATTGCCAAGAGCTTATGAGATAGGCTTAAGTATCCAGTTGCAGTTCCCCATATGACAGGAAAGAGAAGAGCGTATGTCAGTGCATACATAAGAAAAACCTGCGATGTCTGTGTCAGCAAGTACGGCATCGAGCTGGCTAAAAAGAAACTAATCTCTCTCACGCATGAGGAGTCAAGGTTAATGAACAGCATTGCTCACTGAACAAAGTAGAACTGAGAAGCTTTTCGTCTGATATAGTGCCTCTGAAACCGACCATAGTGTTTCAAACGAAGCGCGAGAGAAAGATAAAGTGAAGTAATAAGAATATTTGACGGTAGATATTTCCATGGCAAGGATAAGTAGCGGGTAGATAACGCATTTGTAGAGGATCCAGCCGTGGAGGAGGCGACCACCCTGACCTATAGCAGTATCCCATGCTACATCGACGACCTTCGCCTGAGTGAATGTAAAGTTTCCGAATGTTAGATCCAAAGCAAAGTAATTTTCTGATGAGCTATCTCCAAAATCGGTACAGCTAGGGTTCAGACTGGCTGGAAAGACCAGGCTCTGCGAACCTTGTCCTGGCTTGACAAGGATCGCGAGCGCGACGAAGAGGAGAAATCCGACTAGAAACAGCGACGTTTGAATTAGAAGATGATGATTGGAGAGCCACTGAGAAACCGTTGTAAAGTATAGTCTTGTAAAATGTAGTCGAGAGTGACCTGATGATGAGTCTCTGTCGTTTCCCGCCATTATCGACGCATTGTGTTGGATTTCCATTCTTATTTTTTTGGTAACAACAAGAGCAAAACGATTTTAATATCAAGACAAAGAGCCAATGGGAAAAAAAGTCGCACTGCCTGTGTGTAAGCTTAGAATTTGGCCCCTGGACTGAGGCTGGGGCAGAGACTGATGTCGACTTGTCAGCCATGGGCGTACTCTAGCATTAATGATTGGGGGCGATATGTACTGTTCTCGTCACTGAGCACATAAGGTTGCAGCAGGATGCACGAGGGGGCGTACCTAACCTTCAAAGTTCCCCGCCTCTGCAACATGTATATTACAGCAACTACATTAGATACGGATCATACGGACAGAATCAAAACTCCTTCACACGATATGTTCAACCAATGATGGATGGCTATGCAAAGACTAAAGGGGCGGTAGGCCATGGCAATGCATGTTATAGCTAGCATATACGCGTATACCTAGTACAACCTCCAAAATGCCATGGAACAGGGGGTCGTCTCTGTACATAGAAGGAGACGATGATTCCAGCTAGAGCGAGAGAAATTTTGGCCCTTGAGAGCCATTCGTATCGCATCATTCCAAGCCCTTAAATGCGAGACCTTGTCACAATACGGAGCCAGACACGACGGATAGTACTGACATAGTCCTCTCCATCGTCTCTTCTTTACCTAGTGCAAATGCATGGCCAAAGTACAACGTTTTCAACCCCACTCGGTGTGAATGCATCAATCCTCAGAACTAGCGTTAGGCCAGATGTTGTTAGTTGGTAACTAACAGGCAGCATATGTTTGCGGCCTACAACAGACTTTTATCGGTCGGCATTCTTGTACGCCGCGCGTTCGTTCCCCTGGCGTTTTCATAAAGGCCTACGCTGCGGATTGCCTAGGTAGCGATTGGGTTGAACTGCAATGGTGGCGGCAGTGCGTAAAAGAGACATGCGCCGCTATTGTCTGCTAAACCAATCATGCCATGCTGTTTCAGTCGTCGCTGAGGTGTGGGTGTTTGGGTGCGCCGCATCGACGAAACATGGCGGATACAACCTGATGCAGGCTACGAGGCGCAAAAGGGGGAGGCTTCGAGGAGCGGTGCGACGTCGGCAAGGAGTCAGCTCCAACAACATGTACAGGGCAAAACTCTATTTTGTACATTGTGATTCAAATCCGGGACGGCGACGCCTTACTATTAGTCAAGTCGAGCAGGGCCGAGCTTTAAAAATCGATAGCACCAAAAAGCAGCGAAATACTACGTTGTTGGATTTGCTAATGCACTTGGCTCCCGGAATGCCACCATATCCAAAGACCGCGCAAGACCATCGCCGACCGCACAAGCTGTCAACCCACATAGTTGGACTCGCACCATCCTCCGTCAACATACCACTCCTGCTTCGTAATGAACTTGCTCTCGTCTCCAAGCAGGTAGGCAATGGTGGACGCTATCTCGTGCGGCTTTGCGTAGCGCTTGAAGATTGACGTCAGGTGGTCGCCCTCTGTCATCGTCCAGTGCTCCCCGCTCGGGAGCTCAAGGGGCTGTCTAATCATATCGGTATCGATGCTAAGGCATGCCCGCACTACCCATTATCCAAAACCCATTCTACCCGGAATACCCATAGGTACCCAAAGTCGGTAACCTGGATATCTACTTAGAAATATCTATAGATATTTACCCAAAAATATCTGTAAATATCTACCTAGAAATATCTATAAGTATATATATAAAATAGCCTAGGTTTATTTTTATATCTAGTTAATATATATCGATATAAAAACAGCGGAAAATTAATATAGTAATAAGTATAATTTTAATAAATTAAAGCTTTAATAATATATAAACCCGGATAAAAAAATTAAACAAAATAAAATATATTATATATTAATTTAATATTATAATTATAGCAAGTTTATTTTAATACGAATTTTTATAAACGCTTTTAGCACTATGTTTTTAAAAAACATATAAAGTAAAGCAAACGTAATAAAGCTATATATTTTCGTTTTTTTTAGCTTATTAATATTTTTAAAAAAAAAGCTAATATTTTTTTATAAATTAACATTTCTCGGCGTAGTCTAGTATTTAAAATTGCTTTTAATATCTGCCGTAATTTTATATCTTTATTTTAAAAGTTTTTATAGCATTTTCTAAAAAAATAATATAAAATAAAGCTTTTTTACAGGTTTTAAATATTTTTACCAAATTCCGTATAGTTTAGCTAAAAATTAAATGCGTCGATATCGGGTTTTAAAAACGATTAGTATATTAATAAATATATTATATAATAAAAAAAACAAAATAATATATAAATATCGATTACGAAAATTTTTATATTTAACGGCTATATAAAATTAAATAGCTTTTTATTATAAAATTAATTTTATAATAAAAAATATTAACGTTTTAATAAAATAAAATTAGTTTAATAATAATAAATTATATAAAAATAAAATATTAAAATCTTATTTTTTAGAAAAAAGGTTAAATATATATTTTACGTTTTTATTATTAATTATAAAATTATTAAAACACTTTATAGTCGTTAATCTAGTAATAAATTATAAATATCGGCGGCGGTGTTTTAAAAACTTAATAATATAATAAAACTATTTAATATTATTTAACTATATTTTTTACTATTAAAAATAAGCATTAATTTTACTAACTTAATAATATAATTAATAAATATAATAATCGATATATTAATTAATATTTATTTTAAAAATTAATTTAATTACGTTTTTATATAAATGTTTTTTTTAAAATTATTATTAAATAAAAACTTTTTAATAAATAGCCATAATTATTTAATAATATAACGTATTACGGCGTTTTAACGCTTTAAGCCCTAAGCATTTTTTTTAACAGAACAAAAAAATTATTATAAAAAATTTAAATACTATATTAATATTTTATTCAAATAAAACTATAAAATATTAAAACTTTATTTTTTATGATTAATTAAAAATTAGGTTAACTTAATTATTATAATTAAATTTAATATTAAAGTTAATAAACTCGGCGGCATACTATTTAACGAGATTAACGATTTTAAAGTTTGTCGATAAACCTAAAAACATATTTATTTTAAAGTTTAAAGCTTCGGCAGCTGTAAAATTAGGATTTCGTTTATTAATTATTTTTTTTTCGTTTTAATAAATAAAAATATTAAAAATATATTAATCGGAATATTTATTCTTTAAACAATTAACGTAATAATTAATATATAAATTAATATATTAAAATAATAGTTTATTATAATTTTTTTATTTTAATCGTAATATTTATTATAGAAATATTTATTTCGTTTTTATTAATTAATAAGTTCGCTTTTTTTTAAGTTTTAATTTTCCGCGTAATTTAAACAACTATTGCTTTTTTTTTCTGTTTTTATTTTTTAACGTTTTATAAAAAAGCAGCAACACAATCGCGTATTTTTTAAGTATAAAAATTAGTCGATAAGTCTTCCGTTTTTTTTTGTTTACGTAAAAATAATAAAGCTATTTATTATATTAAACGTTTCGAAATAAATATCGGTTAAGCTGGCAATAATAGTAAATTAGTATAAAATTAGTATAAAAACTAAAACAAAAACGGTAATAATAAACTTATAATAAAGGGCCTAAAATAGTAAAAAATCAAAAACTAAAACGTAATAATTATTAATATTAATATTAAATAGTTAATATATTTAGTAGAAGCCGGGTAATTTTATATTAAAAATAATAATTATTAATGGTTTAAAAAAAAAAGTTAATATTTTTAAAAAAAAAAAGTTACGCGAAAAAAAGTAAAAAAATAAAAAAATTATAGGCAAATACGTATAAAAACTCGGTGGACTTACTTTTTTTAACTAATAAAATTTTAACTAATTTTTTAATATAATAATATATATTTAAATTTATATAACTATATTTAAATAAACAAATAATAAAATAATATTAATATAAAATCAATATATTATTTTAAATAAACAAACTATAAAGCTTAACGATTTAATTTTGTTTATACGTTTTTTTTTGTAAAACCTTAATTTATTATAGTATTTTTTCGTTTACGATACTTTCACAAAATAATAAAAAAAAATTCGTATCGCTGTTAGTCGCTAATATTATGTAAATCCGATTTCGTTTCGGTATTATTATTAAAGTTTTCGGTAAACGTTTTTTAAAATAGCCGTCTTTTTTTTTATAATTTTTATTTAATTCGATATTTTTTTTAACTAAATAATTATATAAACTAAATAGTTATAAATTTGTTTTCGGTATTACTAGTTTTTTAAAAATTAATATTACGTTAGTTATATATTAAAATATTAAATAAAAAACTAAACAGTTTTTTATTACGTTTAAAAAGCTCGGAAAGTTTTAAAGCTATTTCGATTTCTTTTTGTTTTTTCTTTTATATATAAGCTATTATTATATTATATAATGCTTTTTTATAATTTATTCGAAACGAATAAAAAACGTAACAGTTATAATTACTAAAAATGTAATAAATATAAAAAAAATACGTAATAAAGTTTATATTTGCTTGCCTTAATTTTAAATACGTTTTATTAAAATAAATACAAATTGTACGTATAAAATATTATAAGTAAAAACGGCGAAACCGGGTTTAATAAATTTTATTTCGGCTTAAAACTTAAATAATATTTGTTTAAACCGAAAACTTGTTTTAATTAAATTATGACTAGTAAAAAAAGCAGTTTATTTACGTTTATTTAAATATTTATCGATAATAGCATTAAAACGCGGTTTTAAATTAAAACTGGATTAAAATTAAAAGCTTTATAATAATAATCGTAATTAATATAAGAATTAATACATTTAAGAAAATAAATTATATATACTTTTTTTAAGCTTAAATAAATCGTTTTTAGCAATTTTATAATATTATATATTTAATAACTAAGTTTAATATATCGGTTATATTTTTTTTAATAAATTTCGTAAGCTGTTTTAAAATGTTTTATTTTTTTTTACAGCTATTATAAATTGTTTATTATTAATATAAAGTTTTAGTTAAAATATTTAGCCTATTTTTAAAACCTTTTCGTATATAAAAAATCGCGACTATATGCTGATAGGAATAATAAGAAATTAGCAATTATAAATATATTACTATTTTCTTTTATGCATTTTTTATATACTTTATAAGCTTTTTGCGTATTTTTATAAACGCTCGCTGTAAATCCCCTAATATTAATTTTAAAAATACAAATTAGTTTTTATTAATTTTATTACGGATTTATTAATCGAATTTATTAAGCCGTTTTATAATGTTTTTATAACTAATTAATATATTATATATATAATATATTTTACTATATTTTAAATCGTTTTATATATTTAAAAGTTATTTTATAATGTTTTATATTTATTAAGGAATGTTTTTATCGTAAGGTATAAAAGTAATATTTATAATAGTATATAAACCGTTAAGCTTTAGTAAGTTTTAATATTGCGAATTATTTGTAAAAACTTTTTTATATTTAATATATTCGATTTTAAAAACTTTATTTAAATTTTTCGAAAAAACTGCTGCCGTTTTAGATTTTTGTTTATATAAATAGCGAGCTAACGAAAACTATATACTAATTAGTACAAATTAATATATTAAAAAACAGTTTAAAAAAACGTACGCTTTAAATAATATTTGCTACTTTTTTTAAATTATGTTTTAAAGTTTATTTATTAGTTTATAGCTTACGTTTTTTTTTTTTTTACGTAGCGATATTTACGTTATCTACCGTATTTGCGACTTTTAACGTATAAAAAAATGCTTTAAGTATTAGTTGTATAACATAAAAAAAAACAAAATAAATACGATATATTACGAGTTTTTCGTTTAAGTCGGCTTTTTTTTTTAAGTTTGTCCCGGATTTATATTAAATTAAAGCTTAATTTATTGTTTGCCGTAAATATTTTTATATATAAATAAAGGTTATATTTTTTAAAAACGTTATAAATTAAGGTAGTATTATATTCTTGTTTTTTATTGCAATAATTTTAAACGTTAATTAGTATATATTAAAGTTATTAGTTTTAATTAATAAAATAAATATAAACTTTTTAATAAATATACTTTATTTTTATTAATGTTTATATATTTATTATAATAGTAATATAAACGTTTATAAAACGTAAACTAAGTTTTTTATCGGTTATTTTAAACGTTAATATTATAAACTTTAATTTAAGCCTTTTCGGTATAAGCAAAAAGTAATTAGGCGCAATTAACTTTATAAAAAGCCGAAAGTTATTACTAGCTATACCGTTAAAACTTTAAGTATTCTTTACAAATATTTAAACTAAATATAAATCCGGATTAATTAAGGCGTTAAATTTTAATTATAATTAAAATTAATATATAATTAATATATATATTATAATAATACGTATTAAAACTTTTTTATTATTTAGGATTTTATTTAGATTTCGATTTTTTTTAATATATTTTATTAAGGCAAAATAGTTTGCTATCGATATTTAGCCTTGATTTTTTAGAAATATCGAATATTTTATTATAAATTTGCACCGTTTATAAATAAGTTTAATTTTTTTAGTACTAACTTCTACGCTTTAATACTATAAGTCTTATATATTTATATATCGTTAAAACATATTTTATATCGCTTTATGTTTTTTTTTAATAGTTATTAATAACTTTTTTTTATACTATTTTATTGTTCTGTATTAAATTACGAATGTATTATATTAAGTTTCGGTATAAATATAGCAATAAAGTTATTTTTATTTTTCGAAACTATTGCGTAAATTGCTAAAAAGCTTGATATCGGGTGTTGGAAACGTTTTATTAAATAAATCTTTATTATCGATGTCGCCGTTTATTAAGCCGTTATTTTTAGTTTTATATAATTAAAGCAGGCTTTCTAATTTAATTAATAAAAACTACATATAATAATTACTAGTCGTATTAGTTTTTACGTTTTAACTAGTAATATTTATTAAAGCCGGACTATTTTTTCGTTTGTTGTTATATAAGCCGGTTTTATGATTATATTTGTTATCGGCCGTATTAAATAAATTTTATTGGCTAAATTTAAACTAAAATTTATTTATAGCTAAATAAAATAATAAAATAATAATAAGTATTAATAAAATAAACAAAAAATATAATTAAAAATTTTATATTAATTTTAAAGTATAAACAAACAGGATTTTAGTTATTTTGTATATAAATAATAAAATTCTTTATTATTTTTGTTTTTACATTTTTTAAATCGAGATTTTAATTCTTTTTTTTTTTAATATAAAACTAGTTTATATTATATATAAATATGCCGCCTGTAATAACGCCAAAATTTAAGCTTACGATATTAAAACAATTTACGTTAACTATAAGAATATTAGCCGTTTTTAATAAATATAATTATTAGCGTTATCGCTATCGGAAAAAAATTATAAAAACATTATATAGTTTAATTTAAAGCTCGTTTTTTTTTAGTTTATAAAAATTATTTATATTATTTAATTACCCGTTTTTAATCTGTAAACGTATTATAAATTTAAAAGAAATAAACGTAACGGAAAAAAAAACAAAATAAAAGTTTGTAATAAAAGCAGTTAAAAAAAATTATTTTTAACTAGTTATAAAAGCGGGTTATTATATAATTCTACGTATAAAAAACAAAAAGCAGCCTAAAAAATAAATAAATATAATTAATATAAAATTAGTATAAATTTTAATAGTAATAGTGTTGGCTTTACGTAATATTAGGCGATATTAAAAAAACATAAAACTATTAACGTTTAAATTGCTTTTTTTAACGGGTTATACGCAAGATTATACGTAAATATTCCTTTTTATTCCGTATTTAAAACAAAGTATTAAAAGTATTATAAAAAGCTATAAAAGTTTATATAGTTAAAATGTTTAATTATATAAACTTATACGCTATATACGTTAAACGGGTAATATTATTTTTTAAGGATTTTAGTTTATTTCGGCAGTTAAAAAAGCAGTTAAATTATTAAATATTATAATATATTTATTATTATATCGTTTTTATTTTTTAATAAAAAATAAAAACATTAAATACTTTGCCGATTTATAACATTTTTATTATTTAATAAGTATTAAAAATCAAGATTTATTTATATTAAATATTTTTTTAAACCCAAATTAAATCAAATAAAATATAAACTTATATGAATATATTTATTATTTTGATTATTATTTATAAAAACCTTATATATAATTTAGTTATTTGTTATATTAATTATAGTAATATTTTAATTATATTAGTTATTATTATTAAATTTAAATTAAATAAAATAAAATATTAATTTATATAAATATATTTATTATTTTAATTATTATTAATATTTTAATTAATATTTATAATTTAGTTATTTGTTATATTAATATTAATAAATAAAATTAATTAGTTAAAACTTTATATTAAGTTTAATCCTAAACGGGTTTTAATAATTAATAAATATGTTTTTTAAAAAGCGGTAAATAGTATAAAATAGTTTGTTAGCATTTTTTAATTACGTTTTAATAATTAAAGAGATAATAAAACTACTTTAAACGCTATTAAAATAAACTTTATTTAAACTAGCCGAATATAAAAGCGACCCGGTTAATTATTTAAGTTAAAAATTTTTTATTTAAAAGTTAAAAATAAGGTTATTATTTATTTAAACAATTTTATTCGGGCATAGACTAATTTATTAATATTATTAAGTTATATTTATAAATTTGTATTTAATTATAAAATAAAGGATATTTTAATTATAAAATAAAGGATATTTTTAATTAGTTTAATAAAAATATAAAAAATTTGTTAGATTTTTTTTGTTTTTTTAAAGCAAAAATTAGCTAAAATGTTTTTTAATAAGGAATAAAGTTATTTAAAAAGC